>OY776676.1:84091481-84724814 GCA_963675555.1 Leptura quadrifasciata
CGAATACTAAACGCCGTATTGAAATCGCCAAAACCGCTTAACACAGAATTCCCATGAACCCTCGCGCCTCGTTCACTCGAACCCTCGAACTCTTCGCCCAGCTAATTCGCCGTTTCCCCGGGAACTCTCTAGTTCCACCAATTCAACGGTTCCCAAAAAAAACTGACTAGTTCCCCGCTCGAGAACCCCTCAACTTCGACTCTTCACTTCCGACCCGCATCTTCGACTCCCCGACGTCAGGCCTGCAACCGCCCTTTCGATCCTCCGGTTCCCGTGTAGCCCTTCTTCGGTTTTAAATTTATTGCTGACTTTTCAAAATTTCACAACATTCTATATCCTCTAAAAATATGCCACTTTAGTACACGTAGCGTCCTCTCTACCTTTATTCCCAACTTCCCGTTTTAGCTTACAGCTTCCTACAGTCTTACGAATTACACCGCATATCCCCATTATACAACAATCATATGCTTGCTCAATACAAGTCAATCGTAGTTTCGCAGTTTACCCACAGGTGCCGCTGCCTGTACCGTATTTATATATATTTATATGCTTTGCTGGCCTATTTTCGCATGGTCATTAAAACGCTCCCATACAATGTATATGGAAAAAGATACGCTAAAACTCCTTATCACCCTTGATAAAATAATCTCTAAAGAATGCGACCAGGTCCGGTCCTATCGTCTAGACTTTCGCACTTGGGCGACTCTCAATTTAAACGGTTCCCTTCAAAATAAATTCTTCTATATGTACAAAATAAATAACTTTCAGAGAATTTCTATAGTACAGGCAAGGTGATGCTAAACATTGATCTTCCTTTCCTTAGTGTTAATATTCAATCCAGATACCCAATTAATTGTAACGTAATTTGCAAACCCAAGCCATGGAATATTAAAATCTATTGCAAAATTCCTTTAGAAAAATACGACATATAAAATAAAATTATACATACAAATTACTTAACTTTCTATCAAGATCCCGAAAATAGATAGCCGCACTCCGCACATCACTCGCGATATTTCGCCTTACGAACATTTCCTACTTCTTCTCCCTTGATGGCTGTCTACAGTGGGCATGAGGAGCGGGTTGTATCACAGTCTTTACCGCACACTTAGTCTCGAGATTTAGACTCACTCTCAGTCCAATGAGGTGCGTTTGGTACCGTCGGGTATAACGTCGCCCCACCCGATATCTCCGTAGTCGCATCACGGGCTCCGCTAACAATAGTTTTTAGTCCTTCACTTTGCAACCCTTCATCGCACCCGCTTTGGGTTTGTCTCCGATTATGACGATGAATAACCCACATCGTCAGAGTATTCCACACACATGCCAATAGCACAATTCCTCCACCCACGGTCTGGTATAGGTGCAGTCCGTTGATAATAGCTCCTGCGACATACTTAATGGTTCGGAATATAACATAGAATCCAATCAAACCACTGGTAAAAGTTCCTATGTCGGAAAACCATCCCCACATTTCCTTCATGGTAGAATGCGCCAACTGTTTCATTTCCTCAGGATCGAATATTCTCAACGTTGAAAAACCTTGACCTCCGGTCAACATGCCGGCCGCTCTGCGGGTAATAATGTTTTCTACCACCTTCCTTTCCATGCCAAAAGCGAGCAACTTCTGTACTTTGCCTATCTCCTCCGGGGTGTACAATCCCTTCGATCCTAAGGGCTGTATAGGTTGAAAATTCATCCTCGGATACGTTGATACTTCAAGCTCTATAGGAGCTCTCTTAACGATCGGATGTGGAGCTAATCCTATCCACTCTCCCTCAATATAATACAATGGCGGGGTCAGTCCATTACAATATATTTCTTCCCCGTGATTTTGTAAAATCCTCGTAAGTGGTGCCACAAATTTCGATTGGTTGTTCACCAAAACCGGAAGTTCTTGGTAGCATTGGTTCACTCGTCTGATCTCCGCCTGCTTTGGTACACATCGCATGATATACAATACATCTCCTAACACCTGGCCTATGTGGTCCTCCTTCTCCTGGATAATCTGGCTCACGGCATCTGGCAGAATCGGGGCTAACAGTAGTCGATTCTTCAATATTTCTTTCTGCATTAGGCATCTCCGATGTATTGTGTCCACATACAAGCTTTGTAGACTCCGTTTATAGGACTGCTCGACGTACAAAAATTTACTGTTAACATATGACATCAAATCGGTGTCTTGGGTTAAAAGTATAGTTGAAGGGTTAAAAACCTGGTTGCTCCCTTCGCAAACAAGCAGCTGCGGATGTTCCGTCTGCCATAACTCCAAATTGCACAGGTGTAATTTCTTCACAATGGTCACCGCAAATATTTTTGGCCCATTATCGACCACTATATACTGCTCGCCCAACAGGGTGTTGGTAACCTTCTCTGCCTTTCCATCGTAAATTAAACTCAGTCTTCCTTCACATGTTGTGGCCGTCATCTGGTTCCACGTACTCTTCCCTATTGTTGAATCGAAACAGTAGTATTCTAAGAAAGGACACGTCACTCCTCCCTTTAAACTGATCTCATTATCCGATAACTTCGCTCTCGCTAGATAGTCCATAACTTGAATCTTTACTGTGGCCGTTATAATTACATCCTCCCACGACCTACCATTCTCCTGGTAACTGACACCATTGCAACCCCCTGAACTGTCTACTGATCCTTGGAATATCAAAGACGCTGTGGTTGTTCCATTTAACACGATCTGGCCAATAGTTTGCTGGCTAATCCTTAACTCCCGATACCGATGAATCAGACGACAACCTTCCGCCCCCACTGGGTGAATATAGTTTAAAAGTCCGCCCGCTACAACCGAACTGTGGCTATGCATGCCGCAATAGGTAATTAACCGCGTAACTTCCACCAAACAAGTCCAAACCTGCTGCAATTCCGTCTCAGTCCTTTGCAGAAGGCGCACTTGTACTGACTCGCTCTGGTACGTTGAACTCGGTTCCGGGCAACTCGCGACATGTCTTAACGAAATTGTCGTAATGTTCGTATCCTTATCCTCGTAATCGTACGCGATTATCCCGTCGACCCCATGCCACTGTGATACCCAAGAAACATACATCAGGATTACTACCATTCCTTGTAGTCGCCGTAGTTCCATTCCGCTCCACATCTTAACCTAAATTACATTGCCATATTAGTGGTACCCCAGTCTCTTCTCATAATATATATATATATATATATATATATATATATATATATATATATATATATATATATATATATATTAGAAAGGTAGTCTTGACTGACTAGTTAAGGTACAAATATAAAATTTATTGAGGTTATCTCTGGGCTTCAGCATAGTTTCATCTGAGTCCATTTTGTTAATTATTTTAAATGAAATTTTAATCAGATTTTATTAATATGTGTAACTAAACTTAAGTTAAATGTTTTATTTATAACAGTAGGAGTGTAGCTATGTATGTGGGATCGACCACTAGTTACGTTTTAAGAAATTTTCCTGCCATGTGTTTCGATGCAGGTTTATCAAATTAACCTCAAGTTAATGTCTTGAGAAAGCTAATAAACATTAGCGAAAGCTTGACAATAACAAAGAGTTTTCTTTTTGTATTGGCCAAAATACCTTATCACTGACTGCAACCTCAATAAATTTTATGTTTATATATATATATATATGTATATATAGTTTTATCCAATCAGCGTTGTGACATCATAACGTAAAATTTCTTATAACTCTGTGACATCCATCAACGTTGTGACTTCAAAAATCGGATGTCACAAAGTTTTGTGCATTAAATCGTCGTCTAAGGGGTGTGGGAGGTTGCAGAAAAAATTTGAAGTGGATGCCAAAATACAGTAGTTTCAGAATGAAATTCTATAATTAATTCCAGCGTATAATGTATAGACGGCACGCGTGAAAGCTGGAGCTGTATATTTCGTATAACGATAGTCATAACATTAGCGGTTCATGTGACATCCAAGTTTTTAGAGTCGATATTCTATTTCATATGCCGCACTTTATGACATCTTAAAATTGGCAACAGTGTTACTTTAATAAGATTGATGTTTCTTGTAGGTGAGTAAGAAATAGTTATTTGAAAAACTAGTATCTAGAGTAAAACCTTACTGCAGGGAAAAGTTGATGTATGATATGGTTTGTATTTCGTTTTGGTGGTTGATTAATATAATATGTGGCTGCAATAGTAATAATTATTTATTTCAAAATAGAAGATCCGCTATATAACAATAAATAAAAATATATAAACAAAAGCTTGTTTATACAAATCAACAGAGTTTTTTACTGATAGAAATTTGCGCAAAACGATTTTACAGCAGCCAAAATCATTATACGGAAACTACTGAAATTTTGCAATCCTTTACCCGGCTGCTTATGAAAAAAGAAAAAATATTTGGTACGAAGATGAACAGTACAATAATTCGTATATCTATGGATTTACTTATTTATTTTTTAATTTATTACGTAAAGTTATAAACACTGGAAAACAAACTATTATTGAGTTTTATTAACAAATATTTTTGCATAAAATTAATTGTTCGAAAAATCAAAATTTTCAGAGCAGATTCCTGAACTGCTGCTGCAGGTTTGGGAAATTTGAAAAATCTGAGAACTCTGAAAATTATGAATCCGTTCTCATTCGGCTGCTTAAGACAAGCTATTTGGTACCAAGATAAATGTGTTTATAATTTATATAATTTATTAGTCAATATATTAATTTATACACAAAGTTGTAAAATATAAAAAAAGAAAAAATAAAAAATAATTTCATATAAACCTAGATGTTGGTACCAAATATCTTTTCTTAATTTTCATAAGCACGTGAATAAGAACGGATTTAGAATTTTCGGATTTCGTAAACCTGCAGCAATTCAGGAAATTCGTTCTGAAGATTCCATTTTTCGGGATATTAATTTTTTGCAGAAATGTGTGTTTATAAAACTTACTAATAGATATCTAATTCGTTTTACTTTTTGATTTTAATGTGCATGAAATAGGTAATAAATTTTAAAGGAAAATAAATATACATATCTGTATATTTTTCCTTTCTATTTAAAATTTATTACTTAAATTTAGTCGAGTACAATTTTACTGTGCAAATAAAAAACGCAACAGAAACTTTACGAGCTCATTAGTATTGCCGGCCAACCAGTCGGTATGGTGTCATCAAACAAGTCGACGTATTAAAAACCTATAAAGGTAAGTAATTTAATTTGCGGTCAAGATAGCACAGAGAGTAATGGTATTTTAATAGACTATCGATTATGTTATAAAAAACATGAAAATAAGGAACTAAGACGTTCAAGGGTTTTTATTGCATAAATTGTTCAGTTGGTCATTTAAAATGAGAAAGCGGTGGAGTGCTATTAAATTAGAGGGTGTAAATTGGAGATAGGGGTGAAAATGAAACCCTTTCAGTTTTTTAAATATAACTCGAAAGCGAAGCAAAATTCAGGTATATTTAATAGGAAAATTTTTGTATAGAATCAAATTTCTTATTTAAAAAAATAAAAAACAAAGCAATAAATCCAATTTTTTGTTTTTTTTACTTTTTTGCCTATAGCTTTTTTTGAGCAATGATAGGTATAGGCATATGTAGAAAAAAGGTGATAAAATTTCCTTTCAAATGGTGTCCTCAATAAATTTTTTCGATGAAAATTGACGGATATATTCGCTCAAACTTACAAACTTAGCCATTTTTATCGCGTTTACCTTGATATTGTTTTAAATCTTATTTTTTATAACAAAATTGATTTTTACTCAATAAAATAATGTATTTCAAGTTAATTTGTTGATAATGAATAATTATTTTCACATATGAAGAAAACTGCGATGGTTAAATATGGCTTTTTTATATGTCTTAAATATGAAGATTTGTAAAAATTTAGCGGGTGTCAACGGATCATGGTAGACCATCTTTTTCCTTATTTAAGAATATCCGAGTGAAACTTGGTAGATGTATTATATGATCAAGAAGACACTTTGTGGCATAACTGTAATTTTTCCCACTTCTATTTTACCGGAAATAACCCCAACTTTTGATTTTTAAACGGAACATCCTGTATATTATTATATTTTTGGAATCCTTGAAAAATTCTGAGTACGGTGATGCCCCATAAGACTCCATGAGAAAAGTTTGATTCGAAATTTGTTGGTACATCTAGAGTGCCATGACCAGAAAAAATGGTTGTAATGGACCGGTGTGATGTCAAAAGGATCAAATCGGGCATAAAATTTTAGAATGTATATTTTGTGGGTCATCAAATTTGGCCTGAACAATTTTTTTACCAAAACTTAATGGTAATACCATAAAATAGGGGATGTTCTAAGGAATTGGTGGATGTGCCCAAAAGCAATTTTTTGTTTTTTTTTATTTTTTTTATCTGCTCAAAAAAACCAAAATTTGATTTTTTGCTTTTTTATTATTTTTTTGGATACTTTTCGCACAAATAAATGTTCTTTATTTTTTTTAAATAAGCCACTTCAATGGAAAATTTGATTCTCTACGAAAAGATTCCTATTTAACTGTACCTGACTTTTGCTTCGTTTTTCAGTTATATTCAAAAAACTGAAAGGGTTGCATTTTCACCCCTATCTCAAATTTGCACCCTCTAATTTAATAGCACTCTGCGGTTTTCTCATCTTAAATGACCAATTGAACGATTTATGCAATAAAAACCCTTGAACGTCTTAATTCTTTTCTATATGACATAATCAATAATCTATAATGAGGTCGTAAAGTTTTTGTTGCGCTTTTTATTTGCACAGTAAAATTGTACTCGTCTATACATACATTATTGTTTTGTTTATCTTCATAACAAATGCATATTTTTTATTTTCATAAACAGCCAATAAGAGAGGTGATTTCGACGATGTCTGGGCTCTTAAGCCGCTGTAGGACGCATACATTTTTTTTGGAGCTACAGAAATGTTGAAAGACTTGCCCCTCAATAGAACTGAAAGTTACAACCCTTTTAGTAGATTGAGACAAAAGAAACAGGCAAAAATGTGAAAATTCTGTTTTGTTTAATTCGCTCTATCTCAAAGAAGGAACAATGAATTGGTCCCAAATTTTTACTATGCTTTTATATCAATATGTATTGATATTAAAGTTTAATTAAAGTGTAGAAAATATGGATTTTTTATTAAAACTATGTCGATGAAATATGAAAATTTACATGTTTCAATATAACCAGCTGGAAACTTTTTTATCTTTCGAAATAAATATAAAGTATGTATATTGAGAAGAAATAAAGGTACAGAATGCTTGCTTTATAGCATGTCAAAGCCGACATCAGCGGTTGGAACTTACATTTTATATTTATTGCCCCTAATTACGGAATAAAATGGTTTATAGTCTGTGACTATTTGCAGGGTGACAGAGAGAGTTTTTTTGTTTAGTACTTGTCTGATGTATTGATACATTCAAGAACATTTTAAATTTCAGATGTGTAAATAAATAATTTTCTACTTTATTTTTTTAGGCGTTGTTATAATTCTGTAAACTTGAAACTTGGCATGGTAGTTTAACCCTATTGGAAATATATTTTCCTAAAGTTTCATCGAAATATAAATACATTGTTACGTTTGGAATCGTCAATTGTTTAAAAATAATCACCGCTAATTTTCACAACTAAGAGTAATTTGTATATGAGAATTTGATATTCACTGAATTTACCAGAATTATTTATTAAGAACAAGTTAACGCGCACATTCATTAATATCAAGGCAGGGATTTGAATGAATAAAAATTTTCTCGTATAGTCTATTTCTGAATAAAATTTTATCGACACCTTTAACAAAAAAAAAACGATATTTTTAGTTTAGTTATACTTTTTTCTTTTACCAGTTTTTCCTAATCATAATGTTATGGAAAAATATTTTGTAATTCGTTGGTAAGTCATGCATGTTAGGTATATACTGTACATGACAGTACAGGAATATAGATAGGTATTTTAATATTAATATTTACACGAAGCTGCCACGATACATTATCCTTGGGGGCGTTCCACATGTTCACTTGCGGTTTTATCGAAGACTCCTAATCCTAGAAAAAAGTTTCAAATAAAAGAGCTACATGTATCCTTTATCTTTATTTTTTCTCGATATATTTAATATATATATATATATATATATATATATATATATATTGAAAGATAGATAAGTTCCCGCTTTCTATATTCAAATATGTAAATTTTCATATTTCATGAACTTAGCTTTAATAAAAAATCCGAAAATATCCATATTTTTTACATTTATTAAAATTAAACCTTCATATTAATAAATATTAGTAATAGATATGTGATAAAAACAAAATAAAAATTTGGGGTCAATTCATTGTTTCTTTCCTGAGATATAGCGAGTTAAACGAAAAAATAGATGTTGCAACTTTTTTCACATTTTTGTTTTTAGATTTTGTCTCGATCAACAAAAAGGATTATACCAATTTTATCGAGGGATAAGTCCTTTAATACCTTTGTTAAGGTCGCATTACATTATAACTTCATAAAGCATAAAAATTTTCTCCTTTAATAAGCACCATAGCTCGGCTTAAGTAGGCCGAGGGCACAATTTGACAATTTATACATCGCTGAACCGATTGAAAAATTTTTTTAATAGGATTATAGAGAAAATTCTAAACTCTTGTGTGAATTTTTTTTAAGTTTTTCAATAGTCAAATAATTGTATGGTATGACTGATGGTCGAGAGGTGAGCGCGCTTGCCTCTCACCCAAAAGTTCCGGGTTCAATCCCTGGTCGTGGCAATGGAAAATGCTGTGAGGGATTTTTCCACTATACACGGATATTAGGTGTGTGCCCCTTGTCTCTAAATGTGTAGCCCCCTCCCACACAAGGCTCTCTTAGAGCCTTCCAGGATAAAGGGGGTCGTAATTATCTGTGGTGTTATTTATTTAAAAAAAATTCTGTCGCGTGTTCTCTAAACGCCTATCATTTTTTTTAATCAGTTAAATACGGCACCGTCACGTTTCGCTCCATTATAAAAAGCTAAACCTACTGAGTATCTCATATCTCCATAGTTTTACAGGATGTCCCAGTTGAAGCATTAAGCTCAGTAGAGTTGAGATAAATTTTTGATTTAAAAGCCAGACTGACGTAGTTTTTCCGAGGAATCTGCTGCCGCTAAAAGATAAACAATTAGGCATCAAGAAAAAGGTTATGGCCGTTGTATTTTCTTAATTGACTATTAAAGGGAAGTAAAAAAAATACATGTACATTTTAAATACCACTCGTTTTAATCAGAAATTACATTCTTTTCTAAAAAATAAAATGTTATGATATTTCACATTGAATAATTTTTAATCATAAATTACCATCGTTTAGACTAATTTACATCTCAGTTATCCTTGATTCAGTATCTCTCTTATTTTACAAATGTCAATTATGACTGTATGAGGTAAAATTGTGGTAGGGCGGTATCAAAATAATACGCAATTAGTATTTGTTCATGTTCAAGTCGTGTAGTGTAATATTGTCAATAAAGTGCGTTAATAAATGACCTCTCTTCTTCAAATCCTCAACCATTGTAATGTTTATCTTTGTCAGCAGGTAAAAAAAGGTCGTGTTCTGATACAATGGAACAAGTGAACAAAAAAGTTTCGCCCAACTATTTTTCAGAAAGCATTTGGCGTTTAAGAAACTCCAGGCTCCATCCTACAATATTATTTAATAATAAAACATGGACGCAAATAAAAATATTCATAGTTAATCCATACATCAAGTGCTTAAGATGCATACTTAACTGAATATTTTTATTTGCGAAGCAAAAATGTTTTTATGGAATACTGTTTTTATTTCTAAATTTATTTTAAAAGCATTTCTGACTCTTTTGTTACTATTTTGATTATAAAATAAGATATTTTTTTATAAGGAGTTAATTTCTGTAGACT
This sequence comes from Leptura quadrifasciata, assembly GCA_963675555.1. Classification (NCBI taxonomy): domain Eukaryota; kingdom Metazoa; phylum Arthropoda; class Insecta; order Coleoptera; family Cerambycidae; genus Leptura; species Leptura quadrifasciata. The sequence goes on from OY776676.1 coordinate 84,101,366, forward strand.
TATTTCCTGAAAAGTTATGTGACCTATAAATCCTTTCCTAACCCACAGAAGTTAGCTAATTTATAGAAATTAGATCCTTGAGACAAGTGATGATGATGTTATGAAAAGTTATATTTCATAATATCTTTTTATAAAAAAGATATTGATTTCGAATTTCGAATTTCGGGCAATTGTATAATTAATTGACTGTATAATTAATTGAATGAGATGCATATTTATAAATGATATAAACCTTATTTTTATGGACCACCCTATACTATTCAAAATTTAGATTGTTCAGCAAATTGTAAGTATAAAACGTGTAGCATATCTTCTCCCTATTTTTAGCAGTTTTCAAGAAAATTGCGTTTAAAAATGTTATATTGATCATAACATTGTTCAATTTTCACATAAAACGGATGTAGGAAAGACTCTATTACGTTTATTTATTTAAACCTTTTAACGAGTAAAATTTAATAAAATCATAGAAATTTCATTTGCGATTGAACCGCAACAAAAAATGAATTTCAGACTCAAATTACATCGATATTTTTAATGGAACGTCTTGTATAAACCTGTATTGAACCTTAAATTTACATTTTACTAACATTTCTGGATATTTTTTGTTCCTAGTCTCCTGTGTCTAAACTTAATAGTTTTGAACCTTTAACAGTGCAAATGATCATTCAGTTGTCGATATCTCCAAAAATATTGAGTTTAGACACTATTATTATTATTAGCCGTTACTCGAGTCCGAGTATAAAAATGTTACAGTCGATAGATTGTGTACAATAAAAAACAAGTAAAAGGTGTAGTCTATTGTAATTCCCATTCATCTACGGTGCACACGACTATGGCTATAGAGGCGAATTCGGGAGAGCTCATGTCGACCGCAGTCAGGACAAACATAGACCTGGTTAGGTCTTGGATTCGGCCTTCTTGCAGCAACATTTCCTTGATAGCTGGCCACAACCCCTCGCCATTCGGTTCTGTCCGCTGCAAGTTGTTCCCATTGCTCGTCTGCAATACCGCAGGATTTTAAATTTTCGTGGAGAGCGTCTTTGAACCTCTTTCGTTGTCCGCCACGCCTTCTTCTACCGCTTAGCAATTCACCATAAAGTGTACATATAGGAAGGCGGTTATCATGCATACGATGAACGTGACCTGCCCATCTTAGGCGTGCTCTTGAAGTAAGCACCTCAATTGGAAGGCTGTTTGCTCTCCTGAGTACTTCCACGTTAGATATGTGATGGAACCAACGGATTTTCATCATACTTCTGAGGTGTCTTTGCTGAAAACGTTCTAATTCTCTCACATGACGACGGTAAGTGACCCAGCTTTCACATCCATATAGCAGTGTTGGAATGACAACTGCTCTGTAGACAGCCATTTTCGTTGACAAAGCAAGGTCATGGTTGTCAAATACTCTCTCTCTAAGTCCCCAGAGTGCTCTAGATGCAGCGTTAATTCTATTGCGAATCTCGCTGTCCATGTTTGCTTTGTCATTAACAACGTTGCCTAAGTAATTGAACTGATCCACCACTTCAAGAGAATTTCCGTTAAGTGTAATGTCTATTTGGTTCACTTGATGAGGAGTTGACATAATCTTAGTCTTTCCAATGTTGATTTTAAGTCCCAAGGAATCATAGCTCTGGGCATACACATCTAAAAGTTCTTGAAGCTCTTCCGGCGTAGAGGCTAAAAGTGCACAGTCATCCGCATACTGGAGATCACAAATGAATCGTGTGCGTGTCTTCGTGAAAGCTCTAAAGCGCCCTATGTTAAAGAGACCGCCATCAAAACGGTATCTGGGACCTATTCCTCTGACTGTCAGTTTGTTGTCAACAATAATTGTTAGAGCAGTGGTAAACAAATTAAAAAGTAGGGGTGCCAGGACACATCCCTGCCTAACTCCAGTGAGGGTTTGGAAAGGTTCGGTTGCCTCATTATTATACATAACCTGGGCGTTGTTGCTTGTATGTAGACTGCGACATACTTTCACAAATTTCCTAGGGATACCTAAGCGGAACATAATTTTCCAGAGCACTTCCCTGTCCACCGAGTCAAACGCCTTGGTTAAATCAATGAAAGCCATGTGAATTTCTCCTTGATGTTCGAGTGCTTTTTCTTGAAGTTGTTTAAGTGTGAAGATTAAATCCGATGTGCCTCGGTTTGGTCTAAAGCCACTCTGTGTTTCAGGAAGTAACTTTTCCATAACAGGTGTTAGCCTATTTGCCATCGCAATTTACTAATACAGAGACGGAGTTTACGTTTTACTTGAGTTCTTCGGTGTTTGGGTCTCATAATAATTTTCATTTTAGAGACAACAGGACGATGATCGGTCCAACATTCGCTATCAATGCGCGCCTTTGTAATTTGGACGTCCTTGAGATGCTTCCTACGTACGATAACATAGTCCAGTAGATGCCAGTGACCTGATCCGGGGTGACGCCAGGTGCCTTTAAATTTATCCTTTTGTCGGAAAATGGTGTTTGTTATAACTAGACATTTAGTTAGGAGTAGTTGACCGTTAGCGTTCATGTCGCCCAAACCGTTCTTGCCTATGATGCCTGGCCAGGTGTCTGCATCTCTCCCTACTCTAGCGTTAAAATCGCCAAGAATAACGAGTCGTTCCGTTTTAGGTATTCTACAGTGGGTTTCTTCCAACTGTTGATAGAAGCTTTCCTTGGTTTCGTGACTTGCATCCAGAGTGGGAGCGTAGGCGCTTATTATATTTACCGCGTTGCCATCTGATAGCTTATAGCGTAGCAGCATTAGACGCTCGGATAAGCCTTGTGGTACTTGTGTTAAGTTGGATACAAGTTGATTCCGAACGGCAAATCCTACTCCATGTTGTCTTCTTGAATTGGTGGGAAGACCTTTCCAATAGAAGGTGTAGTACTTTTCTGTGACAGAGCCTTCCTCCAAAAATCGAGTTTCGCTGAGAGCTGCAACGTCAACATTGAGTCGGTGAAGTTCTCTATATATTAGAGCAGTTCTTCTTTCAGGCCGATCGGTGCGAGTGCTGTCGTTCAAAGTACGAATATTCCAAGCGCCGTAGATGAAAGAATTAGTTTTCTTGGATTTAACTTGTCGGTGTTTTTTCGACATTCGATGAGGTGTCTCTGTGGGCACCCTCCCCCGGAGATCCGATCGGGAGGGTATTTTACCTCCGGATGATTTTGTCCCACTTGAACGCTCCATTTTTTTTTAAGCCGTAATCGACTGAAAACGAAGCTGCATTTGAAGTTTTAGCTGTTTAGCTGGAGCAGGTATGCAACTGACCAGCTCGGTTGCGGAAGGCGAGTGGTGTGGTCCCATGGCACAGAAGGAGACTGCGACGATGAGGTAACCAAACGATTCCAAAAGCAACCTTTGTGTGCGGTGGATTATTTTTACCGCACTCTTCGTGAGAAGGTGGATGTGCTCACGGCAAAAAGTAAGGGTTGTTCCGCCCTTACTCGGTCGTTAGAGCCTCGTTAGTAAAAACAGGGTGCACCAAGTTCAAATTGAACTCATCGCGAAGGTGAGGTTAACAATTGAGTAGGAGAGGCTATAACTTGCGCTTCACTACCCCATTACACCACCCTAGTTTAGACACAGGACATCAGGAACAAACGATATCTGAAAATGTTAGTAGTAGGATATAAATTTAAGGTTGAATAGTGTTTCATTAAAAAAGTCGACGTAATATGAGTCTGAAAGTCACTTTTTGTCGTACTTCCGCTTCTATCGGAAATGAACTTTTTATGGCTCTATCAAATTTCCCTTACCAAAACAAATAAACGTAATAGGTCCATTGTTTTATTTAAAAATGGAATAGTTTATTATCGATATAACATTTTCAATCTCTTGAAAATTATTAAAAATAAAGCTAGAGTACCTGTGTGTTACACGTCTTACACTTAAAATTTCCTGAAAAATATAAATTTTGAAAAATATATAGGGTCGTCTATTACAAATAACAAAGTTTATACAATTTTCATCTTAACCGGAAATAAGATGTTGGAGCAATCAAAATACGCACCTTATTCAATTATATAATTGCTCAAAATTTGAAATCCATATATTGCCTAATAAAATGGGACGAAATTTGTCGATTTGGATGACATAATTCATAACGGGCTGAAATTTTGAGAACGGGCTTATGTTGTGGTACTTTTCAACATATTAAAAGTCCCCACCCGTAGACTCCGCCGGAAGTGAGAAGGGGGAGAGAATAGGTAAAAAACATCTGTTTCTCGCGAAAATTATAGGCAATAAAAATTCGCACAATTTCGTTTTTTTTTTAACTTTGTACGACCTATTGGAGCCGAGATAAATTTTTTGAAATTTTGACAGTTTTGCGACGCAACGGAAACGCGCGCGTTCTTCGCTAAAGTCCCGAAAATGGTGATTTGAATCGCAAAATGTTTCAAATGAAAGTTGTAGTGAATTCGATTACGAACAATTTTCTTTTATTTTTCATTTTTATTCGATCAAATATTGATCTATATGAATATATGAATTTTTAAACATCTTCATAGCGCGCTATCAGAACACTTGTTTCATGATAAAATCGATAAAAACTCGAAAACGACAGATCGTACGCATATAGTGTATCTAATGAAAGTTAAAGGGGTGTAGGGGTGTAATGGGGTAGTGAAGCGCAAGTTATAGCCTCTCCTACTCAATTGTTAACCTCACCTTCGCGATGAGTTCAATTTGAACTTGGTGCACCCTGTTTTCACTAACGAGGCTCTAACGACCGAGTAAGGGCGGAATAACCCTTACCTTTTACCGTGAGCACATCCACCTTCTCACGAAGAGTGCGGTAAAAATAACCCACCGCATACAAAGGTTGCTTTTGGAATCGTTTGGTTACCCCATCGTCGCAGTCTCCTTCTGTGCCATGGGACCACACCACTCGCCTTCCGCAACCGAGCTGGTCAGTTGCATACCTGCTCCAGCTAAAACTTCAAATGCAGCTTCGTTTTCAGTCGACTAAGGCTTTAAAAAAATGATGGAGCGTTCAAGTGGGACAAAATCATCCGGAGGTAAAATACCCTCCCGATCGGATCTCCGGGGGAGGGTGCCCACAGGGACACCTCATCGAATGTCGAAAAAACACCGACAAGTTAAATCCAACAAAACTAATTCTTTCATCTACGGCGCTTGGAATGTTCGTACTTTGAACGACAGCACTCGCACCGATCGGCCTGAAAGAAGAACTGCTCTAATAGATAGAGAACTTCACCGACTCAATGTTGACGTTGCAGCTCTCAGCGAAACTCGATTTTTGGAGGAAGGCTCTCTCACAGAAAAGTACTACACCTTCTATTGGAAAGGTCTTCCCGCCAATTCAAGAAGACAACATGGAGTAGGATTTGCCGTTCGGAATCAACTTGTATCCAACTTAACACAAGTACCACAAGGCCTATCCGAGCGTCTAATGCTGCTACGCTATGAGCTATCAGATGGCAACGCAGTAAATCTAATAAGCGCCTACGCTCCCACTCTGGATGCAAGTCATGAAACCAAGGAAAGCTTCTATCAACAGCTGGAAGAAACCCTCTGTAGAATACCTAAAACGGAACGACTCGTTATTCTTGGTGATTTTAACGCTAGAGTAGGGAGAGATGCAGATACCTGGCCAGGCATCATAGGCAAGAACGGTTTGGGCAACATGAACGCTAACGGTCAACTACTCCTAACTAAATGCGCCGAACATGATCTAGTTATAACAAACACCATTTTCCGACAAAAGGATAAATTTAAAGGCACCTGGCGTCACCCCAGATCAGGTCACTGGCATCTACTGGACTATGTTATCGTACGTAGGAAGCATCTCAAGGACGTCCAAATTACAAAGGCGCGCATTGATAGCGAATGTTGGACCGATCATCGTCCTGTTGTCTCTAAAATGAAAATTGTTATGAGACCCAAACACCGAAGAACTCAAGTAAAACGTAGACCCCGTCTCTGTATTAGTAAATTGCGTGACCAACAAACCGTCGAACAGCTAAAGCAAAAAGTTCAAGAGAATTTGAGTGCACTAGAAGAAACCAATTCTGTAGATGTCGCTACTACCTGGTCACAAATTAAAGACAGTTTAAAAAGTGCGAGTGAGGAAATTCTTGGCACTGCAGCAAGTAAAAAACAGGGGGACTGGTTCAATGATAATGAAGCTTTTATACAAGAACTTCTTGACCGCAAACATATTGCCTTCCAAAACGCTATCAACCACCCCAACGACTCATCAAAAGCAGAAGCTTTTACCCAATCTAAGAATGAAGCGCAACGCGAAATCAGAAGAATAAAGAACGAGTGGTGGGCAAGCAAGGCCAGAGAAATTCAAAGGTACGCCGATTCACACGACTACAGGAATTTCTTTCAAGGAGTAAAAGCAGTGTACGGCCCCAGTCGGAAAAATATGTGCCCTATTAAAGATTTAAATGGAAATCTCCTCAAAGAAGACCAGGAAATAAGAGCCCGATGGAAAGAACACTACTCTAACATTCTTAACCAGCAAAGTCAAGCCGATCACGATATTATAAATCTTATCCCTCAATATGACACCTTCGAAGACTTAGATAAACCACTAACAACGGAAGAGATCTTAACCGCCATTGGGCAGCTAAAAAATAACAAATCTCCCGGCGCCGACTCACTCCCAGCTGAGATCTTTAAAGCTGTGTCGTCAGAGCTCATACCCTACCTCAAAAAACTGTTTGATATCGTGTGGGAAAGTGGTCAAGCTCCGCAGGAGTTTCGTGATACACTTTTAATCAACCTCTTCAAAAACAAAGGGAGCGCTGCGGACTGTGGAAATTACAGGGGTATAGCTCTCCTGGCTGTTGGAGGGAAGATACTCACTAAAGCGATGGCAAATAGGCTAACACCTGTTATGGAAAAGTTACTTCCTGAAACACAGAGTGGCTTTAGACCAAACCGAGGCACATCGGATTTAATCTTCACACTTAAACAGCTTCAAGAAAAAGCACTCGAACATCAAGGAGAAATTCACATGGCCTTCATTGATTTAACCAAGGCGTTTGACTCGGTGGACAGGGAAGTGCTCTGGAAAATTATGTTCCGCTTAGGTATCCCTAGAAAATTTGTGGAAGTATGTCGCAGTCTACATACAAACAACAACGCCCAGGTTATGTATAATAATGAGGCAACCGAACCTTTCCAAACCCTCACTGGAGTTAGGCAGGGATGTGTCCTGGCACCCTTACTCTTTAATTTGTTTACCACTGCTCTAACAATTATTGTTGACAACAAACTGACAGTCAGAGGAATAGGTCTCAGATACCGTTTTGATGGCGGTCTCTTTAACATAGGGCGCTTTAGAGCTTTCACGAAGACACGCACACGATTCATTTGTGATCTCCAGTATGCGGATGACTGTGCACTTTTAGCCTCTACGCCGGAAGAGCTTCAAGAACTTTTAGATGTGTATGCCCAGAGCTATGATTCCTTGGGACTTAAAATCAACATTGGAAAGACTAAGACTATGTCAAATCCTCATCAAGTGAACCAAATAGACATTACACTTAACGGAAATTCTCTTGAAGTGGTGGATCAGTTCAATTACTTAGGCAACGTTGTTAATGACAAAGCAAACATGGACAGCGAGATTCGCAATAGAATTAACGCTGCATCTAGAGCACTCTGGGGACTTAGAGAGAGAGTATTTGACAACCACGACCTTGCTTTATCAACGAAAATGGCTGTCTACAGAGTAGTTGTCATTCCAACACTGCTATATGGATGTGAAAGCTGGGTCACTTACCGTCGTCATGTGAAAGAATTAGAACGTTTTCAGCAAAGACACCTCAGAAGTATGATGAAAATCCGTTGGTTCCATCACATATCAAACGTGGAAGTACTCAGGAGAGCAAACAGCCTTCCAATTGAGGTGCTTATTTCAAGAGCACGCCTAAGATGGGCAGGTCACGTTCATCGTATGCATGATAACCGCCTTCCTAAATGTACACTTTATGGTGAATTGCTAAGCGGTAGAAGAAGGCGTGGCGGTCAACGAAAGAGGTTCAAGGACGCTCTCCATGAAAATCTAAAATCCTGCGGTATTGCAGACGAGCAATGGGAACAACTTGCAGCGGACAGAACCGAATGGCGAGGGGCTGTGGCCAGCTATCAAGGAAATGTTGCTGCAAGAAGGCCGAATCCAAGACCTAACCAGGTCTATGTTTGTCCTGACTGCGGTCGACATGTGCTCTCCCGAATTGGCCTCTATAGCCATAGTCGTGTGCACCGTAGATGAATGGGAATTACAATAGACTACACCTTTTACTTGTTTTTTATTGTACACAATTTATCGACTGTAACATTTTTATACTCGGACTCGAGTAACGGCTAATAATAATAAAAAAAAATAAAATGGGACGAAATTTGTCGATTTGGATGACATAATTCATAACGGGCTGAAATTTTGAGAACGGGCTTATGTTGTGGTACTTTTCAACATATTAAAAGTCCCCACCCGTAGACTCCGCCGGAAGTGAGGAGGGGGAGAGAATAGGTAAAAAACATCTGTTTCTCGCGAAAATTATAGGCAATAAAAATTCGCACAATTTCGTTTTTTTTTAACTTTGTACGACCTATTGGAGCCGAGATAAATTTTTTGAAATTTTGACAGTTTTGCGACGCAACGGAAACGCGCGCGTTCTTCGCTAAAATCCCGAAAATGGTGATTTGGATCGCAAAATGTTTCAAATGAAAGTTGTAGTGAATTCGATTACGAACAATTTTCTTTTATTTTTCATTTTTATTCGATCAAATATTGATCTATATGAATATATGAATTTTTAAACATCTTCATAGCGCGCTATCAGAACACTTGTTTCATGATAAAATCGATAAAAACTCGAAAACGACAGATCGTACGCATATAGTGTATCTAATGAAAGTTAAAGGGAATCAAATTTTGAATAATATGTCCGTGTACGTACAAAATCGTTTTGATAGCGAGTGAATGGAGATAAAATCGAAAAACATGAAAAATTGTCATTTTAAAGTGCATTTTAACAAATAGCAATTTTTTGATTGGCTTTAGGCAATAATAACACTAAATACGGTTTTTTGAATAGAATTAAATTATCTGTAAAATGAACTCCAAGTGACCTTCATACGATGAATGGTTCATGAGTTAAGCTATGAGCAAAAATTTCTTTTTTATTATAAGTTAAGATTTTCCTGCAAAACTCTACATAACATTTTTTTTTAATATGGGCCTAGTATGAAATGATGACAGAATAACTTCTGATACTTCAAAAAGTGAAAACTTTTATGAAATGTACTTTAAACGTGACGAAAATTGGCCTGTCTGCTAAAAATTGAAAATCAACCGCATATTCAATTGTCAGTTCCTTGTCGCTACTTATTGAAAATCATACATGAAAAAGTATTTTTTGTAGGAAATTTTGTAAGCTTTCATTTAGGTCTTATGAAATTTTGTCGTAAAGTCAAAAGAAGCGAAGATATATACAAAAAAATACATATAAAAAAAAATAAAAAAAAATATTGGTTCAATTTTTCTGAACAAAAACAGTTTTCAAGAACCTTTTTTTAAAGAAAATATACCTTGCGAGCGCCTTATTTTCATATATATATATATATATATATATATATATATATACTAATAAAAATATATATATATATATATATATATATATATATATATACTAATAAAAATAGGTCAAAACCAATTTTAAAAAAATTGTTCTCCACAGTTCTTGCAGGATAATCTTAATTTATAATAAAAAAGAAATTTTTGCTCATAGCTTTAAACAACTGTAACTCGTGAACCATTCATCATATGAAGGTCACTTGGAGCTCATTTTATAGATAATTTAATTCTGTTCAAAACACCCCTGAGAATTTTTGATGTTTTCCCTTTTATCTCCTTTCACTTGTTATCAAAACGATTTTATACATACGCCAACATATTCAAAATTTGATTCTCTTTAACTTTCATAAAATACACTATATCCGTATGATCTATCGTTTTCGAGATTTTATCGATTTTATCATGAAACAAGTGTTCTAATAGCGCGCTATAAAGATGTTTAAAAATTCATATCTCTGCGAATATTGATCGAATGGAAGTAAAAAATAAAAGAAAACTGTTCGTAATCGAAATTTCTACAACTTTCATTTGAAACATTTTGCGATCCGAATGACCATTGTCGAGATTTTAGCGAGAAACTCGCGAGTTTCCGTTGCGTCGCAATACTGCCAAAATTTCAATAAAATCTATCTCGGCTCCAATAGGTCGTACGAAGTTAAAAAAAACGAAATTGTGCGGATTTTTATTACCTATAAATTTTATGTGTACATATTTTACAGTAAAATTGATACTTTCCAAGTTTATTGCGAAAAACAATCTTTTTTTCCTATTTTCTCTCCCCTCCCCTCAACCGGCATCTACAGGTGGGGACTTTTAATATGTGAAAAAGTACTACAAAATAAGCTCGTTCCCAAAATTTCAGCCCGCTCTGAATTATTTCATCCAAATTTTCCCATTTTATTGGGCTATATTTTTTAACAAGAAATCTGTCTAGCACCCAGTATAAGGTGATTATGTATCAAGTGATTTATTTATTTAACATAAATAGAATTATAAATACACAATTTATAATACATGAATCATAATTCAAAATTAAATTAATGCTTAATCCTAACTAAAACGACTTTGTATTTAGTTAAGAAAGTTTCGGTTTCAACTGAATTTTCAATTAATTGAGGGCACATGAGAGGAGCTTGGTACTAAAAGGCTAGTGCACAGTTTATTTTTATCATTATTTGCCTCGCAAAATAGACAACATTGTAATGATGTAACTAGATACGTTGATTTTTTACGGATGTTACAAGAAGCGTTAAGTAAAAATATATAGAGATAGGATGAATATTTTTTTATTTTGTGTATGGTTCAATTTTTTCTTATGTAACAACATCGTCTTCCCAAATTCAGAAAGTCATATTTTTGTCTTGTCCCTATCTGCTTTGTTTAGGGTGAATGTCAAAACGTAACATTTTTTACTGGATGCCACAGGATACTCTGGTCGACTATATATGTTATATTAGAAATATACTATGATATATAATATCACTGAGACAGGCTTAACCTTCTCAAACATAGCATGTTACAGATTGCGTAACAGCTCTTCTCTAATAACCGTTGGCTGAGCTTAATGTTTCTTTCTTGGTAATCACTTATCATGCTGAATTGCCAATTTAATGTTCTTTGTTCTCTTATGTTATAAACACAACCAACAGACATTTGTACCTTCAGTTATATACTCATTTTCGACCTAATACATTCTAAATTTATTATTGTTCATTATTGTACCCAGAGTCAAGCTTGACTCCCAAGTAAATAAAGTTTTTAAAAAGTGATTTCTACAATCCATTATCTAACATTGGCGCAGTCGTACGGATCTGAAAAACACCCTGTAACCCAGAGGTGGTGGATTTCAATCCTTCAATCAGAAAAGAATCTACGAGAAGCAAGAAAAATACAATTTCAAGCAGACAAGCAACGTCTCAACAAGCTCACAAGAAGCATCATATACAAAGAAACACATCGAGAAATAATTAGCAAGTAAGAAACATTCCTGGCCCCTGAAAGTCGGTGTCTTCGGCACTTGGAACACGTCGCCGTGGATAGGAACACCTAGTGATAGCCCTGACGGTACATCCCAGTGTAGCAACGCTCACGAAACCGCATTCGACCTTCCATCTGGACTCCAGGCATGAAGATAGTAATGTAAGTAATTTAAGAATCATCTCGATTTATTTTCTATTTCAAACTGCACTAAACAATTTGTATTTTATCATTCGTACATTGCATTCACATTTGCATTAAACCCACGACAGTTCTGCAATATAATTTAGTTAGTTCATTCAACTATAACTATCCAAATATCGTATTACTTTAGCCGATATTTTATTTTATTTTTAACACATAAATATTTTCATTGCAATCAATATATTAATTTGACCTATATCAAGTTTAATCTTGATCTTGTAACGTTTCTATTGCAATTTAATACTACAATTCTTTAACCTTTATACCATATGACTATAATATCTGAATAAGTGCAAATACCATCGCAAAAATAATTTGTTACATACTTTATAAAGAAAAGAATACAATCTCATTTCCTTTTATTCATTATTATTGCCAGTGGCGTACTCTTGCACCTTTTACAATTAATTTTTATTATTTTTTTGTGTGTACCAAATTAATTTTTGTTTGTTTATCTGAAATTTATATACAAATCCTAATAATACAAAATGGCGAACCAACCAAATACTACAGTAAATAATACTACAGCAAATAATACCAATAATACAAATAACGCCGATGAAACCCTTACCATCGAACCCTACAGGTTAAGTGAGATTTTCTCAATAGTGCCAGAGTTCGACGGGAACCCCATTTTCCTACAAACCTTTATTTCCAGACCAGCGTATTTTACTTACTCTACACATTAAAAATAAACTTCGGGGAAAAGCTGCCGAATTAATAAATTCAAGGAACCCTGCCACTTGGGCAGAAATTAAAAGCCTACTTGAGGCCCATTTCGGTGATTCACGCGACGTGACAGCCCTTATACAGGACTTACAACGGATTCACCAACTACCTAATGAAACTGCCCTGACATTCGTATCTCGTTTACAAACACATAATGCCAAAATGCACGCTGCCGTGCAAACAGACTTTGACGTTGGAAGAAAAGACAGCCCAATCATCCCTAATTGAGACCATGACTCTAACAACACTACTTACCGGACTAGAACCCAAACTTGGACAAATAATCCGTGCCGGAAATCCCAGCAACATGCTCGACGCAATTAATAGAATCAAACGCGAACTCCAACTGTCCTACTTCGAGTCACAAAAATTCCCAAAACAAACTATCAATAAAAACCCCATCCAGAATCAACAGAGGCGTCCCAACTCCCAACAATTCTGTAATTTTTGCAAACGTAACGGGCACAATTTTAATGAGTGCCGTACAAGACTACAATTCTCACAACAAAATCAGAACTATAGACAAAACAATTTTGCCAGTCCTCCACAATTTTCTAGACCGAATTTCCAAAATTCTCCCAACCAGCAATATCAAAGAAATTTCATGCCGCAACAAAATTTCCAACAGAATAGGCCTTCTGTAATAGGACCTAATCCAAACTTTCAGAGATCCCCAAATCAACAAAGTTCAAATTTCAATCCTAACTTTAACAGACAAAACCCGCAGAGAACACATCACGTTAATTTTGGCAATCATTTCGACTCTCAAAATTATGATACTAATTTTTACCATGAAACTGATAATTTCAGGACCCACAATTCCATAACTTCGGAAACTATCAAACTAATTCTAGCCTTGATAATATGACAAACATGCCACAAGTAAATTATGACGATTACCCCCATTTCCCGCAAAATAACGACGATAACATGCCATACCAAAATGAGAATTATACAGCTAATTCTCAGATGTCGCAGGATTATACTGCTAATCCTCAGGATTTTTCATTAGGCCCGGAGTATTCCATGAATACTCCAACCCAAGAAATAAATTTCGAAGTGGACCAAATGTCCAACCAAATCCAAACATTAAACCTGAACGACAATTACAACCCCCTACTGAATTTCTCAGACCAGAACTTCGCTTAAATTGGCCTACACACACTATTGTCCGAGAATTTTAGTAATCTTTATTTCATAAAAGACATTTCGAACAAATTTAAACTCTTAATTGATACTGGCGCAGGTATTTCGATTTTTAAGCATAAGACGGCGGAAAATTTTAAAAATAGATCTCCAGAAAACGCGATTATATAAGGCATAACCGACGAAAAACTTAAAATTAGCGAATCTGTTCTTATACCATTTAACGCACGCGACCCGCACAGAGTCTATATTCACGACTTGGACATAGACTTTGACGGGTTATTAGGTGCCGACTTCATGGAACACTACGAATGTAGAATAGATTTCAAAACCAGGCAACTAATTACAAATTTTAAAACATTGCCCATCTTCAAAGTAACTGACGATTCTCCAACACCCGAAATCAACAAGATCCGACAAAATTATAATTCTAGCCAAAATACTATCCAAATTGACGGTCGCACGGAAAAGGTTTACAAATTAAAATGCAATCTTAGAAACACTGACGCTGTACTGTCAGCGCAGGAAAACGAAAAAGTTCGTTTGCCTAATGCTCTTGTTAGGGTAAACGAAAATGGAGAATTTTTGACAACCGTAATTAATGCAAACGCCATTCCGAAAATTATAAATTTTTCTAATCTAAAATTAGAACCATTGCAAAAATTTAAATCGATTTTTAATTTAAATGTTCAAAATTCCGACTCACACATACAGACCGACCGATCATCTGAAATTATTAATCAGTTACGTTTAGGTCATCTAAACTACGAGGAAAGTGAACTAATTACACAACTTTGCCTAGACTTTTCTGAAATATTTTACCTGGAAGGAGACAACTTGACTTTCACTAACGAAATTAAACATTCAATCGACACTAATAATTCTAAACCCGTATTTACAAAATCGTATCGCTACCCTCAATGCCATAAACAAGAAGTCAAAACATAAGTTTCTAAAATGCTGGACCAAGGCATAATCAGACCTTCAATTTCTCCCTGGCCATCTCCTGTTTGGGTTGTACCAAAAAAACTCGATGCCTCTGGCAAACAAAAATGGCGAGTCGTAGTAGATTACAGAAAATTAAACGAATTGACTATTGACGATAAATGCCCTCTCCCAAATATTTCTGACCTTTTAGACCAACTAGGCAAATGCCAATATTTTACCACGCCAGACTTAGCTTCCGGATTCCACCAAATAGAAATTGACGCGAAAGACATTCAAAAGACTGCTTTCACAGTCGAAAACGGTCATTTCGAATTTGTTAGAATGCCATTCGGTTTAAAGAATGCTCCATCAACGTTTCAAAGAGTGATGGATAATATTTTGTTAGGAATCCAGAATAAACGCTGCCTTGTTTACATGGACGACATTATCATTTACTCCCCTACTATTCACGATCATATTTCCCGACTGACAGAAGTATTCAAACGCTTAAGGAAAGCTAACCTCAAAATTCAACCCGAGAAGTGCGAGTTTCTACGCAAAGAAGTCGCTTATCTAGGACACCTTATAACAAAAGACGGTGTTAAGCCAAATCCCAGTAAAGTAGAAGACATTTTAAACTTTCCTCACCCGAAAAATCAAAAGGACATTAAATCTTTCTTAGGTTTAGCGGGCTACTATAGACGCTTTATTCCAAATTTCTCTAAGATATCAAAGCCTCTGACCAAGCTACTACAAAAAGACACCCCCTTCAACTTTGACAATGATTGTATGAATTCGTTCGACAACTTAAAGCAAACATTGACGACGACTCCGATATTAATATATCCTAATTTTGATGAGCCTTTCATCCTAACTACCGACGCGAGCGCATTCGCCATCGGATCGGTACTCTCTCAAGGAAATATAGGCAAGGATCTACCAATTGCATACGCTTCCCGAACCTTATGCGGTGCGGAAACAAAGTATTCCACCATTGAAAGGGAATTATTGCCTATAGTATGGTCAGTAAAACACTTTAGACCATATTTATTCGGTAGAAAATTCAAACTAGTCACCGATCACCGACCACTTACCTGGTTATTCTCAATAAAAGACCCAGGAAGTAGAACTGGAGGAATACGACTACGAAATCGTTAACAAGCCCGAAAAAATCAATAAAAATGCCGATGCCCTCCCTAGAATCAAAATAAACCATTTTTCCAAATGTTCTAAATTCCACTCCAAAATCTTAGCCGCGAACGAGGACACAGACGATGACGGAAATCCAGACAATGACGATGAAATCACAAACGAACAAATAATTCAAGAATTTAATACTTTCTCCCGACTATACAAGACCAAATCTTTAATTGACTACTCTAAAATTCAAACTTCAAATAAACAACTCTTGGACCGAGAAAACAAACACATCATAACTTTCTTTCAACAAGATAACCTAAGAGATCTTCATCACCAAATTATTGATGACATTTTCGAGGAAAACCCCGAATTTTACGACGACAAAATAAATATCCTCTCCAGTAGATCGGTTAGACATAGGAAATACTATATCATTCCTCTACCCTTTGACCCTGAATCTGTAGTAGAACATTTGTCCCTAGCAATATACAAAAATCAAAATGAACTAGATCTTTCTAATACTTACCATATCGAAAACAACTTAGACCTCCCCATACTCGAAATTCTGTCATTTATCTTCGCAGAAAAAGATTTAAAACTCATTATCTGTCAAAACCTAGTACAAACACCTGACGAAGACCAAAGACCGATAATTCTTGACCAAAACCATACCGGCAAAAACAACCTACATCGCGGAATAAACGAGACTATGCGTAGGATCAAAAATAAATACAATTGGCAAGGACTAACCAAAGATGTTGAAAATTTCATAAAAAATTGCGAAATTTGTCAACGAACTAAAGTTTACCGTAAAAATCTTAACAACCCTCTAGTAATCACTGAAACTCCGAGAACGCCTTTCGAAAGAATTAACATCGACCTATTCGAATTCCCTACACGAAATTACGCTCTAACGAACTTACAAAATTCAAACAAGCCTATGCAGTACCGGATAAAAGTGCAAAATCTGTGGTAAATACCCTATTGTTATATTTTTAACATTACGGTACCCCACTGAGGATTCACTGTGATTACGGCGGTGAATTCGACAACAACTTACTAAAAGACCTCTGTACCCTCTACGATATAAAACTGACATATTCTAGCGTAGGACATCCCCAATCTAACGGTTCTATAGAACGCTTTCATGCTACCTTAGCCGAAATGATCAGAATTCACAAAACTGAAAACCCAAATGATGGATGCTTTTATAGTAAAGCTGTATTTTAACCTTGGGAATATTTTATCCCATTTTAAAACAAACTTATTATGTTTGTATTTTACACTTTCTTGCTAAAGCTATATTTTAACTCTAACATTTTTATGTTATTTTATTTTATGAATCAAGCTTATTGTGCTTGCATTTCATATTTTAGACGCTAAGGTTATATTCTGTATTTTAAACCTTACGACTTAACATTTTTGTACTCTTCATATTTTTCCAAATTGTACCATTACCTTTTATATACATTTTATATTCATTTCAAAAGTTGCTGCATAAAACACCAACTTTTTTTATAAGGGGGAAGCTGTTATATTAGAAATATACTATGATATATAATATCACTGAGACAGGGTTAACCTTCTCAAACATGTCATGTTACAGATTGCGTAACAGCTCTTCTCTAATAACCGCTCACGTTGGCTGAGCTTAATGTTTCTTCCTTGGTAATCTCTCATCATGCTGAATTGCCAATTAATGTTCTTTGTTCTCTTATGTTATAAATACAACCAACAGACATTTGTACCTTCAGTTATATACTCATTTTCGACCTAATACATTCTAAATTTATTATTGTTCATTATTGTACCCAGAGTCAAGCTTGACTCCCAAGTAAATAAAGTTTTTAAAAAGTGATTTCTACAATCCATTATCTAACATATATATAGAGATATCTCTGGGCTTCAGCATAGTTTCAACTGAGTCCATTTTGTTAATTATTTTAAATGAAATTTTAATCAGATTTTATTAATATGTGTAACTAAACTTAAGTTAAATATTTTATTTATAACAGTAGGAGTGTAGCTATGTGTGTGGGATCGACCACTAGTTACGTTTTAAGAAATTCACCTGCCATGTGTTTCGACGCAGGTTTATCAAATTAACCTCAAGTTAATGTCTTGAGAAAGCTAATAAACATTAGCGAAAGCTTGACATTAACAAAAAGTTTTCTTTTTGTATTGGCCAAAATACCTTATCACTGACTGCAACCTCAATAAATTTTATGTTTGTACCTTAACTAGTCAGTCAAGACTACCTTTCTAATATATATATATATGTTATATGGATCGTTCAAAACACTAATTTTTAAAAAAACTTTATTTGAATAATTATTTTTACATGAGAGAGAATATCCAAGCTTGGTATATTCTCTATTATGCAAACAGTGTTAGTACTTGACTTTACAACTAAGTGAGATAGAATGGCGAAATAAAATACAACTTGGCTTTTATAATATTTTGAATCTGCTGATGACGATTTGCAAACTTACACAATATTGCGTTATTGAAAAATAAGGCAATAAATTACTCAAAGAAAATAAAGTCATAAGCTGAAAAGGCCTTGTTAAAAAGTATCAGGTTTCATAGGTGTTCGAAATAATCAATACAATTAAAAAAGTAATAAATCAGCAGTTTCAAAATTAACAGTAAACAATAATCATAAATAATGTTTTCAATAAACTAAATTTATAGTGTAAACAAAAATATATACGACACAAGAATTACGCATTATTGGAACTTAGAATAATTTTATATAGATGGGTGAAATTCTGATATAACAGCTCCCCTTTATAAAAAAAAGTTGATGCTATACAATGCGACAACTTTTTAAGCATAATTTTTTCTAAAATTATTAGTATTTAATTCAATGTCTTCCTCATAATCTTCCTGGATGCCTACAGAGGGTCTTCTTCGAGGGAAGTACTTTATAAATTGTTTTAGTGTTCTATTATTTCTTGGTGGTCTAGGAGGTTGATCACCAATGTTTTGAATTGCAATTTTAATTTTCCTACGATTTTTACATTTGCAAAATATGTACAATAAAATAAGACTTATGATTAATACAATAATAAAATATGTATACCATGAAATATGTTTTCTAACAAAAGGTTCATTTATTATATCGTCCAAATCTCTAGAATATTGTTCTAGCTTATGTTTTGCAATATTCAAATTTTCTGTATTGAAATTATTTAATTTTAATGGTTGCAATTTTAATTCTGATTTTACATTATCAGGTAGATGTTGACAACAATCATACGGTATTGAAATTGTATGAAAATCAGTTTTCAATTCTGATCCCTGGTTTAATTTCGGTTGAATTTTTGTATTTCCCACAAAAGCATTACAAATTACAGTTAATTGTAGAATTGCAGTTTTATAAATTATTTGAGTCTCAGCTTCTCTATTCTGACATTTCATTGTTATAGTCAGCGGATCAGATATTATGATTAACCAAATATTATCCTCTAATTCTTGAATATTATAATTTTTTGCAAGTACTAGAGAAGATTTACAAGTTTTAGGTAATACTGTTGGGTTCTTTAAAAGTTGGGCTTCACAAGTAGCATCTGTATCAATTGAATAAGGCACTAAGTTTGAACACAATTTTATACGAAAATTCAGAAAATTACAATTATTTAAATTTGATAATGGTATGAACATTTGTGAGTCATCATCTTTTGCAATATATTGTTCAGATATACTTAATACATGAAAAAGTCCAGTTCTATTATCCAAAATTGGTATTGGGTATAGCTTATAAATACTATACATTTCTGGTTGTACTAAGGGTATTTTTAATATAAAAACAATTTTAGATTCAGTTTGAAAAGCTTGCAGTTCAATAATGTCGAGATATTGAGCAATTTTTGCATGAGAGACAGTAAGAGGTAGATTATTTTTATGTAAACTTTGAGAAATCTGTTGCAATGATGTTACTAAATCATTTGGTGTTATAATAGAGTTATGAATAATTTTTAATCGTGCAAAAGTAATAGCATTTAAAATGTCATTTAATTCATTTTCTAAATACATGTAATTTTCCATTAAATGTTCACATATTTCAATGACTTTTAATTTCGATTCTATAAATCCAATAGTATCTGAAATGTTTAAAATCGCATTTTCATTTATTTTAATGTCTTTGTTAAAGGCTTCTTCATCAATTTTAAATTTTTGAATGGTGTCATTAAAATTTTTAATAACGGACGTAGTTACTGAAATTTGATTTTTCATTAGATTCTCAAGTTGATGTTCGTCATTTAACAATTTATTTATACACTCTATATAAAATTCTCCATCCGAAGCGTCTAAATTTCCAGTGATTGCTTTCCAAATTGTTCCTACGCCATTAATAATTCCTCGTTTATAACATTTTGTATCTGCAAAAAGTTCTTCATATTTTAATTGAAGTGAATCTGATAATTGACTTAATAAACTTATGTGAGTTTGTACTTCTGAATAAAACAGTTTACTACGAGGTCGTGTATCAATGCTTACCGAATTAATTAAACTTTTTAAAATGTTATCATTATGATCAATACTTTGTTTTAACGTTAACATATCCTTATATACTAATAATGTCCATTTGTCGTTCGTGAGGTATTCTTCTTGATGATAGTATAGTCCAACTGTGTTATTTACTGGTTTTAATGAAAACCTTGTTGGTAGGGCCATGATTTGAAAGGAAATGCTCGAAATAAGCAGAAACCTGCAAATAAATTAATTTTCAAAATAGGGTTTCATTTTATCAAAATTTATTTTAGTAGTTCTCTCGGTTTCAGGATTATACAAAATAGCTGAATTTTTTAATATTTCTTTAATTTCATATGGTCCATTGAATTTATTTCCAAGTTTGTTTTGAATTTGACTTGTTTTTACATATACTTTATCACCAACTTTATAGTCTAAGATATTTTCTGAAACATGTTTATCAAATCGAGTTTTTGATTTTTCCTTTTGCAAATTAATTCTTGTGCGAGCTATCTTATAGTAATGTGATATACGATTATTTAGATCCCTAACATATTTTGTAATTAATTCTTGTTGGTTATACAGGGTTTCTGGGGGTCTGCCAGAGGTATGTCCAAATATAAGTTCAAAAGGGATAAATCCGTGACATTTGTTCGTTGAGTTATTATAACATATAACAGCGTAAGGTAGTATTGTTAAAGGGTGTTCCTTAGGATTTTCCGTTGTATGTGCTCTTATCATTTCCGCTAATGTTGCATGAAATCTTTCAAGTGAGCCATTTGATTGCGGATGATTCACACTTAATATGTAAGTTTAATATTATATAATGTACAAAGGTCTTTAATTAAATTGTTTTCAAATTCTCGTCCGGAATCACAATGAATTCTAAGAGGTGTTCCAAAATGTTGGAAATAAAGTAAAAGAGTATTAACTATAGATTTTGAAGTTTTGTCATTTAAAGGATAAGCCTGAGTGAATTTTGTTAGTTCATCTCGAATAGATAAAATATAATTTTTGGTAGGAATTTCTAAAATATCAATAATGATTCTTTCAAATGGAGTTTCAGTAATGACTAATGGACTATCAAGGTTTTTACGACAAATTTTGATTTTTTGGCATATTTCACATTTTTAATAAAGTTTTCTATATCTTTTGTCATACCGGGCCAATTATATTTTTCTTTTATGCGTCTAGTTGTTTCATTTATTCCGCGGTGTAGATGACTTTTTCCTGAATGATATTGATCTAGAATTATTGGTATTTCATCGTCATCTGGCGTTTTTACAATATTTTGACAAATTACTAATTTTGGGTCCTTTTCCGCTAAAATGAATGAAAGTATTTCAAGGATTGGTAAACTGACATTGTTTTCAACATAATATGTTTTTGAGGAATCTATTTCATTTTGATTTTTGTAGATTGTTACGAATAAGCATAATATTGCATTGTCATGATCAAATGGTAATGGTATTATATAATATTTTCTACCTTTTACACGTTGGCTTGAACAGATGTTTATTTTGTCATTTTCAAAATTAGGATTTTCTTCAAATATATCTTCAATAATTTGATAATGAAAGTCCTTTAAATTATTTTGTTGGAAAAATACCATAATATTTTTATGGTCTTGGCTTAATAATTGTGTATTAGAAAATACAATTTTTGAGTAATCAATCAGTGATTTTGTCTCATACAAATTTTGAAAAGTGTCGAATTCTTGTGCAATTTCGTCTGGATTTACTTCATTTTCTATGTCTTCAGATTCTTCATCACTAGTTTCATGTTCTTTTGAAGTAGAAGGCCCGTTCTGTTTCGTATTATTATAATGCATTAGAAAATTTTGGAAATGATTTATTTTAATCCTTGATAAGGCGTCTGCATTTTTATTTATTTTTCCGGGTTTATAAACAATTTCATAGTCATATTCCTCTAATTTTAGTCTCCAGCGAGCTAAACGACTGCCAGGATCTTTTATTGAAAATAACCAAGTTAAAGGTCGGTGATCTGTGACAAGTTTAAATTTTCTACCAAAGAGGTAAGGCCTAAAATGCTTTACTGACCATAGTATTGGCAATAATTCTCTTTCTATGACAGAATAACGTGATTCTGCAGGGCATAATGTTCTTGAGGCATAAGCTATTGGAAGATCTTTTCCTATTGGACCTTGAGAAGTTATTGCACCAATT
Source organism: Leptura quadrifasciata (assembly GCA_963675555.1). Lineage (NCBI taxonomy): Eukaryota > Metazoa > Arthropoda > Insecta > Coleoptera > Cerambycidae > Leptura > Leptura quadrifasciata. Next base: position 84,123,764 of record OY776676.1, read on the forward strand.
GCAAATGCACTAGCATCAGTAGTTAATAAGAACGGTTCATTAAAATTAGGGTATATTAAAATTGGGATTGTTGTTAAAGCCTTTTTTAATTCGTGAAATGAGTTTTCACATTCTTTGTCAAAATTAAAAGGAATATCTTTTTGAAGCAATTTTGTAAGTAGTTTTGCTATTTTAGCAAAATTAGATATAAATCGTCTATAATAACCAGCTAAACCTAAAAATGATTTTATATCTTTTTGATTTTTTGGTTGAGGAAAATTATGAATACATTCAATTTTTGCCGGATTAGGTTTTACTCCATCTTTAATAATAACATGTCCTAAATAAATGACTTCTTTTCTCAAAAATTCACATTTGTCGGGTTGTAATTTTAAATTAGATTGTCGAAGTCTAGTGAATATTTCTGTTAGTCTTTTTATATGTTCATGTATAGTTGCTGAATAAATAATTATATCGTCCATGTATACGAGACATCTTTCATTTTGTAAACCAACTAATATATGGTCCATAACTCTTTGAAAGGTTGATGGGGAATTTTTTAATCCAAATGGCATACGTAAAAATTCATAATGACCGTTTTCTACCGAAAACGCAGTTTCTTCGACATCTTTTGGATCAACTTCTATTTGATGAAAGCCAGACGCTAAGTCTAACGTGGAAAAATATTGACATTGTCCTAACTGATCTAATAAATCGGAAATATTAGGTAACGGATATTTATCATTAACTGTTATTTCATTTAATTTTCTGTAGTCTATTACTACACGCCATTTTTGTTTGCCTGACGCATCCATTTTTTTTGGTACTACCCATTCGGGAGACGACCATGGTGAAACTGAGTGTTGAATTATTCCTTGATTTAACATTTCTGAAATTTGTTTTTTTACTTCCCCTTTGTGGATTTGTGGGTATCGATATGATTTTGTATAAATTGGTTTTGATTCACCCGTATTAATTATATGCTTAATTTTATTTGTAAAAGTTAATGTGTCACCTTCTAAATAGAAGATGTCAGCAAATTTTAAACAAACTTCTATGATTAAATTTTGTTCTTCTTCATTTAAATGATCTAAGCGTAATGAATTTTGTATTTGAATTTTCCTATCATACGGATCTGTTATTTTAGAATTTTCTGAATTAAAATTATAAATTGACTGTATTTGTGGTATAGGTTCTATTTACAAATCTGAAAAATCAACAAATTTTGGAATTGCATTAGCATTTATCATAGTAGTACAAAATTCTCCATTTTGATTAACTTTAACTAAAGCATTTGGCAAATAAACTTTTTCTTTTTCTTGAGCTAATAAGATAGCATCTGTATTGACTAGATTACATTTTAATTTAACTGTCTTTTCAATTCGAGGTTCAATAGAAATTTTATTTGGAAAAATACTTTGATTTGGTTTCAATATGTTATAGTCTGGTTGAAAATTATTATTTTCTTGATCAATTAAATTTTGTTGTGAATTTTCATTTTCCTTGTCAATTTGTTGTTGAAGTTTTGGTACTTCGTTATTTTGTGTTTGTAATTCATTTTCTCCAACTTTAAATAATGGTAAAATTTTAAAATTTGTAATTAGTTGACGATTTTTAATATTAAGATCACAGTCATAATGTTCAAGAAAATCTGCTCCTAGTAAACCATCAAATTCAATGCCTAAATTACAAATATAAACTTTATGCGGGTCACCGGTTTTAAATGGTATATTTGTAGATTGATTTATTAAAACTGATTGATTCGTTATTCCTTGAATTACTAAATTTTCCGTAAATCCTTGAGGATATTTTTCTACGGTTTTTGGCTTAAAAATCGAGAGTCCTGCACCTGAGTCAATTAAAATTTTGAAAGTTTGTGTAATATCTTTTATGTAAAATAAATTAGTTGAACGTACTGTCAATAAGTTATTTTTTACACAAAATTCTGTTCCATATTCATATTTTGTACTCGGGTTTCTTCCGATTTGACAATTCGGTCCGGGGGATCGTTTGAATAAAGATCTGTTCGAAAATCCGATTGTTCGAATTGTGGTTGTTCAGAATAAAAATCATTATTATAATTTTGGTTATTATTTTGATTGTCATCATAGCAAGTTGAATTATTTGGATTATTATTTTGATAATAATGTTCGAATTCATTGATGTGATGATTTCGTTGTTGAGTATAGGTAGTATTTTGTGGCGAAAAAGCAGGTCTTTGAAATGGATTCTGATTTTGGTTCCATTGTGAATTATGAGGTCTGAAATTTTGATTTTGATTATTTGGTAAATTTTGTCTTGTTTGAAAAGGTTGTTGAGAATTAAAATTTCTCGTTGGTTGTTGATTTTGAAAACTTTACCTCATGAGTTGATTTTGGAAATTTTGATTTTGTTTTAATCGACATTCGCTAACAATATGTCCTCTTTTTTTGCAATAGGAACATATTTTTTTATCCGATTTCCTGTATTCATTAGACATAATATTAGAATGGATATTGGTTTTTTGAAATTTTTGTTTTTTAAAGTAGGATAGTTGTAATTCCCTACGTATTCTCATTGATGCTGTTAAAATATCTGGAGGATTTCCAGCTCTTACAATTTGGCCTAACCGTGGTTCAAGTCCGGTTAATAGTGTGTTTAAAGTCATATTTACGATTAGTTGCTCTTGAGCTATTTTTTGATCTGCGCTTAAATTTTGTTGTTGAATGCAAGCGTGCATTTTTGCATTATGTATTTGCAATCTTGATACAAAGGTTAAAGGAGATTCGTTTGATAATTGATGAATTCGTTGCAAATCTTGAATTAACGATGTTAAATCGCGAGAGTCACCAAAATGTACAGTTAATAATTGACGAATTTCTGGCCATGTTTGTGTATCGCGAGAATTTATTAATTGTGCTGCGCGTCCTCTTAATTTATTTTTAATATGTAGAGTTAAAAGGATTTTTTGATCTTCTGCACACATTCTATAGGAATGATTACAAGCATTTACAAATGTATTTAGAAAAATTTGATCACCATCGTATTCTGGTATCGATGAAAATATTTCTGAAAGTTTATAAGGTTCAATATCTCCTGCTGTAGCCATTTTTTTTTGTAAGTTCTTGTTTGGACAATAGAAAAGGATTCTTTTTTATTTATAGTAAATAATTATTTATTTACTAGATTCTATCTCAGTTGAATTGATTTTTTTTTTGTTCGTTAATTACTCTTAAAAATATTAAAATCTTAATGTTAAGTTGCAATATCTTAATAGAATATCTTAATAAATATAATAATATCTCAATAAGCATAAATAATAAGTATATCTCAATCAATATAAATAATATTAATAAAAAGATGATCATTCAATAATTGTTCACTTACATTAAAAGTGCCATGTTCTGGATCTGTGTGAAAACTGAATGCTACTTCGTAAGCGTTGCTCCATCAAAGCTTCCACTGCCAGGGGCGTTACCAGGTATTCCTTCCACAGGGTTTGACTTCAATGTCGAAGACACCAATTCTCGAGACCAGGAAATGACTGAGTAGACCAGGAAAAGACAAGTTAGCGTTTTGGAATTAACTTTGAACCACTTTCGGTTTTCTTCTCCGATCTGACCGTTTCTCGTTGTTTCGAAGTTTGACTTTTATTTACTTCAAAAGTTTTTCTTTCTTTTTGTTTTTCTTTATGTTCCTCTTTATATTCTTGAGTTTTTGTGTGTTTTTCCATTAAATAACTGTTTTCTTGCAATGTTTCTTTTATTTCTTCTTTAAAATAACTTTGAGTTTCTTCTTTAAAATAATTCATAAAATAATTTTCGGTTCTGCCCTCCAAAGGATTAGAATCCACCACTAATTTTCTTCTTAATGTTTTGGGATCCTACCGACTGCGCCAAATTTGTTATATGGATCGTTCAAAACACTAATTTTTAAAAAACTTTATTTGAATAATTATTTTTACATGAGAGAGAATATCCAAGCTTGGTATATTCTCTATTATGCAAACAGTGTTAGTACTTGACTTTACAACTAAGTGAGATAGAATGGCGAAATAAAAATACAAGTTGGCTTTTATAATATTTTCAATCTGCTGATGACGATTTGCAAACTTACACAATATTGCGTTATTGAAATTACTAAAAGAAAATAAAGTCATAAGCTGAAAAGGCCTTGTTAAAAAGTATCAGGTTTCATAGGAGTTCGAAATAATCAATACAAATAAAAAAGTAATAAATCAGCAGTTTCAAAATTAACAGTAAACAATAATCATAAATAATGTTTTCAATAAACTAAATTTATAGTGTAAACAAAAATATACACGACACAAGAATTACGCATTATTGGAACTTAGAATAATTTTATATAGATAGGTGAAATTCTGATATAACATATATATATATATATATATATATATATATATATATATATATATATATATATAACCAAAATTAAACACACGTAGTGTATCTTGAGGTTGCAGTCAGAGGGGAAGAGTTTACGGCCACAAATATCTATCATATTCATATATCTATTTTAGTCATGGTTTTAATCCTTAATTTTAAATAATCAGTAATTGTTTACCTTAAATTGTGTACCTGTAAAGGAATTTGTGTATGAATTTGTCTACATTAAGTTAAAAATCCGACTATTTTATAATACATGTGACCTTAACTTTTAACCTCAAGTTAGTAAGTATTTTAGCAAACTATATTATATGACTCTTATTAAATAATAATTTTATTTATAGATGTCTTGATAAAGGGAATAAATAATTTCCGAAAGCTTGACAAAGTAACAAACGAGTTTTTCTTTTTCTGTTTTGTGGCCGTAAACTTTTCACCTCTGACTGCAACCTCAAGATACACTACGTGTGTTTAATTTTGGTTTTCTTAACTAGTCAGTCAAGACTATCCTTCTTCTTTATTTGTATAGATATGCGGTTTTTCAATTACACCCAACAGAATTATGGACTTGCTAATGTAGATCGTTTGAAGCAATGGGCCAAGATTAACATCAGGTTAGCTGCATTAAGGAATAGGCGGATTTTTCTCATAAAATGTAGAAGACATCAAGTGTTTCCGAAGCATATTACCAACGGTATACACAACATATACAACCTAATAGAACACCAAGGTGGCAGAATTGAACAGCAGATCAACAACTTCAATTTAAGGTTAAGGAAAAAAATTTTAAACATTGAGATTAGTATAACAATTTGCGACCTAACCAAATATTATAATGAACTTTTAATAATAAAAAATAACTTAACTTTACCATTACACATCATCAATAAATATGAAAGGCGTTTAAAGATAAAATGTAACAGAATTTTCCATAAAATAAAGAATATAAATATAAATAAATTTAATAGACTAAATAATAATGAAATGAACAAAATTATAACACATAGTAAATGGATAAAAGATCTTACAACAGTTCAAATTCCTTCTGAAGTTGAACAAATTTTAGCGTTAGGTCCTAAATGTAACATTTGTCCTTCGATTAACGATATTAAAATTTCCTCACTTCTGGGAGACCTAGAACTTATCATTCAAGACCTTAACGAGGAAAATAAAAATTTCTTTAGATCGCAATACACTAATATTATTACCAACTATTTACATAAAAATCATGGCACTAAGCATTATTTATTGAATTTATTCAATAATTGTAAAAAGTTTCTGAAACAACATCTTGAGTTATATGTAGTTAGAAGTGATAAAGGCAATGTAACAGTGGTGATGTACAAGGAGGAATATCTCCTGAAAAGTCAAGAATTATTAGATGATCATAAATATTACAAAAAACTTAGAAATGATCCCACTAGTACAATGCAACAAAAGTTTAATAAACTAGTCTCCCGATTAAAGAAAGATAACCTAATTGATGAAACTATAGCCAAATCGTTGACCTTTTATAGCTCAACAGCACCCAGATTTTATACTTTACCTAAAATTCATAAACCTACACTATCGATTAGACCTATCCCAGCAAACATTGGAAGTGTGGCCGCCTTATTCCGGCCCTGTACTGACAATTCGGGCTAAATGCTGGCCAACGCAATCTAGTAACGGCAAAGTGTTTTTAAGATGCCTGCCAAAAGTAATTTGGATTTCATATTTAGGTCAAGTACTGGGTCTTTGCAGGGATTTTGTTATATAAAGGCGTACCTATAAATATTTTATGCCGGCCCGTAACAAGTATTCTTTTTATTCTTTTGCTGGTTAACAATAACATATGCTTATCCAGTACGGGCGGGGCAAAGGCTCTACAAAATATATATTCTTTATTTAGGGGTTTTTGGTTGTTAAAATGTAATAATACTCGTTATGAAATAAACAATCGATGCTGGACAGTCAGTATGGCCCGTTTATATTACTATCAAACTAGTTAATTCATCATCTCAAGAAAATTTCAGTGTCAGTGGTCGATTTCATCATTTACAAAAATAAAGGGAATGAAATATTTTTGATATTGGTAGTATCGTTAGTACATTTTTATGCTTTGGTTACTAGCACAAAGTCCGCTGCCAGCGTCGCCTGTCGGGCCAAAAGCACACGACTGAGGTGGGGGTGTCGCGTGTCACTGGCCGTAGCCGTAGCCATTTTTATTCGTTTTTGTGTTTTGTAAACGCTTGGAAGTTTCTTGTAATGTGGCTGTGACTCTCGAGAACATAAATAAGTAAGTACATCTTTCAAATTAATTAAACTACTAAAAATCAGTTACCGAACGTTCTGTTGCTACTATGTATTTAATTTGTTATTGTTTTGCGACAAACTACTGCTTGTTTAGTTAGGTTATGACATGACTCATTATCAAATCAAATGAATAATACAAAATAATCTATCTATGAATAATACCTACAAGTAATCTGTATCTGTAAATGCGTAACTGATATAATGATAATAAGGAAATCTTGATAAAACTGAATGTACCATTTATCAAGGTAAATTAAGTTACATTTTTCGCCTCTGTCAAAAGCAGGGTTGCATACTTGCATAGCTACTTTTACTTTAGAAGGCGGTGTTATTACTGTTATTATAACCTATAAATTAAAAAACAAAAAAATATATCGAAGACATCTTTGGGTAACACTAATACTACAAATAAAAAACTTAATTCAGAAAAAACGTTAAATTTACCTAATGCCATTGCAAGTGACAAAAATGAAACTCAACCTCGAACGCAACCTACTGTATTTGATATGGATAGAACTTTAACGAACGTAGAATCTGATAAGGTGCTAAATTGTAGCAATAATACGTATTGTTAAAAAACTGACGGTATATTTTTTTCATACTGTATTTTGGAAATGTAAAAATATATTTTTTTTTGTAGTTTTAGTAAGGAAGCTTTTAACAAAAGTGGAAATTATCTCAGGAGACATAAAATATTTGACGCAATTACTCCAACAGTCATCAATGGTGGAAAGTATCTGAGGAAAATCCGCACATAAAGAATTTTCCTTTATCTTTAGAAACGGAGCTGGTTGATTTCAACAATCGACTTACGGATTCAGAAGTTTTTAATAGTGTGGTAAGTTACACAATTTTTTTTTTATAAATGTCTAATTTTCATTAAGTCGAGCTACCAGGAATATAATACAATTAGCTACTTACAGTTGTAAGTGAACATGTACTTATATTTTTTTAGTGTGCTGCATTCCAAACGGTAGGCGGAAAAGATATTGTAGATGGTGTCAGAAGGTTGCTGTCAAAAAGAATTGCCCATGAACTGGCACTAAAGTGCAATTGGTCAGGAAGAGGAAACAAGACATGTTTTATGAAGTACAAAAATATTTTAAAGTTAATTTTAGGTAAATATGAAAATATTTTTTACAATGTGTTTTAATCAGGAGCCTTCCATATATTATGTAACACACTTTTCAGTATCGTAAGTTAATATTTACAGAATGTAGGTATAAGTGCTATTGCGGGCGATAAACAGTAATCGATTTTTTTATCAAGTTAATTGTATGTTTTTTTGAAAAAATTAGTATTTGTTTTCACGTCAGTTAAATCAAATATTTTGATAAGAAATCATTGGCTGGGGTCGTGTTTAACTTTTTTAAGAAAAAAAAAACACTAACAAATAATTAAGTAAATTCGCGGTCAGGGGATAGAACCATGTTTACAACGGAGAAGTCAGTCAACTACTTTTTAATTGGTCGCAATAATAGTACGTAATTAGTAATTATCTTCAAAAATGTAGTCCACAAAAGGGGAAAACAAATTCACTTGCTATTTAACTCCTACTGTTCTATATTTAAGGGAGTTTAATTTTTCATTAAATACATGGATTTTTAAATATTTGTAGCAATTGTGAGAAGAAATCCTTTGACGCTACTGAGAAGGAAATAGAAAACGTCATAAAAGTATGGTTTAGAACTGCATATGACAGGGATGGTGGCAGGGACAAACGACGTGAGAAACAAACTAGACCTAATGAGAATGAAGACCATACCAACTAAGAAGTGAATCATAGGATATATGGGATTATAGAATATAAATATATTTTTTTATCAGAATAAGATTTTAAGTACCTATATTATTTATTTTATAAAATTTGAATTTTATTTTATTTGAAAGTATATGTTATGTTATATGTTTCTAATAAAAAATGTTAAGTTGCCTGTAAATATTTTCTAATTGATTTTTTCATAGTAGGTACAGCAATAACATTTTGTATATATTGATACACATGCGAACTATAAAAACTCTTGCTTTTTACTTTCAAATGAAATTTATTCATGACAAGAACATTTATCTTGAGCATTATACTGATATTTCTGCCTGAAATTGTGTATTGATTAAAAGGTTCTCAATTGTCGCCCTTGGTTAGAAAGTTTTTATAGTTATTGACATGTTCTTGATCTTTTGTTTTATTTTAAAAAATTATAAAATCAGAACCGTAAGTATTATTAAAACTCACCAAATGGTTATATATAGTGATTATAACATTTTATTATTTTTATATTTGCGGACAATCTGGGACCAATCCTTAACTAAAACAGATAACGAGCTAATGAGAATACAAAATAAACAAAAAACAAAATATTCCTTTAAATAGCTAATAGCATTAATTCACCGTTTTTATTAGTTAATTTCTATTAGATGTATAAATAATAATCTGTTTTATTTGTGTGATTACATATCCACAGTTTACATTATGAGTTTTTGAGACAGCATAATTTATCAGTAAATGAATAATGCTGCATATTATTCCTGTGGATATAATATTTTTTAATATATAACAGCAGCCACAGACTTGCCCATGACGAGCACAAAGTATTGGACCTATGTGTATTGCTCTCAAATTTAGTGTCGCGCAAATATTCTACTGGACCCAGTGCTGAAGATGTGTGGTATTGTGGGTATAGACCGAGACTAGAGGTGGTCGTAGTAGTATATACAGTGCTGAGTCTACTGTGGCAGGTACGTATGGATCTTGATGTTGACCCTAATTTTCTATAAATATTCCTCCGGTATCGGCAACCATCGATTTGCCTTATACAATTTGCAGGCATAACACCCGTAAATTGCCTTTGTTAAATGTTTACTGGGATGTTGACGGGCCAGTAATAGAATGCAGGGTTAATATCAGTGGGCCAAGAGTAGATTAGCCGCAATAGGGCCTGCACATTTTGTAGTTGTGGGCCAGTAGTGGCCCAATGTGTAGAATGCTGGCACATATGTATGGACCCTGATGCCGGCCGGAGTCTCCTATAGGTACCCCTCAGACATTGGCAGCCGCTGATTTGCCGTACCGGCCAATACCGGGATTAGAGTACAGGGCCTTCCAATTGCCTTCCATAAATGTTTGCTGGGATTGTTTCATCTATTAATAAACAAAGGCTCTCCAGGAGAAGATGGCCTCTGCTCTATAGCACTAAAAACGTCCATAGAATATATATCCAAACCTTTACAATATTTAATTAACTTAATTTTCCAACAAGGTACATTCCCTGAAATATTGAAAACGTCCACGGTGGTTCCAATTTTTAAACAAGGGGATATAGCACAAATATCTAACTACCGCCCTATCTCTCTGATTAGTAATATATCAAAAATAGTAGAAAAATGCTTGAAAAAGAGAATATTGGAGCATTTAAATAAATTCAAAATAATATCACCACAACAATTTGGTTTTATAACAGGTGTTTCTACTGTTGATGCTATACACTGTGTAACACAAACTATACACAATTTCTTAAATCTAAATCAGAAGCCTTTGGCAATCTTTTTAGACTTGGCAAAGGCTTTTGACACAGTGTCGCATAAACGGTTACTAGAAAAATTAGAAAACTACGGGTTAAGAGGTACATGTGGTGACTTAATCAGTGATTATTTGACAGGTAGAACTCAAAAAGTAAAAATAAATTCTGTATATAGTGACGAAAGAATGATTACATATGGAATCCCTCAGGGGACTGTGCTTGGACCCTTACTCTTCCAAATATATATAAATGATATGTTGAATTTGAGAACATCTGGTCAAATAATCGCTTATGCCGATGACACCGTTTTAATTTTCTCCGATAATACATGGGACGGAGTCAAATATAAGGCTGAAATGGAACTTAATAAAATAAAACATTGGTTAAATGCCAACCTACTCACTTTAAATAGTTCAAAAACTAAGTTCCTTACATTCTCCCTAACCGCCGCAGGCCAATCCAACATTCAAAAAATAAAACTACATAATTGTAATAACCCTGTTGACTGTTTAGCTTGCTCTGACACCATAGAGGGAGCTGTTTCAATAAAATATCTTGGATTACATATCGATCAATTTTTGAAATGGGACACGCATACGTCTGTTATAGTAGGAAAAATCCGTAAATTATTTTATAAATTCTACCAACTTAGGGAACTTGTGAATAAAAAAACCTTGGTAAATATATATAAATCTCTTGTTGAATCTATTATCAATTATAGCTTAGTGATCTGGGGTGCTGCATATGATAATGTAATGCACAGTGTAAGAATAACTCAAAAACGAATTTTAAAAATAATATTCGAAAAACCTAATTTATATCCCACTGAATTGTTATTCAAAGACGCCAATTTACCAGACATAGATACATTATATATAATATCCTCCATTAATTTTGTCTATAGAAGTGGATATCTTAGGCAAAGAATAAATTATATACACGACACAAGATCTACTGCAAAAAAACAGATTAAAACGCCAAAACCAAATAACTCTGCTTATATTAAATTTGCAGATTATACTGGCGTTAAGCTATTCAATTTATTGCCTCATTCAATAAGAGAAATAAATAGCTATAAAAAATTTAAAATAAAAAGTAAACTCTATATTCAAAATAATTTGAAAAATTTTAAAAATGTTCTAAACATTTGATTATTTAGCTAAATTTCAGCTTTTCTTCTCCCTTCGCTTTGCTTCAGAATTATAAAATCCATACTGTGTGAAATAATTCGTATTTAGACTAAGTAATATTAAATTTGATAATTATTATGCCATATCAAGCTGACTCATGTCAAATATAATAATCTATATATAACAGCACATTCAAGATCGCTTCGATCTTAGGTGCTAAATTAAATTTGTAATGAAATTGTATCCACTAATTATAAATAAAAATTATTATTATTATTATTATTATTATTAACTGCCCGAATGGTAACCTTTCAAAAAAAATTTTAACAGATATTCTTACTAATGCCTATAATAAAACTAATGATTTTTATGTCAAAGACTCTTTCACATTCAGTGAATTTATTAATAACTATCAGCTACCTCCTAATTATATAATCGTAAGTTTTGATGTGGTTTCCCTGTTCACTAATTTGCCTCTGGAATTAGTTATTTCATCTTTAACAGATAATTGGAATATAATCTCACAACATTGCAACTTAGGTCTAGATACTTTCATAGAAATTTTAAAATTTACTTTCGATTCTAACTATCTTGAATTTAATCAAAGTTATTATAAACAAATTTTTGGTACCCCCATGGGGTCTACTATTTCTCCTATATTAGTAAATTTTGTGTTGGATGATCTTGTTAGGAATTGTCTGACTAGGATCCCCTTTAATTTACCTTTTGTGAAAAGGTACGTCGATCACCTCCTACTTTCTGTACCTGAAAACAGTACTGAGGAAGTGTTAAATATATTCAACAGCTACAACTCGAACTTACAGTTCACAGTTGAATTTGAAAGTAATAACGCTATACCGTTCCTCGACATGAAAGTAATCAGGACACAACAAAAACATCCTTTGTACCAAATGGTACAGAAAAACAATGAGTAGTGGTAGGTATATAAACTATAAATCATACCATCCAGCACATATGAAAATTAATCTCATCCGAGACCTTAAAAATCGAGTAATTAAACTCACACATATTCAATACAGGGACGAGTCACTGAGAGAATTACGTGGTATCCTAGTGGAAAATTCCTACCCATTACATCTATTAAACAAAATTCTCTTCGCTACTAGAACCTTGTCAAATAATAATAACAACAATTTACATAATGCAAATAATAGTAATAATAATTCTCTAAATTTAAATAATAATAACGCACCCAACATAAATAATAATATCGATAATACCATACCTAACTTGGTAAATAATAATATAACTGAGCGAAACCATAACACAACCAACACGAGTCCACTTAAATATATGTCATTACCATTTATTGAAGATCTTACTCCCAAGCTGATAAACTTAGTGAAACACATGGACATAAAAATTACATTAAAAAACATATTAACTGTTGGAAAACTTTTCAGTCGGGTGAAGACCCCACTAAAAAATAAAGAAAAATCAAATGTGGTATACAGAATAGAATGTAACAACTGTAATAAGTCCTATATTGGTCAAACCTCTCGGACACTTAATGGTCGTATAACTTCACACAAAAGTGATTGTAACAGAAACTTGAAATCTTGTGCATTAGCAGAACATGTCATCACCACCAGTCATAAAATGAATTATGAAAGTGCTAAGGTTTTGGCTGTAGAGAGTAACTTTAAAAAAAGATCATTCCTTGAAATGATCCATATTAATAATGAGACAAATAGCTTAAATAAAAAATCTGATATCGATAATTTAAGTAACATTTATACATACATCCTCAAATTAGAAAAAGAGAATTTTTGCATTTTTCAAAATTCAAACCTCCCGCTGGATCACAGTTGATGACAGTCACGTTGGAATTAATGTTCCTAACTTAATTCTCAGTACAAGCCAGCCAATTGTAATACCTTTCTGCCATTTAAAAATTTTTTGTATACAGTTTGATAAAGAAATTTAGTTCTATACTCACATGTTGTAGTTATTCATGTTCATTTTGTTTTATCTATTTTAATCATGGTGTTAATCCTTAATTTTAAATAATCAGTAATTGTTTACCTTAAATTGTGTACCTGTAAAGGAATTTGTGTATGAACTTGTCTACATTAAGTTAAAAATGCGACTATTTTATAATACATGTGACCTTAACTTTTAACCTCAAGTTAGTAAGTATTTTAGCAAACTATATTATATGACTCTAATTAAATAATAATTTTATTTATAGATGTCTTGATAAAGGGAATAAATAATTTCCGAAAGCTTGACAAAGTAACAAACGAGTTTTTCTTTTTCTGTTTTGTGGCCGTAAACTTTTCACCTCTGACTGCAACCTCAAGATACACTACCTGTGTTTAATTCTGGTTTTCTTAACTAGTCAGTCAAGACTACCCTTCTTCTTTATGTATATATATATATATATATTATAATGATGTATACTTGCTAAAATTAAATCGCTTGCGACTTCTTTAAGGGAATTATCGCCAAGAATGAATTGTATTTGAGGAGCAATATAGTATACACAATATAAATTATAATTCATTGGTTGTCCTCACTGCTTGTGGGACGGAGACTCTCTTCAGGGGCGAGTTCTTTGAATACTTACAGTTTTGGGTAGCAATCAAACGCACAAATAGGTAGAACAAATTTTAATATAAACAAATAAGTGGCATTTACGATATTAATATGGAAAAAGGTAAAGAACAAACGAACAAACAATTGAATTTTAAATGGTACATGCAGAGTGAATAAATAAACAGCTTAAAACTAACAATGTAAATAAATTAATGTGTACTATTGTAGTACGAGCTCTCTTTATATTTTATTAAAGTGTGCACACCATACCTCGCGATTCCAGCGAAGTTTTCCTCGACCATCGATCCAATTTCCGAACAAACTACGGCGCTTCTTCTTCCTTTTCACAGACAGCTTCTTTTTAGTAATCTTGACAGCTTCTTGGTTCCCAAGATTACTAAAAGACCAGGTTGAACGGAAACTTAGGGCGACAGACGCAAGGGGAATGCTCTGACGTCATCTGTTGAAAGCGATCCATGTATGCCATGTAAATGTCATCATTCGTTGTGCTTTATTTTCCTGTTTTTTGAATAGTTGTAAATGTTATTGAACTTTTTCTTAGACTAATATTTTACTATTTTTAGTGTTTTATATATCTAGTGTAGTGTTAGTTTTTAAAGACAACTATAATACGTGCATTTTAGACATTTTTTATTTGTTTACATTTTATACATTCCTGTTTAGTGAGTTACAAAGTCTGCTACAGCATTAATTATTATAGTATAAGCCTAAATCAGTATTAATTATACAAGGTAAGTAATATTTACGTTTATTGAGGACTTGTTATGTAATGTTATTTTATTAATTTAGATGCCTGGAGGTGGTTTTACCTGCAGCGTAGCTGTGTGTGATAACAATAGTGAAAAGATTAAAAAATGTGGGCAAAAATTAGTCTTTCATTCATTTCCTACTGGACAAATAAGGAAAGAATGGATTAGAAGATGTTACAGGAAGGACAACTTCAATGCAGATAACAAGCGTATTTGTAGTAAACATTTCGTAAAAGATGACTATGAAGATGCTATTGAAGCATCTATAAAGAGCATTTTACCTAAAAGGCTTAAACCAGATGGTATGTTATGAACATATTTTATAGGTAAATTGTATTATATTTCTGTAAAATACTTTTATTTTTTTAGCTCTACCCACATTATTTCTACAACCTGGAAAAGGTGATCTCCCTATCGAACAGTCAAGAAGGGAGCTTAAAGCCCAAAAGAAAGAACGCAGTGAAATTGTTGAACAACTTTTAGGCTCTAAATCATCATATTCTACATTGGAAACTTTATCAGAAATATCACAAAATTTACCGGGCACAAGTTCTGAAAATGACTATGAAAAATTGTTACGTAAATTTAATTCAGCAATGATAGAAAACAATTTATTAAAAAATAAATTAAAAGAAAATCAAGTAGAAATTTATAACTTAAGAGCAAAAAATTCTGAGTTAATTATGGAAAAAAATTCTTTAACTAACAAATTACTTGAACATTCCGAAACAAATGTAAGAAATCTTCTGAAAGAGTTTTTAACTCCAAATCAAATTGATATTCTTACAAAAAAGAAGAAAAAGACAAAGTGGACACGCGACGAAATTTCTACAGCTTTCACACTCCGTTATTTTAGCAAACGTGCTTATATATATGTAAGAAATACCTTAAAATACCCTTTACCTGGTATATCCACACTGCAGGATTGGGCAAGAGGTATTGATCTAAAAAACGGACTACTAAAAGATGTTATTGAAATAATGAGCATTCATGGGCAAAGTAAAAGTGAAGTGGACAAGCTTGTTGTACTCTCATTTGATGAGATAAAAATATCGTCCATATATGAATATGATGAAAGAGAAGATGAAGTTGTAGGCAGACACAATTATATGCAAACGGTAATGGCAAGGGGGTTATTTGATACTTGGAAACAACCCGTATATATAATTTTTGATACAAAAATGACAAAACAGATCTTAGATGAAATAATTAGTGCCCTATTTAGCATTAAGTTCAAAGTTGTAGCGTGTGTATCTGATTGTGGCGGAGGAAATGTGGGATTCTGGAAAGAACTTGGTGTAAATACAGGAAAAACGTATTATGAACACCCATTAAATTTAAAAATATACTTTTTTGCTGATGTTCCACATCTCTTAAAATTAATAAGAAACTGGTTCTTAGACACAGGTTTTATATTAAAAAATGGAACATTGATATTAAAAAATCCAGTGAAAACCTTGACAGAGTTAGCTAGCACAGAAATAAGTTCATGTCACAAATTGTCAACACTCCACGTTACATGTACAAAAACTCAGAGACAAAATGTTGCTTTAGCTGCCCAACTTTTCTCCAATACCACTGCCACTGCCCTAAAAAGATATTTACCTGGAGAAGATGAAAAATTAGCCCAGGATGTAGCAGATTTTATAGAGATGGTAGGACTATGGTTTGACATATTTAATTCGTATTCACCAATGGCATCAGTTCCAAGCAAACGTCCGTATGGAGGAATACATTTAGAAGAACAGAATAAAATGTTAGAGAGAGTAAAGAACACCTTTTCTGGAATGAGATGTCTCTCAAAAAATTCCATTCAAATTTTTCAAAAGGGAGTCATAATATCTACAATATCTCTTCAAAACCTTTATGAAGATTTGGTTTCTAAATATAATATTAAATACATTTTGACGCATCGATTAAACCAAGACTGCCTGGAAAATTTTTTTTGTCAGGTAATATTTTGGTAAAATTACTTTTAAAAGTTACTAATATATAATTTTTGTGTTTCAGCTAAGAACAAGAGGAGGCCTGCATGACCATCCTTCTCCTTTGAATGCCTTGTACAGAATTAGGATGATACTTTTGGGGAAAAACCCTGGAATAGTTCAGAAAAATACTAATGTTTCTGTAGAAACTGACAGTGATTATGTACTGGCAACTGCATTTGAAAAGGCATGCCTTACAAGGTTTAAAGTAACGCCTCCTACGTCCATTGACCAAGAAAGTAAGGAATCTGAAGATAAACCTTTGAGCCAATCCAGCACGTCAAGTACCAGCAGTTCATCGGAAGCTTCACACAGCAACACAAATACGCCTGATTCTGAAAATGATGGTCTAATTTATATTGCTGGATATTTGGCAAGAAAATTCAAAGTCCAATATCCTGACCTAGGGCAATACACTTATGAAAATGCTGACAAAGAAATGCATACCTATGCTATGCCAACATGGATTAAGAGCTTATCGTTTGGTGGTTTAACCGAACCTACCGCCTCATGGGCAAATAATGTGTCTAATATGAATACTTATTTTATAAAATACCATAAGGACTATTTCAGATGTAAAAAGAACATTGTGAAGAAAACAGTCGCTTACATATCAAGAAAAGTTGACGTGCCGCTAGCTTTAATAAGAGGATTTGTGCGGCAAAGGATTTTTATACGAATTAAATATTTAAATAAATCTGCCAAAATGAAGGCATTAAAAAGGAAATCAGAAGCCCAAGATGATTCGGGAAGGAAGAAATATAGGAAAATGTTAAAAACATCCAGTTAGTATGTAAGAATTTGATATTAACTATACTTGCAAATAATTTATTTATAAATGTATATTGTATGTTAAATAAATTATGTATTATTAAAAAATATATATTATTTATAATCCATTATCAAGAAAAATAATAGTATTTTATACAACAAGTGGCTAAAATGGTGGTTTTTTACAAGCGTGGCGTTTATAGTACGAGCCAAAGGCGAATGTGTGCTATAAACTGCATGAGTAAAAAAAACACATTTTAGCCTCAAGTTATATACAAAATTTTTTGTATCACCATTCGAAATTATAAAACAATACAATTTTGTAAAAATAGGGCAAAAAAGGTGAAATAAAGAAATTTTATTTCACACAAATAAAATTTCTTTATTTCACACTTTTTTCTGTATTTTTCACTTATCAATAATGACATTGTCTTGATTCATTGGAATTGTCAAATAAATGTCATTTTAGGATATAGCGTTACAAAAAATATATTTATTAGCATTAAACAATGGGAAGTATTTTACATCGTAATTAAAAATGGTTATGCCAAAATTTAACTACATTTTCACTTAATTGTTTGCAAAATAGGGATTTCTTAATGACTACACTTTTTTAAGGCAAAGCAATAAAGTTTTTTCATCCTTGAAATAAGGTAGGTACATTCTTTTTTAAAATGTTTAGGTCTGCCTATTCAAACTTTATGTTTATTCAGGAATATATAATTTTGTGGCAAATGAATAATGAAAACAAGTTTAATATTTTATAACGTCTACTCGTCATAATTGGTTTATTTAATCATGGTAAACGCAATATATATTAAAATAATTAGAAGATATGTCTAGTCTCATATTTTACCGCGTATTTGCTTTCAACACGTGACGTCACAAGGTCGTAGGAACATTAACCGTTCAACCTGGTCTTTTAGTAATCTTGCTTGGTTCCGCTATTTCTGTCAGTTGTCGGTACAATCGGTGCACTACTTATTTTCTATTGAGATGTTTATGTGAAATTATATATTTGGATTTATTTTATTAATTTCAGGTAAGTTTATTAAACAAATTTAATTGAAATGCTTTGTAATTATGATAAACATGAAATCTTTAAATATTTACGTCAAATTCCCAACTTGTCAACTTTGACGTTTCTAAAAATTTTCTCAATCTTGAACAATTGAATTTAAATTGCAGAGCAAAACGAAAACGCGTCTGTCTTCTATAAAATTGAAAATTACTCTCCTTTGGCATTGTTTCCATAGAAACGGTAAATTTGAAGGATCTTGGCCTCCTATAATTGACAAATTTTTAACTGTCATATTCTTTTTTTGCGTTTATTTAGCTTATTTTTGAATAAATTGGATTTATTTTAGCTGAAGGCTCTTTATTTTTGTGTCCTGAATGATTTGATATGCAATTTAATACTCTAAAAGTCTTTTTTAAACAATTTAAATTTTTGACTATTTTCTTATATTCTACTTAAAATTAGCTATTTATACCACTTATATTGCTTGAAACACCTTGCTTACATACTATTACAACCTATTCTATACCTCTAGTAGCTACAAAGCCTGATTTCTTAAAATTAATTAATAATGTTTTTCTAGGGAGTGTCATACCCCAAACTATGTCCACAACTTTTTTAATACACAGTCTCTACCTATGAAATATACCGCAAAACACTCACTGAGACCTGTGGATTGAATGTCTAATACATTTGAAGTTCAGCAAATATTTTGTGTGAATTTTACTGGTGAAGCTACGCTTCTCAAGTCACCTGCGCACAAAATGTCCAGAAAAACTGCTAAATGTCCACGTAGTTTAAGAGCTGTTACACACTACATTTGGTCAAGGTTTGTATCTTTAAAATTCTCAAATAGTTTTCTTAAATTACTAACTCACTTTTTTGTAAAGTTCATAATAACACTCAAATGTCAAAATTTCTAATTTTTTGAACAACTTTTTTCCAAATATTTTTCTTCAAACCAGGCCTGTGGCCTGTTTTTTACTTTTAATAGTGTTCATTCACTTAGTTTAATGGATTGTGTCACTTATAAAAGGTATTTATTCGAGCAATTTGTAATAATAATATTTGTTTCAGATCTACCGTTTCTCTGCGGTGGCAAGAAAGGGCTTGGATCTTTATATCACTAATTGAGCTGAATTTCCATATCCAGAAGCAGCGTATGAGTACTTCAATGGAGTTTATATTTAGTTTTTCCCATTTTGGGCTTTCACTACCCCTGTGGGATATGATTTATAAAGTACTTAGTCACATTTTATTATAATTAATCTATTTTACATACATTCTTAAGGTGCATTTAGTTTTGTTTTACCCATTTGCAACGTTATTCATTTTTAAAGTTTTATATTGAACATGTAAGTAGAAATGACCTCCTGAAAATCTTGTAAGGTAAAAGAAAATGTAAAATTTTGATTTTTAATAAGACATTTGTGGTATTTTGTACCAGTATATGTTTTTCCTTTAGGATGTGATTTTTTTGTTTGAATTGATACTGTATTACTGTGTAAATACCGTAATAATATATATATATATATATATATATATATATATATATATATATATATATGGTTATTATACATGATTTGCAGGAAACAACTACTCAGCGGGCAAATACCCCGACCTGCATTGAATTATACCTTACAAATCATGAAAGATTGGTAGCCAATGTCATTTGTCAATTCCCTGACCAGACATAGACCGGTTTCGAACTTATTAGTTCTCATCAGTATGCCATAGGTCATGGAACAGACAAATGACAGTGGCCAACCTGTTAGTTTTATACAAACTTAAGTAAATGGTGTACCGGTGAGAGGTAAGTGAATACCCTCATGTGGTCAAATGCTACTATACACCAGACATCATAGATGTCTCCATGGTGTATAGCGACTTGCTATTTTGCAAGTACCGAGAGCGGTGACCTTTATATATATATATATATATATATACATATATATTGCTATGTTATCCACCGTCAGACGTTTGTGCAATGGTAAATACAGTCAATTTCGCAATCTATTAATACAAAATAAAA
This sequence comes from Leptura quadrifasciata, assembly GCA_963675555.1. NCBI lineage: Eukaryota > Metazoa > Arthropoda > Insecta > Coleoptera > Cerambycidae > Leptura > Leptura quadrifasciata. The sequence goes on from OY776676.1 coordinate 84,144,206, forward strand.
ATATGTTAACCATTAAAAAGGGTTAAGTTAAATGAAAGATGGGCAAAAGGACATATGAATAGAAACGGGACGATGAAAAGAGGCCGTGAAAATTTTAACAAACACAATAACTTATATTCATTAAAAGCAATTTGATTAATATTTATATTATGTAAGTTAGGTTTTGTTAGTATTAATCTCATAAATCTTTTAAATCATTTGTGTTGTGAAAAATCGGGACAATAAAAAAAAAAAAAGAAGAAAATGTGGTTGCCACGGGAGATAATAAGTAATTGAGAGAGGAGAAGTTTTCTATTAATTTTGAAAGGATAGAAAAAGAATAATAATTTAATAAAGTTAGAGATTGGTTGAAGAAGTAAAGGAAATGAGAGGAGAGAGAAACTAAATTAAAAACAGTATAAAATGTAAGTACATGTACGTGTAATTTTGAAGGCAAGAAATTTTTGATCTGACATTTGTCAATTTCTGAAAGAAATAATATGGGCAAACGAGAATTATAGATTATTTTTATGAATGATTCCATAAGGAGTGGAATTTTATAAATTGTTAAAAGTTTCACATACAAGACCAACGTCAATAAAGATATTAGCAGAGCTGTGCATCCAGAATTATTTAAGGATTTGGTGAATGCAGTGGAAATTGCAAGAAATTACTACTGACAAATAAACTTTAGGTGAATCAACAAAAGAACTTTTACGCTTTCAGAGAACTTAAAAAGGTTAGTGACTGTCAACTGTGCTGTACCGAATACTAGTTGGTATTATTTATTTATGTCATTTATTTAATAGCTTTAAGTTAGATAGGTAGTTTTAAGGTATGTGTTTCAAAAGCCAATGAATATACGTTGTTTGTTCACATGATTTGATGAATATTTGTTTTCTTTTCGTGTATGTTTCATAATAATTTGACCCTGCTCTCTGAGAGAAAGAACTCATGTTCTATTAACATAGATAAATTTAAATATTGTTTGTTTAGAGTTTGCTTAGACAATAATATTGGTTAATTTATCATTGCACAATGATATGGCGCCCAGCATCCTAGAGAAATAATAATTTGAGTGAAATTTTATAAAAAAAAGCAACACGACAGATACGTTTTTAAAACTATATTAAAATACACAATATATAGTATTTTGGCTAACCAACGTGGGGCGATAATAAAGCGCATGTATTTCATTTGTAGTAAAATAAATCAAAATTAAATTTATTTTTAAAAGTCTTATCATTTTGGGTGATTTATTCATTGCCACTTCAAAAGATTTAGGAAACTAAGATCAGGTAAAACAATGGAAGGTACCCAAGAAATAGCAGAAACATCCACACAACAGGTTGGAGGCGTCGCAACACCCGCGACAACCACTGTACCAGAGCAAGATTTTCTAGCACGCCTAATGAACATGATGACTGGCATAAATAATAATATGGCTGGTCTCACCAATAAGATAGAAGAAAACGCAAAAAGGATAGAAGAAAATAGCCAAGAAATAACCAATAAAATGGAGAAGAAACTAGAGGAAAATGCAAAAAAGATGGAGGACTATATTACACGGAAATTGGATGAGACTAATAAAAAGTTAGAAGATAATGTCGCAAGAATTGAAGAACGTTTTTGCAAATATGAAGAAAAAATGAATAGAATTGAGCAGGAGATTACTAAAGAAATAAATGGGAAAGTTATGGTAGCAGCCGAGGAAATCAGAACGGAGGTACGAGGTTTGATGGTAGATAGTTTGACGGTAATGGATGAACGTTTTAAAGAACACGGACAGATCGTAGAAAAAACATTGAAAGACCAGGAACGTAAGATAGACAAGAACACACAGATTTTGAAGGACACACGAGGAACAGATGCTACTACATGCACACAACCACACATAATTACTCACTCATGTAGCAAAACACAATTTTATTTTTACGGGGATTCCAGAATACATCCTAAAGTTTTCACAACACGACTAAGACAACATATGGCGACACTGCACAAAGGTACAAACGTTAAACAAGTCATACAGACAATGCTGCGAGGGGATGCTGAAATATGGTATCAGATGGTGGAAGAAAAATTTGAAACGTTAGACGAATTTGAGGCACTCGTAATAAAACAGTACTGGGGAGAGTACAATCAGCAAAAGGTGAGACAAAATCTTTTCAACGGCAAGTATTTTGAAACTAACGGGGTATCTAGGGAAAATTATGTGTTGAGGAAAGTATACAACATAAGATATCTCGAACCACGATTTACCGAAGCGGAAATGGTTCGGTATCTTGCAAGACACTTCCCAGACGACATTCATTGTGTTATTATAACCCAAAGGATTGTTACGATGGATGCTCTAATAGAATATCTTAGGGACATTGATGACCATCGCACAGGATGGAGACGGTCATTTACGAAACAGGAAGAGCGAATGGACCAACAGAACAACGGACAGAGCAGAAATTATGAAAACAAGAACAGGAATTATGAAAATAAGAATTACGAAAACAGAAACTATGACAACAGGAGTAGAAATTATGAATATTATGGACAAAACAAGAATAACTATAACTATCAAAAGCGCGATGGCAATCAACAAAGGACTTACAATAATCAAAACAATCCAAATAATCAGAACCAGGAAAGAAGAACTCAAACTCACAATGATGGAAAAAGAGACATGACATCATACGCACAAGTGGCAAATATGAATGTGCAAAGAAACAATTCACAACAGGTACAGCAAGATCTGAATAAGATTGAGACACAAGTTCAAGTCAACACTCATCCATACAATCAGGATTTTTAAGTAAAAACATTTTAACCACAACCTACGGACATATGCGTGAATTCATTGACATTGAAAATGATAACGATAACATACACCGAATAAAAATTAGCCATTTACCAATAATTAGTTTAAACGTACAAGGAGTGAATGTAAATGCATTGATAGATACAGGGTCTGAGATAAGTTTAATAGACGAGAATCTACTTATTGAGAACAGAAACAACTTCGAACGAAAATGTATTAAAATATCTAAAATAAAATTAATAGGCGCTAATGGAAAAAAAATTGTTGAATGTAACAAAATATTAAATACTACTTTTATGGTTGAAAATCAAAGTTTCCAATGTGAGTTAGTAATCGTACCTAATTTGACATTTGATATTATTTTGGGAGAAGACATTTTGTCTCGGTTGAGAGCAACTATTGATTTGGGAAAGCGATTCCTTAATTTTCAAGGTAAAATGATACCTATATTGAAGTTGAATGATAATTTGAGTAATGGTTGTAATGGCAAACGAGCCAAAAAGCATATAGTGGAAACGATGGCCACATATGTTATAAATAATAATTTTTCATTGCTCAAAAATATTGAGTTAAACTGTCCCCCAGAATATAGCGAAATTGTTCAAGGTTTACTGCGAAATTACAGTACACTTATAAATTATGAAGCTAGGGTAGCATCAGGCTACACTCATAAATTACATGTTGACGAAACTAAATCATTTAAAAGTAAAACTTATCCTATCCCTTACAAGCACAGAGGACAGGTGCAAAATGAAATTGAGAATATGTTGCAATCAAATATAATTGAAACTGCTAAAACCAATTATATTAATCCATTGGTAATCGTTAAAAAGAAAAATGACACAATTCGACTATGTTTAGATGCACGGACACTAAATTCATTGACTAAATCACAATTCGACGCGCCACAAACAATTGATTCAATGTTGTCCAGAATAGGTAAAAATACTATTTTTTCAAAGCTTGATCTAAAAAATTCTTTCTGGTTGATCCCACTTCATCCTGATTCACGTAGGTACACAGGATTCAGCGTGGACGGTCATATCTTTCAATTTAAAGTAGTGCCGTTTGGTCTACAAAGTGCAAGTTCCGCCCTGGTGAGAGCTATGCAATTTATACTGGATCGTTTCGAAAATTTCTGTATACATTACATAGATGACATTCTTGTTTTTTCTGAAACGTTAGAAAAACATCGTGAACATTTAGACACGATTTTAAGCGCATTGGACAAGGCAGGTCTAAAATTGAACATTGAAAAATGTGAGTTTTATCAAACGTCAGTTAAATATTTAGGTTACAAAATTGGACAGGAAGGTATTAGTATTGGAGAAGATCGTGTGAAAGAAATCAAAGATTATCCGCGTCCTACAAATTTGAAAACTCTACGTGGGTTTTTAGGGATATTGAACTATTACAAGAAGTTTATTCCAAAATTATCAGAACTCGAAGTTCCACTCATTGAATTATTGAGAAAAAGTACAAAGTGGGAATGGAGTAACCGCAGAGAAATGGCGTTCAATGACTTAAAACAAAATTTCCATGAAAACCTTTTACTTCATAGTCCAGATTTTAACTTACCATTCATTCTTAGAACAGATGCATCAGATCATATTATAGCAGCTGAGTTAACTCAAGTTCAGGGGGGGATAGAAACACCAATTTGTTTCATTTCTAGAATATTAAAGCCTTACGAGACGCGTTACTCTGTATCAGAAAAAGAAATGTTAAGCGTGGTATATTCTATTTCTAAGTGGTCCTTTTTCTTAACAGCTAATCATTTTATTTTGGAAACTGATCATTCTGCGTTATGCTTTCTTATGAAGAACAGATTTGCAAACAACCGAATTTACCGTTGGTCACTCCTTATTCAAGAATACTCATTTACCATTAAACATCGTCTGGGAGTAGATAACGTAACCGCAGACTCACTCACACGCAATCGCCAAGTAAACACAGATCACGCAAACACTTTCATTGTAGCACTCAACACACTCTCACATAACGACGATTTGTACACAACAACACAAGTTCTAAACAGCCAACAGCATTTACACACTCTACTACAAGCAGTACACACAAAACCACATAAAGGTTTTGCTATTAAAAATCAATTTTTAACAAAAATAATTTTGGATGAGGAAAAGTATGTTTTAGATGAAAAGTTAGCTACAAAAATAATATTTGACCTGCATTACAGGTTTGGACACATTGGAATTCGTAAAACGTGGATGATTTTTAGAGAAACATTTTACACCGAAAAGGATTTTAAATTAACTAAAGAAATTTTGTCGAAATGTCATGAATGCTGTTTGGGCAAAACAAAAACTTTTACAAACAAAAATCAGATAAGAAGCATTATAACAAATCAGCCATTAGAATTAGTAGCAATAGATTATCTCAGCAATTTGATAACCACAACTGAAGGATACAAGCACATACTAATAATCATGGATTGTTTTTCTAAATTTATAAAAATTTTTCCTACAAAAAAATGTAACACAAAAACAACTACAGCCATATTAGAAACATACTGCAAGACAATAGGGAAACCAGGAAAACTATTGACAGACAACGCTACTTATTTTAATAATCAAAAATTTATTAGACATTGGGCAAAACGAGAAGTAGACGTAAAGTTTACAAGCATTCGACATCCACAAGCAAATCCAGCCGAACGATACATACAAGAAGTACTGAGATTTTTAAGACTGATTACACATGAAAGACATACAGACTGGAATAAACATTTATGGATTGTAGAAGGATTTTTAAATAATACCCCAAGTACAGTTACACAAGACACGCCAATTAAAGTAATGACAGGACAAGAACCAGTAAGACCATGGACAAAAACAACAGAGCAAGACTTAGAAACCATACGTTCCAAGGTAAGAGAGAGAATAAAGGCAAATGCTAAAAGATATTGCAAAAGGGAAAACGAAAAGATTAAGAAAAGGACCGTATTCAAGTTGGGAGATTTAGTTATTATTAAAAGTTTAAAGGTTTCAAACAGAAAGAATGAAATTTGTGCCAAACTTTCATACCCATATGAAGGGCCATTCATAGTGAACAAAATTATAAATAAATGTACGTATGAGCTGAAATATACTGATGGAGACAGAATCAGAGGAAAATTTCATGTCGAGTTAATATTTCCATACACCCCAGCATGTGAAATTGAAACAATCACTACATGACAGTGAATAATATTGCTAATTGTTTAAGATGAATAACATTTTTCAATACTTTCCAAATAGTATTAATCTGAGGGGGAATGCTATGTTATCCACCGTCAGACGTTTGTGCAATGGTAAATACAGTCAATTTCGCAATCTATTAATACAAAATAAAAATATGTTAACCATTAAAAAGGGTTAAGTTAAATGAAAGATGGGCAAAAGGACATATGAATAGAAACGGGACGATGAAAAGAGGCCGTGAAAATTTTAACAAACACAATAACTTATATTCATTAAAAGCAATTTGATTAATATTTATATTATGTAAGTTAGGTTTTGTTAGTATTAATCTCATAAATCTTTTAAATCATTTGTGTTGTGAAAAATCGGGACAATAAAAAAAAAAAAGAAGAAAATGTGGTTGCCACGGGAGATAATAAGTAATTGAGAGAGGAGAAGTTTTCTATTAATTTTGAAAGGATAGAAAAAGAATAATAATTTAATAAAGTTAGAGATTGGTTGAAGAAGTAAAGGAAATGAGAGGAGAGAGAAACTAAATTAAAAACAGTATAAAATGTAAGTACATGTACATGTAATTTTGAAGGCAAGAAATTTTTGATCTGACATTTGTCAATTTCTGAAAGAAATAATATGGGCAAACGAGAATTATAGATTATTTTTATGAATGATTCCATAAGGAGTGGAATTTTATAAATTGTTAAAAGTTTCACATACAAGACCAACGTCAATAAAGATATTAGCAGAGCTGTGCATCCAGAATTATTTAAGGATTTGGTGAATGCAGTGGAAATTGCAAGAAATTACTACTGACAAATAAACTTTAGGTGAATCAACAAAAGAACTTTTACGCTTTCAGAGAACTTAAAAAGGTTAGTGACTGTCAACTGTGCTGTACCGAATACTAGTTGGTATTATTTATTTATGTCATTTATTTAATAGCTTTAAGTTAGATAGGTAGTTTTAAGGTATGTGTTTCAAAAGCCAATGAATATACGTTGTTTGTTCACATGATTTGATGAATATTTGTTTTCTTTTCGTGTATGTTTCATAATAATTTGACCCTGCTCTCTGAGAGAAAGAACTCGTGTTCTATTAACATAGATAAATTTAAATATTGTTTGTTTAGAGTTTGCTTAGACAATAATATTGGTTAATTTATCATTGCACAATGATATGGCGCCCAGCATCCTAGAGAAATAATAATTTGAGTGAAATTTTATAAAAAAAAGCAACACGACAGATACGTTTTTAAAACTATATTAAAATACACAATATATAGTAATATATATATATATATATATATATATATATATATATACATATATGGCATACTGATGAGAACTAATAAGTTCGAAACCGGTCTATGTCTGGTCAGGGAGTTGACAAATGATATTGGTTACCATTCTTTAATGATTTGTAAGGTGTAATTCAATGCAGGTCGGGGTATTTGCCCGCTGAGTAGTTGTTTCCTGCAAATCATATATTATAACAGTAGGTTAAGTCCACCTAGGACTGAAAGGTCGCCGCTCTCAGGTACTTGCAGAATCGCAAGTCGCTATACGCCCATAGAGACATCTATGGTGTATAGTAGCAATTGACCATTTGAGAGGTTTCACTTACCTCTCACCACTACTCAATTTACTATAGTTTGTATAAAACTAGCAGGTTGGCCACTATCATTTGTCTGCTCCATGACCTATGGCATACTGATGAGAACTAATAAGTTCGAAACCGGTCTATGTCTGGTCAGGGAGTTGACAAATGATATTGGTTACCATTCTTTAATGATTTGCAAGGTGTAATTCAATGCAGCTCGGGGTATTTGCCCGCTGAGTAGTTGTTTCCTGCAAATCATATATTATAATATATTTATATATATATATATATATATATATATATATATATTGTGCTGTTCTACTTTTTATTGAACTTAATAATTTGCAGTACTAATCAAACTTTAACTTGTTTATTTCCAATAGATAAAAAAAAACTTTAAAACCAAAAGATCAAATTAAAATCTCTTACCTTTTGATCCGAAAGTATGTCAAAATATTTAATGGGCCGGCTAGCTTATCTTTCCCTTCAGGAGCAGGTTCAAATTCAGTTCCTATTTAAAATGAAATTTTTATTAAAGTAAAATTTTTAATCTGATATAAATAATTTATTTTCTTTGATATTTAGATAATTTAGCTTTATAACGGGTTCGAAAGTCTAATAAGTACACTATTTAAAATTTAATATACGACCTTGTCCAAAATTAAACACACAAAGACCTTCCTTCTTCGTAGCTACACACTTCTCTTTCCAAATCCAAAAATTCTCCTTTCATTAATTCTTCACCTTATCTCGTCCTTATTTCCTCTGCAACTCCAAACCACAATAACACCTCTACCTTCTTATTTACAGTCTATTTTTCTCTTCTTCGCTGATCTCCGCAATTTCTGACTTTCAATTCAATTTCAAAATTCTTAATCCTTGTTTATTATTTTTCTTCTTCACTCCCTGATTTTCACTTGTTCTTTTTTTTTTCTTAAATTTGTTTTTCCAATTTTACAACCTCTCTTTTATCTGTTGTTTATTGTTCTATCTCACTAAATATCAAAGTATCCAAAATAAATAAAACAAAACACCATATGAATTTTGATTAATTTCATTCCAAACATAACCTAACTTAAACCTCCTTGTCTTTCTCCAGGAAAAGATTTACCAACTATAAAATAAAATTTCCTACTTAAAAGAAATGTCATAATGACTTAAATGTCAGAAATTATTTCAACAACAACTTAATAACTCAGGAAAACATTTACCAACTATAAAAATAAAATTTACTACTTAAAAGAAATGTCATAATGACTTAAATGTCAGAAATTATTTCAACAATAACTTAATAACTACTAACATAGATGTCAGTATCAAACTTACTGTTGACATCAAATGAAAACTTTAAAACTATTAAAACAACTCTAAACAAGTATTAACATTCTAAAACACATCTTTCGGATCTTTAGCTAATTTAAATAAATTTTGAAAACCATCTAAAGGAAATAAACAAATTCAAACCTTGATTCAGCAAATAACACAATCATGCAATCTTCGTAATCGTCCAATATGCAAATACATCGCATTTCCCTCCCCAAATTATAAGCTTTTACTTATGTAAAACTGTTTAATTTTATTCAATTATGCCGTATTTGCAAAATATTGTATTTATCATCAGTTTTGTTGTGTTTTCTTTGTGTGTTTTAATTTGTCAAATATTTCTTTGATCTGTCGTCAAAACATGTCGCATTGTCAGCTAAAATTTTTCTAGGAGTGAATACAGTTTTAAAATATTTAGAAAGTATTCTACAAACCGTATTTGTATTACGTCTTTTTGTGGGATATACTTTTGTGAGTTTTTTGTAATGCGTTTTTTTAACAATAATTTGACTTAACTGGAATGCAATTAATAACTTTAATTATAATATTGTTAAATTTTATATCATTAAACTCGGGAAATCCGTTCGAATATGAACCCATGTCAACTCCCGCACACGAGTATCATAATGAGAATAAACATTTTGTTTGGACCTTGGATATTTTAAAATTAAAATTGACATATGTGGTAACTTCACCATTCATATACCTTTTTGGAGAACTGACGCGTCCCCGCACGTATTACATTTTCATTTATCATTTATAATCATACTTATTTTCATATATGTTCCGGTAACTCTTGACCGTTTTATATAATTCATTATTTATTTATTTATTCCGCACTTAAAACTACATTTCCCTTGGTACAAACAAAATATCTCTGCACAATATAACATCAAATGCTGAGGTTAGGCATAATGACCAACTCGTCTCCATTGCCATTGCTCTCAAATATCAAATTACAACGATATTTATTTGCATTACCCTTTACTACGTCATTACATATTATTTCAAATTTATATACACGCTTATTTATCACTAGTATATTTTTCATTATATCCCACAAATCCAAATTATCTTTGTTAATAGATCCGTGTTTGTATACAGGGTTATTGGTAATTCGATACATTCCTTTGGAGATGTAATGGGGCATGAGCTAAGGAGTAAATCTAGCCCAAACATACATTATGCAAAACTCAATAGTTTTTGAGATATTTCAATTTTTTTGTTTTTCTCAAAAAAGTAGATCTTAATGTCTTAAAAGTTAATTTCCGAAAAATCTACTTGACATTTTTAATTTTTTTTTATTGGATTACTTGTCCAATATTATAGATATCCGTTTGGAATGAAAAATATCCGGAAACATTTCTATCATGTGAACATTTAAAATAAAAACTTGTAATTTTTTTTTTTTAGTTATGAAATTTACCTATTAGGTTTTTTCAAAAAAATATTAATGTAGCACACGTACAAATTATTATAAAAACTTCCTTATTTCAATAGCTATCTAACTAGGTAGAAATGTTTAATGTACCCTTGATAGTTCTAATAAAAAATTAGTGAAGATAATGCTGGTGGCGGAATTTATTAAACGTCTAATCGTTCATTTTCATTTAAGTCAGTCAGTCCTTGACTTTGACATTTGTGCATATATGTCATTAACTGACATTCTTATCTCCGTGTCTCCGGAGAGTTACAATGAAAGTTTGGTCTACGAAACGTAGAGTTGGATGTCATCCTTACCACTATACCCCTGTCCAAGGTTTGGAGGAAGGTGATCCTGGAAGGAGAGTGGAATTCTGCCGCTTTATGTTAAATTCAGATGCAGAAAGTGCAAATTTTTTAACAAGTATTTTATGGAAGGACTAGTCGAAATTTAATAGCGAGGGTATAATAAATTTCCACAACCTACATTATTGGACAGAGGAAAATCCCAACTTAACACGTGAAACTAGTTTCCAAATGAAGTTTTCTATTAATGTGTGGATGGGAGTCATTGGCCACTATTTAATAGGGCCACACTTTCTTCCTCGGAATTTAAACGGGGAAATCTATGAAAATTTTTTAAGAAATGATCTGGCGATGATTTTAGAACATGTTCCTCTCGCCGTCAGACAGCGAATGATGTTTCAGAACGACGGTTGTCCAGCACATTATCGGCTGACAGTACGACAGTTACTTGATCAACGTTTCCCTAACCGTTGGATTGGAAGAGCGGGCCCAATATCTTGGCCAGCGCGAAGCCCTGACTTAACACCCCTTGATTATTACGTATGGGGTCATATGAAGGAGATGGTCTATGCCACACCAGTCAATACTATAGAAAACCTTAGACAAAGGATAGTCGATACTGCCCAACACATAAGGCATAATCTGACAACCAGAGCAACAAGGACGGAAATAAGAAGACGCTGCCGTGTCTGTATACGGAATAGGGGCTCCCATTTTGAGCAAGACATATAAAAAATAAAGTACAACTTTGAAATTAATGAAGAATTAAACTCTACTTTTAAAATGTTTTTTACTGTTTATCTAAAAATAAAATTCGTACTACTTGTGTTATTTTTACTAGTATTTTCTTAGAACTATTAAGGGTACATTGAACATTTGTACCTTGTTAGATAGCTATTGAAATAAGGCAGTTTTTATAATAATTTATACGCGTATTACGTTAATATTTTTTTGAAAAAAACTAATAGGTAATTTTATAGCCGATTTAAAAAAAAATTTTTAAAGTTTTTATTTCAGATGTTCACATGATTGAAATGTTTCCAGATATTTTTCATTCCAAACGGATATCTATAATATTGGACAAGTAATCCAGTAAAAAAAATTTTAAAATGTCAAATAGATTTTTCGAAAATTAACTTTTAGGACATTAAGATCTACTTTTTGAGAAAAACAAAAAAAATTAAATATCTCAAAAACTATTGACTTTTGCATAATATATGTTAGGGCTAATTTTACTTCTTAGATCATGCCCCATCACATCTCCAAAGGAATGTATCGAATTACCAGTAACCCTGTATAGTGTATAATTCCGTATAAAATTCCCTATTCATGTCCCTTTCCGTATTTTTCTTATTGTTCCTGTTCCAATTATTTCCAGTGCAAAATTTCTTCCTCGTCTTGAAGTTTTTGTGTTTTTTTTTCCAAATATTTTGAGTTTACTTTTATCTACTATCAACTTGTGTACATAACTTTGAGCTATTCTCGGTTTGTAATTTATTAACGACATATAATTTTGTAACAATCTTCTTACTAGATTTTCATATTTAGTAGGACAATTTATCTCCAACCTTTTAGGCATTTTATAATTATTCATTTCACATGTAGGCTTATATTTTTCATTATTTAAATTATTATTATTACAATTACCTATATAACCCACTATGTTTAACTCATTTTTATTAAATATTTTCACCGCAGTACCTTTTAAAACTTGGGACTTTTCCCCAAAATCTATTTTTGCCTTAAGTCGTGATAAAATATCTTCACCAATTATGACATCAAAACTCAAATTGTCAACAATTACAAACTCGCCTCTAAAACGTATCTCTTTTACTTCAAAATCTAAATTTATGATTTTATTGCATTCTGTGAATTTCTTACCATTTGCATTTAATAATTTAATTTTTGAAATCTTAGTACAATTTTTTTGATATAATTTTACTGTCTATTATCTTTCCATTTATTAAACTGATTTCTGATCCCGTATCAAGCAATGCTTTTAAATTTATTTCATTAACTTTAATGTTGATGATTGGTAAATTACTAATTCTATTATTATCTAAATTTGATTCATTCTCAATACCTATAAATTCTCGCATATGTCCATATGTCGTCATCTCAATTAAAACTTCCCTATCTAAAAATTTTCCCTTGGAAAATGTGAATTTACCTCTGCTATCGTCTTAATTTTATTCATGTCATTCTGTTGATCAGATCTGACATTTGTATTGTTTACCTGTGCATATCTTACTGAATCACGTTTAGTATCATGCCTATTCTGTTCTTTATCATAATTATCATTACCGTTGTACCTCCTATTTTCGTCATAATCTCTACCTTGATTTTGATTATTAAAATTTTTACTGTCATAATTTTTTTGATAATTATTATTATACCCATTTTGTTGTCTATTTGTATAATAATTTTGTCTGTTGAAATTTTGATCATTACCATCTGTTTGGTTGTATGTTTTTCTATTAAATGATTTATAATTTTTATTCCATCCCATATGTAGATCATCGATCACTCTCAAGTACTCATTCAAAACATCTAATGTCGTAATGCGTTGTGTAATGATTACTTGGTGGATGTCATCAGAAAAATGTCTTGCTAGATATTTAATCATTTCATTTTCTGTCAAGTTTGGCTCTAAGAATTTAATATTATACATTTTACGCATGACATAATTTTCCCTAGACATACCACTATTTTCTGAATATTTTCCATTAAATAAATTGAAACGAATTTTTTCCTGACAATGTTCAGACCAATACTTTTTTAATAATAACTTTTCAAATTCTTCTAAAGTTTCAAATTCAGATTCTACAATTTGATACCAAATTTCGCCTTCACCTTTTAATGAATTTTGAATTTCATGTTTTAAATTAAAATTAAAATTTATAGATTTTAGATATTGCCTTAAACGTTCTAAAAATACTTTTGGGTGGATTCTGGAATCACCATAGAATTGATTTACCAGTGTTTGATGTTGTGTAGCACATGTGTTAAATATAGGTGTGTATGTGTCCTTCAATATCTTCGTATTCTGTTCGATCTTACCATCCTGTTCTTTTAATTGTGTTTTGATTATATCTTCTTGTTTTTCCATGCGTATATCTATTTCATTCATACCATCTACTATAACATGTTCTACTTCTACTCTTACTTCTTTTTTAAATTCACTTATCTCTTCATAAACCTTTTCTTCTACTTTCTTAATTTTCTCGTCCACTTTATTGTGTAACTCTACTATACTCGTTTCCAATTTCCTATTGTTCTCATCCATTTTTTTGTTCATATCTTGTTTGCTTTCTTCAAATTTATTGTCCATTTTGTTGTTGATTTCATCAAATTTATTATTCATGTCTTGTTTGTTTTCGTCCATTTTTTTGTTATTTTCATCAAATTTATTATTTATGTCTTGTTTGCTTTCTTCAAATTTGCTATTCATGTCTTGTTTGTTTTCGTCCATTTTTTTGTTATTTTCATCAAATTTATTATTCATATCTTGTTTACTTTCTTCAAATTTGTTCACTATCATATTCATTAATTGTATAAATTTATCATCATTTTGTGTTTGTTGGGATGTATCACCTTGTCGAGAAGTTTCTGGTGTTTGATTTTGATTCTCCATTTTTGTTTGTTTTCCTGATCTTAATTTCATACAAATACCACACAATTAAGAATTAATACTTTATATACCCTTAATAAATGAAATTGTTATTGAATTTTAAAACTATGTACCACAATCAACAGTTCACAAACTTTGACCAAGACTGCACACTTTATCAAATCGACAATTTTACAATCGCCACGCGTTGGGCGCCAAAATGAGCTGTTCTACTTTTTATTGAACTTAATAATTTGCAGTACTAATCAAACTTTAACTTGTTTATTTCCAATAGATAAAAAAAAACTTTAAAACCAAAAGATCAAATTAAAATCTCTTACCTTTTGATCCGAAAGTATGTCAAAATATTTAATGGGCCGGCTAGCTTATCTTTCCCTTCAGGAGCAGGTTCAAATTCAGTTCCTATTTAAAATGAAATTTTTATTAAAGTAAAATTTTTAATCTGATATAAATAATTTATTTTCTTTGATATTTAGATAATTTAGCTTTATAACAGGTTCGAAAGTCTAATAAGTACACTATTTAAAATTTAATATACGACCTTGTCCAAAATTAAACACACAAAAACCTTCCTTCTTCGTAGCTACACACTTCTCTTTCCAAATCCAAAAATTCTCCTTTCATTAATTCTTCATCTTATCTCGTCCTTATCTCCTCTGCAACTCCAAACCACAATAACACCTCTACCTTCTTATTTACAGTCTATTTTTCTCTTCTTCGCTGATCTCCGCAATTTCTGACTTTCAATTCAATTTCAAAATTCTTAATCCTTGTTTATTATTTTTCTTCTTCACTCCCTAATTTTCACCTGTTCTTTTTTTTTCTTAAATTTGTTTTTCCAATTTTACAACCTCTCTTTTATCTGTTGTTTATTGTTCTATCTCACTAAATATCAAAGTATCCAAAATAAATAAAACAAAACACCATATGAATTTTGATTAATTTCATTCCAAACATAACCTAACTTAAACCTCCTTGTCTTTCTCCAGGAAAAGATTTACCAACTATAAAATATAATTTCCTACTTAAAAGAAATGTCATAATGACTTAAATGTCAGAAATTATTTCAACAACAACTTAATAACTCATTAAAACATTTACCAACTATAAAAATAAAATTTACTACTTAAAAGAAATGTCATAATGACTTAAATGTCAGAAATTATTTCAACAATACCTTAATAACTACTAACATAGATGTCAGTATCAAACTTACTGTCGACATCAAATGAAAACTTTAAAACTATTAAAACAACTCTAAACAAGTATTAACATTCTAAAACACATCTTTCGGATCTTTAGCTAATTTAAAAAAATTTTGAAAACCATCTAAAGGAAATAAACAAATTCAAACCTTGATTCAGCAAATAACACAAACATGCAATCTTCGTAATCGTCCAATATGCAAATACATCGCAATATTTATATATATATATATATATATATATATATATATATATATATATATGGTGTACCGGTGAGAGGTAAGTGAATCCTCTCCTGTGGTCAAATGCTACTATACACCAGACATCATAGATGTCTCCATGGTGTATAGCGACTTGCTATTTTGCAAGTACCGAGAGCGGTGACCTTCAGCCCTTGGTGGACTTAAACTGATATTACATATGATTTGCAGGAAACAACTACTCAGCGGGCAAATACCCCGACCTGCATTGAATTATACCTTACAAATCATAAATGGTAGCCAATGTCATTTGTCAATTCCCCGATCAGACATAGACCGGTTTCGAACTTATTAGTTCTCATCAGTATGCCATAGGTCGTGGAACAGACAAATGACAGTGGCCAACCTGTTAGTTTTATACAAACTGAGGTAAATGGTGTACCGGTGAGAGGTAAGTGAATCCTCTCCTGTGGTCAAATGCTACTATACACCAGACATCATAGATGTCTCCATGGTGTATAGCGACTTGCTATTTTGCAAGTACCGAGAGCGGTGACCTTCAGCCCTTGGTGGATTTAACCTATACTGATATTACATATGATTTGCAGGAAACAACTACTCAGCGGGCAAATACCCCGACCTGCATTGAATTATACCTTACAAATCATGAATGGGTATTTGCCCGCTGAGTAGTTGTTTCCTGCAAATCATATGTAATATCAGTATAGGTTAAGTCCACCAAGGGCTGAAGGTCACCGCTCTCGGTACTTGCAAAATAGCAAGTCGCTACACACCATGGAGACATCTATGATGTCTGGTGTATAGTAGCATTTGGCCACAGGAGAGGATTCACTTACCTCTCACCGGTACACCATTTACCTCAATTTGTATAAAACTAACAGGTTGGCCACTGTCATTTGTCTGTTCCACGACCTATGGCATACTGATGAGAACTAATAAGTTCGAAACCGGCCTATGTCTGGTCGGGGAATTGACAAATGACATTGGCTACCATTCATGATTTGTAAGGTATAATTCAATGCAGGTCGGGGTATTTGCCCGCTGAGTAGTTGTTTCCTGCAAATAATATGTAATATCATATATATATATATATATATATGTATTTTAATATTTATGTATTGAACGTTTAATATAAAGTCATGTAAAATGTGAAGGAATTGTGAATGAAGTGAAAATAACAAAGATATTTTAAAAATAGTTTAAAAAAAGTAAAATATTCACCGATACTCAACTTTCAATTTAAGTACATATGGGAGTAGGACTCACATGTGTGCCTATTTAGAGAACAACGTTAGATGTATAGTAATTTTATATAGTAAATTTTATTGATAAACCATAATTACCTTGGCAAATCACATAATTACAGGTACTACAATGTTATAAAGCCATTTATGTTAAAATTAAATCCATTGCACAGCTACTATGCCGTTTTACAATCATGATCCATACTCAGATTTGGCTACATAAGGTCGTAAGCCCATCTAAAGTTTTCAAGTTAACCGTAAACCTACAATATCATAGAACTTTCAAAATGTATCAAATCCGTTCCTGTAAAAACTAAAGAATAAGCAAGTGCATAAGTACACTGACTTAACCCGGTGAATATATCTTAAAATAAAGAAATTATTAAGTCTCAGAACATTAAAATATATTAACAAAAGTGAAGTTTAAACAATAAAAAACTTATTTTACTCACAATAAGGATACAAGTGATCGACATTAAAATTTTGACTTATACATAGTTTGGTACTTACTCAGTGATCATTTCTCCTATAACAGCTCTGGACTTGTATAAAAATGTGGGTCTGTAGGTAACTATCCTAACAGCAAAAATATATTTTAAAAATATTTCTAAAACTTTTTATCCAAAATATTAAAATATTTTATAAATATTGAGAAATATTTTTAAAAGTTATTAAAATATTGTCGGGGAACCGGAAAAAATATTATCACAACATTATCAAAATGTTTAATTTTATGTAAGGAAAATATTTTTAAAACGCTTTTAAAATATTTCTTTCAGCAAAAATATACTTTAAAAATATTTTTATAACATTTATTCCAAATAACAAAATGTTTTAGACATATTTTAAAAATATTTATTAAAATATTGTCAGGGTACCGGAAAAAATATCACATTATCAAAATATTTAATTTTATGTAGGGAAAATGTTTAAAGAAATATACTATCAGTGAAAATGTTAAAGAACACGCCAAAACCTTCGATAAACTTTTCGAAACTGTAACAAAATCCGAAACGTTTCGCATGAAAACCGTGCTTCACGTAAAAATGCCGTTGTAAAAGGTTTTATACTTTAAATCATATTTTCGCGCTACGGAGCGTTTTTTATACAAGAATATCAGAAACTCATCAAGGAGTGTAATTTTAGAAAGTGTAGTAAATGTCGCTGCACGAAGACATAATGTCGCCTCGACCACCAAAATTTAGAAAGTGTAACAGAAATTTCAAAATTAAAAACCGTTTTACGAATCCACGTTGTGCAGCACTGCGACTCATGCGTTATGTTAAATATGAGGACAAGTTAATCTAGTCTCTAGTCAAAGTATTTCGAGAGTTTTAGCAAAAATAATCTTTAGCGACAAGAGTGACCATTCATTTTCTAGCAAATGATGAATTTTAACGGGATTTGCCCTAAACCGGTTCCCCAGTGATTCGGTGTCAGAAAAGTATCTTTACCATGTACTCAGAACGTGCATGGGACCACCTTGCCTGAACTTATGAATCTATAATTGCATAATATAATTCAAAGTCGTTGCGATTCAAGCATTTTTAAGCTCCGAGGAGCGAACAAAACTGATATTGAACTAAAGATACGTTAATAGACAGGCAAGCAAAAGCCCACCAAAAAATTATAAACAATGAACTTTTTACTGAATCTTTTTGTGTAATCGTTAGCTAAAAATAAACATTGGATGGTGGTACATTATGAGTCATTCCGTTCCTCACTATGTGTTGCACACGTGCCAGACTATAGTCTGTCAATACATTTTTCTTGAAAGTTTTGTAAAAACTTAATTTTTAAAAGGTTTAATATATATTTTTAAACTTTATATTTGTCTTTTTCTTGTGTTCCAAAATTCCTTTTCAGGTTTAAATTAAATTAAATCAGTGAAGCAGTTAAGCAAAAACGAACGGTAAGTATAGATTTTGTATTATTCTCCGTCTGAAACAGTCGATTTGAACCCTTCGTTGTGAACGTTTAATATCCATTTTAGGAAATACAATAAAAGTCTTTCAGACGTGTAAAGATGGATCGTTCACAAAAACAGTACATAAAAAAAATATTTCAGTATTAAACATCATCATTTCTTCATAGATGGATGGATTAGTGTGAATGTCACGTTGTGTTGTATCGCTGGAGAAATTAATTAATTTATTTAGTTTTGCTACCGTAAATAAGGACCAATCTGTGCTTGGAAGGACTTGGTGTAATCATAAAGGCCATATTAGGCATATTTTATAAACAACCAACAAGTGAGTCATACAGCTGTTATTGATTCAAAATGGTGCTTACAAGAACAGACCTTGACGAAATCAAGCGAGTTGTTGCTGAGCAAATATCCGCAATAACGATCAATTCAAAAACACGCTCGTCGAAAGTATTTCTAAAAAAATAGACGAAAGGTATGCAGAAAAATTAAATAAATTCGATAGCGAACTTAATAAAATCAGCAATGAGCTGTCTGTCATACAGAATGAAAATAAATATCTAAAAAAAACATTAGACGGGCAAGAACAGTATTCTCGCAATTGCAATGTCCGTGTATTTGGTTTGCCTGCTAAGGGAGGTGAAAATTGTAGAATCTATACTCGATCTATTCAGAAGAATGATGGAGCTAGATATCGTCACTGCTGATATTAAAAATATTCACCGAATAGTAGTAAAAAACCCTGACGCTGTTCTGATAGCATTTTTTTATGTAAACAAACGCTCGGCTGTATTGAAACAACAAAACGTCTCAAATCTACAGGAATAGTGATTAAGGAAGATATCACTAAAAGGAGACTTTCCACTTTCAACGAAGCAATGAAGAAATTCTCTGTTAAAAATGTGTGGTGTATGCATAGTAACGTTTACGTAAAATGTCGTGGTGTTGTACACCGTATTGAGGATGTAGATGACATCTCCGGTATTGTTAATTAGATTTTTGTCGATTATCTTTATTCTGTTTTTCAAATTTATAGTCAGACTTTCCTTATGCTACCAAGTGAGTCGATTCTCTCTTTCAAATCATGTTAAGGTTACTACTTTGTTTACATTTCAGTTGTCATATTATATAAACTTATCATTTAATAAATATTAAATTAATCAACTGTACTGTTATAAAAGTGATAGAGTTGATTTGGGATGTAATTGCATAAATATTTAATTCCTCGTGTGTTCATAGGTAGATAGATAATTACAGCATTGCAAGAGCTAGTTCCAAATAGCGTAAGTATTTGAGAATAGATAAGAAAAATTATGAAATTTTCTTTTTCTTTTCTTTTTTCCTTTTATAAACGGCACAGCAATTGTGATTATCTTTATACCTTAGACTTTATCATTATTATTGCGATTCATTTTTGTATCTTTCTCTTTCTTCTTTCTTTTCTTATATGTACTATATACACAGTTAGTACTAAATATTATTTCTCCCTTCTCTTCATTACTTATCTACAAAACTTATTTTTCTTACTGTTTGGATGTTAAGTTGCGCGCATATTAACGTGAGATCTTTGCTGACGGAATTTAATACGCTTGAGGAACATTTAAATTCTTTTTTAGTTATGATATACTGTGTGTAACAGAGACCTGGTTACATGATGGAATTGCTGATGATGAAATTAAAATAAACAAATTCTCATTTGTAAGGCAGGGCAGACCCGAGAGAGCAGGCGGTGTCGGTATGTATATTAAAGAAGGGATACATTTTAATAGTATAATAAATGAATGCAGGGAATTTATTGAGCACATCTAGATTAAGTTGGTAGTATCTGGACAAAGTACTATTGTGGGTAATAAATATAGACCGCCTAATTCAGACTGTAAACAGTTTCTTAATTATTTTGAGGATATTTTGACCAATTTTTATAACGAGTCAGATATAATTTTATGCTTTGGTGATTTTAACATTAATGTGTTGAATTTAGATTCTGCTAATACTAGTGATTTAATTAATATAACTGAAATGTTTAATTTAATGCAACTGATTACCGAACCTACGCCTACGTCAAATACTTCAGGTTCTTTAATAGACCTAATTTTCTGTCATTTTGGTAATATCGCTGAAGTTGGCGTAAAGAATATTGAGATCTCTGATCACTTATTAACCTACTGCAATCTAAATTTTGACTTTCATTTGCCTACTGAAAAATCTGTTACATACAGGGCTCTTAAAAATATTGATTTCAAGAATTTCAGCATGATCTTGAAAACTTACCCTGGCAAGCACTTTACTATGAATAGCATTGATGAAAAAATTCAGTTTCTCACTAATAACTTACTTCAACTTTTTGACCTGCATGCTCCTGTTAGAGTAAGAAATCATAAATTAAAATCATATTGTCCATGGATCACAGATAATATTAAATTAATGCGGAAGCTACGAACTAAAGCGTTAAATAAATTTAGGACAACTAAACGTCCTGAACATTGGGCCTACTATAAACAAATTAGGAATTTCACAACGTCGGCTATAAGATCAGAAAAGAAAGCATATCTTAATTACAAATTTCAGCACTCAAATATTAGAGGTAAATGGAGGAAATTAAAAATACTGAATATAAATAATAAAAAAAAAGATATACATTTACCTGACAATTTAAGAGATGTAAATAGTCTAAATAAATATTTCGTTAGCTCGGCAGATAACAACGGCTCACCTAACACGAACTTGCTTAACTTCTACAAAAACAATAAGATAGTGAACGATTCATTTAGTTTCGAGCAGGTTAATGACAATATTATTCTAAATATAATTAATAATATAAAATCTAATGCATATGGATATGACCAATTAAATATAACTATCATTTTTTATGTTGTCCGTATATAGTCCCATTTATAACGCACATCATAAATATGTGTATCGCAAAATCTTATTTTTCTACTGCCTGGAAGCACGCTATTGTTATTCCACTGCCTAAAATTAACCCTCCTATGGAATTTAGGCATTTACGTTCAATATCAATTCTCCCCACGCTGTCTAAAATTCTAGAAAAAGTTATGGAAACTTTTGAACATTTATAATATTATTTCCTATGAAACAGTCTGGCTTCAGACGTGGATTTAGCTGTTCTACGGCACTATCTGATATTACCGATGATATTTTTAACGCATTTGATAATAGTAAAGCCACAATTCTTATTTTGCTCGATTACACAAAGGCCTTTGATATGCTCAACCATGAAATACTAATAGCAACCTTGCATTATATAGGATTTGATAATTCTGCTTCATCATTTATTGGCTCATTCCTAGCTGACAGAAAACAGCAAGTACTATTAGAAGATAAAAAATCAGATACGCTCAGTGTAACTACAGGAGTTCCTCAGGGAAGTATATTGGGCCCCCTTCTCTACTCCATTTACACATTGAATTTAATTAAATCCATAAAATATTGTGATTATTATATGTATGCGGATGATACGCAGCTTTATTATTCCTTTCCCATTTCTGAGGCAGCAATTTAAATATTAATAGGGATCTCGCCGCATCTTCATCGAAAGGTCATTTGCTTAAACTTAATCCAAAGAAATCAATTGCAATCCTCTTTTGTAGCGAGAATGTCAGAAATGCATTGCTTGGTACCCCTCGGCTGAAGGTGGGTAATGATCATATTCCATTTAAAGACTCTGCAAAAATTTAGGTGTTGTGATATATTGCAAGCTTAGATTTAAAGAACATGTAATTGGTCTCTTGAAAAAAGGATATTCAACATTAAAAATGATTTATTCACACAGACATTACTTAAATACAAATATTAAAACAATGCTATGTGACTCTCTTATACTCTCTAAATTTAATTATTGTGATAATATCTATGGACCGTGCTTGGACAGTTTTGACATTAGGCGCATTCAAAAATTACAAAATTCATGTTTAAGATTCATATTTGGTATTAGACGCAGGCAGAGAATTTCACACAAACTAAAAGACGCAGCATGGTTAAATATGTACAATCGAAGGATACTACACACAACTTGTTTTTTCTATAAAATTTTAAAGTTTAAATCCCTCCTTATCTTCATAACAAAATTATTTACCGCACTCACATTCATAATTTGAACATGCGTAGAAGACATATTATTTTAACTATCCCTGTACATCGTAAAGAAATGTTTAAACGTTCCTTTTCATACAGCATAGCTTCTTACATTAACAAGTCCAAAATTACCGATTTCTCACCCTCCTGCCTCTCATTTAAAAGAAAATTAAAGAAAATTGTCCTTGCGCGGCAGTGATCTCATATTCATGTGTGCCCCTTCTTATGTAGATATACCTTCCTTGTCGTCATTCTGTACGTTATTGCCTCTAAATTCTCTTCTTTAGTTTCTGCCTTTTCTTTTTGCCTAGCGCTCTCTTTCTATTTATTCGCTCTATACCTTCTCTCTATTTCCTTTTTAGATTTTCTTGTTCTCTCTTGAGATAAAATTATTTGTATTTATTCAAACTCTTTGCCACTACTAAATTTTAAATTCAAATTTATATGGCCTTATCAGCATCAGATTCTCATCAGTAAGCTGCCGAAATGGCCCTTTATCTTCAACAAAATTCTGTGTATTTGCATAACCACCTTGTAATTATGTGGAAAATAATAAATTGGTTATTATTATTATTAAACTTAAATTAAACCGGTGTCTTACATAACAGGTCGCTGATATCACAGGGTTAGGTTTCATTCACGTCAACTGTAGACATCAAGGCCCTAAAAAATTCAACTTTAAATAGAATTTAACAAAATTGTACTTGTATGTTACTTCTTCTCACTTCTCTCGATTTTCTTATTTTCATATTTTCTCGAAATTTTGCTTGGCTATGAACTCTGTCAATTTCGGTTCGGCTTCAACAATTCCTTATCCAAATTACTTTTTTCATAAATTTCATCATTTATTGGCGTTTCTGAAGTAGGTGCATACGCAATCACGTACTCTTTTATTAAAATTATATCGGTTTGACATTTTCTGAGATAAGTATAACCTCACAAAATAGTAGAATAATACTTTACACTTTTAGTTAAACATTTTTTTATAGAACTCACTTCTTATGTAAATTAACTACAATTAAAATTAATGTCAGACCCCCGAGCCAAAACCACAAATACCCATTTGACACTAACAAAACTCTGGACAAAACAATCTTGTGCAGGTTTCCTAAAGATTACCATCTCACTGGATGCATATGCATATATGAAAATTGACAGATGCTAAATGAGAAACTGGATGGGGATGGCAACCATCACAGTGATGAATCATGACAACTGGCGGTGGCGAACAAGGATGGTTTTGTTTGCTGTGCTTTTCTGTGCTGATATTAATATAATTTTTAAACTCGGAAGTGATGCACATTGCACCACAAAATATAAAATGGTATAACTATATATCAAAAACGACGACGTATTCAAAATGATTTAAATGTGTAACGGCATAAGTACTGCAACAAACACGGCCTTATATAGAAACTGAATTTAAAAGATCCATGAAAAGAAACCATAGATATTCCTCAGAAAAGCGTAAATAAATATTTTAAAAATATTTTATTAATCATACAGAAAAGTTTAAGTTTATTTCAATATTTTAAAAATATGCTTTACAAACATTTAAAAACGTTTGTAAAACAGTCTTTGGGGAATATTTTTTCAAATATTTTTGAAACATTGCAGAAATATTCAAAATATTTTTTGAACATTGACAATGTTTTAAAAATATTTTTTAAATACTGAATGCTGTTATGGAAAAGGGGCGAGTCACCACATACTATAAACATTTGTGATGCTTGTTTTGCTCGGGTAGCTGGTTTGGAGATTATTCCAGGGTTCAATGTTAACATTAATTAAAATCCAGATCCAAAATAAGACATTTATTCTCCTAATAATTATATGTACAGTGTGGCCGTATCTTTTATGGCTTAGGTTGCGACAATCTTGTTATTACATAAGTACATCATAGTAATCGGAGAGAGAGAAAGAGAGAGTGTGTAACATATTTCCTCTATGTACGTCGTCGTAACCCCAATTCTCTAATCGAAGTTCCAGGACATAACAGACGCGACAAAGAAATCTGTTTCAGGAGAGATCCAGTTTAATACACTCGAATCAATCTGAGAGGAGGTCCAGTTCAACGCACTCGAATCCTCCTTAACAGGTACTTGGCCAGCGGCTGCCACGGCGCCGGAGAAGCTTGATCTTTCGGTTATCCCAGTTCAATACACTGGAGAAAGGTGAAAGCCAAGCTCTGAATTTACTGGTTTATGGCTAGCTATTTTATACCCAAAAATCACGGTCACGTGGTTTGCATACGGGACGCAATGCACACGGTACGCAAGTTGTGGCCTGGTGAAGTCAGAAATAAAAGTTAAAAAAAGAACTAATCAGGTATTGAACTAATCTAAACCTGAACTTCTTGATCCATGCATGATTAAAATAAGTTAAACTGGAATGAAAGTATACAGTATTCCTGTAGTATTGTATACTTCATTACACTTTCCATTGTAGTCGTAAACAAGCAGTTGTGTGTACTATATATTTTGCACAAAGCTTGCAGCTTTGATGTTGGACAACAAGTGTACACTAAAAATCGTTGGAGTACATGGACACGATAATATGGATGTTTATTTGGGACCTTTGCCTAAAAAGATTATTATCAATTAATTTTACGGAAAAGCCACTGTTCGGCTATATAATGTTAGTTATAGGTGTAATAGAGTATAAGTATTGTTTTTCGATGGTATGTTGGTGATATTTAATCTAAATATTAAACATTATTATGGAAAACTTAAAATTACTAACTTCTTTAAAAAGAATTTTAGACAAAAATACCCGTATCAAAATGACCAGAAAAAAGCATAGATCAATAATACAACAATATATTTGAAATAATTTATTTCATAAAGAAATTAAATCCATATTCAGAAAATGATATTTCATATTTCCAAAATCGAGAAGGCTAAAAGTGTCAATTTCAGGTCGTTTGCATGACCACAACGTCAAAAGAGCCATGATTTTTAAAGTTGATAGACAGATATGTTTTGAGAGCGCTCGTCATTAAAAATGACCTCAAAGTTCAAATGTAAACAAAATCATTTTAAACATCAGGTTGATTGACAGAAGTCGAAAATTATAAAAATTTCAATAAAATCAGGTAGAAATGCTTAATATGAAATTAAAAGTTATAAGAATAAATGTCAATTTGTAATAAGTAAACAACACAGAGTTTAATTGCCCACAAAAGTAATTGTATTTACTTTTAAGTAGTGAAACTTTTCAAGGAAATTTAAATAAAGTGCATCGAAAATTTCAAATTAATAATAAAGTGTCTTCGTATCACATCACTTCAAGAAAAACTGTATTGGAGTCAACCAGAACTATATCGTGGAAACTCATCTTTCGAAACGGACAGATCAGCTGATTACAGGTTTAGTGCCGTGATCACGACGATAAGAATATTGGAATGAAACTTGGTAGATGTATTATATGACCAAGAAGACACTTTGTGGCATAACTGTAATTTTTTCCCCACTTCCGGGTTCACCGGAACTGACCACAACTTTTGATTTTTAAATGGAACATCCTATATATTATTATATTTTTGAAATCCTTGAAAAATTCTGAGTAGTGATACCCCATAAGTGACATTTCGACTCCATGAAAAAAAATTAACAAAATTTTTAAAAAAACAAAAAATTAAAATAACAAAAAATTGCTTTTGGGCACATCCACCGATTCCTTAAAACATCCCCTATTTTATGGTAGTACTCCATCATTATGGTTCTATTTGAAAAAAAAACTGTTCAAGCCAAATTTGATGGCCCGCAAAATTAAAATTTTCAAATTTTTATGCTCGATTTGATTTTTCTGACATCACACCGGTCCATTACAAGCAATGTCTTCTGGTCATGGCACTCTAGATGTACCAAAAAGTTTCATTGACAATTGTTTTTCATACATAATAAAATAAATTGATATCTACAAGGTTTTTTTTTACATTTATTTTAACGTCGGCCTATTTCCGCTACTGAGGCCTAACACCGACGCCTGTAGACGAGCTACCCCCAACCAGGAATTTTGCCGAACCTCTTCCCTTAAGAAGAGTAGGGATCTTTTACTTGCCTTACATTTAATAGACAAGGGACCGACGGCTTTACATCCCCTCCGAAGGATGGTATATCTCCTATACAACCCTCGCCTAAGGTTGTATAGCTTCCGCGCATACACTGATATACAAGCCGCTGGAAGATGGGTGAGGCGAGGACGTGGTCTTCATTGGAACGGTCACCAATCCAACTACTAACCACGCCTAACGTTGCTTTACATCGCATACCGAAGTATGTACATAGTAAAGACGCACCCACGCTCGCCCCTTATCTACAAGGTTCTTATTCAAAAGATTAATAAATTAAAAATTAAACAAAATAAAAATATATCATTCTGACTGCAAGAACTGGGGCTTTTAGAACTATTTATAGCCCAATTTAAAAATCATAACATATATACAGAGACGAATATTAGACGACAGTCTAAGTTAAAAACGAAAAATTTTAATTTCCACAAGGGATACAGTCACCGGGATCAAAAAAGGCAACTCTTTTTTAAATTAAAGCTTTCGAAACTTTATTGTTTCTTCCTCAGGAATTGTAGAAAAATTCTTGAACTTATTATAATAAAAACTATTTAATAAAAGTGAAAAGTACTTACTAAACTGAGGTTAAAAAATTGAAATTGACAAATCATCAAGACAGAAAAAACACATCTATTATAAAATAAATCACCCTTGTGAACTACATTTTTATTGAACTTAAGTTAGAAACAAAAATTTTTATTCAAAAATAGTTTCAGCCACATCGAGAACTGAACAAATAACAGTCAACTACGTCGGCCGACGTAGTTGACTTAATGATCTGTCAATTTCAATCTTTTTACCTCAATTTAGTAAGTACTTTTCGCTTTTATTAAATACTTTTTATTATAATAAGTTCAAAAATTTTTGTACAATTCCTGAGGAAGGAACAATACAGTTTCGAAAGGTTGAATTTAAAAAAGGGTTGTATTTTTTGAACCCGGTGACTGTATCCCCGGTGGAAATTAATTTTTTTTGTTTTTAACTTAGAGAGACGTCTAATGTCTGTACTTATAGATGATATGGGGTTTTATCAGAACATTCGTAATAATTATGGGTACGCTACTATGAAGGAGCTGAAGTGTGTGGCAAACATTAATACCAAATTGGCAGCATTAAGAAACAGAAAAACGTTTCTATTGCAGTGTAGAAAACACGGGATTATTATACCTACCCACATAACGACAGGTGACAACCTACCGGGGGCAGCCGTGGAAAGGATGTTACATAAAACAGCGGAATTTAAGAACAAAAATACATAATTTAGAAATTAAAGTGACGCACGATAGTGTTACAGACATGGAAAAAAATGTTTAGAACATTGAAAAATAAAGTGAGTAATAAGTTACCATATAACATAGTTGTTGATTTTTTCAGAAGTCAATCAGTCAAATATAACAGAAAGTTTTTCCAGGTCAAAAACACTAACGTTCGTAAATTTAACAATTTAAAACAGTTAGCTCTCTCTAAACTAAAAACACCTGCACACTGGATCAAAAATCTTACTAATAGTGAAATCCCTAATGAGGTCTCGAATTTTTTGGCACTTGGCCCCAAATTTAGTGTAGAACCGTTAGCGAAAGACGTCAACATCCATCTGACATTGATCATATTGTTAACAATATTAATGGTATCAACAACAGAGAGAAAAACCTGCTTCTCACTCAGTCTACTAACATTATTACTAATTTTATGCATAAAAGTAGTCCCGAACGCATATTATAAAAGGTACCTCACTTGTCAGAGATTTCTGAAGGAAAATCTTGAATTAAAAGTCATTGAATCTGATAAAATGAAAGTCACAACGATCATGACTAAAGGACAATATGATAGACTATTTTTTTATTAAAGACTCTTTTCAATTTAGCACATTATATACAGGAGTTCCAATTGCCAGACAGTTATATAATATTAAGCCTTGATGTAAAATCTTTGCTTAACAACATCGCAGTAGATCTAGCAAAAAGCTCTGTTGAACGTCACTGGAATACAATACAATTGCACTGTAATATTTCGAAAAAAGATTCTTGGAACTAATTGCCTTTTTATTTGATACTACGGTGTTCAGTTTCAACGAGGTCATTTACAAACAAACATTAGGCATGCCTATGGGGAGTCCTGTCTCACCCATACTCGCGGAATACGTTATGGACGACTTGATCAATGATTGTCTGTTGCAACTGGAGTTTGAGGTCCCGTTTTTAAAAAAATATGGGGATGATATCATCCTCAGTATTCCCAACAATGGTAGAGAACGCCTACTAGAAGTGCTCAACAATTATAACCACCGATTAAAATTTACAACAGAGGAAGAAGATGTAAATGGCCAGAGTCCCCTTTTTGGATACCCAATTGACAAGAAGGGTAGACAACAAGGTTATAACGTCTTGGTACACAAAACCAGGTTCATCTGGACGATATTTATATTACGAATCGTTCCACTTTGAACGACAAAAGATTAATGTATTAACGGGAATGAAAAACAGGGTTATTAACACCTCACATACCTCGGTTGTGACAGGCAACCTAAGAATTTTGTCAGATTTATTTATGACGTGTGGTTACCCACCAGCGTTAGTAAAAAAAACTCATTGCTAGTAGAACAGTTGCACGGGACATTGTTGTCAATGAGCGCCCGGACGTGGTTGTGCCGAATGTGGTTGAAAACCAGGATGTTTGCAATAACACGTTTTATTTATCTACACCGAACATAGCGCAAGTGTCTCTTAAATTTAGGAAATTGTTTTCAAGTTTTACTAACATCAAATTAGCTTTCAAAAATAAGGTAATGATTAACAAAGACGACTTAATGAATTATTCGAATGTGGTATATTGGATCTCTTGTAATGATTGTAAAAATAATAAAACACCACAGAAATTAGACAACCCCCAATTCCAAAAGCCAGGGCTTGTGCGGAAGGAGGTTACACATTGAAAAAAACGCGGACATACAACCATTCCCTCCGACAGTGCCAGTGCCGGAGCCAGGATTCGAACCCGGTGGTGCGATGTCCGTGTGATTAATCGCGATTGCCACCTCGCGCCTTAACCCACTCGGCTATCCACCAGACAAAGTATATTGGTCAAACAAGCAAAAAAAAATTAAAGATAGGATCACATCACACAGAAGCGACGTGAGGGTTAACAAAGAATCACTAATGTTAGCCAAACACGCTCTACCACTTAACCATAAACTCAATTATAACGAGGTTAAGATTTTAGATTTTGAAAAGAACGTTTAAAAAAAGAACTTTTTCAGAAATGTGTCACATTTTTAGTGAACCGGAAGCTATGAATGCCAGAAATGACATTGAAGGCCTCAATATATTATACACATATTTGTTGCATTCACATGCCAATGGCAGGCACAGAAATAACACCCTGTGGCTTTTGAGAATTAGTGGTTTTTGATCTGTTGGGTTGGGTATTATGTTGGTAACGGACCTGAGGCAGAGAGGGGGGGTTTGACATGCTTCAGATTTGTTTTGACAGTTTTTTAACTTCACATTCCGATGTTTTTTCGGAATAATAAGAAATAACGTAGTGCCTATTATTTCTTCAGTTTTAGATGTGGCTGAAACTATTTTTGATTAAAGATTTTTGTTTTTAACTTAAATTCAATAAAAATGTAGTTCAGAAGGGTGATTTATTTTGCTAGGTGTGTTTTTTCTGTCTCGATGACTTGTCAATTTCAATTTTTTAACCTCAATTTAGTAAGTACTTTTCACTTGCTACGATTTACACGTACATAAACAAATGAATGCGTTGGATATTAGTGGTTATAAGATATTATATAAAGAAATCACTTGGGCTACTGTAGCGTAGCAGATAGCGCAGGCACAAACTTAACCCGGATAAGTGATGAACGTGCCCACGATAAAATTTCTCTAGCTCAGATTATCTCAGGGCGTTAAGCCCAAGTTTACATAAACTATGACAAATTATTAGTTTACTTACTTACACAAATCACTGAGGGTTCCATACGTAGTGGTCGCAGACGAAATAATGACGTTTTCTTTAAAAATGAAATGCACTATATTACACAATTTACAAATATTGGTTCTCTAGCATGTAACCTGGCGATGTTCAAAAGGTGTGGCAAATTTCTTGATTAATAAGTTGCAACATTAATAAAATGCCTCGTGTAGCTACACATCGGTTTACAACGTGAGGATAAATGGTAATAAATTCTGCCACAATGGGTCTGATTTAGAGAACCTCCTTAAATAAATATAAATGCATAAAATCTTTAAATATGTACAAGTTAAAATACAAAAGTAATTATGAAGGGACATAACCGCACCGAACCACTGAAGGTGGTCCCCGGTAAATAAAAACAACACACTTATTTAGGGTGGTACGATACCGACTTCGACGTGGAAGAACCTGAAGCCCTACGGAGATGTTTTCGGGACGAAAGAAATTGACCTGAGGATGGGGTTGATTATAGCCTCTCCAGCCCTTGAACTTTCTACTGTGTGTGGATGCCCCGTCCGTGGAACTTCACTGACGTGTGTAGAAGCCCCGTCCGTGGAACCCTAAAAATATCACGATTTAATTTGCATTTAGAAATGCACGTGAAGCGTGCCTAATGTGAGCAATTCAAATCTGACATAACCTACAAAAGAAACATAATTTACTTCACTGATGAGGGAACAATCCACCAATGTTCCTAGAAGGCCACAGTTGGATGAATGGAGTCGAGTCCGCCTTTCAAGTCGACACGATACTTCCAAAGGAAAGCCGTGCAAATTTGCGAAACACGTGGGTAGAGAACGGGTAAGATGGCGTGAAGAGGTTAGCTTACCTTGTATACTTAAATATCCTGCTTCCGCAGTTAAAATTTACTCACAACAACAAAATATTCCGCTAAACGGAACAACAACAGATTGAGAAAATTTTTCTGTGTTGATAATCCCAAAATCCACCAGGATGCCTTGGATAAACCGAGGTTCGTAGGATTATCAACTATATACGCCAACAAAAATGGTTGCCTTCCGTCTCTCTGCTTTTCACGAGCCGCAAGTATATCGCCCTCCAGTGGAGAATAGCGAAACTGTGCTACGGACGTAGCGGTTGTTATTATGCGGCCCACAAAACGCTAAGGCGTATGGTGGGTCGCATACGCTAGAGGTCCGCAACACACTTTTATTAAATACTTTTTATTATAAGTTAAAAAAATTTGTAGAATTCCTGAGGAAGAAATAATAAAGTTTCGAAAGCTTGAATTTAAAAACGAGTTGTCTTTTTTGAACCCGGTGACTGTATCCCTGGTGGAAATTAAAATTTTTTGTTTATATATATATTAACTTTCTCAAAATGTCACAAATAGGTCTCATTTGATGTCTATATCACTTTACAATTGACATAGTTCAGCTAACTGCACTAGTTTCCAAATAGAATGTTCTGGAAATTTCCTCACACAACAAACAAGTCTTTCCTAATGTCTATATTACTTTCTAGTTCAAAGCACTTCAATATATCCAGTGGTTTCCAAATAGAACACTTTCGAACTTCCTCGTATTCTCCAGAAATCTTGTTGCAATTCCACTTTTGACACCAATTGCTACATGTTTACACCCTCCAATAAACACCCCCAAACGTAGGTTCAATAATTGCAACGAGAATTTTTACTAAGCACTAATTTATTAATCACTAAATTACAATAATAAGTCCTTACAATTATACACTAATATAACGTTAATCTCCATTCACTACTTTAATTTCCAACTTGCCACTGTTCCTTATTTATTTTATCGCTTGCTCATCTAAAATAAAGCTGTTTCCGTGCGTTGGATCTATAAGACATAGATATATAAGATATATCCGTGGCGAACGTACTCGTTCTCGAATCATTCCGGAATATTCGGACATTTTTCAATTCTTTCGGGGTAACGATTTTCGAACAATCTCGATCTTCCGGGTTCTGTGGTAAAGGCCGTTCGCCAGTTATCCCAGAGATGCCGCCCTTTGACCGGTAGCCAAACTAGGCAGTCTTCCTTTCACCCTACTACTGGGGATTAATTAAATCTCTCTCCGTTAGAGAGCGGCACATAACATTATCTTATCTTACTATTAGACTCAGCTATCATTCACTGATTACCCAATCACTTACTGCACTCTCGGCTCCTGATAATAATATGATGGCTGGCCGAGATCTGATTTACTGTTGATGTGGACTAGTATTACTTATATTAACATTTCTGTCACCCCATACTAACTGGCGTTTTGTATAAATTTAGTTATAATTTTTCTGACTAAATTTATTTGTTTTTCTAATTTTTTAGAACTTGAGGTAATTATTATCTTAAATGCAAACTATTCATTTCATTAATAAAATTCAACTTTCCAGACAATTCCATTCAAAATTTAGATTGATGATATTTTTTATAACATTAACTTTGGAATCGAGTAATTTTCAGTGTACACCATATTTTAATTATTTGCACAAAAAATGTAATTTTACAACTTAAGCATTTATCAACGATTACAAACGTATGCTTTTGGAATAACACTCGCAACTGCATTAGATCCGAACAAATTTTATTATCGAAATGCACGGCTCGTGTGTTCAGTGCGAAGTAATCTCTCGAGTAATTCCGTTTCTCGGAATTGAAAATTTAAAATTTTGTTCTGGGTTAAATTTCAGACAATCCGACTGACTGTTCTAGTCTACAAGAATGCAGTTATCTCCATTCTCATAACGATTAAATCGTTTTTTTGCCTGAAATATTAATAAGTATATAAAATAAAAAGGCTGTAAATAAACAATGTTTGACGTATTCAGTTTAAATTATTTCAATGAATTTTTTATAGACATATATTTATTATCAGTGTGATACTGCATATTATATACGGTGCTTATTATATTGATGAGCAAAAATTGAAAGTGAAGATGAATCAAGGTAACTAGGATGTAACCTTGGATTTACTTTCATATGTATGTCCTCGTAGCTTATTTTAATATTTAGTTGTTTTTATTGCATTTTTATGTGTGGAATATTTATATTTTTTATCATAACCTTCCTAATGAATATTTATGGACCATATATGCAATCGTGTCGTCAGGAAATTACATAATTTCATATAACATATTCTGTTGAAATGTAGAAAATTAATATTTATATTGTTCATATAGAAAATTTTAGAATTATTAATG
Source organism: Leptura quadrifasciata (assembly GCA_963675555.1). Lineage (NCBI taxonomy): Eukaryota > Metazoa > Arthropoda > Insecta > Coleoptera > Cerambycidae > Leptura > Leptura quadrifasciata. Next base: position 84,178,395 of record OY776676.1, read on the forward strand.
ATTTGCAAACTTAAAAATAAAGAATTAACCTAACATGAAACAACGGTTTCAATAATACGTGTTTCACAGGAAGTGTCCCAAATCATCACCAACGTCCTTTATACGTTTTTCAAATTCTGACGTACTAAAAATAGGTTTTGGGTGAAGCGAAAACAGAATTAGATCAGAAAATTGTATTCAAATTGAAAAAGTGCCACTTCCACCTATAGTCTAGTATACTTTAACTTGGCGTGTGTATGTATGAGTTAATATTCCCGTACGATTTCATTTTCTCTTGTACACAAAGATCCAGAAATATTGTCCACGTAGACAATGTTTCTGGACTATTGCTTTAACTTTGTGTACAATATGGGAGAAAATGAAATCGTACGGAAATATTAACTCATACATACACACGCCAAGTTAAAATATACTAGACTATATATACCGCTTTGCAGTATTGTGTATTAAGGTGGTTCTCACGCATACAGAAAAAAATATGAAACAATGTTCTCTTTCCGGACGCCCTGGCAATTCGTTCCATTTAGTTAGAAAATACTCAGTCAAAAATCTCACAACAGAAAAATAACGGGAAGGCGATATATCGATATTCGATATAAACAATGAAGATTAAATTTGTTTAAAATGAATGAAGTATACAAACGCCACGAGTGATGGCGAACAAAGGGGAAGCTGTATGTAGAGATTGGTATAGAGCTAGCGTACTCATCGCTATCCTAATTGGTGTAGTATAAATTCTAAATAGTGCCAGCGGTCTTTGCTGTTCTACGATAGGTCGACTATATTCCCCTACAGTCCCAACCCCTCGCCAACACTCATAGCGTTTACTGTACATATTATTATACGCACACCCACGCCCTCTCGCGAAGAAAGGTCAATGCCTGGTGGTAGAGTGAAGGGAAAACTGCATATTAGTTGGTTGCAGTTATGTTAAAAAGAATAAATATCTCCAAAAGAAAGTTGTTTATGGAGAACTAAGAAGTTTACAGTAGAAGCCAAAGCAGAAGAGTGATATATCTATTTGGATGAGTTTCGGGGTCCGCAAATTGCGTACTTGAATTATGTATAATAGAGTTCCGCAAATTGCGGACCTGAATTATGTATAATAGAGTTCCGCAAATTGTGTCATCAAGACCTAACTTATGCCAAATTTCAATTTCCTTTTAAGGTACGGAACCTTAAAAAAGTAAAAGTTAAAATAAAAATTGTTTATTTGTTAAGGAGCTACATACACACAGAGTACAAATCCGAATTGTTTACATGAACATAATAACACAAGAACCTAACCTACTCTAACTTATTTCCATTCCTAATATTTGCATTCAAATGTTAGTTTGGGTTCTTTAGTGAATATTGCCAGTCAAAGGTTAGGTCAGGTCCTTTAGTGAATAGTTTTAGTCAAAGGTTAGGTTAGGTTCTTTAGTGAATATTTCCAATCAAATATTTCGCAAGTTTTTGCATTTTTAGCAACAAAAATCTTGTTCCCCCGACTTAAAATCGCCTTTCACGGTAAAAATTTTAGTAAAAGAACCCTACTAAATTTTGGCCATTTTCACAGAAGTCACTAAACTGAACTATTACCTCCTTATTTAATAATATTTAATTTTCCTAATTTTATTGCACTTCAAATAAATTTCATAAGTCTTTTACCCACAACACTACAATTCTACAACACATATCAAGCGGTAAAAAGTAAGGTTATAATTTTCGGATTTCTGCAAAAATAAGGTAGGAGTTCGCTATTTGAGGACCTTGAACAAATGGAAATACGGGAACGCAAGTTGCGAAATTGTGACCTACAGAATAGAGGTCCGCAAACTGCCCATATTATATTTTATATTTGCGGACTCCCAGTGCACAGGATAACGATACGCAATTTGCAGACCCCGAGACTCGTCCTATCTATTTTAATAGTACAAAAGCAATAAGAAACAGCATCAACATTTTAGCGGGGCTTCAGTGTTGAGAGCAACAACAAGGCGTCCAGCGAAGCGCAACTGGGCCCAGTTTAGGGGTCTACATAACGCCTCCCTTTTAAGAATGGAAAACAAGGTACGATGGTTTTCCTTGCAGATTTTATCCTGGGCTCCCATCTAGGGTCGGTTGGGCGGTTGATTCCCTTTTAGAATTCCTGCTATAGTGGACATACCATTTGATTATAAAATATGAAATGATATAAAAACATATCAATATCATCAGATATGTTATCACCCAAGTGTGAGCACTGGTTCGGCTAGTTGAACCTAGGGCTTTGAAATTTAATTTGTCGATGTCAACCTTTAGTTAGGATATTTCTGCTAAACCTATCTCCTTTAGCTGTAACGGTTGAACCGAGCTATCCTCGGTATTAGTTATGTCAATTTGAAAAAATTTGTACCGAGTAAATGTTTCACTCATCTCATATTTTTATAAGTTCGTCCATCAATCTGTATGGAGCATTTTGATGGAATTATTATAATGGAGGTTTCATGAATTTCACGTAGTCCATTGTTGGTGCAAAATATGCGAAGCTTTATCACATTCTTGGGTACAACAATCAAGGTTACTTCGTCGATAATTTCAATTACATTTTCTTGTATTTGTACGGCTGTAAACGAGCATGTATTTGCTTTCCGTCTAGTAGTTGTGTAATGCAATCAACTTCTTGTAATTGATCTTTTATGTAATAAATACATTCCTTCTCAACAAAGTGACATTCGTAGTTCACGTAACATATTTTTTTCATAAATAGGGATTAAATGAAATAAATCGTAAAAAAATCGATGATATTGTGAACGATCCATCTTTAGGGTATCTGAAGGACTTATATTTCTATCTTAAAAAAGTTATAAAAGAAAAAATAGGAAAAAGAAAACAAATTTTCTTTTTCCTCTAGTCTGTCTTTATTTCAAAAATGAATATTTACGTTCACAAAATTTTTAGGGTTCAACACGACTGTTTCAGACGGAGAATAATATAAAAAATCATACTTACTGTCGTTTATGCTTAACTGCTGCTCTAATGGTATCAATTGGACGTCGTAACACTATAAACCTAACACTGGATGTACCACACTTTCTTAAATTATACCTGAAAGGGAATTTTGTTAGAAAACACGACTAAAAGACAATATAAAGTTCAAAAATGTATATATTAAATCTTTAAAAAATTTATGTTTTTTACAACAACTTTTATTTTAAGAAATGTTTTTTTTTTTTTTTTTAATACATTTATTTAACGTCGGCCTATTTCCGCTACTGAGGCCTAACACCGACGCCTGTAGACGAGCTACCCCCAACCAGGAATTTTGCCGAACCTCTTCCCTTAAGAAGAGTAGGGATCTTTTACTTGCCTGACATTTAATAGACAAGGGACCGACGGCTTTACATCCCCTCCGAAGGATGGTATATCTCCTATACAACCCTCGCCTAAGGTTGTATAGCTTCCGCGCATACACTGATATACAAGCCGCTGGAAGATGTGTGAGGCGAGAACGCGGTTTCCGTTGGAATGGTCACCAATCCAAGTACTAACTGCGCCTGTCGTAAGAAATGTGTTTAACAAACACTAGTCTGGCCCGTGTACAACACATGGTGAGAAACGGAACGATTTATAATGTACTAACTACCATCCAATATGCGGTTTTATAAGCTAACGATGCACAAAAAGATTCAAGAAAAGTTCAATGTTTCTGAAATTTTGGTGGGCTTTTGCTTGCCTGTCTTATAAACGTATTTTTAATTCACATTAATTTTGGTCGCTCCTCAGAGCTTAAAAATGCTTGAAGCGCTACTACTTCGAATTGTATTCTGCAATTACAACTTTTTACGTTCAGGCAAGGCGGATCCCATGCACGTATGAGTACATGGTAATAATACTTTTCTGACACCGAATCACTGAGAAACCGGTTTAGGGCAAACTCCGTCAAAACTCATCATTTCCCCGTCAAAACCGACTGCTAGGAAATGATGGGGGTCTCATGTCGCTAAGGGCTATTTTCGCTATAACTTCCGATATACTTTGAATAGTCGTTGGATTAACTTGTCCTCATATTCAATACCTCGTAAAAGTTGCAGTGCTTGACAACGTGGATTCGTAAAAGGGTTTTTAATCTTGAAAATTTCGAAGTTAAAGTCAAATTTTATTATACTTTCTAAATTTAGGTGGTCGGGGCGACATTACGTCCCTGCGACATTTGCTACACTTGCTAAATTAACGCTCCTTGAGGAGTTATTGAAAATTTTGCATAAAAAACGCTCCGAAGAGCGAAAATATGATTACAAGTATTAAAAACGTCTTCCACGGCATTTTTACGTGAAGCAGGCTTTTCGTACGAAGTATTTCCTAAGTCGGATTTTGTTACAACGTCGAAAAGTATATCGGAGTTTTAGCGTGTTCTTTAACAATATCATAGGAAAATGTATGGTAAAACGATTTTGTCTTGAGTTGATAATATGTCATAATAAGATAAGATATACAATATACAATATTACAATATTAATACAATATTTAGAATAATTTACTTCTAATTCCCTATTTAGTTCAAACATAGTCATAACATGGACGATAGAAGTATGTAAGGTTCCTAGTCTATCGAAACCTATAGAACTTTCAATATCATTAAAAAATAAAATAATGTCTCTACATGTTAACATTATTAAATTAGAAGAGTTTCATGTTGAACAGCATGTGTAGCGGTTATTATTCGGTCTATTTGTTTTTGTACAACCTTTTTGGTTTTGATCTAATCGGTAAAGTGTATTATTATATTTTTCCATTAATTGTTTCGTCGTGCCTAATAATTGGTTTTAATTTGCTAACATTTTACTTTGATTATTTCGCAAAGTCAATATAGCTTCACCGCAAAATTCTCCATCACTCATCTCATCATACTCATCATACTCATCACTCATCATATACCTATTTATGAAGTTTACCTATAACATTGATTAATCCTCGTTTTGAGGATTTATATTACTATATTTCAAATTTATTTTGGCAAGTAAATATTCAGCATGTTCCAGAAATTTTCGTATCGCGTGTTGCTTGCCAAAACGCCTATTATCAGTCGTTGTGTTCATGCTTCCTATTTCGAATGTAACATTTAAAATTGTTGATTATAATTTATTAATATCTAAATAATGTATGAACGTGTGATGTATGTCTGTAAATTTAACGTTACTTAACTGACGAGATAAAACCGGGTTGGTCATAGTATCAATTGTCACTTATAAGAAGAACTCTTATTTGGTGTGTATGTCAAATACACAGTTTTAAGATTCTGTTTATGTTATGTATGCTAAAAGAAGAACTTAACAAACTCTACATTATCTAAAAGAAAATATCAGTTCTGTGTAAGTAATAAGTATCTATGGAAATAACGTACACAGAATCTTAAGTCTGTATATCTGATGAAGCACTCTGTATATAGCTCATATACAAATTTAATTTTTTCTTATTTATATTCCAAATTAAAGTAATAAGGCATTTCATTTATTCGTTTATTTAGTCATTTAATATTGAACACAGTAAAGTTACCAGAAATGCATTTTAATAAAATAAGCCAAGCCATAATATTTGTTTGCAATGGGCGAGAGTAATGCCAAGTACTTCTGTTGCACCACATAGAATGAAATCGCCTACTCTTTTCTAGCTTAAGTATACAAAGGACGGAAAGATAAAAGTTTGAGTCTAGGACGCTGCAAACTACGACGCACGTAGGCATTGGAATTTTTGAAATCCAGAGCATAGGACAAGGGAATGCGTAAATCCCGGTAGACTGTGACGTCATTTACAATATAAAAGATGACGACGCTGCATAACAGAGGCATTGGAAGATATACGGAACGTGAAGGCAGAACCCTTTAAGCTACGTGGCGACCTTTTATAGTTCGCCGAAAGCTTTGGAAATAAAATTGGAAAAACACCATAGAGTACGTTGCGACCTCTTACAGTTCGCCGAAATTCCTATACCTGCGTTTGAAATATTCTACACTTCGTCGAGACTTTTTTTATTCGCCAAGCTTAAGCAACCATTTTGTGGTTATTTTCACGGAACCAGCCGTCTAAACTACGGGCCAAACAATATTACAAACTACATCTTATTTTTTTTTACAAATTCTTCCCAGCCACAAACTTCACTTGCCTGAGGAAGGGCAATTTCAACAGCCACGACATGTCCGATGAGGACGTTAACCATGTAAAAGCTGGGGGAGAATTATAATAATAATAATAATAAATAAACACCACAGAAATTAGACAACCCCCAATTCCAGAAGCCAGGGCTTGTGCGGCCTTCCGCACACCCCCTTGGGTTACACATTGAAAAAACGCGGACATACAACCATTTCCTCCAACAGTGCCAGTGCCGGAGCCAGGATTCGAACCCAGTGGTGCGATGTCCGTGTGATTAATCGCGATTGCCACCTCGCGTCTTAACCCACTCGGCTATCGACCAGACGTCTCTGGCGATCTTACGCTATACTGAGTGCAAGGTAACATTACATGTACTCTCGAGAAGTTTTAGTTTTTTTTATTTCATGTAACATAGGGTAATAGTTTCCATACTGGTCAGAGACGGTTACGTTGCGTGTGTCGCGGAAATGTGATACCAAAGTAATTAATATATTTTTCTTTTTCTATAATCAGTTTAATTCAAAGGAATTGTCAAAGGCTTCATTTCATTTTGCACTTTGCTTAAAACATGTAAATATTTAATGATTTTAAATGCAGTGAAAAATGTTGTAATCTGTTGAGTTTATTTCTAGTTATTCATATAATTTTACAGGCCATCACCCCTATTGGAAAATTATTGCAGTTTTCAAGTACTTTTCTTAGGCGTTTCACGCCGATATAAGGGCTGTTATAATAGTCTTTGTCGACTTCAACCATTTTTATTTTATTTAACTACTAAATTGTCAGCGATATACAATTTTTTCGATGAGAATGTAATTGTTTGTGAACTATGGTATACACAACATAATAGTAAAATAGGTGCACTACAGACTATCGGAGTACGACTTAAATTTAAAATTAACAGTCAGCTGTTTTTGAGGACACTTGACTACGCAAATCTGTAAGGTCGTCGATCTTACCTACGCCTAACTGAGAACAGCTGTAAAATTCGGCCAACCCATGTTAACATCTGTTCGGTGTTAAACACTTGCTACTGCTGTTTAGTTTATCAGTCAATTGACACAAAGTTAAATTTCCAGCGTTGTTTAGATTGCTCTTTCTAACACTATTTGAGCCAGTTGGTTAGTTGCACCCGGTAGTTACCATAATGAACCCTACCATCTCTCTTGTCAGTGGGTGAGAGCACAACTACAACAAAACTGGTAATTTCCACATCCATTGATTATTTGCAAAATGGATATTTTTCCACATTTAGTGAGTATTTTCATTGAAACCAGGCGCCGTTGCCGACTACCACAGAAAATATAAAACAACTTTTGTTAGTTTGAAACACCTATTCTCTGTTATGTTCGTAAACTTTGACACTGCAGTTGCATTCTCACTGTTTCGAAGTAACATCTTTGACGTTTCTTCACTCCGGTTATATCGTTTATAGACCATTGTCACACCTGTTCAAAATAATTATATCGTAGACTATTGCCGCTGCTCTTATTTTTGTCTAGATTAATTTCTCAATTGAGACATGTGTTATGTTTATTCAGGCCTTTGCCACTACACATATTTTAATAGGAGAATTTCCTATACCTATATGTTGCCAATATAAGCACTGTATGTATTTAAAAGGTTTATTTTATTTTATTTCTCTTCAGATTTCCAATACTCGACTAAATAATAACATCACGGGAGTTTGATATCCGTATAAGCAATATCATATTAAAACCACAAATAGAAATAGTAATAATTTGAGAATTAACTTGACGTAATTTAACACTAAAGTACAGTTCATTATAAACACCTTCTATAAGATTAAATACATATATATCCCAGCAAACAGGGTGATAGTACTTCCATCAGTGTTATGAGGTTAGCAAAGCAGAAAGTGGCCAAAGGTATTATCAAACTTTCCACAAAAAAAGAATTCTGATGTAAATAAACAGGCAATTAAAAGTGTTATGACATCGCATAAGGCTAATGTTACTAACAAATACATAACGTAATATGTGTCCTATCACACTATATAGAAACATGACGATCACGTAAATGGCCAATTTTATTTATTTATCCTTCAGATAAATAACTAGTAATTAGTTTGCTGGTGACATAATTAAAGTATTTTATGTGTAATAAAGACACATACTCCACAAACGTCTCATTGACATACACGGCAAATAAGAGTTCTTCGAAAAAACTTTGAAAACAGAAAGAAACTACTTTCCGAAACGTCAGCAAAATACATTATTTCCGTGTTTATTCCGATTTATATTATTTGTAAAACATAACCTCCTACTGTTCCTTTGACGTAAACGTCACAGGCGCAGAGGATTATTTTGTAGATTCGGTGATTTATTTTTTGAAGATGATAATACATGTGGTAGAAAACCCTATTTTAACTCTTTCAATTTGGTCATCACTTAAGTTAAATGGTGTATGTCCGTCGTCATCGCTTCTAATAATTATTTGAAACGGCGTATAGTTCGTGGAAGTATGATAACTATTATTGTACCCAATTATTGCGCGAGACATTAATATATTTATATTTTCACTAGAATTAGTTAGTTCTAAAATTCGTAAGTCCTCGCCAATAGTTGAATGAAATCTCTCGATAGGACTGTTACTGTTCGGGTTATATATTGTGGTAAAATGTAACTTAATTTTATGTTTTTTACAAAATTCTGTTAAAGCACGATTATGAAATTCATTACCTTCATCACTGATTATTTGTTTAGGGATACCAAAATTCAATATAAATATCAAAAGCGAGTTTAGTAAACCAATTGAATTTAAGAGGATAGGGTACGCCATATTTAGAAAAACTTTCTACAATAGTTAAAAATGCTTGATTTGAGATTGTGAAAATATCAATATATATTAAATCGAATGGTTTGTCGCCGATCGGTATGTCTCGAAATTTGATTTGATTTGGGTGCCGTTCGTATTTAGCTTTCTAGCATATTTCGCACGAATTAATGTAAAGTGTTATATCGTTTATCATTTTTGACAAATAATAAAGTTTGTATAAGCTAGTCTTTACCTCATTTGTACCTTTGTGGCATGTCTTGCCTTCATGATGGTACTTGATTAATTCCTTTCCGTTTGCTCTCTTCAGCTACGTCTTGTCACAATATATTACATTGCCTGAATTTAAGGCTATCGTGTTTAAAGTGATTTTGAATGGTTGTTATTACAAAAGGCATTATATTATAAAGGCATATCTCGGTCTATGAATTTTAATGTGGGGTGAAAAATTGTTTAAGAGCACCTACTAAGGCTTCCTCATTTGGAACTTTAGGAATGGTAAGGGTATGTCTAGTGTTGTGAAGTGATTGTCGTGTGATTTTCTTATGAGAGTGGCTATGATTATTTTGAACGTGTAATTAATAATTAATTTTTATACATATTTACTGGGTTATCAGTATTAGGTACATTAATTATGGGATTTTTTACAGAGGAATGTTGAGTATTACCACTACTACTAGGAGATTTTGTGTTATTAATATTCTCGTTCCGTTTGGGATCCGTTTCTAACAAATCAGTCGCTAGCCTATCGTTTTCAGACAAATCATAGTTCGGGAAAACCTATTCGTTTTCGTGAACATTTATTGGAATTCTTGACAAGCAGTCAGCGCTAGTGTGATCGGTTTGAATTAAGTTAGAAATTTTAGATTTTTGTTGCATTTGACTATAGAATTGTCATAGTCAATATTAATACTATGCATTTTAAATTGATTACATAAGCGAATAACTGCAAAAGGTTTTGCCAGATCCACAGTGATGATTTTTTTGCACAAGTTGAGGTTTCTGGAATAACTAAATTATTAATTTACAGGGTGGTACAATTATTTCGCCATATTAGACTTTGACAGAATAATTTCTAATTAAAGTTTCCTTAGGTGGTATCTCGAATATAAAAGAGGTTTCATTAGGTTGTCTATAATAAGACGGTATTTCATGATATTCATTTACCAATCTTTGATTTTGAAAATCGATAGCTAGGTTCACACCAATAAGTTCGATGACGATGGTCATCTTATCTACATTGGTTTTCTTTATTATCAGAATAACAATATTCTTGACATTCGTTCACGTTGAATAAATTGGGACTCGGCAAAAATTTTAACAAAAGAGGCAGATAACAAAAAAAGAAAAATTAAAGAATCAGCAATATTATTATTAAATGACGATAAATGAGTATCAAATTGTTCTGTAGATATTTGTACAACCTGGCTACCAATGTTAAAAGAAGAACTTAACAAACTCAACATTATCTAAAAGAAAATGACATCAGTTCTGTGTAAGTAGTATCTATGGAAATAACATAAACAGAATCTTACAGCTGTGTATTTGATATACACTTATATACTTTCCGAAACGTCAGCAAAATACATTATTTCTCTGTTTATTCCGATTTATATTATTCATTCGGTGATTTGTTTTTGAAGAGGGCAATACATGTGGTAGTAAACCCAAATAAAAAGAAAGAATATCCCTAGAATGCCACAAATAACTTTCAGACAGTATTCGTTGGTATTGTTTAATTCACGTGATTGTCCTTGAATTGGTTGAATGGTTGATTAAATTTGAATAAAAATTATTATTTGGATGTCTGCTTAAACTAGTTCTACTCTGAATTGACATCGGTTCCGGTTTATAATTCATTACTTGATTTTGCCTTGATTTAGAGACATTTTGCGGCGGACCAAAAACTTGCCTATTTGTAGAAATATTATGAGCAATTTGTCGCGGTTGCACGTTTATTGGTTGACTAGGGTAAATCGGACGCATATGAAAACTTCGATTGGATATATTAAAATTTGCTTGATATTGTTGCTGGTTAAAATAGGGTGAAGCTGGATATACCATTGACGGACTTATCCTTTCTCTATTAAAATTTCCGTATAAGTTTGTATTTGAACTATTAAATTTATGGGCCGGTAACTTAGTAAGTAGCTTCATTACTGTTACTTTTTTGTAATTGTGAAGCGTTGTAATTAAAATTTTCTTCCTCGATTACAAAAGTATTATTACGATGGTTTTTGTTCACCATTTAAATTTCTAATAAAAGTGCTTATCGTCAATTTATCGTATTGATTAAGATAAATTAATTTTCAGCTTAGGTTTGAATCTGCTCTAGTTTTTGAATTTAATTTGCTGCGTATTAATTTTATTCTTTCACTTAGATCTATGAGACTTTCACTACGTTTTTCTGTAATGGTTATTAAATCTTGTTCTAAAGGTTCCCCAGACTTAACTTTAAGGGTGTTTTTTATCAAATCCCATGTATTTAAGTTAGGACGAGAGTAAATTAAATTTTGTGCATCATTAGTCAGTTTGCTAGTAATGGCCAAGAGTAAAAAGGAATTAAAATCATTCTCATTTTTTTTATAATATTGTATTATAAATCTGTCACAAATACTAAGATAGTTTTCTAGTTTATTGGGATTGTAATTAAGATTTGGTATAAGAGAAATATGTTGCGTTAAGAGATTTGTATTAATTGGCGTTGAAGGTTGCTGGGTAGCATCTACCGGCGCGAATGTCCGGGAATGTTGGATGCCTGATTATGTCTGGTATTCATGTTACATATATTTAATTTGCTGCTCAAATTTAAAGAAGTATTTAATAAATTGCCAAGTCGGACATTAGTCCGATATCGACAATCAGTAATGTTATATTTTGCTTTAAATAAAATATTTTTAATTTAATCGCATTAGTGCATTGAACAAACAAATAAACCAAATATCTATTTAACATTTTCGAAAATAAAATAGAATTACTTAAACCACGTTATCTGTGATAGACTGTTTTAATTTTTTTTAACACAATGTTAAACTCAACCAAACAAAATCGATTCTTATCAGGAAAGGAAAGAACTTCAGATTATAGGACAGAGAAATTTCACTTACCACTGTGGTTATGCACAAAATCCGGGTCCTAGGACTTTTTTACGTTGGCTTCTTAGAGGGCTACTCGATTAACCGCCTGATATCTTCCTACTCTATCCAGCACTCTGGGTAACTTCAGCTTTTCGATGAATGCGCAATGCACTAGCACATTAGTCTGAAAAAGCCAAAAGTTCGGTTCGTTTTCACCTTAAAGCTTTTGTGAAATTAATGTGGACACTAACACATTAACACGGGTGAAATCCTCTTCGAATGCGCCAGTTATGTTATCTCAAAAAAAATTGTTTATTGAGAACTGGGAAGTTTTATAGTACAAGCCAAAACGAAAGAGTGATATATATTTCAATAGTACAAAAGCAATAAAAAGCAGCATCAGCATTTTAGCCGGGTTTCAGTGGCGAGCGCAACAACAAGGCGTCCAGCGGCGCGCAACTAGGCCCAGTTTACCGCCTACATAACGTTGCCGGTAGCAGCGCCATCTCTGGGCCAACTGACGAACCGCCATTAACGTCCAGAAAACTGTAGAAATTTTGGAAGGAGATGAAAAATTCGAGTACGTTCGACGCTTATGAGGACTGATTTCGAGCAGAGAGTGGAGAGTTATATATTAGATTATAAGTGATCAGCCAAGATGAAGAACAGTTAGGACTAGTTATTGTAATTTAAGTGATTAATAAATCAGGGGATTGCGAAGATTCTTGTTGCAGTTCGGCTTGTGAAGATTCTTGTTGCAATTTATTGAACCTACGTACAGGGTGTTTACTGGAGGGTATAAACACGTAACAGTATTATTTTCTAATGAACATTATTCATTTTTTACCAGCATGATTACAACTGATTCGATAATGATTTTTTTATATCTGGAAACTTCTGACGATTGTCAGCAACGATTATTAGTATGCTTCTTGTCTTCGCTTCCTTTTAAACCTCATTAGTTTCACTCCTCGTTCCTTAACAATTTAGGTCCTTTTAGAGCTTTCATGCATTTCTTAAAACTGCCATCATTATAACAATAATAATAATGACTGTGTTAAGCCTCAGTAGCGGAAATAGGCCGACGTTAAATAAATGTATATATAAAAAAAAAATAATGACGATGATGATGATGACGATGGTGATGGTTGATGGTGATGGTGAAGGTGATGACGATGACGATGATGATGATAATAATAATAAGGGGGCGATGTTCGGAAACCCTCACGCAATCAATCAATCAATACAACTTTATTAAAAATTAAAATTTACACCTGCCTCCCCAGAACCCACCCCGGGACCGACCGTGCAACCAACACGTTGCTCGTGATGGCGGATTGCAATGTCGGGCGGAACGGGCCTGGTTCAGCTAAAGGCAATTAAAAAACAGCTTAAACCTAAACACCTTCCATCGCAGATGGATAAAATTAGGTCATAAAATGGGACATATCTAAAAAATAGACTTAACTAAACTTACAAACTATACACTGTTAAGAAACTTTTGCACTTTTTTTTAAAATTTTGGTACTGACGCAGACACCTTAGCATAAACGAGGAGCCTTCCGCGAGGTGTGAAAACGCCGGGCTGCGCATCGGCTAGCCTAAACTGTGGTTTTAAAAATTTTGATTTCGAAAAATTTTGATTTTTGAAAAATTTGAATGAAAACGAATTTAGGGACAAAAATGTACAAAAATAAAACAAGAAACAAACGCGACAAAAAGATTACAAACAAAAAGGAAGAGACAGGAAAGATTTAAAGATATAACAGGTATGAAATGTCAGCAAAGGTGGATAGAGTAAGCGGAAGTTATAGTTGGTGAAGTTTGGCTACAGAGGTTGCCGGAAGATCGGTAACGTCTGGTATGGTAGGGTGTGTTTTATCCAAAATGGGGCATTATGCTGTCTAATTTGTGTTATATTTCTTGTTAGCGGGCTATCGCCCAGTTTGAAAGAATAGAATTTTTGAGAGATGTCCTGGACGTAGTCCGCTATTGGGGTTATGTCGTGGCAAAGTGCGTATAGGTCTCTGAGGGAGGTGTATCTTCCAGAATTAGAGATGAGGCGCATAAATTTGTGTTCGAGCACTTTTAGTTTCCTCATTGTCGTGGCCGAAATGCTGCACCACACCGGCGCCGCGTATGTGATAGACGGCCTGACCACCATTGTGTACAACAATTTTTTATTTTGTCGGTTAAGTCTGCTACCCCTGACCATGAGCGGATACAGACTCCTGGAAAGGGAGTAGACCGTCCGTACTGTCTCATTTATGTGCGTGTTAAACGTCAGTCGCTGGTCCAGTCTGACCCCCAAGTACTTCACGCACCTCTTGGTTGGAATTTTGTTGCCCCGGATCGAGATTGGTGTTATGATTCTATTTTCAGTGAATCGGCGCGTGAAAACTATCGCCTCCGACTTCTCAGCGTTTACCCGAATCTTCCACTGGTCGTAATAAGCCGTGGCACGAGCCATGTGCGTCTTGAGCAGCATATTCGCTGCTTGAGCATTGTGTGAATGCGCATACATGGCTGTGTCATCGGCGTACTTAGCCAGCTTTGTATTTGGGAACTCTGGGAAGTCGGAGACGTACAGGTTGTACAACTTTGGTGACAGGCACGATCCTTGCGGGACTCCCGCGCAAATGTCCCGCCGTGTTGATAGTTTGTTATTCACTTGAACCTGCAGGGATCTGCTCGTCAAGAACGAGTGAATGAGTTTGATGAAATAAGTCGGGAAGTTGTAGTCATGTAGTTTGTATAGTAACCCCGGGATCCAGACGGTGTCGAACGCCTTCTCAATATCGAGGAGCACCATGGCAGTGTTCTTCCCGAGGTTGTATTGCACTTTGACGTCGTTAACTATCCTAACGACTTGCTGCACTGTGCTCCTGCCCCTCCTGAAACCAAACTGGGACTCATCGTCGATGTGGAGCTCCTCCTGAATAGCGTCTAATCTGGTCAGAACGAGCTTCTCCACCAACTTGGAAATCGTCGACAGTAATGAGAAGGGTCTTTAGCTGCCGTCGAATTTCGCGTTCTTGCTTGGCTTAAGGATTGGCACGACCACGGCACATTTCCACTGACTAGGCCAATGTTGTAGTCGTAGGATCGCGTTAACGATGTACGTCAACTGTACAATACCTTTCCTCGGAAGATATTTGAGCAGCTTGTACTCGACGCCGTCTTTTCCAGGAGCTTTATTGTTTGGTAGGTCTTTGACAATTCCTGCTATTTCCGAGGGCTTGGTCATGACCTTCAGAAATTCGCGTCTTGTCAGTTGTACGTCATGACCAATGATTTCGTTAATGTCGTTTTCGATGCGGTCGTGCTCTAAATTATTTGGTATGTTGTTATTGTGTATGAAACCCTCACGCGGTGCACCCCGGACAACAGGCAGAGGTATAACTCTCTCTGATTAATGTCGGACGTGGATCTCAGGGCTAACTAATCTGAGATCCATTATCGGCTATGAGCAACCATAAATGGGCCGCAGTCGGATGGGGTCAAGGACATATGGGAGGGGCCTTACTGGACGATAATATTGATAACGAAAATGGCAACGACCAAGGGCACTTTAGGTGGACGTGAGAACTATGGTATGATTTGCTTAGCTGCTTTGAGAGCAGCGAGCCTGCGCGTAGTGGATATATGGCACGATAGATGGTACTAAATGCATCCAGAGCTTCGTACCTTCTCTCAACAACATCTGAGAGATCAAGTATCCTTCTTGCACAGGACAGGCTACCAAGACTTACCCCGTCAGCAAATAGCTGTGCCAGCCACACAACCACCACGACAAGACGCTGATGGGAGACCTGGAGTGTGCTCTACTGGAGTAGACCTGGCTAGAGTGGAAGCGGTCATCGATGAGGACCTTCCAGAGGATGCCGACATCTGGAAAAACATCTCTGCCGTATACAACGCCGCTAGCCAACTCGTTCCTCGCGAAAGGAAAATCAATGTCTCTAGCGGAGTCGATAAAGCTAAGCGGCGGGTACAAAAATCAAGGGCAAGATACATTCGGCCAGATAACACGCTTCTCGAGTGTGGTGGGACACGTAACATCTGGTAGGGCATTTACGTCTAAAGTCCTGCGAGTGACAGCCGGGCTGATTCGACAACACCACCCTCTATCTGACAGTGTTGCTTACCATCAAGCAGCACTGTTTAGATAGGATCGGACACTAATGGCAATATAGAAGAAGCTGAACAAGCGGGTGCGAAGTGTTAAACAAAATTCAGTATTCCGTACGAATCGACAATCCGCCGAGTGTAGGGGATGTCGAAGGATTCTGGAAGGGAATCTACGAAACGACGCGTCCATTTAACAGCACTTCAGCAATTGCACACTTCGAGACTTTGTGTAGCAGGACTTTTGAAGAGCAAGATGAAGTGTGCCCGGCGATCAGTACGGAGGAAGTCCAATGGGTACTTATTCAAATGCGCTTTTAGGGGGCAGAATATTAAAACATAATATTTTTTAGCTACTCTCCGGACTATGTGCCCCGCCGAGCGCTGAATTACATGTTACAAGCCTGCGTTAAGTGTAATAATTGTATATTACCAACAGAACGCTAATGCTTCGATTGCAATAAACGCCAGCCGAAAGACTGACCGTACTTAAAAGAGCTCTCGTGCCAGTCGTCCCACACCACTTGCAGACTGCAGTATCGAGCTGTTGGCTCTCGTCAGTGCAAGGTGCATCTCCTCCTCCTCCTCCTCCTTTAAGTAGGCAGTCTTTCGGCTAGTGTTTGTTGCAATCGAATCATTAGCGTCTTGTTGGTTATATGCGATTATTACACTTAACGCGCCAGGCTTGTAACTTGTAATTCAGCGCTCGGCGGGTATATAGCCTGGTTGCAGTCTGGTTATGTTCCTTATAATAAAATAAGGATGTTATAGAGGAGTTTGCAACTAAGAAATATTACGTTTCAATAGAGACTTGTTGGTCCTGGTCCTGGTCCTGGCCCAGACGGCATAAACAAATGGTGGTGGAAAAAATTTCCATCTACCCACCGTTGTCTGGCGCGGGTTTGTCGAAGGACGTACTGTGTTAATTCCCAAGAAGGAACAACTGCCCGATCCGAGAAACTATAGGCCGATCACATGTCTGAACTTCTTCTACAAGGTATTGAACACGCACAGAGGACGCCTCTTAATTGAACTTTTGATATTTTGCATTTTGCGTTTACTTATACGGAATGGAATGTACTATAACACCCTAGTCCAGGGCATTTAGATCAAAATCGCCCGAATAGCGGAAATTTTTAGACACAGCAGATATCGAGATGCGGTTTTCTGCATTGTGTTCAGGAAGGTCCCAGGAAACGACTCTACATAGTCTGGTTTAGCCATTTTTTGAAAAATGCCTTCTGGGCCGGAAAATGCATTTTCCAATTGCATCATTACTTATTATAGGAACGACTGGAAACTCGGAAAAATCGCTCGGAAATCGTTACGCGGGGGTTTCGGGGCTGCCGAACTCTATTCTGGCATTAGAATTACCCGGGGGGCACGGGGGTGGCTCTGTGGGAGTGCGCGGGGGGTGAATTGGGGGAGAAATGGCAGCGTGCATGAAAATCGCTCGAAACTCGTTACTTGGGGGTTTTCGGGGATGCCGAATTCAATTCTTGCATTGGAATTACCCGGGGGCGTTCGGGGGCGCTCGGGGGCGGCTCTGCGGGGGTATCCGGGTGGCCATTCTGGGGGGAAATTGCATAGTCCATGAAAATCGCTCCAAACTCGTTACTCGGGGGTTTTCGGGGATGCCGAATTCATTTCCAGCATTAGATTTCCCCGGGGGCGCTCGGGTGTCCCTCTGTGGGGTTGTCTGGGGGTCATTCTGGGGGGGGGGAATAGCACAGTCCATGGGAAGCGCTCCAAACTCATCACTCGGGGGTTTTCGGGGATGCCGAATTCAATTCTGGCATTAGACTTCCCCAGGGCTATGAATAATAAAAGTTTAGATTGAATATTAAATAAATAAATATTACACATATTATAAAAACAATTGCTTTGGAAGTCTTTTGTGCCTCGAAACTGGATTTGAAAAAGGCGCCAAAGCTATAAAGAGAGTAGAGTATCGTTACCACGGGGACCGGCGCGAACAGAAATATTCTGTATCGACTGAAGAGAAAAAATATGGGTCCAGTTCCCGCGCGCAGTCGGCGTCTGTGTGGCATCAGTATTACATCTGTCGTTCAGGACCACGTTACTTTTTCGTTGTATGTAAATACAGTGCTACAGTAATCAAGTTTCTTGGATTTTGGACATTTTTTTGGTGTTTGAGTTTTGAGGAAATTTTAAGCAAAATTTCTTGTTCTTGTCAAACCGACTGTAGCACGAGGTGCGGGTGCCACCGAAGTGGGTTGGAGTGCTCATTCGCATGCAAGCATTGCGATGGCAATTGCTCAAACCAAAAAGGCACTTCCAACGGGGCCGAGAATAGTGACGAGGAAGAAGATGAAGAAGGGGGAGAAGATGAAGAAGGGGAAGAAGAAGAAGAGTTTAAACAAGATGTTTAGTATTTAAGTTAAAAATTGAAGTTTATAATGAATAATTCAACATTAATAAAAACTCCTATTTGTTATTTGAATAAAGTATTATTTTCATAATTTGTGATTTTTCACTTTCTCCTTTACCATTTCCCACAGAGCCACCCCCGAGCACCCCCGGGGAAGTCTAATGCCGGAATTGAAATCGGCATCCCCGAAAACCCCCGAGTATTGATTTTGGAGAGATTTTCACAGACGCTGCCATTCCCCCCCCCCCCAATCACCCCCAGGCAACCCCACAGGGGGACCCCCGAGCGCCCCCGGGGAAATCTAATGCTAGAATTGAATTCGGCATCACCGAAAACCCCCGAGTAACGAGTTTGGAGCGCTTCCCATGGACTATACCATTTCCTCCCCAGAATGACCCCCAGACAACCCCACAGAGGGACCTCCGAGCGCCCCCGGGTAATTCCAATGCCAGAATTGAATTCGGCATCCCCGAAAACCCCCGAGTAACGAGTTTGGAGCGATTTTCATGGACTATGCAACTTCCCCCCAGAATGGCCCACGGATACCCCCGCAGAGCCGCCCCCGAGCGCCCCCGAGTAATTCCAATACCAGAATCGCAGGCTATGACGGTGTAAAAATTTGCCACTATATTTTTAAACCACCATACCCATTTAACTTACTCTCACCAGAGATAGAAAAGCAAGTTACATGGCTAACAAGAAATCATCACGGCATCAAATGGGTTGATGGATTTACACCATTGCATATGTTCGGTCAAATTATTCAGGATTTGGCTTCAGTGACAGATTACGTTTATGTAAAAGGAAACGAAAAAGCAAACTGCATCAGACACTTTATCACCCAACCTGTATTAGAACTTGACGAACGACCAACTTTAAGGAAGTCGATCCCAAAATGGTTTTACCATTCAAATAATAAATGCAAGTGTGCACTTTTTAATGTCTATTATTTATATGAAAATTTTATTTCTTGGTTTTATAATAAATAATACTAAAGAGAATTTTGTTTTTTTTTAATTTTTAATATCTGCAAATAATAACACAAAATACAATACAATACACAATACAATATAAAATATTTAAATAATTCAGTTATCCTCTTGAAGATGTACCCGCTTGCAAGTCCCGGCTCCAAATATTGTTTTATTCGATGCAAAAATCCGCCTAACTCCAATTGATCAGCTCCTGCACTAGACATCCCTCGCGTATTCTCTTTTCCAAAAATTTTCGACAAATTTCATGGCCCTCTTCATACCTTTTAGCTAGTTCATTATATTCATCTTCAGAGTAAAATCTTCCCATTCCATATACAGCTTCATGCTCTGCATCGAATTGAAGATCTGAAAATTTCTGACTTAAATGGCGGACACTACTTTCTAAGTCCGTAATCTCATCTTCTTTGACGTAGCACATTCACATCTTTCGATATTAACTTTATTTCGGATGAAGTAAAACTGACTGACGAGTTCTACTAATATTCCAGATTTATAGTGAACGATCATAACCCCCCCACATTATTTCAGACACGCCTATTTGACCACATTTGTGGAGTCAGCAGTCCACTCAACTTGTGAAGTCAGCAATTTATTGTACTTAGGTATGCCATAATTTATTCAATTTACAAGTTTATTGTAACACATCCGGCATTTTATTCAGATTATGTCAGCAGTTCATTGTACTGATACATCCGGTATTACTTAACTTGCAATGTCAGCAGTTCATTCAACTTGTAAAGTTAGCAGTTCATTATACTGACATCCGGCATTTTATGCAGCTTATGTCAGCAGTTCATCGTACTGATACATCCGGTATTACTTAACTCGCAATGTCAGAAGTTCATTCAACTTGCAAAGTTAGCAGTTCCTTATACTGACATATCCGGTATTATTTAACATGCAACATCAGCAGTTCATTGTACTCTCATATCCTGTAATTCTATTCAACTTGCGAAGATAGAAGTTCATTATTCACTCCAAATTATATATTGTATAGTGAAGTGTTTGAAAAAAAGAATAAATATATCTATTATTACAATAATGCATAGAATTTGAAATAATACTATTTTTTAAATTAATAATTTATTTGATTAATATCAGACCTTTCCTAAAATACAGTTATTTGGTATATCATTACAAACAAAAATGGATAGTGATAATAAAAGAATAACAATTGTTGAAGATTGAAATTACAAACTTTTTGTGTGGTTATTTCGTAACATTTACAAACAAAAATGGATATTTATATAAAAATGCTAATTTTTGAATACAATACAATATAAAATATTTAAATAATTCAGTTGTCCTCTTGAAATACTCTGCTTGCAAGTTCCGGCTCCAAATATTGTTTTATTCGATGCAAAAATCCGCCTAACTCCAATTTGATCAGCTCCTGGCCGAGATATCCTTCGCATATTCTCTTTTCCAAAAATTTTCGACAAACTTCATGGCTCTCTTCATATCTTTTAGCTAGCCTCATGCTCTGCATCGAATTGAAGATTTGAAAATTTCAGACTTAAATTTCTCACACCAGATTCCAAGTCAAAAATTTCAAAAGCTAATTTTTGAATATTGAAATTGTAAACATTTTTACATTAAAACAAAAATGGATACTGATATTAGAAAAGCAAATTTTTGAAGATTGAAATAGTACAAAACATTTTTACACTAAAACAAGATATTTACAATAAATCTAAGTCAAAGTCGATATCATGATTTTCCTGTTCAATAATCTCATCAAATGCCCTTAAAAGGATCGTTAAAGATTCATCACTAGTATTATGGTTAGTGTTATTGAGGAAATTAGAGATAGAGTAATGTCCCCAAGCAAGAGTTTTTGTGCTTCCCGGTATAACATAACGCTTGTCATCCTGTGCGGAAAGCGCAACTTTATTCCTCAACTCGGTATATATCGTATGCAGATGTGAAGAAAATACATACATTTTTCGATAAATGAGGCCGCCGTCTTCTACAATTTGTTTATAATCCACTGAATGTAACTTATTTTTAATAACACTTTTTGATACCCCTTTGGCTTTTTTCATAACGTTATCATTTGTTTTAATATAGTAAGCTTTCGTCCCAGTACCGAAAAAGCTTTCTATCGATGTATCGGCATATTCGTCTTTCATTTTCCCTGGAGTTGACCTCGTTTTCGGAATGTTGTGTACGTTTGGAATTGAAAAATTAGATGTATCGAAGAGTTCTATATTTGTTTTAATATCATTGTAAACATTTTCGGTGTGAATTTGTAAAAATTAATGAATCGGTGTGGGTGTAACAAAGAACAGCTTTATCCTCATAGTTTTTCTTTATAAAGTTATAAAAAAAGTCATATATTATAGTTTTTGATATATCTAAAATGGTGAAGCCTATATAGAGTTTATCATAAAATATTTTTAATACTGACATTTGAATTGCGACTAAATTTTCTGAAAATACACTACAGGATTTAAAATTAGACTTTGCAATAAGTCCTTCAGCACCCATACTACCTATGCTATTTCTCCAATGCGATATTAACTTCACATCAACCCTATTATCTACATTTTCCATTGTCTTTCCGAATATTGAATTTATTAAGAATTAAAGATCTCTCTCAAACGGATTTTTAGAAGAGTTTCTAAGTTCAGTATTCAAATCTATGTATGTTTTTAATCAAGCAGATTGTGAGAATTCTATGATTCTATGATTCTATGTATTATTTTAAGTATTAATCCATGTTCTAAGCATTGTTTTAAATTTCTGTAATGGGTAATATATTTATGTATATCATGTAAATTTAATATTAATTTTGAATTTTTTGAGTCAGGAGTACAAAAGTCTCCGGACAAAACGGTAGATCATTGTGTTTGTCGTGTAAATGCTGTGGGTATTCTAAATCTACTTCCAGTATATAACCTATTGGAGAATTATTATCGAGATTAGTGCAATCAAAGTTTTCAATTTCATAGCCTTTCAACCATCTAAAATCGCCCGTTGGCAAACTCTGGCTCATTGAGCTTCCATATAAGTTGGTAGAATCTAGATATAATATATATGACGTTGGTTTCGATGGATCGTAATTGGAAATGAATGAATTATTAGCGACAGCTTTTCTGTTATTACATTGGCTAACACCGCCACGTATTCCTTTCCTAAAGAAGTGAAGCATATCGATATCAGTTAGAAGCTCAAGTTCGATAGCAGTTTTTCGCAATATAGCATCCCAGCTCAATGGTGGCGCTGTTAAATACTGTGCAAGATCTAATTTGTATGTCCGTATACATTGTAATGAAGCATACAATACTACAGGAATACTGTATACTTTCATTCCAGTTTAACTTATTTTAATCATGCATGGATCAAGTAGTTCAGTTTTAGATTAGTTCAATACCTGATTAGTTCTTTTTTTAACTTTTATTTCTGACTTCACCAGGCCGCAACTTGCGTGCCGTGTGCACTGCGTCCCGTGTGCAAACCACGTGACCGTGATTTTTGGGTATAAAATAGCTAGCCAGAAACCAGTAAATTCAGAGCTTGGCTTTCACCTTTCTCGAGTGTATTGAACTGGGATAACCGGAAGATCAAGCTTCTCCGGCGCCTTGGCAGCCGCTGGCCAATTATCTGTTAGGGAGGATTCGAGTGCGTTGAACTGGACCTCCTGTCAGATTGATTCGAGTGTATTGAACTGGATCTCTCCTGAAACAGATTTCTTTGTCGCGTCTGTTATGTCCTGGAACTTCGATTAGATAATTGGGGTTACGACGACGTACATAGAGGAAATATGTTACACTCTCTCTCTCTCTCTCTCTCTCCGATTACTATGATGTACTTATGTAATAACAAGGTTGTTGCAACCTAAGCCATAAAAGATACGGCCACACTGTACATATAATTATTAGGAGAATAAATGTCTTATTTTGGATTTGGATTTTAATTAATATTAACATTGAACCCTGGAATAATCTCCAAACCAGCTACCCGAGCAAAACAAGCATGACAACATATCTGTCGAAAATTCTAAAAAAACATCGGCAAGAAGCAACACATCTGATATTAAATAAATGTCCGAATATTCGCCAAGAGTTTGACAATTAAATGTATTCCACACATTACAAGCCCCGGTCATAATCTTCCTGAGAAATTGATTCGCCACTCAAGATATTAAAAACCTCGTCCTTTGATGGCAATTCGGTACCATCCAATTTTTCCAGTGAATGTACGTAAGAATATGGAAAGGCACCTTTACGTCTTATTAAAATGAATTATTGGTCATGGGTATAAAATTTTCTTATTTTGAGGCATTGATGTGTTTCTAGCGTTTGGCTTAGTTTATCCAAGGAAGCTGGTAAAAAGCGAAAAGAATCGACAAATCTTAATTTTATAAAAACTTTCTTCGGTTTTCTATTGAGTTTATCTACAAGAATTTGTTTGGAAAATGTCATATATTTTTCTTTACTTTGCGCAAGAACTTGTATACTTTCTTGCTTTAAAGCTAATTTTTTAATAAATAAATGGGAATCATAATTAGTTAAATTATGAAGGAATACTGGTATAAATTTAGATATCTTAAAATTCAAATTACAATGCGAATGTGCAGGTCCACGAAAATCGCCAGTAAGATGACAGTAATCGCGGAACTTTTCATCGCCATTCTCAAAAGGTTTATCACATATATGACAAATTTGGCTATTATTGAAAATATCTTGTTGATCCTGAGATAATGGTTTCATTTCAACTATATTTTTTAAGTGATTCTGATATAATTGTAAGACAAGCTCATCCAGTCTTTTATCAAAAACTTCCACAACATCAATACCTCGATAATATTCAAATTCCCTAAAAGATATTTAATATGTTTGAAAAAATGAAAATATGGATATTATACGTAAACTGTGATTAATACAATTTTTCTTAACATACCTAAGGCTCGCTCCTGGAAAGTTGATGCTTTCTCTATGATGTCTTCCTTGAACTCGTTATACACATTTGATAAATCTAAAGAATGTGTCACAATTTTATTTTTACTGTTAAATGATTTAATATCTGACAATTATTTCTCCTCAATAACATAAAGTCCAAATAATTCCATATTAATTTTTATGCTGAAGAATGTTTTAATATACTTCTCAATAACTGAGATAACTTTCACTTTTACTTCTTCCAAAAACTGAGAGATATCTGTGTACTGCTTTTTTGTGGAAAAACGGTAACTCGAAATTCGGCTCTTGAATGCGCTCTGAAGTATTTCTACTCCATCTTCCACAATATTGATGACTTTCTTATGAGAAAAACTTTTCAAATGTCTCATTAATTTATTTTTAGGAATTTTTTCATAGCATTGCGGGCAACGAATAATAATTTCTTGAGATTTTGTATGATTCTGCATGCCAGAAGGTCCGGGTAGATTTTCAAATTCGTTATTGCAATTGCTTAGTTTGATTTTTTTCGGGGCACTATATGCAGCTATTTCTCTATAGGCACAGCTTTCATGACGATGTTGTGACAAACTGCTTTTTGATGAAAACTGTTTTTTACACTGGGGGCACTGCATTGTAAATGATAGTTTTTACAGGGAACTATATTCGACACCAAATAACTGTATTTAAGGAAAAGTCTGATATTAATGCGTCGATCGATTTCACATTCATTTTTATATACTTCCCCCTCTCCCACCAGTTAATTAACTTGGTGGTAAGTTGATCTTCTAGTAAAATGCAAATAAAATCAATTTTTAGACAAGAAAATGTCGTTGCGGTAGTAATTTGATCACCGGAAAGAAAATGCAGACAAGTTCAAAACTTTAGACAAAAATTTGGTTTCGGCAGTATTCTGACAGTCAAAAAATGAAAACACGGTCAAATATTTACTAACAAATTTAATTTCCAGAGTATTTTGGCACCCTAAAATGTAGTAAAGTTCAAAGCTTTAAACAGAAACTTCGTTTAGGCAGTATTTTCGCACTCAAAAATGAATACGAGGTTAAATATTCACACAAGAATTTGGTTTCGGCAGATTCTGACATCCGAAAATGAAGACGAGGTCAAATATTTACAAACGTATTTAATTTCGAGAGTATTTTGGCAGACAAGGTCAAAGTTTTTGGACAGTAATTTGGTTTCGGCGGCATTCTTATACCCAAAATTTCGGTCTAGGTCGAATTACAAAAAAATTGATTTTGGCTGTAATTTGACACCCAAAAAACGTTTTCAAGGTCACATTTTTCAAAATCGACCAGCTTAGTTGGAGGCGCGTAATATTCCTATATTTCATATAATGCAGTTTATTTCACTCACAATTACTGCTATTCAATCTCCCTGTTGCAATTGGTACGAGGGGGGGACTGTGCATTACTTAATGTTTGACGAGCATTACAGTTCATTCTGTATCTACAGTTCCACCTGTTCATACGCTTCCTTTGCCCATACGTTTTCATAGTTTTTTTTATATATAATATTATTTAATTTTATAGTTTTCGGTGTTAGTTTATTATCATCTATATTTAGTGTTCGGTTTAATTTAAAATTCGTTTTTAAGTTCGTGTTTAAGTCATTTTTAGTGTTAATTATTTTAAGTGTAAATATAAAGTCCGAGTTTAAAATTATTTTTTAAGTTTAAATATTTTAATCTTCGTGTTTACGCGATTCTCCTGGTTTCTGCTCCCTGTTTCATTTTTTTTCCGCAAACAACAATGTACAAGTTCCAAGGTGACGCCGCAACCGCTAGAGATGTGGACATATTTTCCAATACTACGTTGGAGGAAGAAATTTCTAAGTACCTGGACAACCAGGCGGCCCCGTCTACCATCGGGTCCGGCATCCAGGTACTGGAGGGGTCCTTTACGGATTTGGGGCCAATTTGAATGGAGCTTCAGGTACAGCATTTTTTATTTTTCGGTTAAATAATTGTGTATCTAATTTGCTTTTCCTTTGCAGTGGCCACAACGGGAATAACGGTGCGGGCGGATGCGGCAACACCAGGACCGTCGAAATCCACCCAGTCCCGGAGAGCGTGTATCGCAGGGCCTAAGATGAGGAGCTGCGGGTGTATGCGGCAACGCCATCATCCACTCAGTCCCGAAGGGAGGCGGCGTACCGGAGGGTAGAAGATGAGGCGCTCCTCCAATTTCTGCTATACGGATGGCTCAATATAATACGAGGAGACGTCCGAAAACAGGAGGACAAGATTGCTCGTAGCAAGAAGCGCTACGAGCAGGACACAAAACACTTTCTGGTAAACAACACGGCCCGGTACGCCCAGAGCCTTAAGTTAGGCAAGTCCAAAATGTTGCAACATCTACACCGGATTCGCCACCGGCAGCAGATCCTATATCAAGACGCCGATACGCTGGAGGCGAAGATCGGTGTAGTCGACACAGAGTTGCGAAAGTGTAAAGATTTTGTAAAAAATATGCCCATAGGCGAAGATGAATAAATTCATATATAATTTTTTTTAAATAAAATATGTTAAAATTACTATTTTCTCTTATTTCTTATTTTGCTTCAGGTTTCTAAGTTTCAAAAAAATACAGTATGCTTAAAAAACAGACAGTGATAATTTTAGTAATAAAAAAAGTATAAAGAAAAGTGAAACAAATTGACTGAAAAAATTATAAACATAAAAATATTTTCAACATCCCAATGTGTTTCAAACAGTGAAACGTTTTTTATACTCTGGTTAAATTTTACTTCATAAAAAATGTAATAAATTTATTAAGTTAATGTGTGCTTTGAAAAACTGGTAGAATGAAATTGATATTGAAAATATAGTAAGTATATTTCAAATTGTAATATTTTTTTTATCATAACTTTAAACAGTATTTCTCAAATTAAAATATAAATAATATAATCAGTACTAGAACATAGTACTGAAGTTGAGGAAAGGTATACACATTGAAACAAATTACTTATTATAAAGGTATTTATTATAAAACACATTCTAAGTTACATTCTTAAATATACAGATGAATATTGCATACATAGATAACCCTTTGGAAACTACTTAAAAAACAAACACAAACAAACACTTTTGCATCTTAGACAAATCCACATACAGACGGGCAGCCGCTGTAATAAAATCCGGCCAGGGCGAGGTCCGCAGGATTCACAGCACCATTCCATCTTTTAAACGATAGTAAACGTTCATCGAATGACTTATACAGTCCTGTATTATTTGGTATAACTGAAGAGTCTTCCATGCATGCACAAAATGTCTGCATAATTGATTTTTCCAATCTACACTCTTCACCATACATTGAGAAATGCCTTTTAGATGGCTATCCACTTATTTTCTCTTATAAATTAATGATCTATGTTGACATCAGGTGGTGTTCACCTCCCACCATTAAAAAATATGTTGTTTATATTGATTATACAAAAATGAGAGACAAATGTCCACAGATATATGAATTATAGTTTTGCATAGAATCATAATTATATCTAATTGTATTCAAGCCGCCGTCACTTAAGAAATATTTTATTAATTCTTTTGGAGGTCTTAAATTTCCATAACTGTCAAAATAAATTATTTCCTTGTTTTTCTTGGTGTACGCTACCCAGTGAGTTCCCTCACCATCATCAAAATCTAGATTTATTATACTGGTCTCATTTTTATTTATTATTTTTGGAAGCTCTTATAAAAATACCGCGAAAATGAGAAATATTAAGCATTTTTGAATATTTCATTAGATCTAAATTAGCCAGTGGTCGGTGAGGCAGCTTTATTAGAGTTTTTTTATATGTTTTCAAATATAATCCAGGGCCTTTTTGTAAGGACCTAGATATAATCATTTCCCTTTTGAAGCTTGCTTCATTGCCAAATTATGTCTCTTTTGTTCAGCGGTCTGTTCCCGATTTGATTTAGCGTCATTTACTGCTTTTGCAATGCCGGCTGCACCTCTTCCGAGAGCTCCTAATGCTCCCAAAAGATGTAAAAAAAATGGGAGAAATCCACCTGTTTTTGGGGTAGCTATAATTCTTCTCCGCCGCTTCTTTGACTTTGATTTTTTCTTCATACCAAGCTTTACATTTATTTCTCTACCTTTCTCCTTTGAGGAACGACTTCCTCGGCGTTTGAGGCCCATTCCCAACTTATTCTTTAATTTCATCGCCCCATCGACACCCAATACGGCAATTTTTTCATAGAAACCTGAGTCGGATGCTTTTACACGTTTAAGTGCAACTTCAGCTAATTCTCTGTCAGCCTGATTTCGTCGCTCGACGTCTTGAAATTTAGAATACACTATATCGTGCTCTTTGCATGCCTCATCCAACGCATTAATTCCTTTATCTCCTCTTTGTAACCTCTTTGAACGTTTAGTTCCAGGTCCACAATAATTATAACCAGACAAATGTAACTCCACTGGAAATTTATCAATGATTTTATTAAGCAGACCACGTCCTCTCTTCTTAGCACTTCCAATATTTCTAGGTGAAGAAGACTTTCTGCGAACCATTATAATACAACTGGTATAAACAATAAAACATGTTTTGTAAAGTAGCCGTATATATACCTGCATGATGTGATATTCAGTCAGTTTGCCGTAGTTCTCATTGTAATGAAAATCCACTTCAAAATAATTTCTAGATATATGTACTAATTAGTAGCTGGCTGAAATGCGGATTCATCAGCAAGAAACAGTTTTACCGATAGCAGATCATAATGACGTTTCCAAGACCAGCACCATTCAAAAGCACGGCATTTTATTTGGTGGACAATCGAAACGAGGACTTTTGGTAGGAAGCTCAGGGTACGGAAAAACAAATGTGATGCTCAGTTTATTAGAACACCCCAATGGGTTACGGTTTGAAAATATTTACTTATATTCTAAGTCCCTATATCAACCGAAATATGAGTACTTGAGAATGCTTATGAAACCTATAAATGAAATTGGATATTTAGAATATAATGATGGGGACGCAGTAATACCTCCAGAAGAAGTAAAACCGAATTCTGTGATAATATTTGATGATTTAGCTTCTTGTAATCAAAATATCATTAAAAGCTATTTTTGTTTTGGACGTCATAAAAACACTGATTGTTTTTACCTATGTCAGACATACAGCGCCATTCCCAAATAACTATGTAGAGATAATGCTAGCCTTATTGTGATATTCCCTCAAGATATGACTAATCTGAAACATATTTAAGATGATCATGTAAACGTGGATATGTGTTTTCAAGATTTCAGAGAGCTCTGTGCATTTTGTTGGAAAGATAAATATGGGTTTGTGGCAATAGATAAAGATTGCGTTATTAACTCTGGAAGATATCGGAAGGGATTCGATAAATTCGTTCAAATATAAGGTTTCAACACTGAGCCCCCTTAGTCAGTAATCATGGATAATCGAGTGGCAGTAGAGCTTTTAAAAACAAGAGAGGCGCTGAAACAAAAATACAGAAGTTTGAAAAGAGATATCGACAAATCACAATCACAGTTAGAGAAAACTTACAAACCGATAACTGAACCTCTTAAAGACTTGGTGTCAATTCTTATTAAAACAGAAAGTGCTTTGAAAAAACCATATTTGAAAAAAGAATTAAAAGAAGAAGTAAGCCGTGATAGTCTTAATACTCGATCAATTGGTCAAATTCCTCTTGGGTATTATCACACTTCTACACCTGTTCATTTGGAAGACGAAACTTTTCAGTATAACCCGACTCAAGTAAGGCCCGAGTTCAGTGAAAGTTCCTTTGATGAAACTTCTCCGCCAACGATAGCAGATACATCGACAGCTGCAGAACATGAAAAATATTTACAGCAATTTAAGAAACCTCTACCGCGAGCATACATAGAAGGAAAAATCGAAGATGTAAAAAATGAATATGATGATACTTTCGGTGTTTATGTTAAAGAACGCTATAACCCCGATATACTTTTCGACGTTGTAACAAAATCCGACTTAGGAAATACTTCGTACGAAAAGCGTGCTTCACGTAAAAACGCCGTGCAAGAGGTTTTTAATACTTGTAAACATATTTTCGCTCTTCGGAGCGTTTTTTATGCCAAATTTTCGCTAACTCTTCAAGGAGCGTTAATTTAGAAAGTGTAGCAAATGTCGCTGCACAGGGACATAATGTCGCCCCGACCACCTAAATTTAGAAAGTATCATAAAATTTGACTTTAACTTCGAAATTTTCAAGATTAAAAACCCTTTTGCGAATCCACGTTGTCAAGCACTGCAACTCTTACGAGGTATTGAATATGAGTACAAGTTAGTCCAACGACTATTCAAAGTATATCGGAAGTTATAGCGAAAATAGCCCTTAGCGACATGGGGCCCCCATCATTTCCTAGCAGTCGGATTTGACGGGGAAATGATGTGTTTTGACGGGGTTTGCCCTAAACCGGTTCCTCAGTGATTCGGAGTCAAAAAAGTATCTATACCATGTACTCACACGTGCATGGGATCTGCCTTGCCTGAACGTAAAAAGTTGTTATTGTAGAATACAATCGAAGTAGAGACGCTTCAAGCAATTTTAAGCTCCGATGAGCGACCAAAATTAATGTGAATTTAATAATACGTTTATAAGACAGGCAAGCAAAAGCCCACCAAAATTTCAGTTACATTGAACTTTTCTTGAATCTTTTTGTGCATCGTTACCTTATAAAACCGCATATTGGATGGTAGTTGGTACAGTATGAATCGTCCCGTTCCTCACCATGTGTTGTACACGGGCCAGACTATTGTTTGTTAACATTTTCTCTTGAAAAAAGTTGTAAAAACATAATTTTTTTAAAGATTTAATATATATATTTTGAACTTTATATTGTCTTTTAGTTGTGTTTTCTAACAAAATTCCTTTTCAGGTTTAATTTTAAGAGAGTGTGGTACAGACAGTGTTAGATTTATAGTGTTACGACGTCGTCCAATTGATACCATCAGAGCAGCAGTTAAGCATAAACGACAGTAAGTATGATTTTTACATTATTCTCCATCTGAAACAGTCGTGTTGAACCCTAAAAATTTTGTGAACGTAATCTTTATTATTTAGAGTTAAGAAAAGGTTGAGGAAAAAGAAAATTAATTTTTTCTTTTTCCTATTTTTTTTTTTTATTTTTCAAAATTTTTCAAAGCAGAAAAGACGTCCTTCAGACTAACAAAACATGGATCGTTCACATGGCGCCCGAGCAGGGACCGTGCCGTCCCCAAACCCAACTAATCCATTTTCCTTCATGGCGGAAGACTCCGAGGAGTCGACCCCAAGAGGATTTTACGAGCGAGCCACCGTACCGCTCGTCGACGACAGTTCTAGAGGGATAGAACCACAACGACTGTTTCCTACCTGCTTCACAGCCACAAACTGTTAATTCGATGGAAAGTATGTTTCTGAAAATGGCAGAGGGCTTCGTGCAGGCGATACAGAACGTGTCGACCTGTACGCCCCATGAGAGACAAAGATGTCCGAACGTGACGTTCCATGGGCTTGATCACGAAGATCCAGAAGCTTTTCTGAAAATTATGGAGGAATATTTCGACAGAGCTCGCATAAGCCACGACTATGATCGCCTCCATAACGTGACCGGCCAACACAAGGGCGAAGCTCAACGATGGTCCGAACAATTTAGGACGTTGACAACTTCGTACGCCTTATTCAAGGAAAGATTCCTTACGAGATTTAATTCTCCCGACATACAGTCACGAGCTATTGCTCAACTGTTTGCCACCAAACAAACGTCTTTAGACGACACGGCAGTGTTTATCACAAGGAAGACCTGCCTTTTTGATCGTATTGATCCCTTCAAATCCGAAGCCATCAGAGCTCGGATCATCATGGACCAACTGCGTCCAGAAATTAGGTCACGCTTGAGAAGCAACCTAATTTCATCTACAGAAATGTTAATAGCAGCAGCTACTAACGTCGAGCGGGATTCAGCTGACGAACAGACGTCGCTAATCCAGCTTATCGATCAACGTCTGTCCCGCGCGTCTTACTATCAAGAGCCGGGACGTATAAGTCCACAAAATTCAAGTATAAGGAGCAATGGAAGCCCAACTCCGACAGCACCGAGGGTGCATTTCCGAGAGGTTGTCTCTCGTCAGGACGGTCCAGGTGGAGCACCTGGTCGTCCTATTTTTATGAATATTTTTTCGCGCGGTTCAGCGAATTTCGGAGTACCTGACCGACGGACAAACAATTTTAATGGCGGATCGGGGAAATTCCGAGTACCCGACCGACCGGCTACCCCGTGCCGATACTGCACAGACACAGTGCAGTGGCACTTCCATAGTCAATGTCCCAATAACCCTCATCTCAACAGGAGACCGGGAAACTTTCAAGGGGCCAGAGACCCAGGCCAGGGACAATCTGCAAGATCCCCGGCACAACGGCCAAACCAAGGCGACAGCAATGTCCATTAAACGTTTCTAATACTCATGACCACCACGACGCTCCCATGCACAAGACACGGGAATCCATAAATTATATGAGCGAAGCATTCCCTTTGCCTCGTATAAAAGTTCAAATTAATGAACATGCGGTCGACGCTCTGATTGATTCAGGCTCGACACGAAACGTTATCCATCCGAAGATGTTGGATAATTTTAAAAATCTCACGACACGTCGATTATTTGCTATGGCGTGCAGAGATCGAATGGTGGACTCTCTTGGCACCACAAAATTAAAAGTAGTAATTTCAGGCACTTCTTTTGAAATTGATTTTCAAGTCATCAAAAATTTGAGTGAAACTGTAATATTCGGATCACCATTCTTATACATGAACAATGTCGCATATGATTATGGCCGAAAATGCCTATATGCCGGCACGGAAGAGCGTATTACCGTCTTCTGGAATCAAGCTTCTCAGAGGGAGAGACAGCAGGCAAAACTTCCTGAAGAGCTTGTTATTAAAGACAAATTTCTACGGCCGCTGTTCGAAGAATTTGTCGATCTGTTCACTGCGGAACCGACTCAAGCAACCACAGTGACGGTTAAACACAAAATTATCGTGAAAGATACAAAACCATTTAATATCAGACCATATCCGATGTCTCCGAGTACGAAGAAAATTATGTATGACCAAATCGAAGAGATGTTGAAAGCTGGCGTCATCGAACCTAGCACTGCCCAATATAGTTCACCACCCGTGATAATAAAACGATCAGATAAGAAACCACGTTTTTGCATCGACTATCGCCACTTGAACGAAATGACTGAAGACGAGGCTTCCGTCTTACCAAAAATACATGAAAGTATTAAAGATTTAGGAAATTCGAAAATTTTTACCGTGTTGGACCTAAAGAGTGGATATTGGCAAATACCGCTCGATGAAGCATCAAAAGATTTCTCGACTTTTACCACTTCTGATGGGGCAGCTTACAGATTCAATGTCATGCCTTTCGGCCTCAAGACAGCTCCCTGTACCTTTCAGAAATTCATGGCAAAGGACATTTTGATGGGTTACCTGCACCATTTCTGTAAAGTCTACTTAGATGATATAATCGTTTACAGCGTAAACGTGAAGGAGCATATGTCCCACCTGAGGTTAGTCTTTGAAAGACTACGTTTGCACAATCCAAAAGTGTCACCGGAAAAGTGTGTAATAGCGACGAATGAAATCCAATATTTAGGCCACACAATTAGAACTGATACTTCTCGACCATTGGAAAAACATGTATTACAAATTCAAAATTATCCCGTTCCAGCCACCAAAAAGCAACTCCAAAGTTTCCTAGGACTTTGCAACTGGGTAAGAGAATATCTACCAAATGTTGCGATGATCACGAAGCCGCTAACGAAACTTCTTTCGAAGGAAAATCGTTTTCACTGGAACCATGTATGCGATGAAGCTTTTAGAAAATTAAAAGATTTATTATCCGGACCACTGGAACTCCATCGGCAGGATTTTTCACGTCAGTTCATTTTACAAACCGATGCATCCTTACAAGGTCTTTCGGCCGTATTATATCAATTAGGCGACAAGGCGAAAAACATATCATTTCGTATGCAAGCAACACGTTATCTCCAGCAGAGAGACGTTACCACATTAATGAGCTAGAATGCTTGACGGTGGTGAACTATATTAAAAAGTACAAGATGTACTTAGCAGACAAACCGTTCTTGGTGAAGACGGGCAACAGGGCGTTACTTTGGTTGAACAAGCATAAAGACGACAAAACGAAATTCACACGATGGTCATTATTATTGCAAGAATATGCATTCAAAATTGAACACTGTCCAGGAAAGGAGAATTTATTAGCAGATTTTCTCAGTCGTAACCCACAAAATAAATATGTCGAGACAGACGATGAAGAGGAAAGAATGTTCCTACCAAATTACAAGTGTTCAGAACATATTTCTGTTTTAACGCATTCAGAAATATATGAAGATATCGTACAGGCTCAATCGAGTTCGAGAGATATTCAAGACAAGATCCGCCGTTGGAATGATCTATTTCAACAGGAACACCGTTCCGATGCGGATCTTATTTTTATGAAAAATTTTCACGTCCAAGACGATGTACTTTTGAAAGCCTGCGATCAAAATTTTAAATTGATAGTTCCAAAGAGGAAAATTAAGGAATTGCTTTACCATTGTCATGACCGAGATGAAGCATGTCATCCAGGAAGAGACGAGACTCTTAGGAAAATTGCAAAACGCTATTATTTTAATAATATGGCCAGGATCGTCGGCAAATATATAAACGACTGTCTGATATGCCAATCAGTAAAAACACGGCAAGCTCAGCCTAACGCTCCACTTAGAAGTCATGCACCGCAGAATGCATTTGAAACTTTGAGCATCGACGTAATTGGCCCACTGCAGAGGACCAAAGACGCCGAGAATCGATATATGATTATCGTTGAAGACGTATTTAGCAAGTGGATAGAGGCAAAGGCATACATTCAGGTCGATTGCAGAACGATAGCCAAATTTATTGACGAAGAGACAGTAGCAAGATTCGGAGTCCCTCGAGTCATAATTTCAGACAATGGAGGTCATTTCAATTCCGAATGGTACATCACGTTTTGTGAAAGAAATGGTATCGAACGATACTTAATTCCGGCATATCATCAACAATCCAACCCCGTGGAACGACGGGTTCAGGAGTGTAAGAAAATTTTAAACACCCTCTTATTCAAAAAGCCAAACGACACTTGGGATCGCTACGTGCATCAGATGACATACATCTTAAGAAATCGTAGGAACGCCGCTACAAATCAAACCCCTAGCATGATAGTGTTAGGATACGAACCAGCCGAAAGAGGCGAATGGGATTTGTATGCCTGGAGGCAAGAAAGAGCCAAGCAACAAACGCTTCCATGATACGAGCGAGTTAAGGAAGCCCGTGAGGCTCAGCAAAATTATAAGCAGAAATATGCGCCGAAAGAGGCCGTCACTCCAGTCGTATTCAAAGTAGGAGACAAAGTCATGAGTAAGAGAAAAAGGAAGGTACATACCTTCACGCCGTCTTGGTCAGGCCCAACCAGAATCTTGAAGAAGTTTTCAGACGAAGCATATCTCGTGCAAAAGGGAAATGTAACGACGAGAGTACATGTAAATGATTTGAGACCAGCCCCGCCAGAGGAGCACAACTTGGAAATCGAATCTTCCGACGAAGAAAATGCTAGTCCAGGCGGAACATCACTCGATGGAAATGATTCCCCGTTCTCAGACGATTCCACAGAACCTCCACCGCCGGAGCAAACGGTTGTACAAATCCATGCACCGCCACGAGATGCTTCCCCTTCTGATTCAGAATCAAGTTCTGGAGATTCCATCATATTTTTATAATATTTTTCAACCTAGGCTAAGTTTTAACTTAGTGCTAGGTTTATTTTATCTCAAAATTTCCATACCAACTTCTTGTCGTGTCTGATAAGAGTTGGTATTTTTTATGCAATTTTTTCAAGTCATTTTTATTGAGGATATTGTATCGACCATACAAATCTCCCAAATTCACTGCAGCAACTCAGACCGTGTCCGGCAGAGTTGGTATTTTCTATGATTTTTTCAAAGTCCTCAAATGTTATTAAACATTCATCTGTAAGCAGAGTCCGACCCAAAGGGTCCAAACAAATGTTCCATTGGCACGGCATGAAAAGACGACAACTCTGACGCAGAGCGCGATTCAGACGAGTCTAGCAACTCAAGGGCGAGATGCCGCCAAGTCTACTGGATTGGGCAGATGCAACCATCCGACGGACGCAGATACTGTCGCAGATTTTTCCTAAGAAGAGATTTTAATAAAAACGGAAACCATTTCAATCAGCATAAATCTACAAAATTCAATGTTCATATTCTCAAAGACGATGATGTGATATCGGTCGCAGATTTCTCCCAAGAAGAGATTTTTTTTAACTACACGGAAACCATTTCAATCAATATAAGTCAACAAAATTCAGTGTTCCTATTCTCAAAGACAACGATGTGTTATCGGTCGCAGATTCCTCTTTATGCCCAGACGGGATAAAGCATGGACCCAATGAACAATACATTTTACTAAAATTTTGTTTTATATTGTTTCATATAAATGAGCAGAGCCATTGTATAGCTGGAGCCAAGCAGTCCGAGGACCACCTAAGCTGTTCCAGAAGGCAGTTCGACACCGAAGGTGATCTACGAGGCATAGACACGAGGAGGAGCAGACGCAAGCCCGCATTAGTGGAAGAACACTAAGAAAGATAAGTGCGTCGAAAGTGTTTGTGTTGTGTCATCGAAAATCTGAGAATTTTCGATTTATTCTTTTTTTTTTATGCCATTTTCATATACAATGTTCAATATTCAATCGAATGCTATGCAACGATATATGTTCAATTTTAGATTTGTAAAATACGTTATGTTCAGATACTCCGGTCTGAAATATAACCGAATACAACACATGGGAGACTCCATCCAAAGATCCATTTTCTTTTCAGAAACCAATTTTACCAAACATTGCACAAAAAGATTCACGGAAAGAAGGGGGGTGTTAAAGAACGCTATAACCCCGATATACTTTTCGACGTTGTAACAAAATCCGACTTAGGAAATGCTTCGTACGAAAAGCGTGCTTCACGTAAAAACGCCGTGGAAGAGGTTTTTAATACTTGTAAACATATTTTCGCTCTTCGGAGCGTTTTTATGCCAAATTTTCGCTAACTCTTCAAGGAGCGTTAATTTAGAAAGTGTAGCAAATGTCGCTGCACAGGGACGTAATGTCGCCCCGACCACCTAAATTTAGAAAGTATCATAAAATTTGACTTTAACTTCGAAATTTTCAAGATTAAAAACCCTTTTACGAATCCACGTTGTCAAGCACTGCAACTCTTACGAGGTATTGAATATGAGGACAAGTTAGTCCAACGACTATTCAAAGTATATCGGAAGTTATAGCGAAAATAGCCCTTAGCGACATGGGACCCCCATCATTTCCTAGCAGTCGGATTTGACGGGGAAATGATGTGTTTTGACGGGGTTTGCCCTAAACCGGTTCCTCAGTGATTCGGAGTCAAAAAAGTATCTATAGCATGTACTCACACGTGCATGGGTCTGCCTTGCCTGAACGTAAAAAGTTGTTATTGTAGAATACAATCGAAGTAGAGACGCTTGAAGCAATTTTAAGCTCCGAGGAGCGACCAAAATTAATGTGAATTTACTAATACGTTTATAAGACAGGCAAGCAAAAGCCAACCAAAATTTCAGTTACATTGAACTTTTCTTGAATCTTTTTGTGCATCGTTAGCTTATAAAACCGCATATTGGATGGTAGTTGGTACAGTATGAATCGTCCCGTTCCTCACCATGTGTTGTACACGGGCCAGACTATTGTTTGTTAACATTTTCTCTTGAAAAAAGTTGTTGTAAAAACATAATTTTTTTTAAAGATTTAATATATATATTTTGAACTTTATATTGTCTTTTAGTTGTGTTTTCTAACAAAATTCCTTTTCAGGTTTAATTTTAAGAGAGTGTGGTACAGACAGTTGCTACGAGTTTCACGTACATGAACAAATAGATACTTTGGATCTTAATGATTATCAGATATTACGTAACGAAATCACTTGGGCTACTGTAGCGTAGCAGATACCGTAGGCACTGACTTACCCGGAAAGTGATGTACGTGCCTACGATAAAATGTCTCTAGCTCAGACTATCTCAGGGCGTTAAGCCCAAGCTTACACAAACTGTGATAAATTATTAGTTTACTTACTTAACAAATCACTGAGTTTTCCCATATGTAGTGGTTGCAGACGAAATAATGACACTTTTTTTAAAAATGAAATGCACTATATTAAGCAATTTACAAAATTGGTTCTCTAGAATATAACCTGGCGATGTTCACAGTTGTGGCCAATATTTCACGATTAATGAGTTATAACATTCATAAAATGCCTCGTGTAGCTACACATCGGTTTACAATATGTGCATAAAATTGTCATAGATTCTGCCACAAAGGTTTGATTTAAAGAACCTCCTTAAGTATATGTAAATATATGCATAAAATCTCTAAATATGTACAGGTTAAAATGCCAAAAGTATGAATTGATGTCCAGCGGAACCACTGAAGGTGATCCCCGGTAAGTAAAAAAAATACAACACACAACACACTTGTTTAGGGTGGTACGATACCGAGTCCGGACGTGGAGGAACTGTAGCCCTCCGTAGATGACTTCGGGACACAAGAAATGGACCCAAGGATGGGGTTGATGGTAGCCTCACCAGCCCTGGAACCTTCCACTGTGTGTGGATGCCCCGTCAGTGGAACTCTCACTGAAGTGTGTAGAAGCCCCGTCCGTAGAACCCTAAAGATATCACGATTTAATTCACAGTCAGAAATGCACGTGAAGCGTGCTTAATGTGAGAAATTCTGACATAACCTACAAATGAAACATAATTTACCTCACTGATGAGGGAACAATCCACCAAAACTCCTGGAAGCCACAGTCGGATAAATGGGGTCGAGTCCGCCTTTTAAGTTGACACTGTATTTCCAAAGGAAAGCCTGCAAATTTGCGAAACACGTGGGTAGAGAACGGGCAAGATGGCGTGAAGAGGTTAGCTTACCTTGTGTAATTAAATATCCTGCTTCCGCAGATAAAATTTACTCACAAACACAAAATATTCCGCTAAACGGAACAACAACAGATTGAGGAAATTTTCTTGAGTTGATTATTCTAAAATCCACCCGGATGCCTCGGATAAAATCGAGGTTCACAGAATAACAACTAATTACTAGCAACCACGCCAACAAAAATGGTTGCCTACCCGTTTGTCTTTGCTGATCACGTGTCACAAATGTGTCGCCCTCCCGTGGAGAACAGCGAAATGTGTTTCGGACGTGTAGCAGTTGTTATAATGCGGCCCACAAAACGCTAAAGCGTATGGTGGATCGCATACGCTAGAGGTCCGTAACACAGTGTTAGATTTATAGTGTTACGACGTCGTCCAATTGATACCATCAGAGCAGCAGTTAAGCATAAACGACAGTAAGTATGATTTTTACATTATTCTCCGTCTGAAACAGTCGTGTTGAACCCTAAAAATTTGGGAATGTAATATTTATTATTTAGAGTTAAGAAAAGGTTGAGGGAAAAGAAAATTAATTTTTTTTTTTCCTATTTTATTTTTAATTTTTCCAAGTTTTTCAAAGCAGAAAAGACGTCCTTCAGACTAATAAAACATGGATCGTTCACATTTACTTCGACCCTTTTGCCAAAAAATATGCGATTGGTGATGCAACTATTGATTTTGATGGCGCTGACTTTATTATAAATGGCGTGTTTAAATATACGGGTACACCAGGATTATATGAACTGATGTTTAAAAAGCATCCAGCGGGTTATCGACCAACTGATTTAGATCAATATATTGATATAATATCGAGATCTAGTTCACTTCCTAGGACGCAAGCAATAAAAACAAGGAGCCAAAATAAGAGAGGTGGAAATCTAAAAACGATGGAATTCAATAATAAGAAGATTGAATATAGGCATTTTGATGACTACAATGAACTTGTGATCGTTTAAGACTATTGATATCATCACAATTAGCAGGAAATACTGGGCATAACAATGAGAGAATAATAATAATAATAATAATAATAATGTTGTAGACAATCCGCCGACTGCAGATCAGGTGGAGAACTTCTGGAAAACGCTGTACGAGGAGAGGCCTCCACTCAACCGAGATTCTCCTGCCCTTGCACACTTTGAAGCCTTTTGTCAAAGGCTTCAGCAACCACAGGAAGTGTGCGAACCAATAACCCCAGAAGAGGTTCGTAGGGCTCTTGATGGCTCTAAGAACTTTGCTGCTCCAGGTCCCGATGGGATAAATAACTTTTGGTGGAAAAAGTTATCGAGCACCCACCACCATTTAGCCAGAATATTTAATTCCTGGTTAAATGGGGAGCAGCAAATCCCTTCTTGGGTTGTTGAGGGGCGGACAGTGCTGATCCCCAAGAACGGAGATTTGTCCAACCCAAAGGATTACAGACCGATAACCTGTCTAAACGCATGTTACAAGGTGTTTACACGCATTTTGTACATGCGGGTGCTCCACGCAGTTGAACCGGTTTACGAACGGATATATGAGCAACGAGGGTCGAAGAGAGGTGTCGCTGGCTGCAAGGAGAACCTGTTGATTGACAGATGTGTCACGCAGGACTCCATGCAGTATAAGCGGAACCTCTCTATGGCCTGGATCGACTACCGCAAGGCATTCGACATGACATCGCATGAGCTCATTGTTCACTTGCTCCGATGTCTTGTGGTACCCGGTCCCGTAGTGAGATGTATTGAAGAACTGATGCCGCTCTGGAGGACTCGCTTTACCATAACATCGGGTAACGATAGAGTCCAAACAGAGTCGGTAACATTCAGAAGAGGAGTATTTCAGGGAGATTCCCTCAGCCCCCTTCTGTTTTGCATCTCACTACTGCCATTATCCGTCTCGCTCCGGAAAACCCGTGGCTACAACTGCGGTACCCCCGGCGACAGGAGGCATAAGGTCACCCATCTATTTTATATGGATGACCTTAAACTTTATGCCTCTGGAGAGAGGGATCTCCAACAGTCCCTTAGGGTGGTACAGGAGTATACGCAGGCTGTCGGTATGCAGTTCGGGTTGGACAAATGCGCACTGATCCATCTCAAGAGAGGACGATGCGGTGACTATGGAGAGGACGCGCAGCTCGTGGACGGAAGCATCTTACACCATCTAGATGCCGGAGAGTCGTACACTTACTTGAGTGTCGAGCAACGCTCCACCCAAGAAGTGAGTGTAGTGAAAAACGCTCTCCGCGGCAAGTATCAGCACCTACTCCGACAGATCTGGTCTTCAGAACTGTCGGGGAAGAACAAGGTGTCTGCTACAAATATGCTTGCCGTTCCGATCCTTCTCTACTCTTTCGGAGTAGTGAAGTGGACTAGAGAAGAGCTGCGTCAACTCGATGTAGTAACCCGCAAGAAGATGCATCTCAATAGGAGCTTGCATCCTAAATCGTCCGTTCCACGGCTATATCTCCCACGACATCGGGGAGGCCGTGGACTCTTGAGCTTGGAGAGTCTCCATAGCAGGATGGTTCTGGAGGGAGCATGTAAGGTCATCAGGAGTTCGGATCCCCTCCTCTGCATGGTCCGAGACCATGAAAATGCAGAGGTAGGAGCTTTTCTCTTTAAGGCAGCACGGAGAGCAGCCGATGAACTTGGTCTCATCTTCGACGTCGAGCGGGTAAACCCCGACTCTGTCACCGAGTTGGAACCCGTTCGACTAAAAGCCCACATTAGAGCTGCAGAACACAACATCCTTCTGCAGCTCCATAAGGATAAGCCATTGCACGGGATCTTCTATAAAAATATAGAAGACCTCGGCTTATCCGAAAGGCTGACCTTCGCCTTCTTAAGGTCAGCTGGGCTGAAGTCTGAGACCGAGGGATTCATAATGGCTTGCCAGGATGGTGTATTTAACACTCTCGTCTATCGACGTCGTGTCATGGGTATGGAGGTCCCTGATGTCAGCTGCAGGGCCTGCCGCAGGGCGCCGGAGACTGTAATGCACTTACTGTCGGCTTGCCCGACACACGCAGTCTCGGCCTATATTCATAGACACAACGCAGCATTACGAGTGCTTTACTATCATCTAAGGCACTCGTATGGGATAGACGAAACACCAGTGCTGCCTTACGTTCCGGGGGATATTGAGTCCGTTGTGGGGAATGAGAAGTGCCTAATTTATTGGAACTACTCGTTTCCCACCGTCAGGCAAATACAAGCCAACAAGCCTGACATAGTACTCCTCGACCACCAACTCAAGACAATGTATGTCGTGGAATTCTCGGCTTCCGCTGAGAGCAACATTATCTTGAAAGAGGAGGAAAAACGGACAAAATATCGAGATTTGCTCTTCGAACTCCGCAGGCTTTATCCAGGCCATTCTGTTAAAATAGTGGTACTAATTATAGGAGCCCTCGGTGGAATGAGACAGACGCTGCTTTCAGAACTAAAGATCATACCGGCATGCCGAGATTCGGCAGAGATCTTAGCCGGCAGAATGCAGAAGGCTGTCATCCTCGGTTCATTACGTCTACTCAGGGCACACGATTCGCGGACCCGGTAGTCACTCACCCCACGGGCGTGGGGAGTGGCTATTGGTATTACCAGCTCCCCTCTGTGAGGGTCGGAGCCACA
Source organism: Leptura quadrifasciata (assembly GCA_963675555.1). NCBI lineage: Eukaryota > Metazoa > Arthropoda > Insecta > Coleoptera > Cerambycidae > Leptura > Leptura quadrifasciata. The sequence continues at coordinate 84,221,485 of OY776676.1, forward strand.
GAGTAGGGTGACTGGTTTTTTGTAAAAATAAAATAAAAAAAAAAAAATAATAATAAGAAGAAGACCTCGGCTTATCCGAAAGGCTGACCTTCGCCTTCTTAAGGTCAGCTGGGCTGAAGTCTGAGACCGAGGGATTCATAATGGCTTGCCAGGATGGTGTATTTAACACTCTCGTCTATCGACGTCGTGTCATGGGTATGGAGGTCCCTGATGTCAGCTGCAAGGCCTGCCGCAGGGCGCCGGAGACTGTAATGCACTTACTGTCGGCTTGCCCGACATACGCAGTCTCGGCCTATATTCATAGACACAACGCAGCATTACGAGTGCTTTACTATCATCTAAGGCACTCGTATGGGATAGACGAAACACCAGTGCTGCCTTACGTTCCGGGGGATATTGAGTCCGTTGTGGGGAATGAGAAGTGCCTAATTTATTGGAACTACTCGTTTCCCACCGTCAGGCAAATACAAGCCAACAAGCCTGACATAGTACTCCTCGACCACCAACTCAAGACAATGTATGTCGTGGAATTCTCAGCTCCCGCTGAGAGCAACATTGTCTTGAAAGAGGAGGAAAAACGGACAAAATATCGAGATTTGCTCTTCGAACTCCGCAGGCTTTATCCAGGCCATTCTGTTAAAATAGTGGTACTGATTATAGGAGCCCTCGGTGGAATGAGACAGACGCTGCTTTCAGAACTAAAGATCATACCGGCATGCCGAGATTCGGCAGAGATCTTAGCCGGCAGAATGCAGAAGGCTGTCATCCTCGGTTCATTACGTCTACTCAGGGCACACGATTCGCGGACCCGGTAGTCACTCACCCCACGGGCGTGGGGAGTGGCTATTGGTATTACCAGCTCCCCTCTGTGAGGGTCGGAGCCACAGAGTAGGGTGACTGGTTTTTTGTAAAAAAAAAAAAAAAAAAAAAAAAAAATAATAATAATATTAATTAATAAGCAGGAGGGGCTAACTTCCATCTATTAAGCCTTTGGTGAGTAGCGCCACCACTTACTCCAGCTAGGGGTGCAAAACCGAACCGGCAGCCCTAGTGCACCCAGGAGGGGAAAGCATCTTCCCCTCTGGTGTCGGTCGTGGGCCTGCAGGGCTAACCACCCCTTTGGTTCCGGCAGGCCGAAGACTGGGCCCCCACGATCGACCCCGTTCGGATAGGGGTCAAGGGCAAAATCCGGTCGGCGAGACAACACGCATCCCGTGTCCAATGTGTGATGGACCACATGGCGGCCAATAGGCCTTTCACGCCTAAAGTTCGACGTATAGCCGCCAATTTAAGACGCGCCCATCACACACTCAACGGGGCAGTGCTACAAACCACCAAACAGCACTGCCTCGATAGGATACGGATGCTAGTGGCTTGCAAAAAGTCACTAGTGAGGCGGGCGAGGGGGCTGGCGGAAAATAACCTTTTTCGCCAAAAGCCTTCGCGCCTATTCGAACCGCCTCAGCGTGTTGCCGACAATCCACCGACCGTCGATCAGGTGGAAACTTTCTGGAAAACGTTGTACGAACAGAGGCTTCCGCTCAACAGAGACTCTCCGGCCCTGGCACACTTTGAAGCCTTTTGCCAAAGGCTTCATCTACAACAGGAGGTGTGCCAACCAATAACCCCAGAAGAGGTTCGAAGAGCTCTTGAAGGCTCTAAGAATTTTGCTGCTCCAGGTCCCGATGGGATTAATAACTTTTGGTGGAAAAAGTTAACCAGTACCCACCACCATTTGGCCAGAATTTTTAATTCTTGGCTAAATGGGGAGCAGCAAATTCCTTCTTGGGTTATTGAGGGGCGGACAGTGCTGATCCCCAAGAACGGAGATTTGTCCAACCCAAAGAACTATAGGCCGATAACCTGTTTAAACGCATGTTACAAGGTGTTCACACGCATCTTGTACATGCGGGTACTCCAAGCAGTTAACCCAGTTTACGAACGGATATATGAGCAACGAGGGTCGAAGAGAGATGTCGCTGGCTGCAAGGAGAACCTGTTGATTGACAGATGTGTCACGCAGGACTCCGTGCAGTATAAGCGGAATCTCTCCATGGCCTGGATCGATTACCGCAAGGCATTTGACATGACATCTCATGAGCTTATTGTACACTTGCTCCGATGTCTTGCGGTCGCCGGTCCCGTAGTGAGATGCATTGAAGATCTGATGCCGCTCTGGAGGACTCGCTTTACCATAACATCTGGTAATGATAGAGTCCAAACAGAGCCGGTAACGTTCAAAAGGGGAGTATTTCAGGGAGATTCCCTCAGCCCCCTTTTGTTTTGCATCTCGCTACTGCCATTATCCGTCTCGCTCCGGAAAACCCGCGGTTACAACTGTGGTACCCCCGGCGACAGGAGGCATAAGGTCACCCATTTGTTTTATATGGATGACCTTAAACTTTATGCCTCCGGAGAAAGGGATCTCCAACAATCCCTTAGGGTGGTACAGGAGTACACGCAGGCTGTCGGTATGCAGTTCGGATTGGACAAATGTGCACTGGTCCATCTCAAGAGAGGACGATGTGGGGACTACGGCGAGGACGCGCAGCTCGTAGACGGAAGCATCCTACACCACCTAGGTGCCGGAGAGTCGTACACTTACTTGGGTGTCGAGCAACGCTCCACCCAGGAAGTGGGTGTAGTGAAAAACGCTCTCCGCGGCAAGTATCAGCACCGACTCCGACAGATCTGGTCTTCAGAACTGTCGGGGAAGAACAAGGTGTCTGCTACTAATATGCTTGCCGTTCCGATCCTTCTCTACTCCTTTGGAGTAGTGAAGTGGACTCGAGAGGAGCTGCGTCAACTCGATGTAGGAACCCGGAGAAAGATGCACCTCAATAGGAGCCTGCATCCTAAATCGTCCGTTCCACGGTTATATCTCCCACGCCATCGGGGAGGCCGTGGACTCTTGAGCTTGGAGAGTCTACACAGCAGGATGGTGCTGGATGGAGCCTGTAAGGTCGTCAGGAGTTCGGATCCCCTCCTCTGCATGGTCCGAGACCATGAAAATGCAGAGGTAGGAGCTTTTCTGTTTAAGGCAGCACGCAGAGCAGCCGATGAACTCGGTCTCATCTTCGACGTTGAGCGGGATAATCCCGACTCTGTCACCGAGTTGGAACCCGCTCGGCGGAAAGCCCAAATAAAAGCTGCAGAACAAACCATCTTTCTGCAGCTCCATTCGGATAAGCCACTGCATGGTGTCTTCTATAGAAATATAGAAGAACTTGGCTTATCCGAAAGGCTGACCTTCGCCTTCTTAAGGTCAGCCGGGCTGAAGTCTGAGACCGAGGGATTTATATTGGCTTGCCAGGACGGTGTATTCAACACCCTCGTCTATCGAAGTCGTGTCATGGGTGTGGAGGTCGCTGACGTCAGCTGCAGGGCCTGCCGCAGAGCGCCGGAGACGCTTATGCACTTGTTGTCGGCCTGCCCGACATATGCAGTCTCCGCCTATATCCAAAGGCACGACGGAGCACTACGAGTGCTTTACTACCATCTGAGGCACTCGTATGAGATAGACGAGACACCAGTGCTGCCTTATGCTCCGGGGGATATTGAGTCCGTTGTGGGGAATGAGAGGTGTCTAATTTATTGGAACTACTCGTTTCCCACGGTCAGGCAAATACAGGCAAACAAGCCTGACATAGTCCTCATAGACCACCAACTCAAGACAATGTTCGTCATAGAGTTCTCGGCTCCCGCGGAGAACAACATTGTCTTGAAGGAGGAAGAAAAGCGGACAAAATATCGAGACCTACTCTTCGAACTCCGCAGACTGTATCCAGACCATACTGTCAAGCTGGTGGTACTGATTATAGGAGCTCTCGGTGGAACGAGACACACGCTGCTTTCAGAATTGAACATCATACCGGCATGCCGACAATCGGCAGAAGTCCTAGCCGGGAGAATGCAGAAGGCTGTCATTCTTGGTTCATTGCGTCTGCTCAGGGCACACGAGCCACGGAACCAGTGATCACTGACTCTACGGTGTAGAGAGTGGTTACTGGCGCTCCCAGCGTACCCTCTCTGGTATCGGAGGCAGGGAGAAGGACGACTGGTTTTACTTTAAAAAAAAAAAAAAAAAAATAATAATAATAATAATAAGAGAGCCGCCACAATCACCGGTTGAGGACGTGGCTCTCCTCGTTCCGCCAATACCAGAGGGCCTCAGTACCAGAAGGGGGTTACACCGTCTGAAAACCCCCGGGCCACAAGACCTGGCCAGAGTGGACGCTGAACTTCGTACAGCGCTACCAGAAGAGGCTGACATCTGGCACATAAATTGTGCCGTGTATGCCGCTGCTCAACGCTCATCTCAGGTGGAGAGGCGAAATACCTCTTCCCCACAGGAGAGAGCGCAGCGGCGCATACAAAAGATGGAAGCCAAGATCCAGTCGGCGAGGCAACACGCATCCCGTATCCAATGTGTGATGGACTATATGGCGGCCAACAGGCCGTTCACGCCTAAAGTGCGTCGATTAGCCGCCAACTTAAGACGCGTCCATCACACACTCAATGAGGCAGTGCTGCGAACCACCAAACAGCACTGTCTCGACAGGATACGGATGCTAGTGACTTGCAAAAAGTCATTAGTGAGGCGGGCGAGGGGGCTTGCGGAAAATAAACTGTTCCGCGAGAAGCCCTCGCGCCTTTTCCAACCGCCTCCGCGTGTTGTAGACAATCCGCCGACTGCAGATCAGGTGGAGAACTTCTGGAAAACGCTGTACGAGGAGAGGCCTCCACTCAACCGAGATTCTCCTGCCCTTGCACACTTTGAAGCCTTTTGTCAAAGGCTTCAGCAACCACAGGAAGTGTGCGAACCAATAACCCCAGAAGAGGTTCGTAGGGCTCTTGATGGCTCTAAGAACTTTGCTGCTCCAGGTCCCGATGGGATAAATAACTTTTGGTGAAAAAAGTTATCGAGCACCCACCACCATTTGGCCAGAATATTTAATTCCTGGTTAAATGGGGAGCAGCAAATCCCTTCTTGGGTTGTTGAGGGGCGGACAGTGCTGATCCCCAAGAACGGAGATTTGTCCAACCCAAAGAATTACAGACCGATAACCTGTCTAAACGCATGTTACAAGGTGTTTACACGCATTTTGTACATGCGGGTGCTCCACGCAGTTGAACCGGTTTACGAACGGATATATGAGCAACGAGGGTCTAAGAGAGGTGTCGCTGGCTGCAAGGAGAACCTGTTGATTGACAGATGTGTCACGCAGGACTCCATGCAGTATAAGCGGAACCTCTCTATGGCCTGGATCGACTACCGCAAGGCATTCGACATGATATCGCATGAGCTCATTGTTCACTTGCTCCGATGTCTTGTGGTACCCGGTCCCGTAGTGAGATGTATTGAAGAACTGATGCCGCTCTGGAGGACTCGCTTTACCATAACATCGGGTAACGATAGAGTCCAAACAGAGTCGGTAACATTCAGAAGAGGAGTATTTCAGGGAGATTCCCTCAGTCCCCTTCTGTTTTGCATCTCACTACTGCCATTATCCGTCTCGCTCCGGAAAACCCGTGGCTACAACTGCGGTACCCCCGGCGACAGGAGGCATAAGGTCACCCATCTATTTTATATGGATGACCTTAAACTTTATGCCTCTGGAGAGAGGGATCTCCAACAGTCCCTTAGGGTGGTACAGGAGTACACGCAGGCTGTCGGTATGCAGTTCGGGTTGGACAAATGCGCACTGATCCATCTCAAGAGAGGACGATGCGGTGACTATGGAGAGGACGCGCAGCTCGTGGACGGAAGCATCTTACACCATCTAGATGCCGGAGAGTCGTACACTTACTTGGGTGTCGAGCAACGCTCCACCCAAGAAGTGAGTGTAGTGAAAAACGCTCTCCGCGGCAAGTATCAGCACCTACTCCGACAGATCTGGTCTTCAGAACTGTCGGGGAAGAACAAGGTGTCTGCTACAAATATGCTTGCCGTTCCGATCCTTCTCTACTCCTTCGGAGTAGTGAAGTGGACTAGAGAAGAGCTGCGTCAACTCGATGTAGTAACCCGCAAGAAGATGCATCTCAATAGGAGCTTGCATCCTAAATCGTCCGTTCCACGGTTATATCTCCCACGACATCGGGGAGGCCGTGGACTCTTGAGCTTGGAGAGTCTCCATAGCAGGATGGTTTTGGAGGGAGCATGTAAGGTCATCAGGAGTTCGGATCCCCTCCTCTGCATGGTCCGAGACCATGAAAATGCAGAGGTAGGAGCTTTTCTCTTTAAGGCAGCACGGAGAGCAGCCGATGAACTTGGTCTCATCTTCGACGTCGAGCGGGTAAACCCCGACTCTGTCACCGAGTTGGAACCCGTTCGACTAAAAGCCCACATTAGAGTTGCAGAACACAACATCCTTCTGCAGCTCCATAAGGATAAGCCATTGCACGGGATCTTCTATAAAAATATAGAAGACCTCGGCTTATCCGAAAGGCTGACCTTCGCCTTCTTAAGGTCAGCTGGGCTGAAGTCTGAGACCGAGGGATTCATAATGGCTTGCCAGGATGGTGTATTTAACACTCTCGTCTATCGACGTCGTGTCATGGGTATGGAGGTCCCTGATGTCAGCTGCAGGGCCTGCCGCAGGGCGCCGGAGACTGTAATGCACTTACTGTCGGCTTGCCCGACATACGCAGTCTCGGCTATATTCATAGACACAACGCAGCATTACGAGTGCTTTACTATCATCTAAGGCACTCGTATGGGATAGACGAAACACCAGTGCTGCCTTACGTTCCGGGGGATATTGAGTCCGTTGTGGGGAATGAGAAGTGCCTAATTTATTGGAACTACTCGTTTCCCACCGTCAGGCAAATACAAGCCAACAAGCCTGACATAGTACTCCTCGACCACCAACTCAAGACAATGTATGTCGTGGAATTCTCGGCTCCTGCTGAGAGCAACATTGTCTTGAAAGAGGAGGAAAAACGGACAAAATATCGAGATTTGCTCTTCGAACTCCGCAGGCTTTATCCAGGCCATTCTGTTAAAATAGTGGTACTGATTATAGGAGCCCTCGGTGGAATGAGACAGACGCTGCTTTCAGAACTAAAGATCATACCGGCATGCCGAGATTCGGCAGAGATCTTAGCCGGCAGAATGCAGAAGGCTGTCATCCTCGGTTCATTACGTCTACTCAGGGCACACGATTCGCGGACCCGGTAGTCACTCACCCCACGGGCGTGGGGAGTGGCTATTGGTATTACCAGCTCCCCTCTGTGAGGGTCGGAGCCACAGAGTAGGGTGACTGGTTTTTTGTAAAAAAAAAAAATAAAAAAAAAAAAAATAATAATAATAATAATAATAATAATAATAATAAGGGGGCGAAAACCGGACCGGCAACCTCCTCGCGGTGCTACCCGGGCAACAGGCAGAGGTAAAATTCTGCCTGGCTGATGTCGGACGTGGGTCTCAGGGCTAACCACCCTGAGATTCCTGACTTGGTTATAAACAGCCAAGAACGGGCCCCTCACAATCGACCCCAGTCGGATGGGGGTCAAGGACATGTGGGAGGGGCCAGACCGGACAGTCCTAATGATGACAACCATGGCAATGTGCAAGGTCGCTTTAGGTGGACGAGGGAACTGCGGGATAATTTGCTGACCTGCTATGAGAGCAGCGAACCTGCGAGTAGAGGATACATGGCACGATTGCACGCACTTTGGTGCGGAATGCATCCAGAGTATCGTGCCTTCTCTCAGCAACATCTGAGAGACCAAGTATCCTTCTTGCGCAGGACAGGTTATCAACGCTTACCCCGTCAGCAAGTAGCTGTACCAGCCGCACAACCACCGCGGCAAAACGCTGACGGGAGACTTCCAGCAGAGTACACCGAAGCCGACTTAAGGACGAGGGTAAGTCTTATCACCAGGACTACCCTAAAGGCCCAAGACCTGGCTAGAATGGACGCGGTCAACGATGAGGACCTCCCAGAGGATGCCGACATCTGGCAAATCAACTCTGCCGTGTACAACGCCGCTAGGCAACTCGTTCCTCGCGAAAGGCAAACCAATGCCTCTAGCGGAATCGAGAAAGCTAAGCGGCGGGTACAAAAAATCGAAGGCAAGATACATTCGGCCAGACAACACGCTTCTCGAACTCAGAGTGTGGTGGAACACATAACATCTGGCAGGGCATTTACGCCTAAAGTCCGGCGAGTGGCAGCCGGACTGAGACGCCAACACCACACTCTGAATCTGACAGTGTTGCTTACCATCAAGCAGCACTGTTTAGATAGGATTCGCACACTGATGGCAATAAAGAAGAAGTTGAACAAGCGGGTGCGAAGTATGGAACAAAATTCAATGTTCCGTACGACTCCCTCCCGCCTGTTCAAGGAGCCACAGCGTGTTGTCGATAATCCGCCGAATGTAGAAGATGTCGAAAGATTCTGGAAGGGAATCTACGAAACGACGCGTCCATTCAACAGCAGCACTCCAGCAATAGCACACTTCGAGGCTCTGTGTAACAGAACCTTTAGAGAGCAAGACGAAGTGTGTCCGGCGATCAGTACGGAGGAAGTCCAACAGGCACTTGTTGGTACCAAGAACTTCGCTGCTCCTGGCCCAGACGGCATTAACAACTGGTGGTGGAAGAAATTTCCATCCACCCACCGTCGTCTGGCGCGGGTTTTCAACTCTTGGTTGAACGAGGGGCAGCAGATTCCGGACTGGTTTGTCGAAGGACGTACTGTGTTAATCCCCAAGAAGGGAGATCTGTCCGATCCGAGAAACTATAGGCCAATCACATGTCTGAACTCCTGCTACAAGGTATTTACACGTATCTTGTACGCTAGGACACTACGGCATGTTGATCCGGTCTTTCAGCAGATAAATGAGCAACGTGGTGCGAAGAAAGGCATGGCAGGCTGCAAGGATAACCTGCTGATAGACCGCTGTATTACACAGGACTCTGTGCAATATAAGCGGAATCTATCTATGGCCTGGATTGACTACCGTAAGGCATTTGACACAACATCACATGAGCTCTTGTTACATTTGCTCCAATGTCTTGCGGTAGCAGCACCACTAGTGAGATGCATAGAACAACTGCTGCCGCTCTGGAAAACTCGCTTCACCATAACATCCGGTGCACAGCGGGTTACCACAGAGCAGGTAGCATTCAGGAGAGGAGTATTCCAAGGGGACTCCTTGAGTCCTCTCCTCTTCTGCATCTCACTGTTGCCTTTATCTGTTGAACTCCGCCAAGTCCGCGGATACCAATGCGGTCCACCCAGCAACCGGAGGCATAAGGTCACCCATTTATTCTACATGGATGACCTTAAACTCTACGCCTCCGGAGAGCAGGAACTGCAAAATGCTCTAAGGGTGGTCGAACGGTATACGCTGGCTATTGGAATGGAATTCGGATTGGACAAGTGTGCAGTCGTCCACCTCAAGAGAGGACGATGCGGGGACTTTGCTGAAGAGGCGCAGCTCGCAGACGGAAGCATCTTGCGACATCTAGATGCCGGAGAGACTTACACATACCTGGGTGTGCAACAACATCACATCCAGGATGTGCAACAAATTAAGGAATCTCTCCGCGGCAAGTACAGAGGCCTACTCCGAAAGATTTGGTCATCCGAACTTTCGGGGAAAAACAAGGTGTCTGCCACTAATATGCTTGCCGTTCCTGTTCTGCTCTACTCCTTTGGAGTAGTGAGATGGACTGTAGATGAGCTGCGTCAGTTAGATAGAGGTACCCGCAAGATGATGAATATCCATAGGAGCATTCATCCAAAATCGTCCGTTCCTCGTGTGTACCTCCCACGTCATCGGGGGGGCCGAGGACTCTTGAGTTTGGAGTGCATGCATGGCCGGGTAGTCCTGAGTATAGCATGTAACGTCCTTAGGAGCTCAGACCCTCTCCTGCAATTAGTGAGAAATCATGAAAATGCAGGAGTGGGAGCAGGATTATTCAAGGCAGCAAAGAGAGTCGCAGATGAACTCGGTCTCGTATTCGACATCAGGCGAGGAGGCCGGCGAGGTGCCGACCCAGAGTCGGTCACTGAGCTTCCGCCAAATCGCCTGAAAGCCCAGATTAAAGCCGCTGAACAGGAGAATCTGTTTAGACGGCACGTCGATAAATCCATGCACGGTGTATTCTATAAGAACATAGAAACGCTGGGTTTATCGACCAAGCTGACGTTCGCCTTTTTAAGATCAGCTGGGCTTAAGTCGGAGACCGAGGGATTCATTGTGGCCTGCCAGGATGGATTAACACCTTGGTCTACCGAAGCCGTGTGATGGGTGTAGGGGTTCCTGGTACTAGCTGCAGGACCTGCCATCAGTCGCCGGAATCGCTCATGCATTTACTGTCTGCATGCCCGGTATATGCGATTTCGGCCTACATCCATCGCCATAACGCGGCATTACGAGTGCTTTACTACCATCTACGGCACTCGTACGGGGTAGACCAAACACCAGTGCTGCCTTACATCCCCGGAGATATTGAGTCCGTTGTCGAGAACGAGAGGTGCAGGATATACTGGAACTACTCGTTCCCAACCGTCAGGCTAATTCAAGCTAATAAGCCTGACATAGTACTCCTCGATCATCAGCAGAAGGCGATATACATCATCGAGTTTTCAGCTCCGGCTGAAACAAACATCGTCTTGAAAGAGGAGGAAAAACGGGCTAAGTATCGCGATCTCCGGTATGAGCTCCTAGTGCTGTATCCAGGCTACTCGGTCAAGTTGGTAGCCCTTATAATCGGTGTACTTGGAGGTATGAAGCCCACGCTGCTCTCGGAATTACGAACAATACCGGCCTGTCAACATTCGGCCGAATGGCTGGCAGGCCAGATGCAGAAAGCTGTTATCCTGGGTTCTCTTCGTTTACTTAGGGCACACGATTTAGGAACCTACGGTCGCTAACTCTGCAGGTTGCAGGGAGTGGTCGTAGTGAATTCGCTGGCGCTTCTTCCGTGAGAATGTCGGAGACACGGCAGAACTGACCAGCATCGCTCTCGCGAAAAAAAAAAAAAAAAAAAAAAAAAAAAAAAAAAAAAAAAAAAATAATAATTTAAAACTATACGCATCAAATGAAGATCAGCTGCAGAGCGAATTTGAACTAGTTAAGACATTCAGAGACTGCATCCATATGGAATTCGGTTTGGATAAGTGTGCAGTGGTCCACGCGCGAAGAGGCCAAGTCCAAGAACAAGGCAACGAGCTGCAACTCAGCGGAGGCACTGTGATACAAGGCCTGGGTGGAGAAGACAGCTACAAATATCTGGGACTGCTGCAGTTGTTGGGCATCACTGAAGTAACTGCAAGAAAGCAGGTTGAGAACAAAGTGCTCTCCAGAGTGAATAAGATCTGCAAATCACTCATTAGTTCGAGAAATAAGATAGCCGCAATCAACTCTTGGGCAATTCCAGTGGCAGCATACACTTTTGGAGTGGTGAAGTGGTCCGATACTGCGTTGCAAGCGCTGGATAGGAAAATAAGAACCACTCTGACAAAACACCGTATGCATCACCCAAGAGGTTCTACTGAGCGTCTCTATCTCTCACGAAATCTAGGAGGCAGGGGGTTACTTAATATGGAAGTGATGTGTAGACAGCAGGAAGAGCGACTAAGGAAGTACTTCCTAGAGAATCACAGCGATTTCCACAGAACTATCTCCACAGTTGACAAAAATTACAGCCCACTCTGTCTGGCCCAACAAAATCACATACCTCGATACGCTACGCCACAACACCGTATAGCCGCTTGGAGACAAAAAGAACTGCACGGAAGATACGCCGAAATGGTTATGTCTGACCACGTTGACTGCAAAAGCTCCACTGAGTGGCTTAGAACGGCAGGTCTATATGGCGAAACGGAAGGTTCCATCTTTGCTATCCAAGACCAAGTAGTCAACACCAGAGCCTACAGAAAGTACATACTAGGTCAAAACGTTGATAGTAGGTGTCGACTTTGCAAACAAACCAACGAATCCATCCAACATGTGTGCTGCGGGTGCCCAGCGTTGGCACAGACTGAATATTTGCAGCGACATAACAACGTAGCGAAGGTTGTTCACCAAGCGCTTGCTAAAAGGTACGAATTTGCAAATGCAGAGATACCCTACTACAAATGTAAACCAGACCAAGTTCTCCGCAACGATAGGGCCAAAATCTTATGGGATACTGCCATTAACACCGACAGAGCAGTAGAAGCAAACAAACCTGATATCGTTTTGTTTGACAATAGAGCTCGTAAGGCAGTGATCATCGACATCGCAGTTCCCTCAGACCAAAACCTAGTTTCGACCATCACCGAAAAGAAAAGAAAGTACCAACCACTTGCTGTAGAACTGAAAGACATATATCAGTTACAACATGTTGAGATAGTTCCAGTTGTAATTTCTGCGAATGGCCTTGTCACCAAAGATTGGATAGAAGCAAAGCAAAAGCTCCAGCTGCAGGACTGGCACTTGAGAACGATGCAGAAAGCAGCGTTGCTAGGCACCGCAAATATTGTACGCAAGTTCCTAACATTTTAATGAAAAACCATGTCATTGACCTCCCTAACTGTGCCCCCAAACTAGTCTTGGGTGAGAGAACTCCGGCTAGTAATTGAGGAAAAATAGAAGAAGAAAAAAAAGAATAATAATAATAATAATCCGATCCCCAACACCAATGGACCCGGGACAGGCCCGGGTCCCCACAGAGCCGAACCCCAACGGCGCGCGCGAGGGGTCGGTGAATTTTTTTCCGGCTTCGGCCGAGAAAGTGCACGGCTTAAGTCTATAAATAATAATAAATAAGCAGGAGGGGCTAACTTTCATCTATTAAGCCTTTGGTGAGTAGCGCCACCACTTACTCCAGCTAGGGGTGCAAAACCGAACCGGCAGCTCTAGTGCACCCGGGAGGGGAAAGCATTTTCCCCTCTGGTGTCGGTCGTGGGCCTGCTGGGCTAACCACCCACAGGCTCTAACCTTTGGTTCCGGCAGGCCGAAGAGAGGGCCCCCACGATCGACCCCGTTCGGATAGGGGTCAAGGGCAAGGTGGTGGGGCCCAACCGGATAGACCGCCCGTTGACGACTTACGCAATGTTCATGGACGCTTTGAGTGGACGGATGAACTGAGGGATGAGCTTCTGCAGTGTTATGAAAGCAGTGAGCCCGCGCGAAGAGGGTACATGGCGCGGATGCATGCTCTGTGGTGTGAGAGGCTTCCAGAGCATAGCGCCTTCACGCCACAAAATCTGCGTGACTATGTATCCCACCTTCGTAGTAGGGGCTACGTGAGGGCTGCTCCTGGACCGGTGAATGAGGTGGCGGAAGAGCCGCCACATTCACCGGTTGAGGACGTAGCTCTCCTCGTTCCGCCAATACCAGAGGGCCTCAGTACCAGAAGGGGGTTACACCATCTGTAAACCCCCGGGCCACAAGACCTGGCCAGAGTGGACGCTGAACTTCGTACAGCGCTACCGGAAGAGGCTGACATCTGGCACATAAATTGTGCCGTGTATGCCGCTGCTCAACGCTCGTCTCAGGTGGAGAGGCGAAATACCTCTTCCCCACAGGAGAGAGCGCAGCGGCGCATACAAAAGATGGAGGCCAAAATCCGGTCGGCGAGACAACACGCATCCCGTGTCCAATGTGTGATGGACTACATGGCGGCCAATAGGCCTTTCACGCCTAAAGTTCGACGTATAGCCGCCAATTTAAGACGCGCCCATCACACACTCAACGGGGCAGTGCTACAAACCACCAAACAGCACTGCCTCGATAGGATACGGATGCTAGTGGCTTGCAAAATGTCACTAGTGAGGCGGGCGAGGGGGATGGCGGAAAATAACCTTTTTCGCCAAAAGCCTTCGCGCCTATTCGAACCGCCTCAGCGTGTTGCCGACAATCCACCGACCGTCGATCAGGTGGAAACTTTCTGGAAAACGTTGTACGAACAGAGGCTTCCGCTCAACAGAGACTCTCCGGCCCTGGCACACTTTGAAGCCTTTTGCCAAAGGCTTCATCTACAACAGGAGGTGTGCCAACCAATAACCCCAGAAGAGGTTCGAAGAGCTCTTGAAGGCTCTAAGAATTTTGCTGCTCCAGGTCCCGATGGGATTAATAACTTTTGGTGGAAAAAGTTAACCAGTACCCACCACCATTTGGCCAGAATTTTTAATTCTTGGCTAAATGGGGAGCAGCAAATTCCTTCTTGGGTTGTTGAGGGGCGGACAGTGCTGATCCCCAAGAACGGAGATTTGTCCAACCCAAAGAACTATAGGCCGATAACCTGTTTAAACGCATGTTACAAGGTGTTCACACGCATCTTGTACATGCGGGTACTCCAAGCAGTTAACCCAGTTTACGAACGGATATATGAGCAACGAGGGTCGAAGAGAGATGTCGCTGGCTGCAAGGAGAACCTGTTGATTGACAGATGTGTCACGCAGGACTCCGTGCAGTATAAGCGGAACCTCTCCATGGCCTGGATCGATTACCGCAAGGCATTTGACATGACATCTCATGAGCTTATTGTACACTTGCTCCGATGTCTTGCGGTCGCCGGTCCCGTAGTGAGATGCATTGAAGATCTGATGCCGCTCTGGAGGACTCGCTTTACCATAACATCTGGTAATGATAGAGTCCAAACAGAGCCGGTAACGTTCAAAAGGGGAGTATTTCAGGGAGATTCCCTCAGCCCCCTTTTGTTTTGCATCTCGCTACTGCCATTATCCGTCTCGCTCCGAAAAACCCGCGGTTACAACTGTGGTACCCCCGGCGACAGGAGGCATAAGGTCACCCATTTGTTTTATATGGATGACCTTAAACTTTATGCCTCCGGAGAAAGGGATCTCCAACAATCCCTTAGGGTGGTACAGGAGTACACGCAGGCTGTCGGTATGCAGTTCGGATTGGACAAATGTGCACTGGTCCATCTCAAGAGAGGACGATGTGGGGACTACGGCGAGGACGTGCAGCTCGTAGACGGAAGCATCCTACACCACCTAGATGCCGGAGAGTCGTACACTTACTTGGGTGTCGAGCAACGCTCCACCCAAGAAGTGAGTGTAGTGAAAAACGCTCTCCGCGGCAAGTATCAGCACCGACTCCGACAGATCTGGTCTTCAGAACTGTCGGGGA
Source organism: Leptura quadrifasciata (assembly GCA_963675555.1). Taxonomy (NCBI): domain Eukaryota; kingdom Metazoa; phylum Arthropoda; class Insecta; order Coleoptera; family Cerambycidae; genus Leptura; species Leptura quadrifasciata. The sequence continues at coordinate 84,236,584 of OY776676.1, forward strand.
AGAACAAGGTGTCTGCGACTAATATGCTTGCCGTTCCGATCCTTCTCTACTCCTTTGGAGTAGTGAAGTGGACTCGAGAGGAGCTGCGTCAACTCGATGTAGGAACCCGGAGAAAGATGCACCTCAATAGGAGCCTGCATCCTAAATCGTCCGTTCCACGGTTATATCTCCCACGACATCGGGAAGGCCGTGGACTCTTGAGCTTGGAGAGTCTGCACAGCAGGATGGTGCTGGATGGAGCCTGTAAGGTCGTCAGGAGTTCGGATCCCCTCCTCTGCATGGTCCGAGACCATGAAAATGCAGGGGTAGGAGCTTTTCTGTTTAAGGCAGCACGCAGAGCAGCCGACGAACTCGGTCCCATCTTCGACGTTGAGCGGGATAATCCCGACTCTGTCACCGAGTTGGAACCCGCTCGGCGGAAAGCCCAAATAAAAGCTGCGGAACAAACCATCTTTCTGCACCTCCATTCGGATAAGCCACTGCATGGTGTCTTCTATAGAAATATAGAAGAACTTGGCTTATCCGAAAGGCTGACCTTCGCCTTCTTAAGGTCAGCCGGGCTGAAGTCTGAGACCGAGGGATTTATATTGGCTTGCCAGGACGGTGTATTCAACACCCTCGTCTATCGAAGTCGTGTCATGGGTGTGGAAGTCGCTGACGTCAGCTGCAGGGCCTGCTGCAGAGCGCCGGAGACGCTTATGCACTTGTTGTCGGCCTGCCCGACATATGCAGTCTCCGCCTATATCCAAAGGCACGACGGAGCACTACGAGTGCTTTACTACCATCTGAGGCACTCGTATGAGATAGACGAGACACCAGTGCTGCCTTATGCTCCGGGGGATATTGAGCCCGTTGTGGGGAATGAGAGGTGTCTAATTTATTGGAACTACTCGTTTCCCACGGTCAGGCAAATACAGGCAAACAAGCCTGACATAGTCCTCATAGACCACCAACTCAAGACAATGTTCGTCATAGAGTTCTCGGCTCCCGCGGAGAACAACATTGTCTTGAAGGAGGAAGAAAAGCGGACAAAATATCGAGACCTACTCTTCGAACTCCGCAGACTGTATCCAGACCATACTGTCAAGCTGGTGGTACTGATTATAGGAGCTCTCGGTGGAACGAGACACACGCTGCTTTCAGAATTGAACATCATACCGGCATGCCGACAATCGGCAGAAGTCCTAGCCGGGAGAATGCAGAAGGCTGTCATTCTTGGTTCATTGCGTCTGCTCAGGGCACACGAGTCACGGAACCAGTGATCACTGACTCTACGGTGTAGAGAGTGGTTACTGGCGCTCCCGGCGTACCCTCTCTGGTATCGGAGGCAGGGAGAAGGACGACTGGTTTTACTTAAAAAAAAAAAAAATAATAATAATAATAATAATAATAATAATAAGGCTTCAGCAACCACAGGAAGTGTGCGAACCAATAACCCCAGAAGAGGTTCGTAGGGCTCTTGAGGGCTCTAAGAACTTTGCTGCTCCAGGTCCCGATGGGATAAATAACTTTGGGTGGAAAAAGTTATCGAGCACCCACCACCATTTGGCCAGAATTTTTAATTCCTGGTTGAATGGGGAGCAGCAAATCCCTTCTTGGGTTGTTGAGGGGCGGACAGTGCTGATCCCCAAGAACGGAGATTTGTCCAACCCAAAGAACTACAGACCGATAACCTGTCTAAACGCATGCTACAAGGTGTTTACACGCATTTTGTACATGCGGGTGCTCCACGCAGTTGAACCGGTTTACGAACGGATATATGAGCAACGAGGGTCGAAGAGAGGTGTCGCTGGCTGCAAGGAAAACCTGCTGATCGACAGATGTGTCACGCAGGACTCCATGCAGTATAAGCGGAACCTCTCTATGGCCTGGATCGACTACCGCAAGGCATTTGACATGACATCGCATGAGCTCATTGTTCACTTGCTCCGATGTCTTGTGGTACCAGGCCCCGTAGTGAGATGTATTGAAGAACTGATGCCGCTCTGGAGGACTCGTTTTACCATAACATCGGGTAACGATAGAGTCCAAACAGAGTCGGTAACATTCAGAAGAGGAGTATTTCAGGGAGATTCCCTCAGCCCCCTTCTCTTTTGCATCTCACTACTGCCATTATCCGTCTCGCTCCGGAAAACCCGTGGCTACAACTGCGGTACCCCCGGCAACAGGAGGCATAAAGTCACCCATCTATTTTATATGGATGACCTTAAACTTTATGCCTCTGGAGAGAGGGATCTCCAGCAGTCCCTTAGGGTGGTACAGGAGTACACGCAGGCTGTCGGTATGCAGTTCGGGTTGGACAAATGCGCACTGATCCATCTCAAGAGAGGACGATGCGGTGACTACGGAGAGGACGCGCAGCTCGTGGACGGAAGCATCTTACACCATCTAGATGCCGGAGAGTCGTACACTTACTTGGGTGTCGAGCAACGCTCCACCCAAGAAGTGAGTGTAATGAAAAACGCTCTCCGCGGCAAGTATCAGCACCTACTCCGACAGATCTGGTCTTCAGAACTGTCGGGGAAGAACAAGGTGTCTGCTACAAATATGCTTGCCGTTCCGATCCTTCTCTACTCTTTCGGAGTAGTGAAGTGGACTAGAGAAGAGCTGCGTCAACTCGATGTAGTAACCCGCAAGAAGATGCATCTCAATAGGAGCTTGCATCCTAAATCGTCCGTTCCACGATTATATCTCCCACGGCATCGGGGAGGCCGTGGACTCTTGAGCTTGGAGAGTCTCCATAGCAGGATGGTTCTGGAGGGAGCATGTAAGGTCATCAGGAGTTCGGATCACCTCCTCTGCATGGTCCGAGACCATGAAAATGCAGAGTTAGGAGCTTTTCTCTTTAAGGCAGCACGGAGAGCAGCCGATGAACTTGGTCTCATCTTCGACGTCGAGCGGGTAAACCCCGACTCTGTCACCGAGTTGGAACCCGTTCAACTAAAAGCCCACATTAGAGCTGCAGAACACAACATCCTTCTGCAGCTCCATAAGGATAAGCCATTGCACGGGATCTTCTATAAAAATATAGAAGACCTCGGCTTATCCGAAAGGCTGACCTTCGCCTTCTTAAGGTCAGCTGGGCTGAAGTCTGAGACCGAGGGATTCATAATGGCTTGCCAGGATGGTGTACTTAACACTCTCGTCTATCGACGTCGTGTCATGGGTATGGAGGTCCCTGATGTCAGCTGCAGGGCCTGTCGCAGGGCGCCGGAGACTGTAATGCACTTACTGTCGGCTTGCCCGACATACGCAGTCTCGGCCTATATTCATAGACACAACGCAGCATTACGAGTGCTTTACTATCATCTAAGGCACTCGTATGGGATAGACGAAACACCAGTGCTGCCTTACGTTCCGGGGGATATTGAGTCCGTTGTGGGGAATGAGAAGTGCCTAATTTATTGGAACTACTCGTTTCCCACCGTCAGGCAAATACAAGCCAACAAGTCTGACATAGTACTCCTCGACCACCAACTCAAGACAATGTATGTCGTGGAATGCTCGGCTCCCGCTGAGAGCAACATTGTCTTGAAAGAGGAGGAAAAACGGACAAAATATCGAGATTTGCTCTTCGAACTCCGCAGGCTTTATCCAGGCCATTCTGTTAAAATAGTGGTACTGATTATAGGAGCCCTCGGTGGAATGAGACAGACGCTGCTTTCAGAACTAAAGATCATACCGGCATGCCGAGTTTCGGCAGAGATCTTAGCCGGCAGAATGCAGAAGGCTGTCATCCTCGGTTCATTACGTCTACTCAGGGCACACGATTCGCGGACCCGGTAGTCACTCAACCCACGGGCGTGTGGTGTGGCTATTGGTATTACCAGCTCCCCTCTCTGAGGGTCGAAGCCACAGAGTAGGGTGACTGGTTTTTTGTAAAAAAAAAATAATAATAATAATAATAATAATAATATCCTCTATGGCCTGGATCGACTACCGCAAGGCATTTGACATAACATCGCATGAGCTCATTGTTCACTTGCTCCGATGTCTTGTGGTACCCGGTCCTGTAGTGAGATGTATTGAAGAACTGATGCCGCTCTGGAGGACTCGCTTTATCATAACAACGGGTAACGATAAAGTCCAAACCGAGTCGGTGACATTCAGAAGAGGAGTATTTCAGGGAGATTCCCTCAGCCCCCTTCTGTTTTGCATCTCACTACTGCCATTATCCGTCTCGCTCCGGAAAACCCGTGGCTACAACTGCGGTACCCCCGGCGACAGGAGGCATAAGGTCACCCATATATTTTATATGGATGACCTTAAACTTTATGCCTCTGGAGAGAGGGATCTCCAACAGTCCACCTGGTACAGGAGTACACGCAGGCTGTCGGTATGCAGTTCGGGTTGGACAAATGCGCACTGATCCATCTCAAGAGAGGACGATGCGGTGACTATGGAGAGGACGCGCAGCTCGTGGACGGAAGCATCTTACACCATCTAGATGCCGGAGAGTCGTACACTTACTTGGGTGTCGAGCAACGCTCCACCCAAGAAGTGAGTGTAGTGAAAAACGCTCTCCGCGGCAAGTATCAGCACCTACTCCGACAGATCTGGTCTTCAGAACTGTCGGGGAAGAACAAGGTGTCTGCTACAAATATGCTTGCCGTTCCTATCCTTCTCTACTCTTTCGGAGTAGTGAAGTGGACTAGAGAAGAGCTGCGTCAACTCGATGTAGTAACCCGCAAGAAGATGCATCTCAATAGGAGCTTGCATCCTAAATCGTCCGTTCCACGGTTATATCTCCCACGACATCGGGGAGGCCGTGGACTCTTGAGCTTGGAGAGTCTTCATAGCAGGATGGTTCTGGATGGAGCATGTAAGGTCATCAGGAGTTCGGATCCCCTCCTCTGCATGGTCCGAGACCATAAAAATGCAGAGGTAGGAGCTTTTCTCTTTAAGGCAGCACGGAGAGTAGCCGATGAACTTGGTCTCATCTTCGACGTCGAGCGGGTAAACCCCGACTCTGTCACCGAGTTGGAACCCGTTCGACTAAAAGCCCACATTAGAGCTGCAGAACACAACATCCTTCTGCAGCTCCATAAGGATAAGCCATTGCACGGGGTCTTCTATAAAAATATAGAAGACCTCGGCTTATCCGAAAGGCTGACCTTCGCCTTCTTAAGGTCAGCTGGGCTGAAGTCTGAGACCGAGGGATTCATAATGGCTTGCCAGGATGGTGTATTTAACACTTCTCGTCTATCGACGTCGTGTCATGGGTATGGAGGTCCCTGATGTCAGCTGCAGGGCCTGCCGCAGGGAGCCGGAGACTGTAATGCACTTACTGTCGGCATGCCCGACATACACAGTCTCGGCCTATATTCATAGACACAACGCAGCATTACGAGTGCTTTACTATCATCTAAGGCACTCGTATGGCATAGACGAAACACCAGTGCTGCCGTACGTTCCGGGGGATATTGAGTCCGTTGTGGGGAATGAGAAGTGCCTAATTTATTGGAACTACTCGTTTCCCACCGTCAGGCAAATACAAGCCAACAAGCCTGACATAGTACTCCTCGACCACCAACTCAAGACAATGTATGTCGTGGAATTCTCAGCTCCCGCTGAGAGCAACATTGTCTTGAAAGAGGAGGAAAAACGGACAAAATATCGAGATTTGCTCTTCGAACTCCGCAGGCTTTATCCAGGCCATTCTGTTAAAATAGTGGTACTGATTATAGGAGCCCTCGGTGGAATGAGACAGACGCTGCTTTCAGAACTAAAGATCATACCGGCATGCCGAGATTCGGCAGAGATCTTAGCCGGCAGAATGCAGAAGGCTGTCATCCTCGGTTCATTGCGTCTACTCAGGGCACACGATTCGCGGACCCGGTAGTCACTCACCCCACGGGCGTGGGGAGTGGCTATTGGTATTATCAGCTCCCCTCTGTGAGGGTCGGAGGCACAGAGTAAGGTGGCTGGTTTTTTTGTAAAAAAAAAAAAAAAAAAAAAAATAATAATAATACTGTTACAACTGTGATACCCCGGCGACAGGAGGCATACGGTCACCCATTTGTTTTATATGGATGACCTTAAACTTAATGCCTCCGGAGAAAGGGATCTCCAACAATCCCTTAGGGTCGTACAGGAGTACACGCAGGCTGTCGGTATGCAGTTCGGATTGGACAAATGTGCACTGGTCCATCTCAAGAGAGGACGATGTGGGGACTACGGCGAGGACGCGCAGCTCGTAGACGGAAGCATCCTACACCACCTAGATGCCGGAGAGTCGTACACTTACTTGGGTGTCGAGCAACGCTCCACCCAAGAAGTGGGTGTAGTGAAAAACGCTCTCCGCGGCAAGTATCAGCACCATCTCCGACAGATCTGGTCTTCAGAACTGTCGGGGAAAAACAGGGTGTCTGCTACTAATATGCTTGCCGTTCCGATCCTTCTCTACTTCTTTGGAGTAGTGAAGTGGACTCGAGAGGAGCTGCGTCAACTCGATGTAGGAACCCGGAGAAAGATGCACCTCAATAGGAGCCTGCATCCTAAATCGTCCGTTCCACGGTTATATCTCCCACGCCATCGGGGAGGCCGTGGACTCTTGAGCTTGGAGAGTCTACACAGCAGGATGGTGCTGGATGGAGCCTGTAAGGTCGTCAGGAGTTCGGATCCCCTCCTCTGCATGGTCCGAGACCATGAAAATGCAGGGGTAGGAGCTTTTCTGTTTAAGGCAACACGTAGAGCAGCCGATGAACTCGGTCTCATCTTCGACGTTGAGCGGGATAATCCCGACTCTGTCACCGAGTTGGAACCCGCTCGGCGGAAAGCCCAAATAAAAGCTGCAGAACAAACCATCTTTCTGCAGCTCCATTCGGATAAGCCACTGCATGGTGTCTTCTATAGAAATATAGAAGAACTTGGCTTATCCGAAAGGCTGACCTTCGCCTTCTTAAGGTCAGCGGGGCTGAAGTCTGAGACCGAGGGATTTATATTGGCTTGCCAGGACGGTGTATTCAACACCCTCGTCTATCGAAGTCGTGTCATGGGTGTGGAGGTCGCTGACGTCAGCTGCAGGGCCTGCCGCAGAGCGCCGGAGACGCTTATGCACTTGTTGTCGGCCTGCCCGACATATGCAGTCTCCGCCTCTATCCAAAGGCACGACGGAGCACTACGAGTGCTTTACTACCATCTGAGGCACTCGTATGAGATAGACGAGACACCAGTGCTGCCTTATGCTCCGGGGGATATTGAGTCCATTGTGGGGAATGAGAGGTGTCTAATTTATTGGAACTACTCGTTTCCCACGGTCAGGCAAATACAGGCAAACAAGCCTGACATAGTCCTCATAGACCACCAACTCAAGACAATGTTCGTCATAGAGTTCTCGGCTCCCGCGGAGAACAACATTGTCTTGAAGGAGGAAGAAAAGCGGACAAAATATCGAGACCTACTCTTCGAACTCCGCAGACTGTATCCAGACCATACTGTCAAGCTGGTGGTACTGATTATAGGAGCTCTCGGTGGAACGAGACACACGCTGCTTTCAGAATTGAACATCATACCGGCATGCCGACAATCGGCAGAAGTCCTAGCCGGGAGAATGCAGAAGGCTGTCATTCTTGGTTCATTGCGTCTGCTCAGGGCACACGAGTCACGGAACCAGTGATCACTGACTCTACGGTGTAGAGAGTGGTTACTGGCGCTCCCAGCGTACCCTCTCTGGTATCGGAGGCAGGGAGAAGGACGACTGGTTTTACTTAAAAAAAAAAAAAAAAAATAATAATTCCTAACTTCCATCTATTAAGCCTTTGGTGAGTAGCGCCACCACTTACTCCAGCTAGGGGTGCAAAACCGAACCGGCAGCCCTAGTGCACCCGGGAGGGGAAAGCATCTTCCCCTCTGGTGTCGGTCGTGGGCCTGCTGGGCTAACCACCCACAGGCCCTAATCTTTGGTTCCAATAGGCCGAAGACAGGGCCCCCACGATCGACCCCGTTCGGATAGGGGTCAAGGGCAAGGTGGTGGGGCCCAACCGGACGGGCCGCCCGTTGACGAAATTGGCAATGTCCAAGGACGCTTTGAGTGGACAGATGAGCTGAGGGATGAACTTCTGCATTGCTATGAAAGCAGTGAGCCCGCGCGGAGGGGATACATGGCGCGGATGCATGCTCTGTGGTGTGAGAGGCTACCAGAGCATAGCGCCTTCACGCCACAAAATCTGCGTGACTATGTATCCCACCTTCGTAGTAGGGGCTACGTGAGGACTGCTCCTGGACCGGTGAATGAGGTGGTCGAAGGGCCGCCACATTCACCGGTTGAGGACGTAGTTCTCCTCGTTCCGCCAATACCAGAGGGTCTCAGTACCAGAAGGGGGTTACACCGTCTGAAAACCCCCGGGCCACAAGACCTGGCCAGAGTGGACGCTGAACTTCGCACAGCGCTACCAGAAGAGGCTGACATCTGGCACATAAATTGTGCCGTGTATGCCGCTGCTCAACGCTCGTCTCAGGTGGAGAGGCGAAATACCTCTTCCCCACAGGAGAGAGTGCAGCGGCGCATACAAAAGATGGAAGCCAAGATCCGGTCGGCGAGGCAACACGCATCTCGTATCCAATGTGTGATGGACTATATGGCGGCCAACAGGCCGTTCATGCCTAAAGTGCGTCGATTAGCCGCCAATTTAAGACGCGCCCATCACACACTTAATGAGGCAGTGCTGCGAACCACCAAACAGCACTGTCTCGACAGGATACGGATGCTAGTGACTTGCAAAAAGTCATTAGTGAGGCGGGCGAGAGGGCATGCGGAAAATAAACTGTTCCGCGAAAGGCCCTCGCGCCTTTTCCAACCGCCTCCGCGTGTTGTAGAAAATCCGCCGACTGCAGATCAGGTGGAGAACTTCTGGAAAACGCTGTACGAGGAGAGGCTTCCACTCAACCGAGATCCTCCTGCCCTTGCACACTTTGAAGCCTTTTGTCAAAGGCTTCAGCGACCACAGGAAGTGTGCGAACCAATAACCCCAGAAGAGGTTCGTAGGGCTCTTGAGGGCTCTAAGAACTTTGCTGCTCCAGGTCCCGATGGGATAAATAACTTTTGGTGGAAAAAGTTATCGAGCACCCACCATCATTTGGTCAGAATTTTTAATTCCTGGTTAAATGGGGAGCAGCAAATCCCTTCTTGGGTTGTTGAGGGGCGGACAGTGCTGATCCCCAAGAACGGAGATTTGTCCAACCCAAAGAATTACAGACCGATAACCTGTCTAAACGCATGTTACAAGGTGTTTACACGCCTTTTGTACATGCGGGTGCTCCACGCAGTTGAACCGGTTTACGAACGGATATATGAGCAACGAGGGTCGAAGAGAGGTGTCGCTGGCTGCAAGGAGAACCTGTTGATTGACAGATGTGTCACGCAGGACTCCATGTAGTATAAGCGGAACCTCTCTATGGCCTGGATCGACTACCGCAAGGCATTCGACATGACATCGCATGAGCTCATTGTTCACTTGCTCCGATGTCTTGTGGTACCCGGTCCCGTAGTGAGATGTATTGAAGAACTGATGCCGCTCTGGAGGACTCGCTTTACCATAACATCGGGTAACGATAGAGTCCAAACAGAGTCGGTAACATTCAGAAGAGGAGTATTTCAGGGAGATTCCCTCAGCCCCCTTCCGTTTTGCATCTCACTACTACCATTATCCGTCTCGCTCCGGAAAACCCGTGGCTACAACTGCGGTACCTCCGGCGACAGGAGGCATAAGGTCACCCATCTATTTTATATGGATGACCTTAAACTTTATGCCTCTGGAGAGAGGGATCTCCAACTGTCCCTTAGGGTGGTACAGGAGTATACGCAGGCTGTCGGTATGCAGTTCGGGTTGGACAAATGTGCACTGATCCATCTCAAGAGAGGACGATGCGGTGACTATGGAGAGGACGCGCAGCTCGTGGACGGAAGCATCTTACACCATCTAGATGCCGGAGAGTCGTACACTTACTTGGGTGTCGAGCAACGCTCCACCCAAGAAGTGAGTGTAGTGAAAAACCCTCTCCGCGGCAAGTATCAGCACCTATTCCGACAGATCTGGTCTTCAGAACTATAAAGGTCTATAAAGAGTAATAATTGATATCTTAACATTTTCTAACTTATAACATATCACAATATAACACTCAACAGATAATTTTTTTATTGGACCAAGTTCCGTTACGGCCTCGGTACCATTTACTAAAATAAGAGATTCCCGTTAATATGATTACTTCTGCTATAGGCTGTAATCAAGTTGTAGCCAGGAAAATGTAAATAATTAAAGTCATTGTTACATACCCAATGTTCCGAGGTACATAGAATTATAATTTTATGGCAGTTTAACAAATAGTTCAATAGAATCAAGATTATTTAAAAATCCTTGTACATTAACATGACAAATATTAAGTGAATTATTTACCACTGTGTTATGATCAGAATGATCATTGTTATCCACTAAGAACGTATCGCTAAAAACATTAGGAAGATTTAAATTATTACAGATAACTGGGACAGGCTCGGGTATAAAAAACCGTTTTTTGTAGTGGCCAGCACTAGATGTGCGCTCCTCGACTATTACACTGTCGTCACTGCTTGTACTGTCCTGCAATAATACAGAGTCTATGATTTCGCAAGGCTGCGGATGAATATTCCTACTTGGTTCCGTAACAAAATCTTCATGGATAACACAACTACTATTATGTGGGAGCATTTCTACTGTTCGCCTATTTTGATGCGGAACAACAAATATAAGAGTTTTAACTCTAAAGTTGTTAATGAAAATTTGTCTTGCTAGGTCCTCAGAAATTTGATTTTTGTTTAAATTATAACCATGATTATTAATTTCATAGAACTTGATATTGCCCTCAGTTACACGATTTAATCTTGTAATAAAGTCAAGCAGTTTATTGTTGTATTTGTAGATTCGGTCATTTCGAACACGGTTTCTAGTGTAAGGCACTGATGAGAATATAACATTTGTATGGCTACATTTTTTTAGTTTCTCGCAAATATGCTTGAAAAATGGATATCTATTCTTACTGAAATCATATTTGCCTGCCAAAATAACAATAACATCATCTTTTGTAAAGTGTGTAGCTACTTTGTCTAGGCTCTCAATAACTGCAGATATAGGTGCATCAGGTTTAACAAATGAAGAGATGCTATAATTTTTAAGGTTACTACTCATTTTACCATTCAGACCTAATCCGAGATCATCTGTAAGAAGTAAAATGCGTTTTTTATTTATTTTACTATTCGAATAATTATTTTTGGAATGGATTTTATCGGCTATCTCTCTCCCATTATCAATTATAGTTTTTCTTTGCATATTTTCTGATAATTTTTTGTTATCTTTGCAGATATGAACATCGGTGCAGGTAGAGATATGCCTTTTTATTAACATTCTTGTTTGCATGCCTACTGAAGCTGAATCTACGTCCACTTTATCATTAATGTTTTTGTTTAGGCATTCTATATGTTTTCTTAGGTCCTCGATAATTTTTTCCTGTGTTTTAATTTGATTAGACATTTCCTCGTCCCTTTGTAGCATCTCTTGTATGAATGCCTTATTCCCTGTTTTAGTTTTTCAATATATTTATTTTTGTTATAACTGTCTTCTGTGAGGTCGTTAATGTTTTTTTCTAAAATACTTTTTTCTTCGTCATTGTCATTGTAGTACTCTTCCTCACAACAAACAAGTTTATTATCCTCAACAAATCGATTTTTTTTGCCTAAACTTAGGCAGACATGATTTGTGATATACACAAAAACATTTAACACACACATAATGAATAAAACTTTTTGATTTGCAGCATTTAACAGTAATAATGCTGGAACTCTCTGAAGCAACTTGCTTAGGAGACGCCTTGTTATATATGTGTTCAATGTGATAACCTCAACAATAGAACAATTGAGAGAGGGTAAAATAGTAAGATAAATAGTTTACGTGGAATGTTGAGATATCATTCAGTATAAGACTTTGGGACTGCCACCATGCCAATTAATAAATTTGGAAGGCATATGTTAAAGAATTAAGTAATTTCTTATTCATCGCCAATTCTCCCACCCCCCATATTAACATCACCCCCAAGAACATCATCATTTTACATTTGTGAGCCTTCTTCACATCATAGCAAATGTATTATAAATATTCGAGGTCGTTTACAGAAATCTCAAAGTGTACTTTTTTTATACATTAGAGAACAATACAACAGAATACAAATGCCTTATATCTGGTAAGATTAAAAATATAGAGATTTTACCTGCTAGTACCCAAATTTTCTTGAATACAGTTGCAGTTACAGCAGAAGAATTTGTGGGGAAAATTGTAAATTTGGAAGATAAGTTTACCTTTTACGCAAAGAATAAAGATCCTTTGTACGTCCAAATTGTACTACACCTACACACCCACCAAAGAATTTACAGACGGATATGGGTAAAGAATTTTACAATAAAAAATTTTAAAAAATTAACGGATAAATGGAAAATTAACCACTATAGTTCTTACACACATCTTAAAGCAAGTGTTGTAAAAAGAGTGAATAGAACTTTAAAAAATAAAATGTGGAAGCAGTTCAGCTTACAAGGAAACTACAAAAATTGTTATATATCTTACCAGATATTGTTGCCGAATACAATAGCACCAAACACAGGACTATTGGAATGGAACCAAAAAATGTTAAAAAGAAAAATGAAAAATATTTATTACAAACTGCCTATAGTCATTTGAAAACAATTGATCCAAGGAAACGAAAATTTAAAGTCAATGATTATATGAGAATTAGTAAATATCGAGAAGCTTTTTCAAAAGGTTACACTCCTAACTGATCGAACGAAATTTTCCAAATCAGAAAAATTAACAAAAGTAATCCTAGAACATTTCTATTAGAAGATCAAAATGGTGATGAAATTCAAGGAGGTTTTTATGAGCATGAACTTCAGAAAGTAAAAACGTTGTTTGTCCTCCGAACTTGCCAAAAAACACATTCATAACAGCGGCAGGTGACAACATCGATCACAATCCATCGGCTACAACGTCTCAAACGTCTTTTCATGGCACAGGTATTTCTCTCTTCCAACACCCATCGATCGAACAAGTAGGGGAGCCGTAGATGACTATGGAAATTCTTTCAAGGGCAACAACTAAAACAGTTCCCCATTTGCCTGACTTCTATATAAACATTAACCCCATACTGAAACTACGCCCTAATGTGACTACGCCTAAAGTTAATGGGCCTTACACGGGCAACTTATCAGCTGTAAAAGAAGCAAAAGAAAGGGAATACCAGTGGTTGCATTACGTCAAAAATGTTTCCTGTAGTACAGATGCAGGAACGCAAAACTTACCGTGGTCGGCGTACCATGCAAATAATATTCTTAAGCAGCAGCATCCCTCTAGTATAGGGGCACTTCTAAAAGAGCCATCTCATACGCCCGCTATGATAGTTCATGTGCTAATTATTATTGCGAAGGCTGTTAATATCCTTAATCCAAATCAATCTCCCGTGGTTAGCTTTCGACCAGCCTTTGTTTGCCCTTGCACGGCAGCTGCAATGGAATCAGTCTGAAATATTTGGCGAAGATAAATTTGTCATCATGTTTGGAGGTTTGCACATCGAACAGGCGTTTTTGAAAGTGATTGGACGTTGGTTGGAAGATAGCGGATGGACACAGATATTAATCGATACAGAAGTTGCAACTACAGGAACGGCTGAGTCCTTTCTTACCGTAGCACACATCTTGCGGACTAGAAAGGCCCATCAGGTGACAATATGTGCTTTGTTCATTTTACTCCACAAAGCCTCTACAACCGCAAATAGAGCCAATGACGATACCAATACTGATTTGAAAGAGTGGTGCGAGCACCATAAGAAAGAAAGCTATTTATTTAGATACTGGTACATAACGTTCCAACTTCAGCTGTTACTTAACATGTATGTAAAATCGTTGCGCACCGGGAACTTTTATTTATACACTGATTGTCTTACAAGCATGTGTCCTTGTTTTTTTGCATTAGACAGGATCAATTATGCCAGATGGCTAACAATACATTATTACGGTATCGAAAATATTTGGTTGAATAAAGTAAATCGTAAAATATTTAAATTCAATAAAGGACTCTAAGAGACACCTATCGGCAAAGGGTCATAATTTATTCCGCGAACCGTTCAGATAGGTAGCTACTGATACTAATGTGGCTAGGAAGTAGCGGCGGACTAAGTAGTGGCGAGGAGAAACATATGAAAACAGGAGAGTTTTTTTGAATTGTAAGATGGTCGGCGAACGTGTGTGTGTGGAAGAAATTGTTGATAATTTTTGCGTAGATTGTACGGATGTTTACACCACGTTCACGTAGTAAGACGTTGCTTATTAGTTATTATATATATGGTATGGTTTTCGGCGCCGTCTTGGATCTAGAGAGGATAGCCATCAAGGACGTTTTTTTGTGCCTTCTGTACGTTAGGGGTTTCGGCGTATTGGAGGTAAGCGTCTTGTTCAGTACAATTCAAAGATTGATAAATGGTCCCTCGATTGATGTCCATTTTCGTATTTTTAGGCCTTTTGTATGAGTTGCTGCCGGGCGCTGTCTAATAGTTGGGACTGCTGGGAGTACCGAGAGTACCTTTTAACCACTTGGTCACCCAAGGAACAAGCATAAGTACCACATAGTGGAACCCCCATTTTATTCATTTATTGTTCACTATTCAGTAGCGGTAGACGATTATCTCGTCAGTTGATCAATATTAACTAAATTAGTATTAAGTTACCTACAAGAATAATTTCCGATACATTTTTGTCGTGGTTAACGAATGTGATCTACTACGCGAAATATAATTAGATATTTACATTCCCAATAACTATTCTAACTGATATCTCTTTCAAGGGTTAATGAGTGCACTCCGTTTAGAAAAAGATAGAAATAGAAATAAACCCCCTTTTTGATAACCTGTACTGAACCGAATATATCATGGACATGTGCATTTTCTTTGTTTTGTCGTTGTTTACATATTTATTAAAGTATTTAGTGTATGTTTAATGGTTTTCATCACTGATACCCGTCTTTCTTTCGGCAGTAGGGCCAGAACCATTTGGCGCCCCCTCTAATATTTTATTGTAGTCTGTTAAGAACAGTTTATTAAAGAAGAACACTGATCTTCGAACCCACGCCCCCGCTGAAAAGCTAAACTAGCCGAAAATTAAACGAACAAGGGTAATAAAGAAAAATTGGTGCCCAGAACGTGAGCCGCTTTTTTAATTTTTTTTTTATATTATTGGCAGTTATAATGTGTTATATATTTACTTCCAGATATACATTTTGCTAAGACCTGTTCGTACAGTTATTTACATGTGTATTAGTGCAATTTATTATATGGTTTTTAGAGAATTTATTTCGTTTTGTAAAGTTAATATTGATCAACAATTACTATTTCCTCTATTACAGGTGGTTGATATTTTCAAATATTTTTATGGTTTAGTCCGGTACCTTAATGTGTATTTTGGATTATATATTTAATGTTTTTGGGGAGAAGTACTTAGGTTAACCTAAGGGAGGTAGTAATTTTTTTTTGTTCGTATATTGAAGTGATTAGTGTTTTTTATTATTTTCGTGTAGAATAAACACACTTCGCTATTTATTACTCTTAGATTAGAATAGTTCGGTGTAAATTTTTTTGTGTTGATATTTTTTTGTACATATATTTATTCAGCTGTTTAATTATTTCTTGCACACATTTATAATGGATCTTTATCGATTAAATAGGGATGAATTAGAATACGAGTTAAATGTCAGGGGCTTCGCGGACGTTACGTCAGAAACGAATTTATCTATGCGAAAGAAATTAAAAGATTTGATGCGCAATGAACCTTTTGGGGAATTAGTGGTATCGGCTACATTTCACCCTGACGTAGTCGAAGAAATTGATGAATGTAACCGAAAAGTAACAGAATTAGAGGCGTATGTGAATGATCGGGACGTCATAGCAGCAAATAGTAATGAAGCACGGTTGATAGATACGAAACTGGGACATTTAATTTCGCGGTTAAAGAGGCTCACCCCTCCCGATGATGCATTAATAAATAGTATAGTTAACTTAAATACGCGTTTAAGACAGATAGAGAGTAACTTAGATAGCAAAATAAATGCAGCTGAACTTAACGAAAATGAAACAAACAATTTGGCGCCTCCAATTCCCGAAACTCCTGCGGTATGTCATAGTTCGGTGCCCGTTTATAAATGGGATGTACGATTTTCAGGCGGTAAACAGGGTTTGAGTGTGAATGCTTTTATTGAGAGGGTTGAGGAGTATCGAATCTCACGAGGAGTGTCGGAGCGTGAAATATATAATTCCATCACTGATTTGCTTACCGGAAAAGCACTTAGTTGGTTTATATCCGTTAAAGAAAAAATACATAATTGGCCGGAATTCGTTAGCAAGCTACGCGATAATTATTTGCCGTACAATTTTCAAAAAGATTTAATGAAAGAAATTAATGAACGTGAACAAGGTGCCAACGAGAGCGTTAGTGAATTTTTTTCTTGTATGCTAAACTATTTTGGGCGTTTACAAAAGAAATTAACAGAACAAGAGAACATTGAAATTATACATTGCAACTTAGACGCGTTTTATATCGAGCGTGTAGGTTTACAAATAAAGCAGATTGACACAGTAGATAAGTTACAAGAGGTGTGCCAAACTTTAGAAACAAGTAAAAACATGGCCGCCAGGAGAAATATCGCTCGACGAGTAACTACCAGATCAGTTAGTATTTTAGAACCAGATTTAGGGTATAGTCGTGATATACAGGATGATCAGATTTCTCGGCCATCTACGTCAAGGAGTCGCAGGTCTAACCTAAATATTAGTACCATACTTTGTTGGAATTGCGATTCCAATTTACATAAATTTACGGAATGCGATAAACCTAGGAACAAATCGTTTTGCTTTCGGTGTGGTAAACCAGGTGTGACGAAATATTCTTGTGAATGTTCGAGAAAAAATGGGCCAAACGATCGCCGTACTGCCGGTCGCCGATCGTGAATACTATTACAAATCCGGTACCATCAAGTAATTCTTGGCAGGCTTGGTTATCCCTTATTCAAGTAAAATATAAAAAAATCTCGTATTGATAGTTTGTTTCGTTCGGTGGATAAGGGCCCTCGTCCATATCTCGAAGTTACAATTTTTGGCGTAGAGTTATTTGGACTTCTTGAATCGGGCGCGTCACAATCTACAATTGGTAGGCGTGGTTGGGAAAAATTACGTAATTTTAATTTAGTTTTAGAAGATTGTAAAAACACGATTAAGATAGCTAATGGGGAATGTCGTGCGGTTTTGGGTTTAGTGAATCTGCCAATAGTATTAGATGATAAGCTAAAGGTCATACAGTGTTTAGTAGTTTTAGACATAGAGGGGGAAATAATTTTTGGTATAGACTTTTGGCGCGATATAATAATAATAATAATATAGTTTATTTAACAGTAATTATTAGAATAGAACATACACAATATTAAAATACAGTATTATAATATACAACGTCCCAACATTTGTTTATTTTACAGTATACAATATATAATAAAAGCATAGGATATTCAACAAAGACTGTAAATATACAACAAACAAGTACTACATAATAAGAGTATATATATATATATATATATATATATATGGTATAGTGGTGAGAGGTAAGTTAATCCTCTCATGTGGTCTAATGCTACTATACACCAGACATCATAGATGTCTCCATGGTATATAGCGACTTGCCATTTTGCAAGTACCGAGAGCGGTGACCTTCAGCCCTTGGTGGACTTAACCTATATACTGTTATTATACATGATTTGCAGGAAACAACTACTCAGCGGGCAAATACCCCGACCTGCATTGAATTATACCTTACAAATCATGAAATATTGGTAGCCAATGTCATTTGTCAATTCCCCGACCAGACATAGACCGGTTTCGAACTTATTAGTTCTCATCAGTATGCCATAGGTCGTGGAACAGACAAATGACAGTGGCCAACCTGCTAGTCTTATACAGACTAATGTAAATGGTATAGTGGTGAGAGGTAAGTTAATCCTCTCATGTGGTCTAATGCTACTATACACCAGACATCATAGATGTCTCCATGGTATATAGCGACTTGCCATTTTGCAAGTACCGAGAGCGGTGACCTTCAGCCCTTGGTGGACTTAACCTATATACAAGTGACATTGGCTACCAATATTTCATGATTTGTAAGGTATAATTCAATGCAGGTCGGGGTATTTGCCCGCTGAGTTGTTGTTTCCTGCAAATCATGTATAATAACAGTATATAGGTTAAGTCCACCAAGGGCTGAAGGTCACCGCTCTCGGTACTTGCAAAATGGCAAGTCGCTATATACCATGGAGACATCTATGATGTCTGGTGTATAGTAGCATTAGACCACATGAGAGGATTAACTTACCTCTCACCACTATACCATTTACATTAGTCTGTATAAGACTAGCAGGTTGGCCACTGTCATTTGTCTGTTCCACGACCTATGGCATACTGATGAGAACTAATAAGTTCGAAACCGGTCTATGTCTGGTCGGGGAATTGACAAATGACATTGGCTACCAATATTTCATGATTTGTAAGGTATAATTCAATGCAGGTCGGGGTATTTGCCCGCTGAGTAGTTGTTTCCTGCAAATCATGTATAATAACAGTATATAGGTTAAGTCCACCAAGGGCTGAAGGTCACCGCTCTCGGTACTTGCAAAATGGCAAGTCGCTATATACCATGGAGACATCTATGATGTCTGGTGTATAGTAGCATTAGACCACATGAGAGGATTAACTTACCTCTCACCACTATACCATTTACATTAGTCTGTATAAGACTAGCAGGTTGGCCACTGTCATTTGTCTGTTCCACGACCTATGGCATACTGATGAGAACTAATAAGTTCGAAACCGGTCTATGTCTGGTCGGGGAATTGACAAATGACATTGGCTACCAATATTTCATGATTTGTAAGGTATAATTCAATGCAGGTCGGGGTATTTGCCCGCTGAGTAGTTGTTTCCTGCAAATCATGTATAATAACAATATATATATATATATATATCATGTATAATAACAATATATATATATATATATATATATATATCATGTATAATAACAATATATATATATATATATATATATATATATATATATATATATATATATATATATATATATATATATATAGATATAGTTACTGGAGATAAACAAACAGTTACAGTTACTGAAACAGTAGCTGAGTACTGCTTGTGCGTGACTGAAGAAAGAAAAATAGGATACATATAGGATATATACACATATACATATACACACACATACACATACATATACATATAGGATACATGTAAAAAATAAATAGCATACATATTTGAAGGTGATATCTAGATGAGATTATATCGAATATACTAAGTAGTAAGACAAAATAAAAAAGAACATTGTTTCTGATTTTTCGAGTAATCATTGGAAATTTAAGGGTGAATTTAAAGACGTTTGTAATTTTTCGATAGACATGACTAGTGATGAACAAAGTCGGAGGTTAGATAAACTAGTTTCAAGGGTTTTTAATAAGATGGGTACGAGTTTAGGTTGCGCGAAGGGCGTAAAACACGTGATTGATACTGGCGACAGCACACCAGTTAAGCAGCGGTATTACGTGTCACCTTATATTCAGAAAATAATAAACGTTGAAATTGACGAGATGTTGAAGTTAGGCGTAATAGAACCCTCCAATTCGGCATGGTCTAGTCCTGTCGTAATGGTTAAGAAATCATCTGGCGATTATAGGTTTTGCGTGGATTTTAGAAAGGTTAACGCCGTAAGTCGTAGAGACGCATACCCATTGCCTTATGTAAATTCGATATTAGACCGATTGCGCGACGCTCAGTTTTTGTCGTTCATAGATATTAAAAGTGCGTATTGGCAAATTGAGCTCGACGAAGGTAGCAAAGACAAAACAGCTTTCACGGTCCCAGGACGCGGTTTATATCAATTTAGGCGCATGCCTTTTCGTTTGCACAATGCGGCCGCGACTTGGCAACGTTTTGTAGACAACGTCCTAGGGGCAGAATTAGAACCATCAGTTTTCGTATATTTAGATGATATCATCATAGCGACGACTGATTTTGATTCTCATTTGTGGGTTCTAGAAAAGGTTTTCGAAAAACTTGGATTTAACGGTTAATAGAGAAAAATGTAAGTTCATGCGTCCAGAATTGAAATATCTCGGTTTTGTCGTCGACAAAAACGGTTTACATACCGACCCAGATAAGGTAGCGTGTATGCTCGATTATCCTACTCCTAAAAATGTTAAGGAGGTACGTAGATTTGTTGGCATGGTGTCTTGGTACCGTCGATTTATATCCGACTTCGCGACTCGTATAGCTCCTATAAGCAAACTGACTCGAAAAAATCAAGCCTTTGCGTGGACTTCTGAATGCGAGCAAGCTTTTAGGGATATTAAGCAAAGATTAGTCGAAGCTCCTATTTTCACGTGTCCCGATTTCGATAGAGAATTTGTATTACAAACCGATGCCTCTCTAGTAGGATTGTCGTGTGTCTTAACTAAGACTTTCGAGGATGGGGAACGCGTTATTTCATACGCTAGTCGTGCACTTACTTCACAAGAGACAAAATACTCAACTACAGAATTAGAATGCGCCGCGGTGTTGTTTGGAATTGAAAAGGATCGCGCATACATCGAAGGAACCAGGTTTAAGGTCATCACAGAGCATTACTCGTTGAAGTGGCTTCATAAGTTAGAAAATCCTTCTGGCAGACTGGCCCGCTAGTCTTTACGTTTACAAGGCTACGATTTTGAGGTGATACATCGTAAGGGGAAATCACACGTAGTGCCAGATGCACTGTCGCGAGCAATTGCCTATATTACAGTCACTGAGGCCGATCAGGACAAAGACACGTGGTACACAAAATTAAAGCTGAACATACAAAAATTTCCGCAAAGATATCCTAAGTTTAAAGTAAATAACGGCAAAGTTTATAAGTTTATTAATTTCGGTCATCCTACTCTCAATGATGACGATGATTGGAAGTTAGTGGTGCCTAAGGCGTTACGGAAAAGTGTTTTTCAGAAATGTCATGATGAGCCAAGTGCAGGCCATCTTGGCATATTCAAAACTCAAGAGCGAATCGCGAATTTTTATTTTTGGCCTGGGATGAGTACCGATATAGCTAGATATGTGCGTAGCTGTGAGGTATGCAAGTCTCAGAAGCCGGAACAACGTCTCCCGTATGGTCATATGAGGTCGAGGAATATAAATCGTCCTTGGGAAGTTATTGCTACTGATTTTGTCGGTCCGTTGCCAATGACTCGGAACAGAAATTACATATTAGTTGTCACCGACCTGTTCACGAAATATTCGCTTATGTTTCCACTTAAGGCAGCGACTAGCACTTCCGTTGTTAGACATTTGGAAAATGATGCAATATTAATTTACGGCGCTCCCGAGCGAATAATCTGCGACAATGGCCGCCAATATGTATCTAAGGCAGTCAAAAAGTTGGCAGATTCGTATGATTGTAGAATCGTCTATAATGCGAATTACAGCCCGCTTGTTAATCCGGCCGAGCGAACAAATAGGGCGTTGAAAACGATGATTCGGTCGTATGTGAATGAAGACCACCGTTCGTGGGACGTAAACCTGGGTAAAATAGGTTTCGCGTTGAGGACTGCGGTCCATGAGATAACTGGATATTCTCCAGCTTGCAAAAGTCCTATGGCGGAGTTGCTCAGAGGTACAATTTAAGACGCCGCCTCCTGACTTTGAAGGTAGGACCAATCGTTTGGAAAAGAAATTATACGCTTTCGGACGCAACCAAATATTATGCTTCGAAGTTAGCTCCCAAATTCGTTAAGTGCAAAGTCCTTAAGAAGCTATCAACCAACGTTTATGAATTAGCAGATTTTGAAACTGGTAGGTCATTGGGGCAGTGACATATTAAAGATATTAAGGTAAACGAATGATCTTTTTTTTTTCTAAGTAAGGGTGGTGTTACGGTGTCGAAAATATTTGGTTGAATAAAGTAAATCGTAAACTATTTAAATTCAATAAAGGACTCTAAGAGACACCTATCGGCAAGGAGTCATAATTTATTCCGCGAACCGTTCAGATAGGTAGTTCTGATATTAATGTGGCTGGGAAGTAGCGACGGACGAAGTTGCGGCGAGGAGAAACATATGAAAACAGGAGAGTTTATTTGAATTGTAAGATGGTCGGCAAACGTGTGTGTCCTGGAAGAAATTGTTGATAATTTTTCCGGAGATTGTACGGATATTTACACCACGTTCACGTAGTAAGACGTTGCTTATTAGTTATTATATATACGGTATGGTTTTCGGCGCCGTCTTGGATCTAGAGAGGATAGCCATCAAAGACGTTTTTTTGTGCCTTCTGTACGTTAGGGGTTTCGGCGTATTGGAGGTAAGCGTTTTGTTCAGTACAATTCAAAGATTGATAAATGGTCCCTCGATTGATGTCCATTTTCGTATTTTTAGGCCTTTTGTATGAGTTGCTGCTGGGCGCTGTCTAATAGCTGGGACTGCTGGGAGTACCGAGAGTACCTTTTAACCACTTGGTCACCCAAGTAACACATAGTGGAAGCCCCATTTTATTCATTTATTGTTTACCATTCAGTAGTGGTAGACGATTATCTCGTCAGTTGATCAATATTAACTAAATTAGTATTAAGTTACCTACAACAATAATTTCCGATACATTTTTGTCGTGGTTAACGAATGTGATCTACTACGTGAAATATAATTAGATATTTACATTCCCAATAACTATCCTAACTGATATCTCTTGCAAGGGTTAGTGAGTGCACTCCGTTTAGAAAAAGATAGAAATAGAAATAAACCCCCTTTTTGATAACCTGTACTGAACCGAGTATATCATGGACATGTGCATTTTCTTTGTTTTGTCGTTGTTTACATATTTATTAAAGTATTTAGTGTATGTTTAATGGTTTTCATCACTGATACCCGTCTTTCTTTCGGCAGTAGGGCCAGAACCATTTGGCGCCCCTCTAATATTTTATTGGGGTGTAATGGGGTAGTGAAGCGCAAGTTATAGCCTCTCCTACTCAATTGTTAACCTCACCTTCGCAATGAGTTCAATTTGATTTGGGTGCACCCTGTTTTCACTAACGAGGCTCTAACAACCGAGTAAGGGCGGAATAACCCTTACCTTTTGTCGTGAGCACATCCACCTTCTCACGAAGAGTGCGGTAAAAATAACCCACCGCACACAAAGGTTGCTTTTGGAATCGTTTGGTTACCCCATCGTCGCAGTCTCCTTCTGTGCCATGGGACCACACCACTCGCCTTCCGCAACCGAGCTGGTCAGTTGCATACCTGCTCCAGCTGGGAGCGAGTGAGTGGAACAAAATCATCCGGAAGTAAAATACCTTCCCGATCGGATCTCCGGGGGAGGGTGCCCACAGGGACACCTCATCGAATGTCGAAAAAACACCGACAAGTTAAATCCAAGAAAACTAATTCTTTCATCTACGGCGCTTGGAATGTGCGTACTTTGAACGACAGCACTCGCACCGATCGGCCTGAAAGAAGAACTGCTCTAATAGATAGAGAACTTCACCGACTCAATGTTGACGTTGCAGCTCTCAGCGAAACTCGATTTTTGGAGGAAGGCTCTCTCACAGAAAAGTACTACACCTTCTATTGGAAAGGTCTTCCCACCAATTCAAGAAGACAACATGGAGTAGGATTTGCCGTTCGGAATCAACTTGTATCCAACTTAACACAAGTACCACAAGGCCTATCCGAGCGTCTAATGCTGCTACGCTATGAGCTATAAGATGGCAACGCGGTAAATCTAATAAGCACCTACGCTCCCACTCTGGATGCAAGTCACGAAACCAAGGAAATCTTGTATCAACAGCTGGAAGAAACCCTCTGTAGATTACCTAAAACGGAACGACTCGTTATTCTTGGCGATTTTAACGCTAGAGTAGGGAAAGATACAGACACCTGGCCAGAATCATAGGCAAGAACGGTTTGGGCAACATGAACGCTAACGGTCAACTACTCCTAACTAAATGCGCCGAACATGATCTAGTTATAACAAACATCATTTTCCGACAAAAGGATAAATTTAAAGGCACCTGGCGTCACCCCAGATCAGGTCACTGGCATCTACTGGACTATGTTATCGTACGTAGGAAGCATCTCAAAGACGTCCAAATTACAAAGGCGCGCATTGATAGCGAATGTTGGACCGATCATCGTCCTGTTGTCTCTAAAATGAAAATTATTATGAGACCCAAACACCGAAGAACTCAAGTAAAACGTAAACTCCGTCTCTGTATTAGTAAATTGCGTGACCAACAAACCGTCGAACAGCTAAAGCAAAAAGTTCAACAGAATTTGAGTGCACTAGAAGAAACCAATTCTGTAGATGTGCTGCTACCTGGACACAAATTAAAGACAGTTTAAAAAATGCGAGTGAGGAAATTCTTGGCACTGCAGCAAGTAAAAAACAGGAGGACTGGTTCAATGATAATGAAGCTTTTATACAAGAACTTCTTGACCGCAAACATATTGCCTTCCAAAACGCTATCAACCACCCCAACGACTCATCAAAAGCAGAAGCTTTTACCCAATCTAAATACGAAACGCAACGCGAAATCAGAAGAATAAAGAACGAGTGGTGGGCAAGCAAGGCCAGAGAAATTCAAAGGTACGCCGATTCACACGACTACAGGAATTCCTTTTAAGGAGTAAAAGCAGTGTACGGCCCCAGTCGGAAAAATATGTACCCTATTAAAGATTTAAATGGAAATCTCCTCAAAGAAGACCAGGAAATAAGAGCCCGATGGAAAGAACACTACTCTAACATTCTTAATCAGCAAAGTCAAGCCGATCACGATATTATAAATCTTATCCCTCAATATGACACCTTCGAAGACTTAGATAAACCACTAACAACGGAAGAGATCTTAACCGCCATTGGGCAGCTAAAAAATAACAAATCTCTCGGCGCCGACTCACTCCCAGCTGAGATCTTTAAAGCTGTGTCGTCAGAGCTCATACCCTACCTCAAGAAACTGTTTGATGTCGTGTGGGAAAGTGATCAAGCTCCGCAGGAGTTTCGTGATACACTTCTAATCAACCTCTTCAAAAACAAAGGGAGCGCTGCGAACTGTGGAAATTACAGGGGTATAGCTCTCCTGGCTGTTGGAGGGAAGATGGCAAATAGGCTAACACCTGTTATGGAAAAGTTACTTCCTGAAACACAGAGTGGCTTTAGACCAAACCGAGGCACATCTGATTTAATCTTCACACTTAAACAGCTTCAAGAAAAAACACTCGAACATCAAGGAGAAATTCACATGGCCTTCATTGATTTAACCAAGGCGTTTGACTCGGTGGACAGGGAAGTGCTCTGGAAAATTATGTTCCGCTTAGGTATCCCTAGAAAATTTGTGGAAGCATGTCGCAGTCTACATACAAACAACAACGCCCAGGTTATGTATAATAATGGGGCAACCGAACCTTTCCAAACCCTCACTGGAGTTAGGCAGGGATGTGTCCTGGCATCCCTACTTTTTAATTTGTTTACCACTGCTCTAACAATTATTGTTGACAACAAACTGACAGTCAGAGGAATAGGTCTCAGATACCGTTTTGATGGCGGTCTCTTTAACATAGGGCGCTTTAGAGCTTTCACGAAGACGCGGACACGATTCATTTGTGATCTCCAGTATGCGGATGACTGTGCACTTTTAGCCTCTACGCCGGAAGAGCTTCAAGAACTTTTAGATGTGTATGCCCAGAGCTATGATTCCTTGGGACTTAAAATCAACATTGGAAAGACTAAGATTATGTCAACTCCTCATCAAGTGAACCAAATAGACATTACACTTAACGGAAATTCTCTTGAAGTGGTGGATCAGTTCAATTACTTAGGCAACGTTGTTAATGACAAAGCAAACATGGACAGTGAGATTCGCAATAGAATTGACGCTGCATCTAGAGCACTCTGGGGACTTAGAGAGAGAGTATTTGACAACCACGACCTTGCTTTGTCAAAAAAAATGGCTGTCTACAGAGCAGATGTCATTCCAACACTGCTATATGGATGTGAAAGCTGGGTCACTTACCGTCGTCATGTGAAAGAATTAGAGCGTTTTCAGCAAAGACACCTAAGAAGTATGATGAAAATCCGTTGGTTCCATCACATATCAAACGTGGAAGTACTCAGGAGAGCAAACAGCCTTCCAATTGAGGTGCTTACTTGAAGAGCACGCCTAAAATGGGCAGGTCACGTTCATCGTATGCATGATAACCGCCTTCCTAAATGTACACTTTATGGTGAATTGCTAAGCGGTAGAAGAAGGCGTGGCGGTCAACGAAAGAGGTTCAAAGGCGCTCTCCATGAAAATTTAAAATCCTGCGGTATTGCAGACGAGCAATGGGAACAACTTGCAGCGGACAGAACCGAATGGCGAGGGGTTGTGGCCAGCTATCAAGGAAATGTTGCTGCAAGAAGGCCGAATCCAAGACCTAACCAGGTCTATGTTTGTCCTGACTGCGGTCGACATGTGCTCTCCCGAATTGGCCTCTATAGCCATAGTCGTGTGCACCGTAGATGAATGGGAATTACAATAGACTACACCTTTTACTTGTTTTTTATTGTAACAATCTATCGACTGTAACATTTTTATACTCGGACTCGAGTAACGGCTAATAATAAAAATATTGTATTGTAGTCTGTTAAGAACAGTTTATTAAAGAAGAACACTGATCTTCGAACCCACGCCCCCGCTGAAAAGCTAAACTAGCCGAAAATTAAACGAACAAGGGTAATAACATGTTAGAGACATGATGACATTAAATCAGAAACATCCCAATATTGCTGCGGAATTTGCCAAAGATAATTTTGTCATTCACAAAACTAATCATCAATTTTCAGCACTGCCTATTGACCAGGCGTATGAACAACACAATGCTGTAGTAAAAGGGGTAGGTGGAGCCATAGGATTAACTGAAAACCCATCTGCACTTCGGCGGTGGACGGTCGCTGGACCAGAAATAGCACGGATGGTATTGCAATTTCAGGATATGATTGACCCCTCAGCTACGGAAGGTTTCCGGCACCACGATGAGAACCAATCTATGCAATATTGCTTTAAGCAGAATGTCCAAAATGCTGTTCCAACTTTTGAGGAACTTGGAAATCTTTTCACCAATGATGTAGAGGACCTTATAAACCTTGCCACAAAGCAGGTGGCCCATTATGCTGTAAAGATAACTGTTTCCGAGATAGAGGACGTAGATGCACGTGAGTTTCATCGTTTTGTCGACAAAAGAATCGATTGTCGAATAGAAACCATTATGAAGCCACTTAGAAAACTAAAACTCCCATTAATGAGTACACCACCTCCACAAACATCCAAAGCTAAAAGTGCTCTACGATCAATACGTAATGACTGTAACCTATTTGCTCGTTTGTATAAAGGGTGTGAAGCCAGAGGTGGTGATCTGAGTGATTTTCTCCGACACGAGAATCATGCGTGGCCAACATCACTTGCCGAATACGGGCATCTTCGAATATCGAAAAAAAGTGATATCATAGGTTGTGTGGAACAGCTGCTTCAGGAACATGACCAACTTGAAACATTGGACACAATATTGCTTGATGGGGCTGTACTCGTAAATATCGTTAGACCGACCGACTCTGCGGATTACGCAGAACAAGGATTTAATCCCTACGTCAAAACATATTTTAGACGTACTTCTAGGCTAGAAGTTATTTGGGATACTTATCGCCCTGATTCATTAAAAACAATGGCTCATCAGAAACGGGGAACCGGTACTCGAACTCATGTTGCATTGAAAACGCCCCTGCCAAAGAAATGGAACGAATTTTTGCGAGTGGATGACAATAAGGTAGAGTTATTTAAGTTCCTCGGAATGCATATCAAAAATATAACTCCTGATGTTGGAACTACTATAACAACAATGGGGGAAGATGTAGTAAGTAAAACAGACAGCTGTTTTGCACCAGTATGCCCGTCTACTTATGAAGAGCTGGACACCAGGCTTATCCTGCATGCTCATGCTGCCGTTGAGCAGGGATGCTCTCGAATACTTTTAAGAACCGTTGATTCTGACGTACTAGTATTGGACATTGCTTTCGCTAGTCAATATCCAGGTGTAAAACTGTGGATTGAATTAGGGACAGGGAAGAACATTCGAATAATTTCTGCACATGGGGTGCAGCGATGAGATTTGAAAAAGCATCGGCGCTACCAGGCTTTCATGCCTTCACTGGATGCGATACAGTGTCTTCATTCGCTTCACGTGGAAAAATAACGGTGTGGAAGGCATGGGAAAGATACCCACAGGTTACAGCAGCTTTCAGTTCTATATCACAACCATCCGAAGAGATAGAACTAGATGTTTTCGACAAACTTCAACGCGTTGTAATTTTAATGTACGACCAAACATGTTCAGAAACTGATGTTAATGTTGCTAGATGGTACCTCTTTACCCAAAAAAACCGTACACTTGAAGGAATCCCCTACACGAGATGCACTTCTATTACATATTAAGAGGGCAGCTTAAATGGATGACACTCCCAGAGGCTTTAAAATCCTGTAAAGAAATAATCGCTTGTACACGTAAAATATGTACAGGGCATTGCAAATGCGTGAGTTCTAATGTTCAGTGTACATCAATATGTAAGTGTAGGGGCAATTGTGAGAACTAACTCTGTCACGTGTATACATAACTTTTTCACCGAAAATAATTATTTAAAAAGTGTAGTTGTATTTTTGTACTAAATTAAACTGATATTGAAACATTATGAGTTATCATTACGTTGCATTACCAAATGTTACCTAACTCTGTTGTAGCTAATGCCACAGCAAATTCTTTAACAGCTAAAAGATACTAAAATTATCTCATTTTAAACTTTATTTTTCTAACAGTTTAACAGTGAATTTGTAAAAACTAGATAACATATTTTAGATTTTTATCTTTTTCTGGGTTTATCTATCAAATTTGTAAACTTAGCAAGAAAGTTCTAATAACTAAAAATAATGTTCCATAAAAGAGCTACCATAATTTTAAAAAATTATTAAAATTGGAAAAATAGGAGCTAAGATAGTAGGCGTATTACACGAGCGCGTAGGCGTCATTTTCAAAAGGCAGCCATTTTGTTATTTTGTGACATATTGAAAGGCTCCTTATTTTTTTATGTTTAGAATTGTATACAAAACAATCCCTGAAAGTTTCATGCTTTCTTCATTAATAGCACAATTTTTACTGAAATCTGCCTAACTACTATAAAAGATTGCTCATGATTGTCCGGCGTGCAATGCTTTAGCAAGACAACCGCCTAGTGTACCCATGACCCAACCGAAACTAGCAGAGTATCCGCGACTTCATATAGATTTTGCAGGACAGTTTTTATTGTGATAGATGCGCACTCCAAATGGCCGGAAGTTATTCAAATGAATAATATAACTACGGAATCCACTATACATGCTCTGAAAACATTATTTGTAAGATATGGATTATGCGAATAAATTGTTTCTGATAATGGTACAATACTTGCGACGGGAAATTTTAAGCAATTCTGTGTTACATTTGGAATCGAGCACATTAAAATTCCCGCATATCAAGCGCAGTCTAATGAGCAAGCCGAACGTGACGTGCAAACTTTCAAAAATGCATTAAAGAAGATAATTTTTGAAAATCCGACTGCAAATATACAGGATAATATACAAAAATCTTTATTCAGATGTAGAGCTACACCACACGCCACTACAAATGTCACACCGAGTGAATTATTTTTAAGAAGATACGCATACGCCGCTAGATTTATTACATCCCACAAAAGTGGACTGCCAAAAAAGCGGAAGATTATAGTAAGTTTTTAATGTGAGAGGGGAAGTATGGGTGAAGGATTTTCGAAAGTAGCCGCCCACATGGATTCAGGGACAAATTATTAAAAAAGAAGGAAAAAGGGTGTGTACAGTCCAAGTTGATAATGGTAAGTGGAGACGACATACTAATCAGATTCGAAAAAACCATTCTAAATACAATCCAAAGGATACAATTATTCTGCCCATAAAGGAGACACAAAATAATCCTACTTCTTCGCCTATTCAAGCTCCGGAGGAACGACGGAAGAGTTTACCTCTAGCTATGTGAAAAAATCGACGAAAAATTAACCCGTCTAAACTTATTGATGAATTGGCTCCAAACTAAGTGTAAGGGAGTTGTCATGTTTACGTTTATAGTAGGTTATTATCATTATTATTGTTATAAGGAGGAATGCGTGAGTACTCCACGAAAGAGGGACGCAATAGAATTTGTTAAGTTGCTACAGGTGTGCGGTGATAAGAATTTACGTTCCTACTACCGGTTTTCAATAATGACTACAAACTATAAACTACTTCAATTTTAAGTGTAATAACAATAAGGTTATACATTTCTTAATATTCTTAATAACAAGTGAGTGTTAATAAACAAATGTGTATAACAATAAGTGAGTAGCTGCCAGCAGATGAACCCACGGAACTACAAATAAAGTAAAGTTCCTAGTTACTAAAATAGACAATTAAAGTAATGGGAAACGTAAAAGTATCCAATTCTTATCAACGACCGAACAAGACCTGACGGTGGGGGCGAGAGTAGGTGCGTCTTTACTATGGACATACTTTGATATGCGATGTAAAGCAACGTCAGGCGCAGTTAGTAGTTGGATGGGTGACCGTTCCAACGAAGACCGCGTCCTCGCCTCACACATCTTCCAGCGCCTTGTATATCAGTGTATGCACGGAAGCTATGCAACCTTAGGCGAGGGTTGTATAGGGGATATACCATCTGGTTAGGACTCTGTTCCCATTAATTGTTTGAATTAATGTTCCCATCATCAGATGGCCCTACTTATCCTGTTTGTTAGTTCGAATGTTCGTCTTTCGTTTTTTGTTGACTTTTTTTATAGAGAGAAAAAACATATAGATGAAAATACATAGTCAGTTACATACAGTGTTGTTGAGAGATACTTATATACCTTAGTTACACCGCATATTAGTTATTAATAGTATTACCGCTTATAGCTGTGTTCAAAATTGAGTTTCTGTTTATTATATCCTACCTCCTTATTGTCCATCCCGTTAGCCCTATAATAAACAGTGGAAAAAACAGTGCATCGATACTGATGGTAAGTCAATTTTGAATTCCCCTTTTTTGAATTATTAGATACAGTCCACTTGATTCATTTCTTTAGTTTTGCTGAGAAAAATAACAAACATTTTTTTGGTTCCGTTCGAGCACGGATAGTTAATTAGATTTTTTAGTTGTTATTTTTTTCATTCTTAAATATAGTCAAAGTATTTTTAGTAAAATAATTTCACTTAGTTTATAGCCTTCTAGTTTATCCTCGAGTTTATCATCTGTATAGTTTTTATCGAGTTTTTTTTATGGTAGTTTTTTCTGTGCATCTGGTTTTTTCTCTCTCTAAAAATTTGTAGTTCATATATTACACAAGTTGTTGGTAATAAATATCCTTTAGTTAATTTAATTTAGTAATAGTTTAGTAGTGGTAGTAGCAATTTTACAACATTGTTGCAAAGAAAATAATTTTTTTTGTTAATTAATAATTTAATAATAAATCCCTTATTATTAATTTGAAAATGGCACCAACAAAAAAGGAAAAGGAGCTTAGTATACTTGTGTCGAAAAAGGAACAATATTTTCGTAGAATACAATCATTATTTGACTTGGGTAAAAAACTTGATGATGAGACAAATTTAAATAATTTTAGGATCAGATTTAAATCTTTAGAGGACACCAAAGTGTCGTTTTTGCAAATAGTAGATGATATAAATGCACTTAGTTTCGAAATAGATGATAATTATGCACCAAATTACCAGGTATTGGACACATTTGATGAATTGTATTGTAACATTTTAGCTATAGCAGATAAGGCTCTTGCAAAACGTGCCGCTAGTAATAGTGAGACTTCTAGTACACCTAAAAATATTCCTAGGTTACCACAAATAGAATTACCTGGGTTTTCAGGAAACCCTAAGGAGTGGCCAACATTTTATGAATGCTTTAAAAATCTTATCCATGATAATAAAGATTTGAATGACGTGGATAAGGTACATTACTTGATTGGGAAATTAAATGGAAAAGCTCTAACTGTTTGTTCTGGAGTTCCACCTGTAGCTGATAATTATAATATTATCTGGCAGGCCTTAGTTGACAAATTTCAGGATAAACGTTTATTAGCCAACACTTATTTAGAACAAATATTTGAATTGAAACCAGCACAAACAGCTTCTGCTAATAATTTAAATAACTTTTTAGAAAAATTTGATACTGCCACTAGGGCTCTTAAAAAATTAGATATTAAAGATTTGTTTGACTACACTTTGTCATATTTAGCCTTGAAAAAACTTGATCCAGAAACTAATCGTTTATTTGAAAATTCCCATAAAGATTCTGCCATACCTTCTTACCAGGAAATTATTACTTTTGTCAAAGCACAAACAAAAATTCATTCGCGCACTTATCCTTCCAGTAAGACACCTTTAAATAGTGGTAACAATAAAACGAAATTTAGCCATAGTTTTGTTATTAATAACAATAATAACAATCCGACAAAATGTCCGATGTGTAGTGCTAATACACATCTAATTTCCAATTGTTTCACATTTTTAGAACTTTCCCCTAATGAACGTTATAAGGTAGTGAAAAATAAAAATTTGTGTTTAAATTGTCTAGGTTCTCATAAAATTTTGGTATGTAGAAGTAAGATTAATTGCAAATTTTGTCAACTTAGACATCATTCATTGTTGCATTTTGGTAAATCGATTCGCGGAAACTATGATAGACAGCCGGTGTGTGAAACTGTAGTAAATAGTGTAGAGGTGCCATCGAGTAGTGGGGTCAACGTAAATCCTAATAATTCTAACACCCAGGCAACCGCAGCCGCAACATCGACTTCCAACGATTATTTTAATAATCATTCTAATTTAAATTCTACATCACTAATGAGTGTTTGTTCTGCCGCTATTAAACCAATGTTTAATTTTAATAAAACTGTATTATTATCCACCGCTATTGTCAATATTTTAGATCAAACCGGTGAAATGCAGAAGGTTAGATTTTTGTTAGATTCTGCTAGTCAATCGCATTTCATTACAGTTAAATGTTGTCGGCGGTTGAAATTACCCATATTGAAAACGCATTCGACAGTGCGAGGCATTGGCGTAGCATCGTGCTCAACTAGGGGTCATGTTAATATAGTTATTTCTTCCTGTTTGGACCCAACTAAACGATATCCATTAGATGCATTAGTCGTAGATAATATAGTGGAGAAATTACCATTTTCTGTAGTCCAAACTGACTCACTTCATTATATTAATAATTTACCATTAGCTGATAGAACTTTTCATCTCCCAGGGGAGATTGATGGAATAATAGGTGCGGACTTATACCCACATTTACTAGGAAAAACGCGTATAGTTGGACCGCCAAATTCACCTGTAGCTCTCGAAACAAGTTTAGGGTTTGTTTTAATGGGCACAGTACCAGTTATTTCAAATAATGAAATTCAACAAAATTTTTGTACAATTATAGATCCTCCACTTGAAAATTTAGTTAGTAAATTTTGGGAAATTGAGGAAATCCCAGTGCAAACTTTTCAAAATCCTGAAGATGTAGAATGTGAAAATATTTTTAAATCGACTTATAAACGAGATTCATCCGGACGGTATAGTGTAGCTTTGCCTTTTAAAACTAGTTCATCTAATCTCGGTGATTCCTATTCAGTTGCATTTAGAAGATTTATGTCATTAGAAAAGAAATTTCAACTTTTTGAAGATTATAAAAATCAGTATTCGGACGTAATAAATGATTACATAGTGCAAGGGCATATGTCGAAAATTTATGATGAAAATTTTGTATCACCTTCTTATTATATACCACATCATGGTGTTCTTAAATTAGAAAGTTCAAGTACACCTTTAAGAGTAGTGTTCGACGCTAGTGCCAAAACAGATAGTTCATTTTCTCTAAATGATTTATTGTACACTGGACCTAAATTACAATCCGATGTTTTGAATATGTTTCTTAATTTTCGGTTGTGTGAAATAGCATTTACCGCAGATATACGTCAAATGTATAGGCAGATAGCTTTATGTCCAGAACATAGATGTTTTCAACGTTTGTTATGGAGATTTTCGCCTAATGAACCGATTTGTACTTATGAATTAAACACTGTTTCATTCGGAGTAAAATCTTCACCCTTTTTAGCTTTGAGAACTGTGCGTCAGTTAGCTGTAGATGAAGCAAACTCTTATCCATTGGCCTCAAAGATAGTTTGTAGAGATATGTATATGGATGATCTTGTTTCTAGTATTTCAAACATTAGTCAAGCAAAATTATTGTATAAACAATTAGTACATTTATTTAAATCTGGTGGATTTGATTTGGTAAAGTGGTCGGTTAATTCTAAAGAACTTTTAGCAGAGATACCAATAGAAAATCGTGCAGTTGATGTAGTTAATTTTGAAACTGATTATTTAAAGGTTTTAGGCCTACAATGGCAACCTAATTTAGACATTTTTACTTTTAAAATACGTTCTGAGCCTCGTGAATGTACAAAGAGAAATATTCTCTCTGTAGTAGCCCGCTTTTTTGATCCATTAGGCTTAATAGCTCCAGTTGTTTTAGTAATTAAATTATTTATTAAGCAATTATGGACATATCACGTAGACTGGGATGAAATCCCCCCTGATAGTTTTGTAAAACAGTGGATAGAATTTGAAAATGAATTGCCACTTTTAAGTAAATTTCAAATTCCGCGTCATATAGGAGTTTTTGAGAATTCTAGTGCTATATTAATTGGATTTGCCGATGCTTGTGAAACTTCATTTGGATCAGTTGTTTATTTGCGAACAGTGACTGATGGTCGAGTTCAAACTAGCTTAATATGTGCCAAAACTAAAGTCTCACCTTTAAAAACTCTTTCGATACCCAGACTAGAACTTTGTGCTGCACATTTGTTGTCTAAAACTTATAAATTTTGTAGTAGAAACTTTTAAATCGCGTTTAGAAATAGATAAAATTTTAGCATTATCTGATTCAACTGTAGTCCTTACTTGGATAAATTCATCTCCTCATAGATGGAAAACGTTTGTGGCCAATCGTGTATCAAAGATACAAGAATTAGTTCCCTCAAAAAACTGGTTCCACATAAGTGGAAAATTTAATATTTCGGATTGTCTTTCGAGAGGGTTAAAACCCTCCCGCTTTATGGCCACTAAGGAATGGACTATTGGACCTAGTTGGCTGAGGTCTGACGAGTCTTATTGGCCCATTAGATCATTTATCGAGGAGAATTATACTCCATTGGAAGAAAAATTAGTAACATTGGTGATTACTAATGATTTTGTTCACCCTTTAATTACTCTAATGGAACGTTGCTCATCTTGGTTAAAATTACTCCGTTGTAGCGTTTACTTTTTACGTTTTATTCAAAAATTGCCACGTCGAAAATATATTTCTGCTTCAGATTTACAGACAGCAGAATATACTTTGATAAAAATTGTTCAAAATAATCATTTTGCTCGGGAAATTTCACTGTTAGAAAATAAAGAAATACTAGCCTCATCTTTACGTAAACTTAGGCCATTTTTAAAAGATGGCATTCTCAGAGTAGGCGGACGCTTAGTAAATTTACATTTAGATTTTGATAGCCAACATCCGATTTTACTCCCTAAAAAGGATAATTTAGTAGATTTATTGATAGATCATTATCATTGTCACAACCTTCATACAGGCCCTAATTTAGTTTTATCATTATTGAGACAACGGTTTTGGATTTTAGCAGCGCGTGGAGTAGTACGAAATAGAATACATAAATGTAATATTTGTTTTAAGGCCCGACCTCAACCGCGATTTCCGTTAATGGGAAATCTTCCTCCTTGTCGAGTTCAACAAGCTAAAGTTTTTTTGCACACCGGTGTTGATTTCGCCGGTCCGATTTATATAATACTTAACCGCAGAAGAGGTGCACATTCACAAAAGGCATATATTTGTCTATTCGTTTGTCTTGCTACTAAAGCAATACATTTAGAGTTAGTCTCCGATTTGACAACTGCGAATTTTTTGCAAGCATTCAAACGCTTCCTATCGCGTAGAGGCCTCTGTTCTGTAATGTATTCCGACTGTGGAACTAATTTTATTGGTGCTAAAACTGTGCTTAATGAAATTTATCGTTTGGTTGAGTCAAAAGAATTTGTAGAAACTATTTCAACTGAATTAACTAATAGAGGAATTGAATGGAAATTTAACCCCCCGGCTGCGCCACATTTTGGATCCTTATGGGAAAGTAATGTAAAATCTGTTAAAACACATTTATACAAGGTAGTAGGTAATCAGTTGCTGTCATATGAAGAAATGAACACATTGCTAATACAAATAGAAGCTTTACTTAATTCACGTCCGTTGTGTGTCTTAAGTTCAGATCCAGCTGAACCTCTGGCACTCACACCCGCGCATTTTTTAACACTTACCCCACTTGATAGATTGCCGGCATGTGATCTTACTAATGAAAAATTAAATCGTTTAGATAGATATCAAATGATAGACCGTATGGTTCAGGATTACTGGAAGCGATGGCATTTAGAATATTTGCACACATTACAGGTACGCGAGCGCTGGAATACTCCTTCTAATCCAGTTAAAATTGGTACAATTGTTTTGGTACAACAACCTAATACCCCACCGCTACAGTGGCCATTAGGGCGCATTGTAGAATTATTTCCTGGACGAGATGGTGTGGTTAGAGTCGTCTCTGTGAAAACAAAAAATGGAATTTTTAAGCGCCCTGTAGTCAAAATGTGTCCATTGCCTACCCAGTAATTGTAGATGTTTAAATATATTTTTTTGTCTTATATTAGTTTAGTAAATAGTTGTAAATATGCTATTTAGTTTATTAGAGTTAAGAGATGGCATATATATTAGTAGTAGTTATTCACCACCTGGTTTCTGAAATATTCTTTCAGGGGCGGGGGAATGGTTAGGACTCTGTTCCCATTAATTGTTTGAATTAATGTTCCCATCATCAGATGGCCCTACTTATCCTGTTTGTTAGTTCGAATGTTCGTCTTTCGTTTTTTGTTGACTTTTTTTATAGAGAGAAAAAACATATAGATGAAAATACATAGTCAGTTACATACAGTGTTGTTGAGAGATACTTATATACCTTAGTTACACCGCATATTAGTTATTAATAGTATTACCGCTTATAGCTGTGTTCAAAATTGAGTTTCTGTTTATTATATCCTACCTCCTTATTGTCCATCCCGTTAGCCCTATAATAAACAGTGGAAAAAACAGTGCATCGATACTGATGGTAAGTCAATTTTGAATTCCCCTTTTTTGAATTATTAGATACAGTCCACTTGATTCATTTCTTTAGTTTTGCTGAGAAAAATAACAAACACCATCCTTCGGAGGGGATGTAAAGCAGTCGGTCCCTTGTCTATTAAATGTTAGGCAAGTAAAAGATCCCTACTCTTCTTAAGGGAAGAGGTTCGGCAAAATTCCTGGTTGGGGGTAGCTCGTCTACGGGCGTCGGTGATAGGCCTCAGTAGCGGAAATAGATCGACGTTAAATAAATGTATTAAAAAAAAGACCTGACGAGTCAACTTTCGCCGTACAACTATGAAGACTGAAGAGGTGGATACTAGAATGACGGTGCACATCGCTGACGTCGTGAAGCAAGGCTTCCAAAAAATCCTGATTCAAACCGGCGCGCGACGTACTGGTGCTGGCTGTGAGCTGTGCGCTTAAACTGGCAAAGTTTGACTAAATGTGCGTGCAACTGGGAGAGTATGAAACCATCCTTACATAGCCGTGCACACTCTTGTTGATGTTCTAGGTAAGAATTTCAAATAGGTTACGTTAGTTTCAGTTATTTAAGTACCGGTACTTACATGCATAGATTATAATTCGTCTTTTCTTATAGGTGAAGGAAAATGTAAATTTTGCCAATGTTTCATTTTCTTTCTAATTGAGACACGGTGGAGTTTTTGCAGGATAAGGAAACCTTTTCCGGACGATACAAACGGTTTCTTGGCAGCCGCTTCTGGGAACATGGATGGTGGCTATGTCTTACCTTGAGATATATTTTGTCGTTATGTACGACAGGTAAGATGTTTTTCGTATGATTGATGGTCGACAGGTAAGAGCACTTGGCTCTAACCCAAAAGTTCCGGGTTAGATTTCCGGTCGTGGCAGTGGATAATATTGTGATAGGAATTTTTCCACTTTGTACGGATATTGAGTGTGTGCCCCTTGTCTTTAAATTTATAGCCCTCTCCCACACAAGCCTCTTCCAGAGCCTTCCGGGATAAAGAAGGTCCTGTGGTATTACCTGTGGTGTCTATACAGAGCTTGAAAACAAGATGTTTCGGCACAATTAACGAAATCAAATTGCAGGTCTTCACAGGAGAAAAGCGTAAATGAATGCAGACGCCATCTTTTCACGAAAAAAAATCGCGGCTTGGAAAACATCCGACCTACTTTTGACGCACTAAAAATGCACATAAAGCACGCTGTCTTCCAAGACTGTCATGTTTTGGTCAATGTTTACAACTTTGGCAGGGCCTGTCTAGTTCAGCGGAGTGGGGTTGGGAAAGGCCTGAGGAGCGATGACGCCTTGTTTGTAGCGTGTTTATGGCTACTGCTCACACTAATTCCAGGTTCAAATCCAAGAAAGCTATGAACATTACCAGTATGCAACCAGAAGTACTAACACATGTCAAACGTATATTTCAATATGTTCAATTATTAGCAGTCGAATTATAAATATCAGTCAGATTTACTCTACATCAATTAAACTCCATAAACAAATTATAAAAATAATAAATATGTTGTTATAAATCAGTTAAGAAAATAAGTTACATAGATTCAAAGAAATTTAGTTGCCAACCTCCTTATACGGTGATATACGTAGTTCCATCTTGTCGATTGTAAGAACCGCCATTGTGTCAAGTATCATGACCGATGCCACGTGTCGAAATCAAGCGCATGCCGCACATGATGTTCCTTGCATATAAGGTGCTATGAGTGGAATTTAATTACTATTAATGTACATGATGATGTCAATTTTCAACTACTATCGTCAGATAGAGCAGGTAAAGATATTTAACTTTAATCTTTAAATATATAATCTAATTTTCAACTATATTTGTTATAGTACAGTTACCAGTTAGAAATAAATTTATTGTAAAACCAGTATGTCCAAATTTAAGTAAAACGTCCCGACCAGAAATCCGTAAGTAACTTATCTGAGAATACTATTAAATAGAGGCCATTTAAGAGTAACCAGAAAATTTTAATACGAATTTTAGGGTCGTCCGAAGGGTGGTGATAACACTCGTCCGAGGGGTCATCGTGGCAGTCGTCCGAAGGGTGATATTATCATTTATCCTAAGAGATGTCCAGTAAGTTACACTAGTTCTGAGGATCCTGCAGATTCTGGGAATTTTTCAAAATTTTATTACTTATGGTTGACCAGTTCATCTTTACCTCAACTATGCAGCTCAAATTTAAACCATATTAGAAACATTCAAAGTTATCAGTAGTCCTGCATAAGATCTTAATCGGACATGGAAAGGTAAATTTTACTTCATATGACAAATAAAGCACACTAACGAGTTTATGGTATATCTAACTGTTAGTATTATATTTTATTCATTGGTTATAAACTGTCAAACTTTAAATTTCATCTATATAAAAACTAAATGTAACAACTATAAATTCAACTTATCATTAATATATAACTCGTGACTGCTATTTTTGTTCCTTGGAAATTGATATTGTCAATCCTTATGTGTTTGAGATTTAAAGAGTTTGTGTTCGTCCCAGCTTTTTATACAACTTAGTTTAAAATGATTTCTAATAAAATCGTTACGTAGTTCTAAGTTTCTAAAAAACTGTTAATTAGTTTGTTAGTTTCTAATAAAACTAAAAAAATATATTTTGCTTTGTTTCATTTCGTCAATAATTTAATAATACTCAGTTGATATACAGTTTCAAAAAAATATGTATAAATTCATATAAATCAGATAATTAATTAAAATATTGTAATAATAAAATTTTTCAATATTTATCATTCTGATTGAACAAGTCTCACTAGAAGTACATGATAGAATGATTGGAGCCCCAGAATAATATCTTTGACCTAAGTGATCCTTAAATATTCATAAAAGTCATATAAAAGAAAAGGGAATAAATAACCACTTTATGTCATCGTCGACGGCCCATCTACTGAGCTAATGAGCTAGTCAGCAGTATAACCTACCCTCGCAATAAGGAAGTCTTCCCAGGGTAATAAATTTCCATAACAACAGGTAAGTAGATTACACGTGGTTCCCAACGTGGTTATTCGCGACGCCTAACGTGGTTATACGTGGCCAACAGTGGTTACACCTGTCGTAATATTTGTGATTTACATCGTACATAACACTCTTGTTAACTTTCATACTTTTTCTAGAATTCTAGAATTTATTAAATTCTATCTTTATTTAAAAAATTTCTAATATAGAACGTTAAGTATATTATTTAAGGGGACTTAGTCAATTAGATAACTGAGTATATTAAATAATCTGACGAGATAGTTGAACATCTGACAATTTTAAAAAATGAAATTGATACTGAAGGGGCTTAATTACTTAATTATTTATACTTTGAGTAATAAAGTGATAGTAATGCAGTTGTCCATATATCAGGATATTGTCGGGAAACATAGGTATATTTTCTCTTAATAAGTGGTTTGTTGCGATACTAGCTACCAAAAAGTAAATTTTAGAGGACCTTGTTTTAAATTTATATTTCATTTAATTATAGTTATTCAAATATAGTGTCAAAATGGAAACTTATCCTATGAGAGTAAATTATTTAAGGAACAGATTGATGAATTATTGATTAGGAATATTGGAACAACTAAAAAAGACTTAAATATCAAAAGAAAAATGTTGAGAAAACTATTAGATAAGGAGGAAAGGAGTCATAGGGATATGAATATGAATATGAATATGAATATGAATATGAATATGAATATGAATATGAATATGAATATGAATATGAATATGAATATGAATATGAATATGAATATGAATATGAATATGAATATGAATATGAATATGAATATGAATATGAATATGAATATGAATATGAATATGAATATGAATATGAATATGAATATGAATATGAATATGAATATGAATATGAATATGAATATGAATATGAATATGAATATGAATATGAATATGAATATGAAATGAAATGAAATATGAATGTGGAAGAGCAGAGAGTGTATCACTCTACTGAACTTCGCCCTTTTATTATTGTATTCAATAATAAATAAAGACATTATTTACGCTGGGAGCACCAGTA
Source organism: Leptura quadrifasciata (assembly GCA_963675555.1). NCBI lineage: Eukaryota > Metazoa > Arthropoda > Insecta > Coleoptera > Cerambycidae > Leptura > Leptura quadrifasciata. The sequence continues at coordinate 84,278,061 of OY776676.1, forward strand.
ACCACTATCTACACCGGAGAGTCAGTGATCACTGGTTCCGTGACTCGTGTGCCCTGAGCAGACACAATGAACCAAGAATGACAGCCTTCTGCATTCTCCCGGCCAGGACTTCTGCCGATTGTCGGCATGCAGGTATGATATTCAATTCCGAAAGCAGCGTGTGTCTCGTTCCACCGAGAGCTCCTATAATCAGTACCACCAGCTTGACAAGACATATATATATATATATATATATATATATGTATTGTCATGGGCATTCACACTAGCAGATGTAAATAAAATGATATGAATTTCAAGGATAAATAAAATTACTAAGGGTAAGCCAATCATGAAAGTTTCCAAAGTAATACTTGAGATTTTAAATATTGTCGCCATTTTCAATGCTAAGCTTATGATTGTAAAACTCAATAAGACTGTACTTTAGTGTAGTGAAACCTTATTTTGGCTCAGGATGACTGTAGTATTTGGAGAAATGAGGAATTTTCGTTAAATCTAGACAAAATTAAATTATGTAATAGTAAGTAGTATCCAAAGACGTTTAAAGAATAATTAAATAGACAGTAAATTAGGGTAAATAAGAACGGGACACTAAATAACAGTGATTTTAAAATAATGTGATAAAACAATAAAATGGAAGAACAATGTCACATTATAACGTTTTCGAAAGTGTAAAAAGTAAAATTAATGAAACAAACATTTCTTGAGAGTAATATTTAGTTTTAGATAGTTTGTAGTAATAATATGTATTGGTAATGTAAAACAGTGGTCGTTGTGAAAAACAATAACGTTTGCTAGGGAACGAAAATAATAAAAGAAAGAAAGAGGAGAGAAGAAAAATATTTTGAGTTAAATATATTGGAGTTATATGAAGTTGCATGTTTCCAAAATAAAGAGTAAAGACTGATATAAAGTGGGTTGGTTACCTAACACAATATAAAGTTCCAGAGTATCAACATATCATAATAAATAGGTTAGTCAGATATCGGATCAACTGGTAATAGACAGAAATCTGGAGGGAGTAAATGGTACGTACGTACCACAGCACCGGATAATATCTGCAGCATCGTCGAGAACATTCCTAGTCTCTAAAGGTATATATACCAATATCATCATTATTTGCAAATAATTAAAGTCTCGAGCAATTTTAGTTTTCAAATGACATTTCTAGTTCTAAGTAATTTCTTTAATATAGTTTAGTTTGTTACTCATTACTCTCAGTAATACATGTAATTATTGTATACTTAACGAAGGTTTTTCATTTCTAAATTTAGGTAATATTGATACTAGAACCGGCTCCTAGGATAAGAGATCTTATGCTCTGTTGAGTCTTACAAAAGTATCTACTAAAACAGATTAAAAACTCACGTATTTTCGATATCTTTCAGGTGATATCGTGGCGCCCAAAATAAAATATACTATATAATAATAAATACAGAATAGTATATATATATATATATATATATATATATATATATGTATATTTTGATAGTACCAGTAGCCACTCCCCGCGCCCGTGGGGCGAGTGACTATTGGGTCCGAGTGCCCTGAGTAGACTTAACGATAAAAGTATTACGGCCTTCTGCATTTTTCCAGCTAAGATCTCTGCCGAGTCTCGGCATGCCGGTATGACCTTAAGCTCCGAAAGTAGTGTGTGTCTCGTTCCACCAAGGGCCCCAATAATCAGTACCAGGATCTTAACAGTATGGCCTGGATAAAGTCTGCGGAGTTCGAAGAGCAAATCTCGACTTTTTGTCCGTTTTTCCTCCTCTTTCAAGACAATGTTGTTCTCAGCGGAAGCCGAGAATTCCACGACATACATTGCCTTCAGTTGGTGGTCGAGAAGTACTATGTCAGGCTTGTTGGCTTGTATTTGCCTGACGGTGGGAAACGAGTAGTTCCAATAAATTAGACATTTCTCATTCCCCACAACGGACTCAATATCCCCCGGAGCGTAAGGCAACACTGGTGTTTCGTCTATCCCATACGAGTGCCTTAGATGATAGTAAAGCACCCGTAATGCTCCGTCGTGTCTGTGAATATAGGCCGAGACTGCGTATGTCGGACAAGCCGACAACAAGTGCATTAGAGTCTCCGGTGCCCAGCGCCAGGCCCTGCAGCTGACATCAGGGACCTCCTCCATACCCATGACACGACGTCGATAGACGAGGGTGTTAAATACACCATCCTGGCAAGCCATTATGAATCCCTCGGTCTCGGACTTCAGCCCGGCTGACCTTAAAAAGGCGAAGGTAAGCTTTTCGGATAAGCCGAGGTCTTCTATATTTTTATAGAAGGCTCCGTGCAATGGCTTATCCATATGGAGCTGCAGAAGGATGTTGTGTTCTGCAGCTCTAATGCGGGCTTTTAGTCGAACGGGTTCCAACTCGGTGACAGAGTCGGAGTTTACCCGCTCGACGTCGAAGATGAGACCAAGTTCATCGGCTGCTCTCCGTGCTGCCTTAAAGGGAAAAGCTCCTACCCCTGCATTTTCATGGTCTCGGACCATGCAGAGGAGGGGATCCGAACTCCTGATGACCTTACATGCTCCATCCAGAACCATCCTGCTATGGAGATTCTCTAAGCTCAAGAGTCCACGGTCTCCCCGATGTCGTGGGAGATATAGCCGTGGAACGGACGATTTAGGATGCAAGCTCCTATTGAGATGCATCTTCTTGCGGGTTACTAAATCGAATTGACGCAGCTCTTCTCGAGTCCATTTCACCACTCCGAAAGAGTAGAGAAGGATCGGAACGGCAAGCATATTTGTAGCAGACACCTTGTTTTTCCCCGACAGTTCTGAAGACCAGATCTGTCGGAGCAGGTGCTGATACTGGGTGGAGCGTTGCTCGACACCCAAGTAAGTGTACGACTCTCCGGCATCTAGATGGTGTAAGATGCTTACGTCCACGAGCTGCGCTCCTCTCCATAGTCACCACATCGACCTCTCTTGAGATGGATCAGTGCGCATTTGCCCAACCCGAACTGTATACCGACAGCCTGCGTGTACTCCTGTACCACCCTAAGGGATTATTGGAGATCCCTCTCTCCAGAGGCCTAAAGTTGAAGGTCATCCAAATAAAATAAATGGGTGACCTTATGCCTCCTGTCGCCGGGGGTACCGCAGTTGTAGCCACGGGTTTTCCGGAGCGAGACAGATAATGGCAGCAGTGAGATGCAGAACAGAAGGGGGCTGGGGGAATCTCCCTGAAATACTCCTCTTCTGATTTTTTTTTTACAAAAAACCAATCACCCTACTCTGTTGCTCCGACCCTTACAGAGTGAAGCTGGTAATGCCAATATCCACTCCCCACGCCCGTGGGGTGAGTGACTACCTGGTCCGAGAATCGTGTGCCCTGAGCAGACGCAATAAACCGAGGATGACAGCCTTCTGCATTCTGCCGGTTAAGATCTCTGCCGAATCTCGGCATGCCGGTATGATCTTTAGTTCTGAAAGCAGCGTCTGTCTCATTCCACCGAGGGCTCCTATAATCAGTACCACTATTTTAACAGAACGGCCTGGATAAAGCCTGCGGAGTTCGAAGAGCAAATCTCGATATTTTGTCCATTTTTCCTCCTCTTTCAAGACAATGTTGCTCTCAGAGGGAGCTGAGAATTCCACGACATACATTGTCTTGAGTTGGTGGTCGAGGAGTCCTATGTCAGGCTTGTTGGCTTGCATTTGCCTGACGGTGAGAAACGAGTAGTTCCAATAAATTAGTTACTTCTCATTCCCCACAACGGACTCAATATCCCCTGGAGCGTAAGGCAGCACTGGCGTTTCGTCTATCCCATACGAGTGCCTTAGATGATAGTAAAGCACTCGTAATGCTGCGTCGTGTCTGTGAATATAGGCCGAGACTGCGTATGTCGGGCAAACCGACAGTAAGTGCATATACTCTCCGGCGCCATGCGGCAGGCCCTGCAGCTGACATCAGGGACCTCCATACACATGACACGACGTCGATAGATGAGGGTGTTAAATACACCATCTTGGCAAGCCATTATGAATTCCTCGGTCTCAGACTTCAACCCCGCTGGCCTTAAGAAGGCGAAGGTCAGCCTTTCTGATAAGCCGAGGTCTTCTATATTTTTATAGAAGACTCCGTGCAATGGCTTATCCTTATGAAGCTGCAGAAGGATGTTGTGTTCTGCAGCTCTAATGTGGGCTTTTAGTCGAGCGGGTTCACACTCGGTGACAGAGTCGGGGTTTACCCGCTCGACGTCGAAGATGAGACCAAGTTCATCGGCTGCTCTCCGTGCTGCCTTAAAGAGAAAAGCTCCTACCTCTGCATTTTCATGGTCTCGGACCATGCAGAGGAGGGGATCCGAACTCCTGATGACCTTACATGCTCCCTCCAGAACCATCCTGCTATGGAGACTCTCCAAGCTCAAGAGTCTACGGCCTTCCCGAGCCGTGGGAGATGTAACCGTGGAACGGCCAGTTTAGGATGCAAGCTCCTAGTGAGATGCATCTGCTTGCGGGTTACTACATCGAGTTGACGCAGCTCTTGTCTAGTCCACTTCACTACACCGAAAGAGCAGAGAAGGATCGGAACGGCATGCATATTTGTAGCAGACACCTTGTTCTTCCCCGACAGTTCTGAAGACCAGATCTGTCGGAGTAGGTGCTGATACTTGCCGCGGAGAGCGTTTTTTACTACACTCACTTCTTGGGTGGAGCGTTGCTCGACACCACGGGTTTTCCGGAGCGAGACGGATAATGGCAGTAGTGAGATGCAAAAGAGAAGGGGGCTGAGGGAATCTCCCTGAAATACTCCTCTTCTGAATGTTACCGATTCTGTTTGGACTCTATCGTTACCCGATGTAATGGTAAAGAGAGGCCTCCAGAGCGGCATCAGTTCTTCAATACATCTCACTACGGGGCCTGGTACCACAATACATCGGAACAAGTGAACAATGAGCTCATGCGATGCCATGTTAAATGCCTTGTTGTAGTCGATCCAGGCCATAGAGAGGTTCCGCTTATACTGCATGGAGTCCTGCGTGACACATCTGTCGATCAGCAGGTTCTCCTTGCAGCCAGCGACACCTCTCTTCGACCCTCGTTGCTCATATATCCGTTCGTAAACCGGTTCAACTGCGTGGAGCACCCGCATGTACAAAATGCGTGTAAACACCTTGTATTTTTTTTAAATTCTTTTTTTTTTAGTTCACAGCAGGTATTCCTGGTCCATCTACTGTGATACCTAACGTTTTAAGCGATATTCCCAAGCTTTTTGGTATCACTCCGAGAGCAGATAGAATTACGGGAACTATTGTGACCTTTCTCATGTTCCACATGTCCAGAATCTCGTTCTCGTTGTTTAACTCATTGTAATGTGTTACTTTTTCCTCATACTTCTCTGTCATATTCCTTGTGTTCGGAATCGAAATGTCAATAATCAGCGTCTCCAATCGTTGCTTGTCTATGATGGTTATGTCTGGGCGATTGTGGATAACTGTGACGTCTGTAATTATAGTTCTGTCCCAATAAACCTTGTACCGTTCATTTTCCTCAAAGGGATTTGGGTTATACTTGTAGTAGAGGGTCTTAGAATCATAATGAATTTCGCACATCTTTAAAATTTCTAAATATACAATCACGGCTGCGGCATTATGTCGTGCTAAGTATCGAGTTGGTGCGAGTTTTCCACATCCAGAAATTATATGTTCTATAGTCTCAGCCTGTGCGTTACACTTTCGACATTTATCTGACTCAACCCTTTCTATCATTATGTGCTTCTTGTAGTTCCTTGTTTTGATTACTTGGTCTTGAATACCAAGTACAAACTCTTCTGTCTTCGGAAACAAAGTTCCTTGCCGGAGCCATTCAAGTGATGCCCGGCGGTCTATCTCATCTCTCTGAAGCGAGTTCCAGTAGCGGCCATGTAGTTCTTTCTCAGCACATCTCCCCATTTTGGCATTATTGCTGTCTACATTATTTAAAGGCGAGTATTCTGTGTTGCTTAGTTTTAATGGTGTACCTGTGTCTGCATGAACGATGGCTACATGTATAGGCGATTATCGGCGACTGTAGAAGTATGTGCGGATAAGATTAATTTGCATGTAGCATGCATTTTTGATGTCAACGTAACCTCTGCCACCAAGGTCTCCAGGAAGAGTTACTCTCTCTGTTGAGGATCGGGGGTGATGCATCTTAAATTTTGTCATCATCACTCTCAGCCGCCTAGGTCATCGAGGTCTGTCACTGTCCAGGATATGACACCGAATGAATACAATAAGGTAGAGATTGCGTATGTGTTTACAGCTTTCATCATATTGTTAGAGTTTAACTTTGTCTTAAATAGTTTTAGCAGCCTCAATTCGAATTCTTTGATAATCTATTCTTTCATTCTACTATGTTCAATGTTTGATGTTTGTAATACACCTAGATATTTATAGGGCTGGTCCTCGATCGGCGGTATTGCAAGGTGTTCTTGAATTTACATTTCTGGTGTTTCAACTAGTTTTCCCCGTTCAACAATGACAGTTCTACATTTGTCGATCCCGAACTCCATACCAATATCCTCGCTCATTTCATGAAGTTTGAGCACGGTTTCTAGTTGCTTACGTGTGGCAGTGAATAGTTTTAAGTCGTCCATGTAGAGCAAGTGAGATAGTATGAAATTGTGACGTCCTGCTTTGATGTTAATGCCGTACCCGGTATCGGCTAATCTTGAGATGGGATTGAGAGCTACACAAAACCACAGTGCGTGTAGTCAGTTGACTACAAAATAAATCAACAATGTGGGATAGACAATAAAATTAATTTATTCAAACTATCACAAGTTGGATTTTTGTGTTTGGTTATTGATATTTATAAATTAATTATTTTATTATTTTTTGCTTCCTGGCAACCATCTCGAACTCCATTTATTTAAGATGGCTATGGGGCGGTATTAGTGCGTGCTAACTAATACGCTACATATACTCCCCTTCCAAAAAATAAAAAAAAATAAACAACCAATCAATCAATATCAAACCGTACCCGTTAAGTTGGCAACCGCGCGGGTAGGTCCGAATCGTCGGTCAATATATAGGCAGGTTTAACTCCGTCAATACTGACAGTCGTCGCTATTCCCCGCTTAAGGATGGTGATGATTTTATCGGAACGTGAAACCACCTCGTAAGGTCCTTCAAAGAAAGGTGAGAAAGCAGGTTTAAGACATGCTTCTCTAAGAAAAACAAAACTACATGTGTAAATATCAGGACTTACGAATGATTTTTGAGAGGCATGGCGTTTGGGATTTGTAAAATTGATCTTGTCAAACATGTCATGTAATTTATTAATAAAATAAGGAACTCCCGTATCAATATGTGATTTAACAAAAAATTTTCCATGGAGACGTAGCGTTTGACCGAACACAAGTTCAGCGGATGAACAATGTAAGTCAGTCTTAGGCATAGCCCTCAAACCCAACAAAATTATAGGGAGTTGTGCGACCGAATTAATCCAATTAGCCCTCGCTAGTAAGATAGTCTTTAACGTCTTGTGGAAACGTTCCACTAAGCCTTTACTTTGCGGATGATACGAGGTAGTGCGAATCCGATGGAACCCCAAAAACTTTGAAAATTCCTGAAATATTTCCGATTCAAATTGCGCGCCTTGGTCAGTAGTGACATGTATAGGAACGCCAAAACGACATATGTAATTTTGAAATAGCGTTTTGGCTACTGTCTCAGCAGTACAAGAAAAAATTGGGTAAGCTTTAGACCAGTACGTGAAACGCTCAACCACTGTAAGAATAACCTTCTGAAAAAGGCAATGGTCCTACAAGATCAATGTGGATGTGTTCGAAGCGGCCCTTAGGTATATCGAAATTACTTATTGGAGTTTTTGTATGCCGATTTATCTTTGAAGTCTGACAATTCAGGCAAGTCTTTGTCCATAATGTGTAATTGGAACTCATTTTTGGCCAGAAATATTTATCGGTAATTAGCTTTTTTGTAGCTCGAATACCTGCGTGAGTCAAATTATGAAATATATTAAAAACAATGCGGCGTAATATTTTAGGCACGTAAGGGCGGCATCTAGAATGAGAGATGTCACACCAAATAAGATCTTTAGTAGAACCAATATTGACTTATTTTAAAAAGAAATTCATTTTGTTATTATTGCATTCCTGTGATTGCAATAAAGAGGCAAGTTCTGAATCAGTCGTTTGTGCGTGTTTTAATATAGTCAAATTAAATTCATTTGAATTTATAGCATTTAAAAATTGTGGAGATGTCAACTTATTTTGATTTATTAATGAACAATCGTTTATTCGTGAGATGGGGCCTGGAACGACATTTTTGGTACCTTGAATGTTTGATGTTATTCGTAAATTATGCAATGTATTCTAAATGCCTAGTTTGCCGGGGAGTCCGTTCTGATTTGGAAAACAATGCTGAAACTAATGGTTTATGATCCGTAAAACAGGTAAAATTGCGACCTTCTAATAGATGTCTAAAATGTTTAATTGACATGTATGCTGCGAGGAGCATCAGTCAGTTTCTTCAAAAAGAATGCTAAAAGGGTGGTTAATCCATTAAAAGTCTGTTCTAAAACTGAGCCAATAGAAAAACTTGAGCAGTCTACCGTTAATGAAAGAATTACCCCATCATTACAATTAGGGTGATCAAGGATAGTCGCATCAATTAAAGCTTGTTTGGCTTTTATAAAGCTATCAGAACAGGTCGTTGACCAGGTATCTATAATTTTCACTTTACCGCGTAATAATGTAGCATTCAATAGATGTAATGGATGTAATATCTCAGCGAATTTAGGGATGAATCTATGATAAAAATTTACCATTCCTATGAATCTCTGAAGCTGTTTAGTAGTGGTAGGTTGAGAAAATTGTTGGATAACGTCAATGCGTTCACTGGTGGGGGCAATGCCCTTAGAGGAGATATGATGTCCTAAAAACGTTAATTCCCTCGTGCCGAAAACACACTTAGACGGTTTAATATTTATTCCGTAATTTTCCAAACGTTCAAAAAGGATTCGTAAATGATTTAAATGTTCGTAATGATCCTTGATTGCGACTAATATGTCGTCTAGGTATACGAAAACAAATTTCAAATGCGACAGGACTTCGTTCATAAATCTTTGAAACGTTTGCCCAGCGTTCCTCAACCCGAATGGCATACGTCTAAATTGAACTAAGCCAAACGGAGTGGTAATGGCGGTTTTGAAAATGTCACTTTGTTTGACAGGGATCTGATGATAAGCTCTAACTATATCTATTTTAGAAAATACTGAACAACCATATAATTGGGCATTAAAATCCTGTATGTGGTAGGGGATACCGATCAGGAACTGTTACCGTGTTCAATTGCCGGTAATTGCCGCAAGGACGCCAATCGTTGGGCTCCTTTTTCGCGACCATATGTAGCGGGGATGAAACAGATGATGAAAAGGATTCACAAATGCCTAACTCGACCATCTGGTCGAACTCACTTTTGGCCATGTTAAATTTCATAGCGCCCAAACGTCGTGGACGACTAAAAAGTAAATGTCCCTCTGTGACTATATGATGCTTCACGGAATGTTTAATAGGCATATAATAATCCGGCGTATTAGTCAAATGAGGAAAACTATGTAAGAGTTGAGTATATTGATTTTCTATAGAAAATAATTTGGGAGAAATGACAGAAACATTTTTAACGTAGCAATTAATTGACAAGTTTGTCTTGTTATCTATCAAGAGTTTGTTTTTTAAATCCACTAATAGAACAAAATGTTTTATAAAATCGGCTCCTATGATAGGAATGTCTACATCGGCGACAGTAAAAACAAAGTTAAAATCGCGGCGTAGTCCTAAATTGGCTTTAATAAGTTTCTTACCGTAGGTAGAAATCACAATATTATTAGCTGAGGTTAAAAATAAATCAGGATTCTTCTTCAAATCTGTAAACAAATTTCTAGGAACGACTGACAAATCCGCACCGGTATTAATTAAAAAACGTAACTTGTTTGACGTATCATAAATGAAAAATCGACATCTGCTGTCAAAATCACTAGTGTCCGCAGATAATACGCTAGTGTCGATTAGTTTTTTTGAGCGTCTTTATTACTATAAAAGGTACACCAAGGGCCACCGCATTTAAAAGCCTTATCCTCCCATACCTGGTGATAGTAGCAGATGGTATTATTAGCTGGATTGAACTTATTTCTGCTGCTGGAAAATGTGGAACGCGTACGGGATTTAGCGTGACCACATGTACAATCATGATTAGTTAAGGTAGTAGAAGGAGGACTCTGACGATTAACAGCTTGTAATGATAGGTTAGTACTTTGTAAGGAAGATATTCGAGCTTCTAGAGAAATTTGTTTTAGTAAAATCTGGTTTAATGTCATTTGAAAATCTGTGGAAAACGCGTTAAATTTATTTGATAAATCGGACAATGATGTGGACGAAACTGAATCGGAAACAGTAACAGGGGAAACGTGAGATTGGAAAGAGGATACAACAGTACTCTGACATGATTCCCAAATTTTATCAGCAATGTCAATGACATCATGAATATCTGTTTTTCCTGAAGCTGTGATTGCTATGTAAATCTTTTTAGGTAAGCGACGTTTCCACAATTTTATTAATGTAGCTTGACTAACCATGTCGGTGCCACCGACAATCCCCAACAAGAAACTATAAAAATCTGAGGGTTTTTTATCGCCCATTTAGGATCCTGACAAGAGGTCGCCCAAACGCTTCTCCTCGCTGGAAGAAAGTCGTGATAAAATATTATATAAATACGTAGCTGGTGGCATGACAATGATGTCATAAATATTATTGATTATGTCCATTGGTAAATATGAAATGATATAATCATACTTCTTGCGGTCTGAAGTTATACGTGCAACGTTAAATTGGGCTTCTACCTGAGTGAGAATCATATCTCTGGTCTTGATGTCCAGAAGGGGGGAAGTTTAAGCGATACGACATACTGTTGATGCATGACGCTAGGATCGTCAATTGAAGTTTCAAGCTCAATTGGCGCGGTCGGAGGCGGAACGGCCATCGATCAAAATTTACCGACGGTTGCCAAATAATCGGGCTGGATCGGACTTATCAATTGGTCGAATTAATGAAAGGAGTATGTATATGTAGGTATTAAGATAGACGCACTCATCCACGCAAAAAAGTTCCGAAATCGAAGGAGGGTGGCGATTCGGGGGCAGCAGGAAAGCGACAGGCAGCAGGGGGCAGGAAACTTCAATAACTTTTGGGGTCACCAATTGTAGTCAGTTGACTACAATATAAATCAACAATGTGGGATAGACAATAAAATTAATTTATTCAAACTGTCACAAGTTGAATTTTTGTGTTTGGTAATTGATATTTATATATTAATATTTTATTATTTTTTGCTTCCTGGCAACCATCTCGAACTCCATTTCTTTAAGATGGCTAGGGGCGGTATTAGTGCGTGCTAACTAATACGCTACAGTGCGCTCAGCGAATCGACTCGAAAGATGCCTCGCTTGATGCTTATTTCTTCGGTTTTAACGACCCTGCCACTGGTAGAAATCTGCAGTTGTGTTTTCCAGTTTCTCATCACCGTTTCTAGAAATTGCACAGTGATCGGACATGCTCTATATATCTTAAGGACGTATATAAGCCATGTATGGGGTATGGAGTCAAAGGCTTTTTTATAGTCAACAAACGCCATGTTCAGATTGCGATTGAACTTCTTTGCTTGACTTAAGACGACTGCGTTATTGGTTAGTTGTTCTTTAAAATCCAGTACGTTTTCTTTACTGCCTTTCTGCTCTTTTGTAATTATGTTGTTTGTGTGCAAATGCTGATAGATCTTAGTGCAGATTATCGATGAGAAAAGTTTATATACTGTTGGTAAACACGTAATTGGTCGGTACTGGGATGGGTCTTGGGTTCTATTTAATTTTGGTAGCAGGTGTGTTAAGCCTTTTGTAAGAAACTTCGGTGTTATTGCGGGAGTGCGTAGCATTTGATTGAAATTATCGGCTAAGAGGCGGTGGGTGCATGAAAGCCGTTTCAGCCAAAAGTTATGAATGTTGCCAGGGGCTCTCCGTTGGCTACTCCCTATAAGGCTTTCACAACATCGGCCTCTTCAATGCTTGTATCATCCATGGGTGGAATATCCGCACTTCTAAGTTCTTCGTCTGTGATCCAGCTTGCATTCCTCTTATGTTGAAATTCGTTTCGTTTGACAATATGTTTCCCCAGAATCTTTGAACCTCATTCGCAGGTGGCATTTCTGTTTGCTGGTCTCCTGCAGTGGCTTTATTTTCTATGGATCTATAGAATTTCCTTTCGTCGGTTCTGCTTGATGCATTCGTCCCGCTTCTTGTATCTGCGGAGTCGTTTACTATAAGCCGTTAGTTTCTGCTTCATTAAATTTAGTTGTTCTAGTACCTCATGATGATGGTTAGGGGTTAGTATATATCTCTTAACTTGTTTGGGAAGACTACGGATAAGCTTTGGATGTCGCTTGCCATTTACATATTGTTGGACTCTGCCTATGCCCCTTCTTAGATCTTCAATGTTTTTTATTAGTCCGTATTCCCAATTGGGAGCCATTTTTCTTATTTCTTTCTTCTTGTTAGGGTCGTATCCATTAACTACAGAGAGGACTGACATTGCAGCACAATAGATGTGAATTTGAGTCAGTTCCAATGGCATACCGTCTGTTAGGTGCCCACTCATGACTGAGTTCATAGTTTGAACGGTTTTTTGGCATTGGGGTTTATATTGCATTCTGGGCAAGTAGGGTCTTCTTGTTGGGTCTGAGCCTTCATACTTGATGACATATTCTAGATATTTTTCTTCAAGTTGGATGCGTACTTGAACATAGTTCCGTTGCGATGTTGTTTCGGCGTCATGCGATCCCAATCCAGGTGTATGTGATTCAGGTTCTTCCCCATAAGCCTCTGCTATTTGTTGTTCTGCTCGGTTTTGCTCTAGATTTTCTCCTACTTCAATTTCATGCCGTACATTATCTTTGATTTCATTCCTCACAGCGAGAGGCAATAAGTTTCTGGTTTCGATTGCTCTTCTTTGATCACAAATTCGTTGTTCGGAAAGGTGTTGAAGATCAGGGTATATGGCTACAAGTTCATGGTAGAGATTTCGCCTGTATGAAGTGAGATCGGTTTCCAGTTTTGTAACTTTGTAGTAGCAACGCATGACTTGTTTGTTCATTTCTTTGGTCCACTGCATGCGTTGTCTTGGTCTTCCAGCTTTGGTGGTGACAGCGTTTAGTCGTTGCCCAGCACCTTGGGCCGGTTTGGGACTTTGATGATGTTGGTCCTCCTAATGGATATCGTCATTGCCATTTCCTACTTCATAATCCTGGCGGGTGTCGCTTGCAGGTTATTATTATTATTATTATTATTTTAAGTAAAACCAGTCGTCCTTCTCCCTACCTCCGATACCAGAGAGGGTACGCTGGGAGCGCCAGTAACCACTCTCTACACCGTAGAGTCAGTGCAGTGATCACTGGTTCCGTGACTCGTGTGCCCTGAGCAGACGCAATGAACCAAGAATGATAGCCTTCTGCACTCTCCCGGCCAGAACTCCTGCCGATCGTCGGCATGCCGGTATGATATTCAATTCCGAAAGCAGCGTGTGTCTCGTTCCACCGAGAGCTCCTATAATCAGTACCACCAGCTTGGCAGTATGGTCTGGATACAGTCTGCGGACTTCGAAGAGTAGGTCTCGATATTTTGTCCGCTTTTCTTCCTCCTTCAAAACAATGTTGTTCTCCGCGGGAGCCGAGAACTCTATGACGAACATTGTCTTGAGTTGGTGGTCTATGAGGACTACGTCAGGCTTGTTTACCTGTATTTGCCTGACCGTGGGAAACGAGTAGTTCCAATAAATTAGACATCTCTCATTCCCCACAACCGACTCAATATCCCCCGAAGCATAAGGCAGCACTGGTGCTTCGTCTATCTCATACGAGTGCCTTAGATGGTAATAAAGCATTGGTAGTGCTCCGTCGTGCCTTTGGATATAGGAGGAGACTGCATATGTCGGGCAGGCCGACAACAAGTGCATAAGCGTCTCCGGCAGGCTCTGCAGTTGACGTCAGCGACCTCCATACCCATGACACGACTTCGATAGACGAGGGTGTTAATTACATCGTCCTGGCAAGCCAATATAAATCCCTCGGTCTCAGATTTCAGCTCGGCTGACCTTAAGAAGGCGAAGGTCAGCCTATCGGATAAGCCAAGTTCTTTTATATTTCTATAGAAGACACCATGCAGTGGCTTATCCGAATGGAGCTGCAGAAATATGGTTTGTTCTGCAGCTTTTATTTGGGCTTTCCGCCGAGCGGGTTCCAAATCGGTGACAGAATCGGGATTATCCCGCTCAACGTCGACTGCTCTGCGTGCTGCCTTAAACAGAAAAGCTCCTACCCCTGTATTTTCATGGTCTCGGACTATGCCGAGGAGGGGGGATTCGAACTCCTAACGACTTTACAGGCTCTTTCCAGCACCATTCTGCTGTGTAGACTCTCCAAGCTCAAGAGCCCACGGCCTCCCCGATGTCGTGAGAGATATAACCGTGGAACGGACGATTTAGGATGCAGGCTCCTATTGAGGTGCATCTTTCTCCGGGTTCCTACATCGAGTTGACGCAGCTCCTCTCGAGTCCATTTCACTACTCCAAAGGAGTAGAGAATTCGGAACGGCAAGCATATTAGTAGCAGACACCTTGTTCTTCCCCGACAATTCTGAAAACCAGATCTGTCGGAGCCGGTGTTGATACTTGCCGCGGAGATCGATTTTCACTACACCCACTTCTTGGGTGGAGCGTTGCTCGACACCCAAGTAAGTGTACGACTCTCCGGCATCTAGGCATGTAGGATGCTTCCATCTACGAGCTGCGCGTCCTCTCCGTAGTCCCCACATCGTCCTCTCTTGAGATGGACCAGTGCACATTTGCCCAACCCGAACTGCATACCGACAGCGTGCGTGTACTCCTGTACCACCCTAAGGGATTGTTCGAGATCCCTTTCTCCGGAGGTATAAAGTTTAAGGTCATCCATATAAAACAAATGGATAATGGCAGTAGCGAGATGCGAAAAGGGGGCTGAGGGAATCTCCCTGAAATACTCCCCTTTTGAACGTTACCGGCTCTGTTTGGACTCTATCATTAACAGATGTTATGGTAAAGCGGGTCCTCCAGAGCGGCATCAGATCTTCAATGCATCTCACTACGGGACCGGCGACCGCAAAACATCGGAGCAAGTGTACAATAAGCTCATGAGATGTCATGTCAAATGCCTTGCGGTAATCGATCCAGACCATGGAGAGATTTCGCTTATACTGCACGGAGCCCTGCGTGACACATCTGTCAATCAACAGGTTTTCCTTGCAGCCAGCGACATCTCTCTTCGACCCTCGTTGCTCATATATCCGTTCGTAAACCGGGTTAACCGCTTGGAGTACCCGCATGTACAAGATGCGTGTGAACACCTTGTAACATGCGTTTAAACAGGTTATCGGCCTATAGTTCTTTGGATTGGACAAATCTCCGTTCTTGGGGATCAGGCACTGTCCGCCCCTCAACAACCCAAGAAGGAATTTGCTGCTCCCCATTTAGCCAAGAATTAAAAATTCTGGCCAAATGGTGGTGGGTACTGGTTAACTTTTCCACCAAAAGTTATTAATCCCATCGGGACCTGGAGCAACAAAATTCTTAGAGCCTTCAAGAGCTCTTCGAACCTCTTCTGGGGTTATTGGTTGGCACACCTCCTGTGGTAGATCAAAAGGCTTCAAAGTGTGCCAGGGCCGGAGAGTCTCTATTGAGAGGAAGCCTCTGTTCGAACAGCGTTTTCCAAAAATCTTCCACCTGATCGACGGTCGGCGGATTGTCAGCAACACGCTGAGGCGGTTCGAATAGGCGCGAAGGCTTTTGACGAACAAGGTTATTTTCCGCCAGCCCCCTCACCCGCCTCACTAGTGACTTTTTGCAAGCCACTAGCATCCGTATCCTATCGAGGCAGTGCTGTTTGGTGGTTTGTATCACTGCCCCGTTAAGTGTGTGATGGGCGCGTCTTAAGTTGGCGGCTATACGTCAAACTTTAGGCGTGAAAGGCCTATTGGCCGCCATGTAGTTCATTACACATTGGACACGGGATGCGTGCTGCCTCGTCGACCGGATTTTGGCCTCCATCTTTCGTATGCGCCGCTGCGCTCTCTCCTGTGGGGAAGATGTATTGCGCCTCTCCACCTGAGACAAGCGTTGAGCAGCGGCATACGCGGCACAATTTATGTGCCAGATGCCAGCCTCCTCTGGTAGCGCTGTACGAAGTTCAGCGTCCACACTGGCCAGGTCTTGTGACCCGGGGTTTTCAGTCGGTGTAACCCCCTTCTGGTACTAAGGCCCTCTGGTATTGGCGGGACGAGGAGAACTACGTCCTCAACCGGTGAATGTGGCGGCTCTTCGGCCACCTCATTCACCGGTCCAGGAGCAGCCCTCACGTTGCCCCTACTACGAAGGTGGGATACATAGTCACGTAGATTTTGTGGCGTGAAGGCGCTATGCTCTGGAAGCCTTTCACACCAGAGAGCATGCATCCGCGCCGTGTACCCCCTCCGCGCGGGCTCACTGCTTTCATAACAATGCAGAAGCTCATCCCTCAGTTCATCTGTCCACTCAAAGCGTCCTTGATCATTGCGTAATTCGTCAACGGGCGGTCAATCCGGTTGGGCCCCACCACCTTGCCTTTGACTCCTATCGGAACGGGTTCGATCGTGGGGGCCCTGTCTTCGGCCCGCTGGAACCAAAGGTTAAAGCCTGTGGGTGGTTAGCCCAGCAGGCCCACGACCGACACCAGAGGGGAAGATGCTTTCCCCTCCCGGGTGCACTAGGGCTGCCGGTTCGGTTTTGCACCCCTAGCTGGAGTAAGTGGTGGCGCTACTCACCAAAGGCTTAATAGATGGAAGTTAACCCCTCCTGCTTATTATTATTATTTTTTTCTAACAAAAAACCAGTCACCCTACTCTGTGGCTTCGACCCTCACAGAGGGGAGCTGGTAATGCCAATAGCCACACCCCACAGGCGTGGGGAGTGACTACCGGGTCCGCGAATCGTGTGCCCTGAGTAGACGCAATGAACCGAGGATGACAGCCTTCTGAATTCTGCCGGCTAAGATCTCTGCCGAATCTCGGCATGCCGGTATGATCTTTAGTTCTGAAAGCAGCGTCTGTCTCATTCCACCGAGGGCTCCTATAATCAGTATCACTATTTTAACAGAATGGCCTGGATAAAGCCTGCGGAGTTCGAAGAGCAAATCTCGATATTTTGTCCGTTTTTCCTCCTCTTTCAAGACAATGTTGCTCTCAGCGGGAGCTGAGAATTCCACGACATACATTGTCTTGAGTTGGTGGTCGAGGAGTACTATGTCAGGCTTGTTGGCAAGTCATATGAATCCCTCGGTCTCAGACTTCAGCCTCGCTGACCTTAAGAAGGCGAAGGTCAGCCTTTCGGATAAGCCGAGGTATTCTATATTTTTATAGAAGGATGTTGTGTTCTGCAGCTCTAATGTGGGCTTTTAGTCGAATGGGTTCCAACTCGGTGATAGAGTCGGGGTTTACCCGCTCGACGTCGAAGATGAGACCAAGTTCATCGGCTGCTCTCCGTGCTGCTTTAAAGAGAAAAGCTCCTACCCCTGCATTTTAATGGTCTCGGACCATGCAGAGGAGGGGATCCGAACTCCTGATGACCTTATATGCTCCATCTAGAAGCATTCTGCTATGGAGACTCTCCAAGCTCAAGAGTCCACGGCCTCCCTGATGTCGTGAGAGATATAACCGTGGAACGGACGATTTAGGACGCAAGCTCCTATTGAGATGCATCTTCTTGCGGGTTACTACATCGAGTTGACGCAGCTCTTCTCTAGTCCATTTCACTATTCCGAAAGAGTAGAGAAGGATTATTATTATTATTATTATTATTGGGCCCATACGTGTTGCTCATAAGCCCCCCTAAGGCAGAGACGATTTTCCCCGCCTTTTCTGCTGTCTTCAGTGCATGTAACCCATAGGTTAGCCGCGAGTCTAACCATATTCCTAGATATTTTAAGCCCCTACTAGGTCTAATCTCCACCTGCCCTACTCTTACTCTGAAGGGTGGTAGAATTCTTTTCCTCGTAATGATGATGCACTTTGTTTTCTCTGGGGCTAGTTCTAATTGCACCCCATTTAACCACCGCTCTATTCTCCTAATGGTTTCATTTACCCCTGCCTCTACTCCAGCCACCCAGTTTCCTGTAGCTGTTATGGCCAAGTCATCGGCGTACCCTGTCACCGTAGCACCGCCCGCCAGAGGCAGCTGTAAGACGTCATTGAACATTAAATTCCACAGGGTCGGACCCAGGACCGATCCCTGTGGAACCCCGCAAATCACCTTCTTCCAGCGTGCGCCGTTTTCTGCCTCCCATCCAATTGTTCTGTTCTCCAGATAGCTCTTAATGATTCTGAGTAAATAAGGAGCTACTCCCACTCTCCTCAGACTTCTGACAATCTCAGCCCATCCCGTCGTGTTAAACGCATTTCTGACATCCAGGGTCATTATTGCACAGATCCTTTTAGAGTTCATGGCCTCCCTCGCAATCTCCGTAATCCTCCTTACAGCATCCACCGTCGATTTGCCTTTCCTAAAACCGTACTGATTATCCGCCAATCCCCCTTTCTGCTCTATTTCAGTCTCTAGTCTTCCCAATATATAGTATTCTAGTAACTTGCTCCATGCGTCCAACAAACACAGTGGCCTGTAAGAAGACGGTTCCTCTGGCGGTTTATTCCTTTTTGGTATCAATACCAGCCTTGCTTTCCTCCATCTGTCCGGAAAAACCCCACTCTGCAGCGCCTGATTCATCATTCTCAAGGTAACCACGGGATACTCCTCTGCAACTACCTTCACTATCTCGGGTGGGATAACATCTGGGCCCGGAGCTTTACCACTTTTAAGCCTGCTACAAGTAGCCTTAAGCTCTTCCTCTGTAAAGGGGGGCACGTCCCCCACTTCCGTGGCTCCCCATCTGACTTCTTCCTCGCAGGAAATAAGACGCCCACTATTTCCTCTATCCTTTCTCCTGGGATTGCGGGAAGGGTGGCTCTCATACTTCGGGCTGCAATTTTATACCCGTCACCCCACACGTTCCTGTCAATGTCCTCACACATCTCCCTTCATTTATTCCTTTTGGAATCTTTTATCGCATCTCTGAGTCTTTTCCTTGCTTCTCGGTAATCTTGGAGAGCTAGGTTTTCAGCCTCTCTTCCTTGCTTCCTATTTTCCCTAACACACCTTCTTCTGGCTGCCACACATTGCCTCCTGGGATTGTTGATATCGTCTGTCCACCAATACACTCCCCCTTTGGTCCTCACTGTTCTTCTTCTGGGCATTGCTTAGTCACAAGCTCTGGAGACCACCCTTATCAGAGTTTCATCCGTCGTCACCATGCCACCTCTCGCTTGTTCTTCTAGTTGGTCTAGACCCAGCTTCCATCCACTCACCCTTATCACCGGCGTTCTCTCCTGCTGCCCCACCACATACTGGATGTAGTGGTGGTCGCTTAGCGTATCTTCCTCTAGCAAGACTCTCCATCGGCTTATTTCCCTAGCAGCACCCGCTGAGGCCAATGTTATATCCAGAATGGAGCCACCCTCCCCTCGCACGAATGTGAACACCGAGCCTTCGTTGAGCACCTGCAGATCATTCTGCGCCATCCAATCCACAACGAGGTTGCCCCTAGCAACCACCTCCTCCATCCCCCACTCTGGGGCCCTAGCATTGAAGTCGCCAGCGACAATGATATCTTTTCCCGATCTCCTGCACTCTTCCATGATCGTGTCCTGCAGCTCTTGCAGGGACCATTCTAGGCCTCCTAAACCTGCATTGGGTGAGAAGTAGCAGCTGAATATTATCTCTTTCAGCTCCACCCATACAAATCCATGTCCTCTCCCACTTCGGTATACACTAATAGTCCTATTCAGAATTCCTATAGCTGCATCCACATTTTCATCAGTATACCACCCAGGTCTGTTATTACCTATCATTGCCTTATTTGGCTCACTTACTATGAGGACCTCATCTCCCGTTTGCCTACCCACAGCCCACAACAGGTCTTGAGGGGCCCTGCATCTGTTTAAGTTAACCTGCCTCACTTTGAAGGCAGCAGGCTACCCTCTTTTAACACATTAAATATATAATAAATATATTATAAATTTACAAAACGATATTGTACATGTACTAAAAAAAATTACGAGAATATATATTACAATTAGGCCAATAAACCCGAAAATATATTACCAATGTACAAAAAGAATAAGAAAATCTATATTACACGTATGCTAAATAAGCACTAAAATATATTACAAAAGGCTGAAGGTATTAACCAGAAAAATATATATTACAAATATGCTGAATAGGTATAAAAATACTTAGGGTAAGAGCCCGTACGAATTTCACGGAGAACAAAAAAAAATATAACGAACCTTCAAATTAATACTAACAAACAATAAAATACGTATAAAATCACGGACTGTTTAAAAAGATCTTTTTATACACATGGGACTTTCACCACCTAGTAAAGGGACGGACACTTTTGGCATCTACCTGCATAATATAAATAAGTATGTATAGCATTCCCTACTTTCCCACTTTTTAATCCAAGAAAATTTGATATTAGGGTTTCAGGCAATCCTTCACCCCATGGGTCGCGTGCGTTGACGTCACAGCTTTTCAGCCCTTAGGAAAAACAAACAGCTGTAATTGAGTAATGCGTATATTAAACGCCTCGTCATAAAGTGTTTTTTGCACTTTTTGTGGTGTTTTAAAAGTTGATTTTGGATTATTTAACATCCATAACTATCCTAAATTATTTCGTGGGGTAAATTGTGTTTGTATTTTACGAAATTGTCTCATGATGTAAAGGTTAGGTATGCGGAAAAAGTTAGTGCCATCGGTTTAGACTCTTATATTTTAAAAAAGGAAGGCTTTAGTAGTGATATTGAGGACTTTTCAAATATTGCACATGGTGATATTGTTAATTATTTAGTTTTTGATAGAAGTGCATATACAAAGGATGAGTTTAAGGCGTTCGAAAGTCTTGAAGCTTACAACCAGTTTGTTTGTGGCTGGGTGAAAGAACTTTTTTGCAAGGAATTTTTAACAAAAAACTTGTTGTTGCAAAGGTAGGAATTATTTATCAATGATTTAGCTCTAAATACTTGGCATAATAATGTATTAGTATTATAATTATTAGAGAGGAAAAAATGAACCATATAAATTTCAATTTTTGAATTGCAAAAACTATTTTGAACTTGCTTACTGCTTTTAATTATCATAAATTAAACAGTGTTTTTGTTTATTAAATAAGGATTAATTTATGATCATTTTAAAGTTTGTTAGTGACCAGAAAATTTCATTCATGATAGATGCCAATTTTTTTTTAAACGGACAGTCAACATTCCTGAACGTTTGCTAATTTCTGTGTAACATTTAGTTTGCCAGCCACTAAGTAAAAAAGTTTCGTCTAAAATATTTAACTCAGATGATGTCACAGCTTAGTCTAGTTATGGAAAATTTGGCTGAACGTTGACAGGGACTTTGATGATACGTAATATAATAATAATGTTTATATGCAATCATAGTATATACGCTTTGTCATAAATAAATGAAACAGGGTTGCAAAATGGAGCTGTAAGCAATTTAAAAAAGTTCAAGGTTCAGCTCCAACTGTGCCATAGATACATTAGAAATACATGAACATGATACAGCGAGTTAAAATCATACTCACGTAACAAAGAAAATAAAATTATATATATTCTTTTTTAACTAAAAATAGAAAGAAAAATAGGATAGGCCGCTAATAGAAAGAAAACTGGTAATAAATAAGTGTAATGTTAGGCATTAAAAAGAATTTTCTTAAATTAACTTCTAAAGGAATTAAATTTTAAAGATTTCAAGTATGCTGGTACACTATTGTAAAGAAAATAAACGTTATACGTAAAACATCGTTTAAACATTGAAGTTTTGTGTGGTGGAGGTGCAATGAGTCCTTTGAATCTTAAATTTAAAGTATGGACATCCGTTCTAAATTTTATTTTATTATACAAGTAAGGTGGACATTGGTTTGAGATAATGTTATGAAGCAAAACTGTAGAATGGAGTTTTCGTCTGTCCTGCATATTTAACCAGTTTGAATATCTTAATTTATATGATACTGGCTCAAACTTTT
This sequence comes from Leptura quadrifasciata, assembly GCA_963675555.1. Lineage (NCBI taxonomy): Eukaryota > Metazoa > Arthropoda > Insecta > Coleoptera > Cerambycidae > Leptura > Leptura quadrifasciata. The sequence goes on from OY776676.1 coordinate 84,300,282, forward strand.
TGATGAACCGCAAACACGACTTTTGAACTTTTTCTATTCGATTAATATCTAGTTTGTCTAGGCACGGTCCATATATAGTGTCACAATAATTAAAGTGACTTAACACAAGAGAATCTGTAAGTTGTATTTTAAGGGACAGTGATATTAAGTGGCGATTTGGAAATATCATTTTTAATGAGGCGTAAGCTTTTTGAATTATTTTATTTACATCTTTTTTAAAACGTAAATCAGTATCCAATTCTAATCGTAAGTTTTTGGTACTTTGCGCACATTGTAAAGTCTCATTTCCTATTTTAATTACCAACTCATTTTCAATTTGTCGTCTGCATTTACCAAATACCATAACTGATGATTTCATTGGGCTCAGTTGAAGTTTATGACGTTCGGAGAATGTAACCAAGCGTTCTAAATCATCATTTATAATATTATTTGCTAGATGTACTTCATCTGGTAAGAATGAATAATAAAGTTGTGTATCATCTGCGGAAAGATGTACTTTACATTCTTTTAGGCAGAATGTTAAATTACACGTGTATATACTGAACAAAAGAGGGCCAAGTATTGAACTCTGCGGAACACCACATGACCACACACACTACCACACCACACTACCTTCGGGCGATTGACCTAAATCAGTTTCTACAAACTGAACCCTACTACATAAATAACTATCCAAAAGCCTAGTTGCACCCTCTGAGAAACCAAAGAAATGTAAAATAGACAGTAAAATTTCGTGGCTAATTGTATCGAAGGCTTTCGAAAAATCTAAAAGTGTCAATACCGTAGTTTTACCCTGATCTTGGCCCCAATGATATCATCAGTTATTTTTAACAGTGCCGTAGCACAGCTGAATCCTGGGTGAAACCCTGATTGATTTTGGGGTAGAATATCGTAAGTATTCAGGTGTATCTGATAATACATAATTTTCTCAATGAGTTTAGATAGAACTGGAAGTATACTTATTGGACGAAGATCATTGAACGACATAGCATCTTTCTTTTTTGGCAAGGGAGTTACACGGGATATTTTCCAGCTGTTAGGAAAAACACCATCAAGCAGACACTAATTTACAATGTTTGTAAGAAAATCTAAAATTCTTGGGCAACATAAAAGAATCATTTCTAGGTTTATTTGATCTGCGCCCATGGCAAAAGATTTTATTTCCATCAAATATTTTTTAACTCTTTCAGTTGAGACTGTTGTGAAATTAAACAGATATCTAAAATTGGCTTTAACATTATTATTGTAAAATTGTAAAAGTTCCAAATCAGCTGGCGTTTTATTTAAAGAAAATTGTAAAAATGGTTATTAATTTCAGTTGGTTTATTTAAGTGTTGTGTAAGTGAATTTGTTATAGGTTTATTGTAAATATTCAGTTCATATAATTTTTTCCACAGTAATTTAGAATTGTTATTATTAACATTATTATTGATACAAAATTCCAAGTAATTTTTTTTTTCATATCGTATAGCTATATTTGTTTGATTTTTTAAATCTTTGTAATAATTCCAATGTTGTTCAGTCTTGGATCTTTTATACTTATTAAATGCACGATCTTTAAGTCTGATCATTAATTTTATGTTATCTGTTAGCCATGGTGGTATTTGTTTTTCTATAACAACATTTTTTAGAGGCGCTAGTGTATATCTGTATATTTTATATTGTAGCTCAATATAACGGGCATTATTCATTTTTCAGGTTACACAGTCTCAACGTCTTTAGCAGAAGCATTGACTCCTTGGATAATTACCGATCCAGATGGTTCCATACTGAGCAGTCATTGTGATTGTGTAGCCGGTCTAAGTGAAAAGCGTTCCTCGGACGTAGTTCCCATAAATACTATATCTGTTCAACATTGCACTCGAATACTCTACTTACTTAATAATCCACATTTTGCCAACCATATTAGTACTATCTAGAACTGTTTAAGTTTTTAATCATCTCGAGATGATTGGCCAATCGCACATCGAGTACAGTATTCAAGTGCTTTAGTGTTTAGGGAATTATGTCAGAGCAGTGTCAGAATAAAGTTTCCAACATAACGTTACTTATTATTTTTGTAAATTTAGCCTTACATATTATTTATTTTTATACGATAAGTGTGAGTGACTTTTCATATAGTATTAGCATGATTTTTTGTTACGATATAGATGTTCATACGTTAAACGTTAAACTTTTTGGTTGTGACAAATATATTTAGTTCTTATGTATTTATTTTTATAGTGAGATGTGATAGATGCTTATATTTATCTCTCGTAAGTTTCTTGACTGTCACAAATAATTATTGTATATTTCATTTTAGATATTTATTTCTGAACAGTAAGTGTCACTATTAATATATTATGTATTTTTCTTACGATGTGGAATTAATTATCCCTCGTGGCTCTAACTGAACTCGTTCGAGCAACGAGAAGGAGCAGTAGGCAGCTTTCAGTGAGAACCTGAAGATGGCAGTTGAGATTCTGCTGAAACGTCGTTTAGACAACCGTGACTCCTGGAGGAGTCGATCAGCGACGCGGGAGAGCACCCGGAAGTACAACAACACTTCATATATATATATATATATACTCAACTTTCAAAACCATGGAGGGATTATTTAGATAATATACATTACGATACTACATAAGAAAAATGTGAACTAGCAAAAAATATTTGTTAAAACACAATCAAACCAACATAAATTTCTAATTTTACCATGTCTTCTTTATTGCTTACTCTAGCTGCGATTCTTAAACCCCGGGCACTTTCGTATCTGGGTTTCAATTTGTATCGCATGTGGAGAGACGGTACCCAATCTGGGTTGTTTTGATCATGTAGATCGGCACTTTTACCTGCAGCACGAACCTTAATTAAAAACAAATTCTTTATATTAACGTGTAATAACTCACCACTAACAAAATGCTTGGAACACACATTTGCATATTTAATTTTATTGCAACCGCATTTGACGCCTCTTAACCAAACTTGTTTCTTCTAGTCGAAAACGGATAATATTTTGAAAAAACTAAGTTTTTTTCGGGTTACTACACTCCCATAATTCACAACACAGCAAGAACTTGGCATTTTGTACGATAAATATCCACTAAAACACAAATATTACGAAAAATTCACTAAGCCACCATTAAACCGCATAACAAATCTGGGTTTGTTTTTCCTAAGAGCTGGGATCTGTCAAACGTTGTGGCGTCACGCGTACGCGACCTGTACAATGGTTATGTAACCTTCAAACTCTCGATAAAATACCTATAGCAAAACAAGGTGTGAAGCAAAATAGTTATTCTAAATATCTTAATAATATTAACTAACAAAATTACTAAATCTTAAATTTTCTGATTTTCTACCTATTCTATAGCTACTGAGAAATTGAAATTTCTTTATTAGGCATGAGTAAAATAAAAGATATTGTCCCTGGTTATTTGAAGCCAAAGCATATAGGGTTGTCTAATTTCATCTCTGATAGGGGAGTTAAAAATATACTTATCTTTATGTGGGATGAACTATATAACTGTATTTAAAAAATCTGAAGTTAAAAGAATCTTGGGTTAGAAGCCTAAAAAGTTTATCACATATTAGACCATGATTGATGTGTTTTAATTTATACCTTACCTATTATTTACCTTAGTTCCCTAAGGCTTCCATTCGAATCCTTCAAACTAGCGGCTCAGATAATGCTCACTTAAAATTCGACCGGTATGGTCAAGGTTCAGATGCCAAAAAGAAGGCATCCAATTCTCTCACTCGCGACCGTATCCACGCGTGGTTTTTTTGTAGGAAGCTAGTTGACGATTTTACCGGCCGAGTATTAATATAAAAGTTTTCTCTGGATTTTCAATTAATTTATAACCATTTGAATTAAAACCAATCATAATCGTCTATTGATAAACGATTTATTATTTCAAATATTCTTTTTAGATACTTTCGTACAAACTGAATTCTGCAATATTTATGCTTTGTAGTTCAAAACAAATTTAATAGTTCGGGAGCAAATATTAAAATTTGATATTATTTAATTGCACTAAGAGGTTTTTACGCAAACGTGGAACGGATGTTTTACAAAATCGACCGTTACAAGCATCACCAACAGGTTTAAATTCAACAGCCATGCAACATAATACGACGTTTTTTCCTACAGTTGGGTCTCAACATTCTTGTAAATCAGTGCCAGTCGATTAACGGGGTTTAGAATTTAGTGGAGATAAAAATAGTAGAGTAAAATCTTTTTTAGAACGAGTAGAAGAATTAAGTTTCTCTAGAAATGTTTCAAAAACAGAAATTTTTGATAGAGTTATCGAGTTATTCGATAAAGGAACATTAATATGGTTTAGATCTATAAAAAATTCTGTTTCTGATTGGAATTCATTAGTAGAAATGTTATAAAAAGAATTTCTTCCCACTGATTATGACCAATTGTGGACTGAGATTAAAGGTAGAACACAAGGAAAGAATGAGTCAATAACAATTTATGTAGCTATTATGAAGACACTTTTTAATCGTTTGAATAAATTAGTACCAGAAGTCACTAGTTTAAGATACATTTAAAAAAATATTTTGCCTTATTATATTAGTAAATTAGCTTTAACAACAGTAAATTCGATCTCTGAGTTAGTTATGTATTGTAAATAAATAGATGATGCCGATTCGGTAAAGAACAATTATCGTCCACCACCTAATCATTCCACACTAGAACCAGATCTTGCTTAGCCAAGTAATATTCCATCTAATCAAAGTCAAAGGGAACTTGTATCTACTTCCCAAAGTAATAAGAAGAGTAAAAATTGTAATAGAAGAGAGAAACAATCTAATAAACCTAATCATAATATTTCTGTCGTAAATAGTAATAATCCTTTTACATCTAGCACCACTAAAAAAATTATTTGTTGGAATTGTAAATTAGAAAATCATAGTTTTCAGAATTGTAGGGCTCCTAGAAATAAATTTTGTTACAAATGCGGTAAACCAGGACAAACCATAAAAACATGTTCTTGCACAAAAAACGAGATGTAAGGATTAGACGGTCGCACCACTTCCAATCCAGAAATTTTAGGTACACTACCATCAACAAATTTAATAATCAACATATAAGCGATTGGCAACTTTGGTTAAATAAGGTATCAGAATCTTATCGTAATAATAAGAATTTTGAAAATAATATTTCACTGGTCTTTGTTACGAAACCCTTTGATGATAGACCGTATATTAATGTAAAATTCTTTGACAAATATGTTACTGCTTTATTAGACTTTAACTAGTGATAAATGCTCAGAATCTTCTATTACTACAGGACATGGGTATTTTCAACAAGTAATAGGATATGTTTACGTACCAATTTGTATCGAAAATATTTGTAAAGTACTTAAAATCTTAATAGTGCCTTCTTTAAAACATAAAGTAATTTTGGGTAGTGATTTTTGCAGAATTTTTCAGAGTTCAATTTAAAAAATAATACTTGGTCAGTCAATGGTGAGTCAAATAATGCTGAACTTTGTGTAGTACATAATAAAGTAGAGATAAATAGCATAACGCATAGATTTTCAAGCAGTGAACAAGAACAAGTTGATAATATTATCGAGTCATTTGAAAGCATTTCATAGGAAGGCAAATTAGGATGCACTAATAAAATTTCATTAGATATTGACACCGGTAATGCAAAACCTTTTAAAGTTAAACAATACCTTCTGTTGCCTTTCATAATGAAAATTTTAAATTCAGAATTAGATCAAATGTTACGTTTAGGAGTAGTCCCACATAACATTCGACGTCTTATGGACATACATTTTAGACCCATGAAGTACAAAGTACATCCAGTAACTGAAATGGATGTCCATAAAATATAAATCAGTGTATGTATAATGGAGAGATCCATAAGAACTACTTTCCCTATATAGCTTACATTCTCACGATTTCCATATGTATATTAAAATAATGTATACCGTTGTTGATTTGAACTTCGGATGTATATGGTATGTAAGTGAAAAGATGTTGAAAATACGAACGCTCATGTATATCCATATCACTGTTGCAACAAATTTCATTTGACTTACGGAAGCTGTCAGTTTTCAATGTATCTCAAATAATTCGTAATCCATACTAGTGTCATTTCTGTTACTAAAAACATGCATGTGTTCTTGTCTAGGTGTAATATGAAAAACAAAGAAAATAATTGTTTTCTTTGTCTTTCATTTATTACCTAGACTAGACAAACATAATTTTGAGGGACAGAGATGGCATCAATACGGATATCATAAGTTAAAGAGAGACGAACTTCCAGTGCACGGTCGAGGAGTTGAGTGCTTCGGTTAGTTTTATTGTTTACTTGTCTATGGTTAGTTTGGTGCAGTGAGTGTCATCCATAATTTTATAATTTTTGAATCAATTCTTATATTCATTTATGTTTGAACTCCATTCAGTTCTTATAGTGTGTAATTAATTCACAAATAAGAAACGTAATGAAGTATTAGTAGAATGATAAATAACAGAGTCAACGGGTCCTCACAAATAATACATCACGTTACATCTTTTCAATTGAATCGTCTTCAAGTTCGAGCATTAATTATTAATCAAAATAGTAACCTTACATCAGACAATAATTCATTATACAGATAATTAGACATCAATTATTTTAGTGACGACGAAAATGTGCGTAATATTGATATGCAAAATTTTTTATTTGTAGTACTTAATTGTCCAACACCTATTTATTTTCCATTCGTGGGTGTAATTTAAATGTGCTGGCATTTTTTGACATAAGATAATGACTGATTGTTTCTAATCATGGGTATTTTGATGAAATGATTACAATAATTCATGAATTTCTAATAAAATCGCAAATATTTCAGAAAAAAGGGAATTCAGTTTAACATAACTTGACGTAAAAAAATACAGGGTGTTCCATTTGACCTAAACAAGTTTTCGCGGTTTGAAGTTGACAAAACACAACGCAAAAAACGGAACACTTGGTATGATATTATTGAATTTATTTCAGTCGTAGAACGTAGTTCTGCTTGTGTTCTTGTTACGTGACAAGAAACAAATGAGGATCTTTTACACGAAGAAAGTTATAACGGTTCTTGCAAACCGTTGTCAAAATGCCAAATATCTCTGAAACGGCTAGGTTTAGGTATAGGATATGCTACATATTTTCGACTCAGAATTGTATGCTCTTTTCGAGAACCCTAAAATATATAGGGTGTTCCATTTGAGATAAGCAAGTTGGTATCGACTTTCAGTATAAGCGGAAGTGCCAGCTGCATGCAATTATTTTAGTTGGATTGACCACACCGACATATCTAATTATCTAAATTTTCAAAATTTTCTGATGCCTACTTTTCTCTATATCGATCGATTCAGTTCCCGGTGAAACACCCTGTATATTCATATCTTGTCTAGCAAAATGATTTTTACCCCTAAATTTTTACAATTATTTTTTTAAATTACTTGAACCATTTTCTACAAAATATATACCCTTCTTTACCGTATATAAAACTCCTCATCTTAGGAGTAAAATTATTAGTAATGTTCTACCCCCAGCTTCCTAGACTAGATACGAAAGACGTCATATTTATGAATCAAAGTACTTGATACTTATACTGTCCAGATTTTATTATAATAGGTAGAGATTTTGAAAGCTATCTGCATAAAACCTTGAAGACCTAACCTTTGAGGGTAAATAGCTCTGAAGGGGACGACACCCTGGGATAAAATATGTACATTAGTATTATACTGTTGCAAATTGTCAGCTCTTAAAGTATTGCCCCGTACTCATGGAACACCCTGTACATAGCAATACGTGAGGCATTTTAAAGAAACGTCCACAATAGTACAGAAACTCCATTATTATTCTATGTACAGTATACAGGGTGTTGCATCATGAGAGGGACATAGCTTAATAGGAGGTAGAGAACGTCAGTGGTAACCGGAACCTCCCATAGAAATGTCTCATTGGGCCTTCATTACGAAGTTACAGGGTATTAAATAATTTTTGGCCAAACGTGTTTTTTATCATAACTTTGACAGGGAATGAAATAACGGATTCATATTTGGTACGGCTAATGTACTAACGAGCCCCAAGAGGTACATGTATAAAAAAAAATATATCCAGGTCCGGACTCACTATAATTTATGTTTCTTCTTTGCATCAATAAAACATCACCCTGTATATATTTTTTTGAAATTTCGATATGATATTCGAAAAGAGCAAGAAAAAACAAACAAAATGGCCTATTTCATTTTTTTGTTACACCTTCGTGGTTATTTAAATAAGTTGTTAAATGTGCAAGAAAATGGATTACAGAATCCTATTAAATGAGAGGCACGTGAAATAAATAGTTTTATAACTAAAATTTGCAAAAATTCTATTGAGCCTAGGTGGTCTGGGTGAATCCTAATTCCGGCACGTTTTAAAGGTCCATTTTGGTAAAAAACTGTGGTCCTAATAAGTAATCGGGTATGAAATAACAAAATTTTTAATCAATCACAGTAGGCTTGTTCAAAGAATAAAAGTGACAGATAATTTAAACCATTTAGGCCTAAGCAACCAGTTACTTTGATCAAGAAAATCATCAACATTTTATACTTAATAAATATTGGAAAAGAGAACAAACTAAAATCTAAATAAATAAAATATTTTCCATTCAATTAACAATAAATAACAAAACAATAACTAAATGTGTTTAAAAATAAAACGTAATTGACACTAAAGTAAAATTTCAAAATGTCCTCCCCCACATTATGTGCATTTTCTTGAGCATTTAGAAAGGTCACCAATTGCTCGACGTATCATTTCTGGATTATTCCGTATTTCGTCGCAGGTTGTAACGATGCGCTGGATTAAATGTTGTCTACTTTCAATTTCAATGCTATAAACTTCGTTTTTTAAGTGGCCCCATAAAAAGTAATCACAAGGGTTACAATCAGGAGATCTTGGTGACCATTCATGTGGACCCCCGCGTCCAATCCATCTATTAGGATACACATTGTTTAAGTGTTCTCTTACTTGAAGGTTAAAATGTGGTGGGGCCCCATCATGCTGAAACAACATGCCTCTTATACCGATATTTTCTAACATATTCGGTAAAATGTTTTGAAGAAAACCAAAGTAAATTTCACCATTCAATCTTTCTTCAAAAAAATGTGGCCCTATCAAATGCCTATTCACAAGTCCGACCCAAACATTTACAGAAAACCTGTGTTGCGAACGGCGTTGGCGTACCGCATGTGGGCTTTCCTGTGCCCATTTATGATTATTTCGTGAATTGTTTACTCCATCCCTTGTAAATTGTGCCTCATCCGTAAATAAGGTTCTGTAAATGACTGGGCGATGGTTAGACAACCAATGACAAAATGCCAGGCGGGGGATATCGTCGCCTTGTTGAAGACGCTGTACCTGCTGGATATGATATGGATGGTAACGTTCTCTTTTTAGGGTTCTCCATACTCGCCAATGAGGAATACCAGTTGCCAAATTGATTCGTCTAGTGCTGATATTTGGGTTTTCTTGAACTACGTTTATAATATTGTTTTGTTCCTGCACACCTTGTTGTAAAACACGCTCCACAACTGCAGAAGTAGGAAACTTTCCGTGTTGTCTTGCATACTGGAACACCGTACTAAAGGTTTTATGATTAGGGCATCGACGACCAGGAAAACGCAGCCGATATTCTCTTTCCGCCGACCTACCATTTCCATTACAGAAACCATAGATGAATATTATGTCAGCATATTCCACGTTTGTAAATTTTACTGGCATAGTTAAAATATTTTCACAAGTTTTCACTAACTAAATGCGGATTATTGACACATTAAATTACTAACAAACAATTATTCAACTGTTTAGGAGATTTCTTTTTATTATCTGTCACTTTGAACAAGCCTACTGTGATTGATTAAAAATTTTGTTATTTCATACCCGATTACTTATTAGGACCACAGTTTTTTACCAAAATGGACCTTTAAAACGTGCCGGAATTAGGATTCACCCAGACCACCTAGGCTCAATAGAATTTTTGCAAATTTTAGTTATAAAACTATTTATTTCACGTGCCTCTCATTTAATAGGGTTCTGTAATCCATTTTCTTGCACATTTAACAACGTATTTAAATAACCACGAAGGTGTAACAAAAAAATGAAATAGGCCATTTTGTTTGTTTTTTCTTGCTCTTTTCGAATATCGTATCGAAATTTCAAAAAAATATATACAGGGTGATGTTTTATTGATGCGAAGAAGAAACATAAATTATAGTGAGTCCGGACCTGGATATATTTTTTTTTATACATGTACCTCTTGGGGCTCGTTAGTACATTAGCCGTACCAAATATGAATCCGTTATTTCATTCCCTGTCAAAGTTATGATAAAAAACACGTTTGGCCAAAAATTATTTAATACCCTGTAACTTCGTAATGAAGGCCCAATGAGACATTTCTATGGGAGGTTCCTGTTATTGTTAAAGAACGCTATAACCCCGATATACTTTTCGACGTTGTAACGAAATCCGACTTAGGAAATATTTCGTAAGAAAAGCGTGCTTCACGTAAAAACGCCGTGGAGGAGGTTTTTAATTCTTGGAAATATATTTTTGCTCTTCGGAGCGTTTTTTATGCCAAATTTTCGCTAACTCTTCGAGGAGCGTTAATTTGGTAAGTGTAGTAAATGTCGCTGCACAGGGACGTAATGTCGCCCCGACCACCCAATTTTAGAAACTATAATAAAATTGGACTTCCAAATTTCCAAGATTAAAAACCCTTTTACGAATCCACGTTGTCAAGCACTGCGACTCTTACGAAGTGTCGAATATGAGGACAAGTTAATCCAACGACTATTCAAAGTATATCGGAAGTTATAGCGAAAATAGCCCTTAGCGACATGGGACCCCCATCATTTCCTAGCAGTCGGATTTGACGGGGAAATGATGATTTTTGACGGGGTTTGCCCTAAACCGGTTCCTCAGTGATTCGGAGTCAAAAAAGTATTATTACCATGTACTCACACGTGCATGAGATCTGCCTTGCCTGAACGTAAAATTTGTTATTGCATAATACAAACAAAGTAGAGACGCTTCAAGCAATTTTAAGCTCCGAGGAGCGACCAAAATTTATGTGAATTAATAAAATACGTTTATAAGACAGGCAAGCATAAGCCCACCAAAATTTCAGTTACATGAAACTTTCCTTGAATCTTTTTGTGCATCGTTAGCTTTTCAAACTGCATATTGGATGGTAGTTGGTACCGTATGAATCGTCCCGTTCCTCACCATGTGTTGTACACGGGTCAGACCATTGTTTGTTAACATTTTCTCTGAAGAAGTTGTTGTAAAAACATAAATTTTTTAAAGATTTAATATACATATTTTGAACTTTATATTGTCTTTTAGTTGTGTTTTCTAACAAAATTCCCTTTCAGATTTAATTTTAAGAGAGTGTGAAACAGACAGTGTTAGATTTATAGTGTTACGACGTCTTCCAATTGATACCATCAGAGCCGCAGTTAAGCATAAACGACAGTAAGTATGATTTATTCATTATTCTCCGTCTGAAATAGTCACGTTGAACCCTAAAAAATTTTGTGAACGTAATATTATTATTTAGAATTTAAGAAAAGGTTGAGGAAAAAGAAAATTAATTTTTTCTTTTTCCTATTTTTTTTAATTTTTCTAAGTTTTTCGAGCAGAAAATACGTCCTTCAGACTTCCATCAAAGCATGGATCGTTCACATGGCGCCCGAGCAGGGACCATGCCGTCCCCAAACCCAACAAATCCTTTCTCATTCATGGCGGAAGACTCCGAGGGGTCGACCCCAAGAGAATTTTACGAGCGAGTCACCGCACCGCTCGTCGACGACGGTTCTAGAGGGATAGAACCACAGCGACTGTTTCCGGAGGGAGATAATGTAAATTTATCTGCTTCACAGCCACAAACTGCTAATTCGATGGAAAGTATGTTTCTGAAAATGGCAGAGGGCTTCGTGCAGGCGATACAGAACGTGTCGACCTGTACGCCCCATGAGAGACAAAGATGTCCGAACGTGACGTTCCATGGGCTTGATCATGAAGATCCAGAAGCATTTCTGAAAATTATGGAGGAATATTTCGACAGAGCTCGCATAAGCCACGACTATGATCGCCTCCATAACGTAACCGGCCAACTCAAGGGCGAAGCTCAACGGTGGTCCGAACAATTTAGGACGTTGACTACTTCGTATGCCTTATTCAAGGAAAGATTCCTTACGAGATTTAATTCTCCCGACATACAGTCACGAGCTATTGCTCAACTGTATGCCGTCAAGCAAACGTCTTTAGACGACACGGCAGTGTTTATCACAAGGAAAACCTGTCTTTTCGATCGTATTGATCCCTTTAAATCCGAAGCCATCAGAGCTCGGGTCATCATGGACCAACTGCGTCCAGAAATTAGGTCACGCTTGAGAAGCAACCTAATTTCAACCACAGAGATGTTAATAGCAGCGGCTACTAACGTCGAGCGGGATTCAGCTGACGAACAGACGTCGCTAATCCAGCTTATAGATCAACGTCTGTCCCGCGCGTCTTACTATCAAGAGCCGGGACGTTTAAGTCAACAAAATTCAAGTATAAGGAGCAATGGAAGCCCAACTCCGACAGCACCGAGGGTGCATTTTCGAGAGGATGTCTCTCGACAGGACGGTCCAGGCAGAGCGCCTGGTCGTCCTTTTTTTATGCCTAATTCTACGAGCGGATCAGTGAATAATGACCGCAGGCAAACCAATTTCAATGGCGGATCGGGGAAATTCCGAGTACCCGACCGACCGGCAACCCCGTGCCGATACTGTACAGACACAGTACAGTGGCACTTCCATAGCCAATGCCCGAATAACCCGCATCTCAGCAGGAGACCGGGAAACTTTCGAGGGGCCAGAGACCCAGGCCAGGGTCCATCTGCAAGATCCCCGGCACAACGGCCGAACCAAGGCGGCAGCAATGTCCAGTAATTTTTTCCGATACTCATGACCACTACGACGCTCCCCTGCACAAGACAAGAGAGTCAATAAATTATATGAGCGAAGCGTTCCCTTTGCCTCGTATAAAAGTTCAAATTAATGAACATGCGGTCGACGCACTGATCGATTCAGGCTCGACGCGAAACGTTATCCATCCGAGGATGTTGGATAATTTTAAAAATCTCACGACACGTCGATCATTTGCTATGGCGTGCGGAGATCGAATGGTGGACTCTCTTGGAACGACAAAATTAAAAGTAATAATTTCAGGCACCTCTTTTGAAATTGATTTTCAAGTAATCGAAAATTTGAACGAAACGATAATATTAGGATCACCATTCTTATATATGAACAATGTCGCATATGATTATGGCAGAAAATGCCTATATGCCGGCACGGAAGAGCGTATTACCGTCTTCTGGAATCAAGCTTCTCAGAGGGAGAGACAGCAGGCAAAGCTTCCTGAAGAGCTTGTTATTAAAGACAAATTTCTACGGCCGCTGTTCGAAGAATTTGTCGATCTGTTCACTGCGGAACCGACTCAAGCAACCACAGTGACTGTTAAACACAAAATTACAGTAAAAGACACAAAACCATTTAATATCAGACCATATCCGATGTCTCCGAGTACTAAGAAAATCATGTACGACCAAATCGAAGAGATGTTAAAAGCTGGCGTCATCGAACCTAGCACTGCCCAATATAGTTCACCACCAGTGATAATAAAACGCTCCGACAAGAAACCACGATTCTGCATCGATTATCGCCATTTGAACGAAATGACTGAAGACGAGGCTTCCGTCTTACCCAAAATACACGAAAGTATTAAAGATTTAGGAAATTCGAAGATTTTTTCTGTGTTGGATTTAAAAAGTGGATATTGGCAAATACCGCTAGATGAAGCATCAAAAGATTTTTCGACTTTTACCACTCCTGATGGGGCAGCTTACAGATTTAATGTCATGCCTTTCGGACTCAAGACAGCTCCCTGTACCTTTCAGAAATTCATGGCAAAGGACGTTTTAACGGGTTACCTGCACCATTTCTGTAAAGTGTATTTAGATGATATAATCGTTTACAGCGTAAACGTGAAGGAGCATATGTCCCACTTGAGATTAGTCTTTGAAAGACTACGTCTGCACAATCTAAAAGTGTCACCGGAAAAGTGTGTAATAGCGACGAATGAAATCCAATATTTAGGCCATACAATTAGAACTGATACTTCCCAACCATTAGAAAAACATGTCTTACAAATTCAAAATTATCCCGTTCCAGCTACAAAAAAGCAGCTACAAAGTTTCCTAGGGCTTTGCAACTGGGTACGAGAATATCTACCAAATGTGGCGATGATCACGAAGCCACTAACGAAACTTCTTTCGAAGGAAAATCGTTTTCACTGGAACCATACATGCGATGAAGCGTTTAGAAAATTAAAAGAATTATTATCCGGACCGCTGGAACTCCATCGGCCGGATTTTTCACGTCAATTCATTTTACAAACAGATGCATCCCTCCAAGGCCTTTCGGCCGTATTATATCAATTAGGCGACAACGGCGAAAAATACATAATTTCGTATGCAAGCAACACGTTATCTCCAGCGGAGAGGCGTTACCACATAAACGAGCTGGAATGCTTGGCGGTGGTGAACTATATTAAAAAGTACAAGATGTACTTAGCAGACAAACCGTTCTTGGTGAAGACGGACAACAGGGCGTTACTTTGGTTAAACAAACATAAGGACGACAAAACAAAATTTACACGATGGTCATTACTATTGCAAGAATATGCATTCAAAATTGAACACTGCCCAGGAAAGGAGAATTTGTTAGCAGATTTTCTCAGTCGTAACCCACAAAATCAGTATGTCGAGACAGACGATGAAGAGGAAAGAATGTTCCTACCAAATTATAAGTGTCCAGAACGTATTTCTGTTTTAACGCATTCAGAAATATACGAAGATATCGTACAGGCTCAATTGAGTTCAAGAGATATTCAAGACAAGATCCGCCGTTGGAATGATCTATTTCAACAGGAACAACGTTCCGATGCGGATCTTATTTTTATGAAAAATTTTCACGTCCAAGACGATGTACTTTTTAAAGATTGCGATCGAAATTTTAAATTAATAGTTCCAAAGAGGAAAATAAAAGGATTGATTTACCATTATCATGACCGAGATGAAGCATGTCATCCAGGAAGAGACGAGACTCTCAGGAAAATAGCGAAACGCTACTATTTCAATAATATGGCCAGGATCGTAGGCAAATACATAAACGACTGTCTGATATGCCAGTCTGTAAAGACAAGACAAGCCCAACCCAATGCTCCACTTAGAAGTCATGCACCACAAAATGCATTTGAAACCTTGAGCGTCGACGTAATTGGCCCGCTGCAGAGGACTAAAGACGCCGAAAACAGATACATGATTATCGTCGAAGGCGTTTTCAGTAAATGGATAGAGGCAAAGGCATACATTCAGGTCGACGGCAGAACGATAGCCAAATATATCGACGAAGAAATAGTAGCAAGATTCGGAGTCCCTCGAGTCATAATTTCCGACAATGGTGGTCATTTCAATTCCGAATGGTACATCACATTTTGCGAAAGGAATGGTATCGAACGATACTTAATTCCGGCATATCACCAACAATCCAACCCCGTGGAACGACGGGTTCAGGAATGCAAGAAAATTTTAAAGACTCTTTTATTCAAAAAGCCAAACGACACTTGGGATCGCTACGTGCATCAGATGACATACATATTAAGAAATCGTAGGAACGCCGCTACAAATCAAACACCTAGCATGATCGTGTTAGGATATGATCCAGCCGAAAGAGGCGAATGGGATTTGTATGCCTGGAGGCAAGAAAGAGCCAAGCAACAAACGCTTCCACGATACGAGCGAATCAAGGAAGCCCGTCAGGCCCAACAAAATTACAAACAGAAATATGCGCCGAAAGAGGCCGTCACTCCGATCGTTTACAAAGTAGGAGACAGAGTCATGAGTAAGAGAAAAAAGAAGGTACATACCTTCACGCCGTCTTGGTCAGGCCCGACCAGAATTCTGAAGAAGTTTTCAGACGAGGTGTATCTCGTGCAAAAGGGAAATGTAACGACAAGAGTACATGTCGATGATTTGAGACCAGCCCCGCCAGAGGAGCACAACTTGGAAATCGAATCTTCCGATGAAGAAAATGCTAGTCCAGGCGGAACATCACTCGATGGAAATGATTCCCCGTTCTCAGACGATTCCACAGAACCTCTACCGCCGGAGCAAACGGTTGTACAAATCCATGCACCGCCACGAGATGCTTCCACTTCTGATTCAGAATCCAGTTCTGGAGATTCAATTATATTTTTATAATATTTTTCAACCTAGGCTAAGTTTTAACTTAGTGCTAGGTTTATTTTATATCAAAATTTCCATACCAACTTCTTGTCGTGTCAGGCGAGAGTTGGTATTTTTTATGCATTTTTTACAAGTTATTTTCATTGAGGATATTGTATCGTCCATACAAATCTTCAAAATTCACTGCAGCAACTCTGACCGTGTCCGGCAGAGTTGGTATTTTTTATAATTTTTCTAAGTCCTCATATGTTCAAAACATATACATCTGTAAGCAGAGTCCGACCCAAAGGGTCCAAACAAATGTTCCATTGGCACGGCATGGAAAGACGACGACTCTGACGCAAGAGCGCGATTCAGACGAGTCTAGCAACTTAAGGGCGAGATGCCGCCACGTCTGCTGGAGGGGCAGATGCAATGATCCGACGGATGCAGATTCTGTCGCAGATTTCTCATAAGAAGAGATTTTAATAAAAACCCTTTCAATCAATATAAGTCAACAAAATTCAATGTTCCTATTCTCAAAGACGACGATGTGATATCGGTCGCAGATTTCTCCCAAGAAGAGATTTTTTAACTACACGGAAACCATTTCAATCAATATAAGTCAACAAAATTCAATGTTCCATTCTCAAAGACGACGATATGTTATCGGTCGCAGATCCCCAGACGGGATATGAACAAACATATTACTAAAATTTTGTTTTATATTGTTTCATATAAACTGAGCAGAGCCATAGTATAGCTGGAGCCAAGCAGTCCGAGGACCACCTAAGCTGTTCCAGAAGGCAGTTCGACACCGAAGGTGATCGACGAGGCATAGACACGAGGAGGAGCAGACGCAAGCCCGCATTAGTGGAAGAACACTAAGAAAGATAAGTGCGTCGAAAGTGTTTGTGTTGTGTCATCGAGAATCCGAGGATTTTCGATTTTTTCTTTTTTTATGCCATTTTTGAAACACAATGTTCAATAATTCAATCGAATGCTATGCATCGATATATGTTCAAGTTTATCACCATTTTTTTAGATTTGCATCTATGTTTTGTTCAGATAGGCCGGTCTGAACTATAACCGAATACAACACATGGGAGACTACATCCAATGATCCATTTTATTTTCAAACAAACAATTTACCAAACGTTACACAAAAAGATTCACGGAAAGGAGGGGAGTGTTAAAGAACGCTATAACCCCGATATACTTTTCGACGTTGTAACGAAATCCGACTTAGGAAATATTTCGTAAGAAAAGCGTGCTTCACGTAAAAACGCCATGGAGGAGGTTTTTAATTCTTGGAAACATATTTTTGCTCTTCGGAGCGTTTTTTATGCCAAATTTTCGCTAACTCTTCGAGGAGCGTTAATTTGGTAAGTGTAGTAAATGTCGCTGCACAGGGACGTAATGTCGCCCCGACCACCCAATTTTAGAAACTATAATAAAATTGGACTTGAACTTCCAAATTTCCAAGATTAAAAACCCTTTTACGAATCCACGTTGTCAAGCACTGCGACTCTTACGAAGTGTCGAATATGAGGACAAGTTAATCCAACGACTATTCAAAGTATATCGGAAGTTATAGCGAAAATAGCCCTTAGCGACATGGGACCCCCATCATTTCCTAGCAGTCGGATTTGACGGGGAAATGATGATTTTTGACGGGGTTTGCCCTAAACCGGTTCCTCAGTGATTCGGAGTCAAAAAAGTATTATTACCATGTACTCACACGTGCATGGGATCTGCCTTGCCTGAACGTAAAATTTGTTATTGCATAATACAAACGAAGTAGAGACGCTTCAAGCAATTTTAAGCTCCGAGGAGCGACCAAAATTTATGTGAATTAATAAAATACGTTTATAAGACAGGCAAGCATAAGCCCACCAAAATTTCAGTTACATGAAACTTTCCTTGAATCTTTTTGTGCATCGTTAGCTTTTCAAACTGCATATTGGATGGTAGTTGGTACCGTATGAATCGTCCCGTTCCTCACCATGTGTTGTACACGGGTCAGACCATTGTTTGTTAACATTTTCTCTGAAGAAGTTGTTGTAAAAACATAAATTTTTTAAAGATTTAATATACATATTTTGAACTTTATATTGTCTTTTAGTTGTGTTTTCTAACAAAATTCCCTTTCAGATTTAATTTTAAGAGAGTGTGAAACAGACAGTGTTAGATTTATAGTGTTACGACGTCTTCCAATTGATACCATCAGAGCCGCAGTTAAGCATAAACGACAGTAAGTATGATTTATTCATTATTCTCCGTCTGAAACAGTCACGTTGAACCCTAAAAAATTTTGTGAACGTAATATTATTATTTAGAATTTAAGAAAAGGTTGAGGAAAAAGAAAATTAATTTTTTCTTTTTCCTATTTTTTTTAATTTTTCTAAGTTTTTCGAGCAGAAAATACGTCCTTCAGACTTCCATCAAAGCATGGATCGTTCACATTATCACTGATGTTCTCTACCTCCTATTAAGCTATGTCCCTCTCATGATGCAACACCCTGTATATGAATGTTTCTCGTAGTATTTCTATAATTTATAAATGAGGCAGTTGTAGTTCATATGCAATACATATTCATATATATTGTACTGTTCTACTATTATTGAATTTAATAATTTGCAGTACTAATCAAACTTTAACTTGTTTATTTCCAATAGATAAACCAAAAAAATCAAATTAAAATCTCTTACCTTTTGATCCGAAAGTATGTCAAATTTATTTAATGGGCCGGCTAGCTTATCTTTTCCTTCAGGAGCAGGTTCAAATTCAGTTCCTGTTTTAAAATGAAATTTTATTGAAGTAAAATTTTTAATCTGATATAAGTAATTTATTTTCCTTGACATTTAGGTAATTTAGCAGTTTTATAACAGGTTCGAAAGTCTAATACACTATTTAAATTTTAATATACAACATTGTCCAAAATTAAACACAAAAACTTTCCTTCTTCGTAGCTACACTCTTCTTTTTCCAAATCCAACCATTCTTCTTTCATTAATTCTTCACCTTATCTCGTCCTTATCTCCTCTGCAATTCCTATCCACAATAACACCTCTTCCTTCTTATTTACAGTCTATTTTTACTCTTCTTCGCTGATCTCCACAATTTCTGACTTCTTAATTCAATTTCAAGTTATTCATATTATTTTTCCTTCACTTCCTAATTTTCCTTTATTCTTTTTTTCCTTAAATTTGTTTTTCCAATTTTACAACCTCTCTTTTATCTGTTTTTTGTTGTTCTATCTCACTAAATATCAAAGTATCCAAAATAAACAAAACAAAACACCATATGAATTTTGATTAATTTCATTCCAAACATAACCTAACTTAAACCTCCTTGCCTTTCTCCAGGAAAACATTTACCAACTATAAAAATAAAATTTTCTACTTAAAAGAAATGTCGTAATGACTTAAATGTCAGAAATTATTTCAACTACAACTTATAACCACTAACATAAATGTCAGTATCAAACTTGCTGTTGACATTGTAGCCCTATTATGTGCTATGTGCACCGGCAGCTCTTCGTCTGGTGGCCTTAGGCCGGGGTAAGGAGTTGATTTTTCTAGTTAGGGTTTGTTCTTAATGGGGGCGCCATTTAGTTTTACTAAACTAAGAAAATATATAGTATTTGCCAATTCAGTTGGGCAAAACAAAAATGAAATTTGTGAATTAACAAAATAAAAAGTCGTGAAGCGTTATTTTTTTTCTAAAATATATTTAAGTTTTAAACTACAGTAAGGCAAGCTCAAAAAAGTATAATTCAGGTACTTATATAAGATTCCGCATGTGTATCGACAATTTAACCTCCGATAGTAGTACTACGCACGGTTACACGATAAGAAATCTAGTTATTTCAAATAACTTACACCTCGGGATCTTAAATGATAAAACAGTAAAGTTAACTATTACTTAAAATTCATAGTGACTCTAGGTCACTCTAGCTAGGTTATAACTGAAAATTACAATAACCAACAACAATCTTCCCTCAAATTGTCCAATAAATGTTATAGTGGATAAACAAAATTGGTTAGCTCTGACCTTTTGATAATATCCTCGATTAAACTGAAACCTGGCAGCCCTTGGCGAGACTTAGGACGTCCCCAGCAATTACTACTTCTGCCCTCGTTATTACTCGCGCTTTTCTCCAGTAAGAGGGTTGTTCCTGTTTTCCTTCGGCAAGGTGAGACAGGATGACTTCTACTCTAGTCCACTCAGTAAATTCTAATACCGTAAAGGTTATTATTTCCTCCTTTATTTTCCGCAATTAGATAAGGCCGTCGGATCTGAAACGGAATTTTGCTTAATTTCGTCTACCCCGGTAAGTATTCAACTACCATCAAATACAGTATAAACAGGAATTCTACTTCAACAATGTAAAACGTACCTTTAGTTGTAAATAGCCTTATTATCACTAATTTAATAATTGCGTGAATGCATTAATTGTATTAAACAGATTCGCTATGGCGACAGGAATCAATCTCTCGTTTTTTCTCCAAAACCTCATCGAATCCACCTTCGATAAAAATCCTCATTGAAAAACCGTTCTTAATTATAAATCGAATTCCGCGCAAGTGACACCGCTGGGCCGGCGCTGCGATTAATATTCCCATTCCCATATTATTCGTGCTTCCTATATGCAACCTAATATACCCGGAGAGTGTAAGTACCGCTTCGGCCTACTTTATTGAATTAATCCTACGAACGTTATATCTAAAATTTCTACACGGTGGTATTGAAAAGTCCATTAATAACGTTACACTATCACCCCCTTCCAACGATAGAAAAATAGGGATGGAACATGCCTATTTTTCATCTAAGACGTTACCTTTACTATGGCCTCTAACTTATTGTCTAAAAATGCCCAACTTACTAGACTAGTGAGTACTTAGCTTAACCTACCTTAACTTATCTAACTAAGACTAGGCTACACCTATAGTATCTACCGGACGATAACTAACTAGCTACATCCAGATGAATACTTTCGATACTTTTACAACTACACACTACAACTATTTTAGACGGATCCGTCTTAATCTAACCTAACTAACCAAAACTAACTCGATACTGTTAAGTAACGCAATTTACATCGCGCCATAGAGACCACAATAAATCTGGTGGAAGCGAGAATTCTGATCTGCCTCGAAGAACATATCTTCCGCTTAGCCTCCTTCCTTGGGCTCAAACCCATCGCTACAAAAATTAGTGTCGCAACATGAATGCTTGGCCAAGGAATACCCAACTCAAGGCCACCACGATGTAGGACTCTACAAATCACTGTCCGTTATATCAGAAGATGCATCACCATCCGCATCACCTGAAACATCGGTTTCTGGCAAGTATTCATGATACGGTTTCAAATCTTGGACATGCCATCCTCATTTTTTAGAACATATACTAATTTTGACTTTTTCTTAACAACAGTGTTAAGAACGTAGCGTGGCGCCAGTTTTTGAGAAAAATTCTGCGCCGCATTGGAAAGAACTCTATTCCGTCTCCACACTTTGTCGCCAACGAAAAACTCAACATCACGACGCCTTAAATTATAATAACGAGCGTTTCGCTCGTGCGCCGAATGTAATTTCTCTCTCACTTTCTCATATATTTCCGAGAGATGACCCAAACTGCGGACCCATTCGCCATGGTCCATCTCATTTAAGCCCTCAATACTAATATTTCCGTAAAAGTCACCACTGCACGGAACTACTCTTCCAAAATTGACGAAAGCTGGACTATATCCAGTTGAGTCATGCACTGCAGTGCGCAGAGCGTAACCGATTTTTCCTATTTCTCGATCCCAAAGTTTGTGATTATCCTCGATGTAACTCCGAATAGCGGCACCGATCGTGCGATTGCTCCTTTCGACATAGTTTGCCTGGGGATGATAATAAGCAGTATAACCTATGCGTGACTTGTATTTCTTAACTAACTTTTTCAGACTTCTACTCACGAACTGCCTTCCGTTATCACATATGATAGTTTGCGGGACCCCATAAACTAAGAATATCTCATTTTCAAGAAAACGCACCATACTCGAGGCCGTAGTCTGTCTTAATGGAAACAACACCGGGTACTTGGAAAACCAATCCATTACCACTAGTAAGTACTGATACCCACTGGTACTCCTGGGTAACGGTCCCATAAGATCTACCGCGATAACTTGCCATGGGAAACGAACCTTTTTTTTGGCTCCCATGAAACCAAATTTCGGGTAGTTTGGCGCTTTTTGAGAAGCACACACCTTGCATGCTTTCACGTACCGATAAACATCGCGCCGCATCTTTGGCCAATAATACGAAAGACATACTCGTGAGTAAGTTTTAAAGTAGCCCAAATGAGCAGCTATCGGGAGATCGTGACACGATTTTATTATTTTTGAAC
Organism: Leptura quadrifasciata; assembly: GCA_963675555.1. Lineage (NCBI taxonomy): Eukaryota > Metazoa > Arthropoda > Insecta > Coleoptera > Cerambycidae > Leptura > Leptura quadrifasciata. The sequence goes on from OY776676.1 coordinate 84,322,977, forward strand.
GCTGTTTCTTCGGAACTAGTAACTTCCATTCAGAAATATTCGTTGTTAACGGGACCCTTGCAGGGATTAGCTTATACACATAGTTATTTTTAACAGACCACTGAGGATAAGTATCCGGGTTTTCTAAAATTTTAGCACGCATTTTTTTATAAAACGGATCTAACATTCCCAAATCGATATCTAAATTAATACAACTATCAGGTTCATTAACTACTGCCATATTACCAGTTTTGCAATCTTCTTGAGGAGGATCAACCGGACTTCGCGAAAGAGCATCCGGGACGACATTAAATTTGCCTTTACGATGGACTATGTCAAAGTCGAATTGGTTGAGTTTTACACTCCACCTAGCGAGTCTACCGGAAGGATCACGCATCCGATTCAACCATTTTAAGGCCGCATGATCTGTTACGACTGTGAAATGTGTCCCTTCAATAAATGGACGAAATTTCTCGCAGCCGAACACGCAGGACAAACATTCCCTCTCTGTGACGCTGTAGTTTCTTTCGCTTCTTGAGAGGCTTCTAGAAGCAAAGGCAATGACCTTTTCTTCTTCCCCTTGGCCTTGGGTGAGTACACAACCCAAACCCGTATCGGACACATCGCATTGAATAATGAATTGCGCAGTAAAATCGGGACTAGATAATATCGGCGCGAAAACTAAGGCAAGCTTTACCTCTCGGAATGCCTTTTCGGCGTCCTCAGACCATTTAATTTTCTGACCCTTCTGTCTGCCTTTAAGCAGGTTATTTATTGGAGACATAAGGGTTGAGAAATGTGGTATAAATCTGCGATACCAGCTGCACATCCCTACAAATCTTTTTATTTCCGTCGTAGTCTTTGGTTGCGGAAAGTCAACCATTGCCGCGACCTTTTGGGGATCGGTTCTCAGTCCCAACCTGTCAACTATAAACCCCAGATACTTAAGTTGTGGTTTAAAAAATTCACATTTACCAATATTAATCGTAAGATTTGCCTGCGCTAACCTATGAGCAACTTCGTGTAACAATTCAATGTGCCGTTCAAAAGTGGACGAAACTATAATTACATCATCCAGATAGACAAAATGTTTGGTTCCAGCTCCGGACCAAAAACAGCGTCCATCAATCTCTGTTGACATTGAGCAGCGTTTGATAAGCCGAAAGCCCTAACATTAAAATGGTAAAGTCCTCTACGTCGTCTCTTCGTCAAGAGGAATTTGCCAAAACGCACTACGAAGATCTAGAGATGAAATATACTTCGCATCGCGCAACATATTTAAAATTCGGTCGACAAATGGCAAAGGATACGAATCCTTTTTAGTAACGGAATTTAATTTCCGGCCATCAAAACAAAATCGAAACTCATCATTCTGCTTTTTTACCAACAATACCGGTGACGCCCATTCGCTCATGGATGGTTCAACAACACCCATCTCGATCATTTTATCAAGCTCCTTGTTCAAGTGCCCCAGCATGTACGATGACATGAGATACTGTCTTTGTTTCACTGGACGCGCATCTCCCGTGTCTATATGATACGTGATTTTGTTGGTCCTTCCCAATTTCCCGTCAGGAGCGAGTTCTTTGAATTTCAAAATAACTTTGTTTGCTTCGGCAATTTGATCTTTGGACAAATTATCGAAACTTGAGTCCTTCATCTCCGTATTATTACTATTCTCGCTCTGATTAATTACCGATAGGCTCACATCATCGCCCACATCCCAAGTATTAATTTGGAAATTTATTTTTATCTGAAACTCTCTACCGAAATCGCTACCCAGTATAAAACCGTGTTTAAGAGAGGGTACCACCAAGAAAGATATAATTTTGCAGTCTTTATTTATACATATTCGTAAATCTACTGAACCCGTCACCTTTTGCCGCACCCCATCAGCCGTAGTAACAAACTTATATGTCGAAGATCTTATTTTAAACTTTAGCCGTTTTAATAAACCTAGTTCATGACCCCCAATAACTGAATTATTGGCCCCGAGTCTAAAAGCGCCGTAATATTTTTCCCAAATACATCTAAAACTATGTACGGTCTATTGTCTCCGACTTTGTCCACAAAAATGGGAGCTGACTGTGGGAGAGAACCGTTTTTATTTCTCGAAAAATATTCCCTGACTTCGCCTAATATTCTTTGTTGTTCTGGCGTATTATGTTGCATTTTCTTTCGCCTAAAAAACTTGGCCTGGGTAAATGAGGTGGGAACCGGCCGCAGCTTTCCGCCTCCTGCTTTAGTTTCCCGCACACTTCTTGCACCCAGCTTGTACTACTCCTGGATTGCTGCATTTAAAACAAAACTTTTTCCGTTTCTGTTTACAAAACTGATATGTGTGGTTTGGTTTTTGGCAGTTCCAGCAAAGTATACCCTTATTAAGTCTAGGACTATTCTGCGGCACAGGCACCACCTCAGCACCACGAATATGGTGTTGAGATGAACGACTGGTACTAGCACAGGCTCTGTCAGGCAATTGATCAGGTTTGCCGCTGGACTTAACTATATTTAATCCACCGATTTCTTTACTCAAGCCCTCGGCTCTGTTCATGTTACCAAAATCGCTACTAGTCCTAGAATTTTGCGTATGCCTTGGTCGACCTTGGGACACGTCAACATGTTTCTTAAAGTTTCTCGAACCAGAATGCCCATCGGCTCGTTCATAAAACATTTGAGAATGTGACTGTGTCGCATTTCGGTCATTTTCTAAGTTAGAACTACGAATATCTGACCGCAAATTTCTAGTTCCATCCTGCAATACCTCGCGAAAAGTTTCTTCTAAAATCTTTGCATCTCTCACTAACTGCTCAACCGATTGATATTCATTTAATGCTAACCTGCCCACATACTCATTTTTTAAATTTTTGCGAATCCATTTTATCTTTGTAACATCCGCTGGTTTACTACTAAGTCGATCAAATAGTGATTGCATTAGGGCTACAAAAATTACTAATCCCACAAATCATCATCATAATCTTTACTTAAAAAGTCACGTTCTAATCTGTTCACAAGAGTATCCCAGTCTTTCACTGTTTCAGATTTTTTGACATGACGAAGCCACAAAAGAGCGTCCCCTGTGAATAAGTCCACGGCTGATTCAAAAAGCTGTAATTTACTGACTTGCCGAGCCTCAGCCAGTTCATTTACCCTTTCCAAAAATATTTTGACATCAAAGGCATCCGAGGTCCCATCAAATTTTATATCCCATTTAGAAATATCTACGCTTTTGGACCCCCCAGGTACAGTAACAACATACGGCGCGGGCTCTGTAATATTCGGCATTGCCGCAATTGGGTTTTGATTAACTACGCGTTCGTCAAGCTCCGCTTCTAAAGCCAAGCAGCTAGCATAAGATTCATTTTTAAATAATTCCGCCGCGGCGCCATCCTCTTCCGTAATCACCATACGTCGAATTCTATTGGTAACATGAATAAGCCTCGATTGTAACCGCAGATATAAAGAATCAGTGGTTGGGCCCTCAAATTCCTGCACTAACTGCTTAATACTCTCTAGACTATTAGTAATTTCTTGCCTCTCCGCGATATATACAAAATTTGGATCTACTATCTTAATATTTCGGTGCTTTTCTTTTTGTAATGCCTTGCATAGGATTTTACGTCTATCGCGGATATCCCGATTTGTTACTATGTCCCGTATTCGCAATTCATAGTTAATTTCATTTATTAGTAAATGGTTAGGTTTCATTTCCCCCGACATCTTAAAATTATATATTCAACTAGATATAGAATAAATATATTACAAACACTATACAACGTAAAATAAGCAAAAAATAAAAAAAACGCAGGACGAATATATTTATACAGAATCACAAACTATTTATTGTTCACTTACGCAGTTATTGTAGCATAAGTCATTTGAACCCCTTCTTTGTGTTGCCAAAAATGTATACATTCTCTCTTCAAATCGTTCAATACATCGGAAAAGAAATTAAATCATAGTGAAAAATATTTTAACCTTGACCACCCTGTATGCAAAATATGTATCTATACCGCGGACAATATCTTCCAATTTTATATGGAAATTCGTTTCACCTCATATAAAAATTAATATTAAATTCCCCGATACTTAGTAGAATCACCCTGTAGAACATTTACTGAAAGATATACCTATAGGCCGTACCTGTACACCCTCTAACAAAAGCTTTCAAAAAGTTTCTGTAAAATTAGTGGGACGTATTTTAACAACTTTTCAACACCCTCCGTATAACGGACAATATAAATAGGCTCACTATGCCAAAGAAACACACGAATGCCAGTTTCAGTTACGGCTGCATTCTCGCATGTTTTAAATTGGAGACAAAAAAAAACCTTATTATTTTGGTAACTACAAAAAAGGCAAAAAAAGGATTATTTTAGCTAACCAATTCGACTCGCCGTTTCATTTTCCCGAAATAACAATTTTTATTGGCTAAACATTAAGTGTTTTATTTTTACTATTGTTATTCAATTTGATTTACAACTGAAAAAGAATTTTCTCCAAAAATACTAGTGTCTTACATCTAGTTATAACGCGTAGCACAGTTTTTGTTTACTTGCCGCGAATAGTCTATTTGAGCCCATATAAAATTTAACTTTATAATATGCTTACTTTTCTATCTAATAATAGAAAACGTGCTACTAGTTATGATTATTTATATATCTGAGGACATTACTTATAGAAAATATGCAACGAAAATTGTTACTTCTTGCGAACTCTAAAAATTCCACTTATACCTTGTATAAACCAGGCGGCTAGTGAGTAAATAAAATATGTTGCTATTTTTCACAATTAATATACTAAAGTATTTTACTTATTTGGGTCGATTGTTGTCAAATTATTATTTTTTTTTTTTTATTTGGGAAAAAATCAACTCGGGCCCCACGTTACGGTCGTCGCTTGTGTAGCCCTATTATGTGCTACGTGCACCGGCAGCTCTTCGTCTGGTGGCCTTAGGCCGGGGTAAGGAGTTAATTTTTCTAGTTAGGGTTTGTTCTTAATGGGGGCGCCACTTAGTTTTACTAAACTAAGAAAATTTATAGTATTTGCCAATTCAGCTGGGCAAAACAAAAATGAAATTTGTGAATTAACAAAATAAAAAGTCGTGAAGCGTTATTTTTTTTCTAAAATATATTTAAGTTTTAGACTACAGTAACTCAAGCTCAAAAAAGTATAATTCAGGTACTTATATAAGATTCCGCATGTGTATCGACAATTTAACCTCCGATAGTAGTACTACGCACGGTTACACGATAAGAAATCTAGTTATTTCAAATAACTTACACCTCGGGATCTTAAATGATAAAACAGTAAAGTTAACTATTACTTAACAATTCATAGTGACTCTAGGTCACTCTAGCTAGGTTATAACTGAGAATTACAATAACCAACAACAATCTTCCCTCAAATTGTCCAATAAATGTTATAGTGGATAAACAAAATTGGTTAGCTCTGACCTTTTGATAATATCCTCGATTAAACTGAAACCTGGCAGCCCTTGGCGAGACTTAGGACGTCCCCAGAAATTACTACTTCTGCCCTCGTTATTACTCGCGCTTTTCTCCAGTAAGAGGGTTGTTCCTGTTTTCCTTCGGCAAGGTGAGACAGGATGACTTCTACTCTAGTCCACTCAGCAAATTCTAATACCGTAAAGGTTATTATTTCCTCCTTTATTTTCCGCAATTAGATAAGGCCGTCGGATCTGAAACGGAATTTTGCTTAATTTCGTCTACCTCGGTAAGTATTCAACTACCATCAAATACAGTATAAACAGGAATGCTACTTCAACAATGTAAAACGTACCTTTAGTTGTAAATAGCCTTATTATCACTAATTTAATAATTGCGTGAATGCATTAATTGTATTAAACAGATTCGCTATGGCGACAGGAATCAATCTCTCGTTTTTTCTCCAAAACCTCATCGAATCCACCTTCGATAAAAATCCTCATTGAAAAACCGTTCTTAATTATAAATCGAATTCCGCGCAAGTGACACCGCTGGGCCGGCGCTGCTATTAATATTCCCATTCCCATATTATTCGTGCTTCCTATATGCAACCTAATATACCCGGAGAGTGTAAGTACCGCTTCGGCCTACTTTATTGAATTAATCCTACGAACGTTATATCTAAAATTTCTACACGGTGGTATTGAAAAGTCCATTAATAACGTTACAACATCAAATAATAACTTAAAAACTATTAAAACAACTCTAAACAACTATTAACATTCTAAAACACATACCTTTCGGATCTTTAGCTAATTTAAATAAATTTTGAAAACCATCTAAAGGTAACAAACAAATTCAAACCCTGATTCAGCAAATAACACAAACACGCAATCTTCGTAATCGTCCAATATGCGAATACATAGCATTTTGTACATGCATATTTGATCCAGAATTGAATGCTATAAGTATCTACCAATGACCTACGATATTCATACATATTATATACATACGAATACCTAAAGTATTTTGTTCTTTTATGTAATTCGCGCTTTATTGGAACTTTTACAGGAATTTCTATATTTTTTTCTCATTAATTTTAAAATGTTTTTCTTTTTTGTACCGTTATTTGGTATTTTATTTAATATACGCGAGTGATAAGAAGCATTATCTAATACACTTACCGAATTAGGCGGAATATTTGGTAGAAGCTGTTGAGAAAACCATTTTTCGAATAGATCGGCTGTCACGTCTTCATGATAGTCTGCAGAAGACTGCGATTTTTTTTGGCCGACAAGAGCAACGCATTGGGTACAAACACGTTTTCACTTCCCGCATGAAGTATGATAACGCGTTTTCCTCTAGAACACGGAATCTATCTACCCAGCCATACTAAACAACATCATGCGTGTCAAACCACGTCTCCTAGATACACTATATGCCTGTTTAGTTTACGATATTCTCTAATTTTTTCCAAATAATCTACCCGAAGTGTAACTATACGTCGCGATTCCATAATTACCATACGACTGTCAAGTTCTTTATATTTAAAACCGCATTCTAATAAAACATTTCGTAGTGTATCTAAAGACCTATAATTATTATAATCAGGATAATCGCTTAATTTTTTTAAAATTATTTTTAACGTAGGAACTATATTTTCTTCATACATATTATAAATTGTACGCTGTATTACATCTCTGGTAGCATCATAAATATTTTTTAATTTCGTATTTTTCTGTTTCCTCTTTGCACTGTGATCTATAACATCGCCTTCTTGAATTATGTGATAAATTGTTGATTTTGATATTTTAGTTCATTCGTTAATACGTCGTATTATTTCTTTCTTACATTGTTCAGGATTTTCGCTTTTCAAATGTTTATGTATATTTAAAATAATATGTTGACTTTGTACATGTAAATCTTGGTTTTTAAACTCTACATTTATTTCGGTTTTTTCGACAATAACCGGTTCAATTATTTTGGGATTTTCGGGCGTGATTATATTATCCTCTGTTTCAAATGGTCTCCAGAAAACCATGGTAAATTAGTAAATATTAAAATATTTTACCTTCTATACAGTAGTAAATATTTAGATGATCAAACGAACTTACCTAAGTGAAGTTCGATCATAATTATATGAAGCGTCTCGTCCGAGATGATCACAACTGTAGTACCTCCACTTTCCGCCAGATGTCACCACAAATTTTTAAAGCTGAAAGCCCTCTAGCTCTTGGTCTCCCTGCTTGCTAACTCCATGCTCTTACCCGGAAGCCAACTTCACTGGTTTTAAAGCAAATCCCAAAATTTCAATGAACATATCACAGACTAGTCTGTGAACATATGTTATTGCCACAGTACAATCTTAATGCCACAAATGTCGCAGCTAGATGATCTTGGGTAGGGACCGAAGTTTCTTGTTATAGGAGAGTGTGATCATCTCGGACGAGACGCTTCATATAATTATGATCGAACTTCACTTAGGTAAGTTCGTTTGATCATCTAATTATATTTGCGTCTCGTCCTCAAGATCACAACTGTAGATGTTTAAAGGAGATGCGACATTAATGAAAAACATTATCTTTATTGTGAATTATGTAAACAACATTTTTTATAGGAAAACTTAACTCTAAATCATTAATACGATTAAGGCAAAACTGAGTTTGTAGCCTCGATATAACGTATAATAAAATTTTATCATCTAAACCAAAATCATGAATTTAAAATTGTCTCAGCAAAAACGTTCTTGTCACAGAGGGGTTTATTGTAAAACCTAGCGAATGCTCCAGAGGCCCTGGACCAACCTGCAGTGTTGCGAATAGTATCAATGCTCACCCCTTTGCGTTTTGCTGCAGAAGTGGCAGCATGCCGAGTGCTGTGTGCTGTGAACACGTTAGTGTCTATCCCACCTTTGGCAAGTGTGGACTTTATCCAGCGGCTTAAAGTCTGCGCTGAAGCTTTGTAATAAGGCTTTTTACACGTAATAAATAAATTCTTGCAACTGGAACTTCTAAGTTCTGCCGTTTTCACTAAATAATACTCTAACGCCCTCACAGCACTGAGACTAGGATTGTCATCAAATTTAGGTAAAGACAGAACAGGTTGCAAGCGATTTGAATTAGATGTCTTGATTTTATCACATATCATTATTTCAATTCCTACTAAAGTGTTTCGAATATTGTCAATTCTGATTAGGGTAAAAGTCTGCACTCTATGTGCGGTTATCAGGGCCAGAAGTGTAACTAACTTCTGTGATAATATGTCCAAAGATAGTCCTTCATTGGGATATAGTTTTCCAAGATATTCAACGATGATCGCTGGGTCCCAAGTGTAGTTATATTTAGGATTCTGTGGCCTGAAGTTCTGCACCCCCTTGAAAAAACGCTTGATTCTATAGTCCGTTTCCAAAATCGGGGATAAGATGAGGGATAATGACGATCTAATTGAATTAAGGGTGCCATAAGAAGCCCCTTGTTGGAAGATTTGTGACAAAAATTCCAAGACTTTTGTTATTGGTCCATTAAAGACATCAGTATTGGTGTCTAAGCAAAATTGCCACCATAAACTTAATCCATGATCATACTGCTTAAGAGTGGATGACGAAATTGATGAGGCCATAATCTCAACTGTTGAAGGTGGTAGTCCTTTTAGCTCGAATGCTTGCCGGATACAATTCCTGCTACCAGGGTAAGCGTTCGCCGCATTGGGTGTGGTATCCTGACAACAGATAAAAGTAGGTTACGCCTTGAGTGAAATATAAGAGGTGTGGAGATAAGTAAACGTTTGAATAGAGGGTACCAAGGCTGGGATTCCCATAGTGGTACAACAACCACGCCTTGGGCCCTGTCTGCAATAATTTTCTGTAGCATAGGTAAGACCATTGAAAAAGGAGGAAAAGCATAAAAATCGATTTGTGAATAATTAATAGTGAATGCATCCACAGCAAAGCATTCAGGATCCTTGTGCCAAGATGCAAATTTTTTGCATTTGGTATTTGTCAAAATCTGGATACCCAAAACATTCTATGATCTGAAGAAAAGCATTCTGATCTAACTCATACTCAACTTCTGCAGCAGTCTTCCTGGATTCAAAGTCTGCTTCGAAATTGTCCGCCGATTTAATATAAGATGCGAATAACCAGATGTTGCGAGACTCACACCACTGCCAGATCTCTCTAGATAATGAGCTAAGATTAAGGTAACGAATGCCACCCATCCTGTTGATGTAGGAAATGGCAGTGGTATTGTCTATTCGCATTAGAATGTTAACGTTTAACTTATTAGCAGCAAAGCACTTTAATGTATGCAGAAATGCAGACAGGAGTTCCAAGTAATTGATATGGTAACCCTGTTCCTGTTCCGACCATTGACCAGAAACCCTTTTACCGTTACAAAATCCTCCCCACCCTGTCAACGAGCTGTCCGAAAAAATCTCCATCTGAAAATGTTCTCTATGAATAGGATTACAGGATAACTTTAAATTTTTGCGCCACCATTTCAGATCTTCCAGAATACAATTTGGAATAGACATAATTTTATTGTAATCCCCATGGGATCTCTTTAGTGCCAAATACTTGGTACGTTCTAATTTTTTAGTGTAGACTCATCCGTACTTGAGGGCAGGGCAGGCTGACACAAGAGTGCCAACTAATTGTGCAAATTCTCGTATTGAACATATTTTCCTCTTCTGAAATTTGTCTATAAGACTGGCAATTTTTGTACATTTTTCTTGAGGAAGACTGATAGACATTTTTACCGAGTCGAACAAAAAACCCAGGAAGCGACAACAGGTAGTAGGGAGCATCTGACATTTTTTAGTATTTATTGTAAAACCTAGGTTTTCAAGAAACGAGCTGGATTCTTTAATATTTAGTAAACAAGATTCTCTTGTGTCCCCAATCAATAAAAGATCGTCAAGATAGATGACAGACAAAATCCCCCGGTTTCTTAAAATTGATAACACTGGCTTCATTAGCTTAGTGAAAACATAGGGGATTGTTGCTAGTCCAAAAGGTGCACAAGTATACTCGTAGAGAGTATTGTTGTATTGAAAACGTAGATATTTCCTATGATCAATATCAATGTTAATGACTAGATATGCATCTTGAAGATCAAGAGTAGCCATAAAACAACCACGAGAAACTAACCTACACGCTGTCCGTCTGTCCTCTAATTTAAAATGTTGTATAGACAGAAACTCATTTAGCTTTTCAAGTTGAGTATGAAACGCATTCCTCCATCCCGTTTAGGGACCAGGAAATATTTTGACAGAAACTGGCCTGGACAAGGCTTACATTTCCTAATAGCACCAATACTGAGTAGCCTAGATAATTCTGAATTAATACACAATTTTTCCTTCTCGTACCAGCGAGGTTGCAAAGGTGGAGAGGCTTGCATTACTCGTCTTTTAAAAGGTATTTTGTACCCCACAATCCAAGAGAGAATTACAGGATCAGAAGTGATGGTTCTCCAGGCTGACAAATAATGACTAAGCATCCCAGCTTGAAAACTTACGTTTATTGTCGGTTGTCTCTCCTCATCCTCTCTTGTATTCTGTTTTTCGATGAGGGCAGGCGGTCTTGGTAATAACCTCGAGGATGACGGTTGCGGTCGTATTTCTGCCCGCCCAGGTGGCTTCCTGACAGTTGTCTGGACGGGCCTCGGTAGTTTAAAGGTCCCCTGGTTTTCTTCTTCCTTCTATTGGTGACCTTAGTAGAAGAATCTTTGAGATCTTGTCCAGATCGCTCTATGGCTCGGGCCGCCTTAACTCGATCTCCTAGATTCTCTCCAAAAAGCCAACCGTCCACTCCTGTTTCATTTATAGTGCCTAATAAGTCCTTTTTGAGGTTTAAACTGACTAAATTTCGTCTAGAGTCGGAATCCTGGTGGTGTACATCAGCCAAAAGCTTGGACGAATCACTGATTAACTCTATAAGCTGTAATTTATGTCCACCCCCCTCCTCTTCCGGATCGAATAGAATGGTTAAAGCCTTACCTAAGGCTGCCAGGCCAGCCCCTACTTGAGCTTGCACCTTGGCAAGATGTTCATCTCTTTTAAGGGTATATTCGTTTACGGCACCCTTGACTTCCAGATTCAGCTTCGGTGCTGCCATTAGCACACAGTTCTTTATGGGAGGGTATTTACGGACCAATTCAGTCCTCACTGTCTCATTCAGACCACTTTTGAGAATGTTTGACCATCTAATTGCCAAGTCACGATGAATTATCTCGCTGTCTAAATCTTGATTCACAGTGTCTGTGCCTAAAATTTTTCGGATATCGTCATTTAAAGGTTCTCCCTCCGGTAGGACTAAGGGATCTTGTGGATTAGTATCCGTTGCAGATAATTCCCCTAAAAATAAAAGGATACTGTATAACTGAAATGTATAGAGTTCAGGAACTGCATTGAGGAGAAAATTGTAGCGACGAAGTGGAGCAACAGGGCGAGGCTCCCTGAAGGTAGCCTAAGTGCCATTCGATAGTTATTTAATTATTATTTCCCTCTGGAATCCTATATGCTCCCAGCTTCGTTACAAATTACTCATACGAGCCTACAGAGCTTTCTATCCCGCCATATCGACATGGCTAGACAGATTAGATAAGGTGAAAAAGTGTGGTCATAAATATGACACTCACTCTCTTCTTGTTGTGGTAGGAAAACTCGAGATCCCTCACCGGGTTCAATCGAGGACTGCCTTGAAGAGCGACACAGCTCCTCCCGGGCCGCACTAGCCCTTGTAAATACTTCCACATCGCTACTTCCAGAACTTTCGACTCTGATGTCTCTATCATGAGAGCGTCGACCATTTCTCAAGTTTTTGTATTTTTCTTTGATTTTCCTTAACCTTTTCCTTATTCTTCTAGTCTCTTCCTCTGTTTCGGAGCTGCTCGTGGGCGAATTCCTACGGCGTCTACCCATTTTTTTTTCATATAAAACACAATTTGTTGTAGAAAGCCATGACACAAAGAAGAGAAGTGAAGTTGGCTTCCGGGTAAGAGCATGGAGTTAGCAAGCAGGGAGATCAAGAGCTAGAGGGTTTTCAGCTTTAAACATTTGTGATGACATCTGGCGGAAAGTGGAGGTACTACAGTTGTGATCTTGAGGACGAGACGCAAATATAATTATAAATATGAACAATAACTAACTAAACACCTACGCTTGATATTATACTAGGCATAAATGCACTGCACTGGCATATTAACAGCACATCTCATAAGTTCACATTGACTGTTAAGAAAGGATTTATGAGTTTTTTATGCTAGTAGGCCTGTCCGTTTTATTATCTTTAAACTAGTGCAGTCGTAGATGGTTCATTCAGGCTGATTACATTGCCAGTCTCGGACTCGCCTGCATAGTTTCAACTACCGTTCGAATCTCGATACCATTGCTAAGTAATAGGATATCAATCTCAGTGTGCACGGTCATGTGCTTTAACACTGAGCAGTTTCAATTGTGCCCGTATAAAGTATACAACTGTACTGGCAATATCTTCTGTATATTGATATAAATTCGTTGCAAAACGTACATTATGGCCATATGTAAAATAAGTTCTGAATATTATTTGAATGTAGACAATGAGTTTTGAATGCTCACTTCATATCACATGCTATGTGGGCAATAGTTAAATTATTCCCGTTACTTTTATTGTATACACAATGCTCTAACTCGGACCTTTTATATCCGATTTCACTAAGAACCTTCGAATCTCGATACCATTGCTAAGTAATAGGATATCAATCTCAGTGTGCACGGTCATGTGCTTTAACACTGACCAGTTTCAATTGTGCCCGTATAAAGTATACAACTGTACTTGCAATATCTTCTGTATATTGATATAAATTCGTTGCAAAACGTACATTATGGCCATATGTAAAATAAGTTCTGAATATTATTTGAATGTAGACAATGAGTTTTGAATGCTCACTTCATATCACATGCTATGTGGGCAATAGTTAAATTATTCCCGTTACTTTTATTGTATACACAATGCTCTAACTCGGACCTTTTATATCCGATTTCACTAAGAACCTTATCTACATTTTCACACCATACTCTAGACGACTGCTTTAGACCATGGATAGCCTTCTTTAATCTACATACTTTATTTCCACTACCAGGAATTTTAAAGCCTTCTGGCTGTTTCATGTACAGTAATTCATTCAAATTGCCATTTAAAAAAGCTATCAAATCTGTTCCTAAATTAGGGTATCTCCACGTATATAATTGTGCTCCTGATGTAACTTGTAATGAATTAAAAAAAGTCCTAATGGAAACAGCACCGAAAATAGAATTTAACTGTGAAGAATAGAATAAAATAGAAATAGCACAATCATTCAAATTGTCTTTCCCGATTGAACATTGTAAGGAGGTATATAATCCCGATTTGCGGCTGGTTGGAGTTGCAGTTCGCCGTTTCACGTTTCCCAACACATCAAATTTTCAAGAGGGACAAGGGACGCAAGATGTCAAGTGGTAACTTTCGAAGGTATTGACGAATTACATGTATTAAACAACAATGTGCATATTTTTAATATAGGTCACGTAAATTTACAGGGCATTTCAAATAAGAATCTTAATATTGACATTTTTAATACAAATCAGAAATTAAACGTGTTATATATCTCAGAATCTTGGATACAACTTGATCAGTTGCAATTTCTTAAAATACCTAATTTTGAGGTAGTTTCATATTTTTGCAGAGCCAACATGGTGGCGTAGCAATTTTGTGAGCACCCAAACAAACATTAAATATAAAATGAGATCAAAATGGTCGATTGTGAGTAGACGTGTATTTAAGTGCTCCTATTTTTACATGGTTTTAAGCTAGTACAGATAACAAAAGTTTAATTGCCGTTGATAATTGAGGTTATAAGCCAAACTGCGATATTTATTATTGTGAATAAAGAATTTTGTGTATCTTTTTGGAATAAAGTGCAATTGTTCAGCTCTTGCAAATCAACCAGTGTTGATAAAGACTAACATAGTTCGACCTCCTTGTATAAGTAGTGGGATCATGAGCTCTAGGAATAAAGGTAAAACTCAAACTGAGCTCTCAACAGAGGAACTGATTACCAAGGTATGCAATGAATTTGCTGAAAAAATTGAAAACGCGATGGAAGAAAAGTTTAAAATCTTCCAAGATAAACTTAACCAACTCGATAATTCATTCTGCCGTATGAGCAAAACAGTAAATGCTAACGAAATGTCTATTTCTTTATTGAATAAAAAAGTTGACACTTTAGAACAAACCTTAAAAAATAATACCCTAAGAATTTGTGGACTCGGAGAGGATCGTGAAAATGAGTCGGTTACTAAGCAAGTTATCCAGTTTTTTACAACCAAGTTGGGTATTACATGTCAGGATGGCGATTTTAGTAGTATCTTTCGCATTGGGCGCTATGATGACTCTAAAGACAAACCACGTACTATAATTGTGAACTTTTTAAAAAAGACAAAACGGTTCGAAGTGTTCATGGCCAATAAAAAGTTAAAAAATGAAAATATACTTATTTGTGAAGACCTCACCAAGCAACGATTTGAGTTACTTAAAGCGGGAAAAAAGAAGCTGGGGGCTAAAAACGTATAGTCTCTAGATGGTACCATCTACATGTGGTCTGAAAAAAGCACAATACACCTTTATTGTGACGTGTGAAAGTGATCTACAGCTTTAATGATTTGGTTGGATTATAATATTCTTTTTATAGGGCAATACTGTGTTTTGCATATACTTCTATTTTTATGTTTCTTATTGTATTTTTATCTCTATTTTTGTGTACTTTTTTTATTTTTTTTTATCATGTATTCATTTTATTTGCACTGTTCAATTCACTTACCTTCAGATTCTACTCTTTAACGTTTTTTTCTGTTTTTTTCTCTAGCCTTAGCTAATGTATATTTGCTACTCTTTTCTTTGCTATTGGCATTAATTATTCTTGTTACTTGTGTACTACATTTGAATAATTTTCAACGTTTTAGGACTCTTAATATCACTTTTTGTGTATATTTACTTTAGTAGAATATTTCTATTTAATTTATCATTCATCATTTGCATTTGCAATAAGTGTATCACACAGATATACACATTTGAATTCTCTTTTGTTTACATATTTTATCTTATTTCTTTATTATTCTATTTACGAATTAATTGGTTATTATAATTATTTTCTTTTTGTTGACATTTGTAATAATATACTAATATGAAATTGGGCACTTGAACATACGTTCGATATTTACAGGATTTAATGAATTTAGACTGATGATGGAAGAAAATGAATTCGATGTTATGGTGTCAACTGAAACTTGGCTGTCAAATGATATTGACTTTCATGTTTTTAATATTCCGTGGTACGTGATATATCGTAAAGATAGGTTGAAAGGCAGAGGTGGAGGTATAGTTGCTTATGTGAGATCATTAATTTCATGTGAGGCTATAAATTTTGATTTTAGGGTAAGTGAGGAACTTGAATATCTATTTATTAAAATTAAAATCAGAGCATATAATTTTGCGATAGGTGCATTTTACAGACCTCCAAACACAAATATTAATAATTATATTAATGATTTTGATCAGCTTCTCTCTTATTTATGTCCATTATTTGATGAGGTGATATGCATTGGTGATTTAAATATAATTTTTTTAACTATGAGAATCCTGTTAATTTGTGCTTTCAGTCATTCAATTTAACACAAATCTTAAATGAGCCTATGAGAATTACCCGTTTGACCAGCACGCTTATAGATCCAGTTTTTGTCTCAAATACTGATATAGTTAAATCAATTGGGACGTTATCAACAGATAATATCTCTGACAATAGGTTAGTTTTCTGTGAACTTGTAGTACCAAACTTTAAAATGCAACCTAAACTTATTAAAATTCGTTCGTTTCGGAACTTTAATATCCATTTATTTTTAGAGGATATATATAATTTACCTTGGTACCAACTTATTCGGGAAAATAATATTGATAATAAAATAAGTTTATTAAATCAGTTCATATTATCTACATTTGATAAACACGCCCCGATAAAAGAAGTTAGAGTCACAAAGCCTTATGCTCCTTGGCTTACTCCTAATTTAAGATTACTTATGAAAGAAAGGGATCTTGCTTTACAAAGGTTTAAACAAACTCGCACAGTAGTTGATCATGCTCATTATAAAGAACTCAGAAATTTCACGCTTTCTACGGTGAGGAGAGAGAAAAAAGCTTATTTAGACTCAGTCTGCGCTGATAAAAATTCTCGGAAAACGTGGTCGGCTCTAAAGAACTTAAAAGTACGTTCTAACAAAACATATGCCTTACCTGAACACTTGGCTGATCCTAACGAGATCAGCAATTACTTTTCTCCCTTTTTACAAAATACTACTGATAGTTGTGATGAAAAAATTAATCATTATAACAACAGCACTTATGATGATAATAACCAGTTCTCATTTGGCTTAACCATTATCGAATGCGTGAACAAAATGGTAAGTAGTCTTAAGTCAAATGCCCTTGGTGCGGACAATATTTCGGCTGTAATGCTTAAGTATTGCAGTCCATTCATTGGTAAATATATAACCCATATCATCAATTGCTGCATTGAAACTAATTACTTTCCTAATTCTTGGAAAATTTCCATAGGTAAACCGTTACCAAAAATATCTAATCCAGCTAATTTTTCAGATCTACGTATTATAAGTATTCTTCCTACGGTCTCAAAAATTTTTGAAAAAATTTTATATGAACAAATTTATAATCTATTAATATTTTACCTGATAGCCAGTGTGGGTTTAGGAAGGGATTGAGTACTGCAACAGCTCTAGCTAATGTTACCAATGACATTTTACAAGCATATGATAATAAACTGGATAGTGCGCTGGTGCTACTTGATTTCTCGAATTCATTTGATACCATTAACCATCAGCTTATTTGTCCTAAATTGAAATATTAAGGTTTTACCGCTTCATTGGTCAATCTTATTAACTCATACTTACTTAGAAGATCGCAAAAATTTATTATAATAATATATGAAGTGAGGTACCGTCACCGGTTCAAGCGCTGTGACCTCGATCGGCGAAGTTAAGCAGTGTTGGTCGAGTCCGTCACTTGGATGGGTGAACGGCATCTCATTTCACCGTCCTGGTTGAGTGGAAGAGTAGCTGTAGCTAAACTCCGCCAGGACGTAAATATAAACAAGGCATTAAAATAAAAAAAATATATATATATATATATTCACCAAATATTCAAATTTATTCAGGTGTTCCTCAAGGTTCGGTCCTTGGACCTTTGTTATTTCTGATTTATGCTTCTGATATATTAACATCCTTAAGAACATGTAAAGTACAAGCCTATGCTGATGATACGCAAATATACCTACATTTTGATCACAATGACTATCCTCTTGCCTCTACCCTTATCAATAATAATCTAAATTTAATTAATCAGCTTGCTTTTGAGCATAGTTTGAAACTGAACCCCTCTAAATCTGGTGTTATGTTGTTTGGAAATAAAAATCGTATTCACACCCTTAAGGAAAACTTAAACATAACTATCGAGAACACTCCTGTGCCGATTATTCACTCAATAAAAAACTTAGGCATCATTTTGGATAGCGACTTCAGATTTAAAAATCATATTAAAAGACTTTTTCAAAAGTCTTTTGCATCTTTAAAATTATTATACGCTAATCGCAATTTTTTGAATGTACAACTTAAAAAAACATTGTGTGATTCTCTTGTGTTATCCAATTTTAACTACTGTGATTTTCTCCATGGGCCTTGCCTAGATTCTTTTGACAAAAATAGAATTCAAAAAGTTCAAAACTCTTGTATTCGTTTAATATACGGTATAAGAAAGTTTGATCATGTTTCACATAAATTGAGCGAATTGAACTGGTTAAATATGGAGGAGCGTAGGGTGCATCATCTTGGTAACTTTTTAGTGAATATTATGCATAATGCCTCTTCAGTGACTATAAGAAACAAACTAGTACCTCGAATTAATATACACCCTGTAAATATAAGACATAAACATAAACTAACTATGCCCCATCACCAGACTGCCCCGTTTAAAAGGTCTTTTATTTATAATTCAGTTAAGCTTTACAACTCTCTGCCTGATTATTTAACCATGTTAAATCCTAGTCAATTTAAGCGTGAATTTAAAGAATTTTTATTAAAGAAGTAGTATCGTGATTATGTCTAATAAATACTCTTAGTTATCTTATGTAATCTGTGGTGTCTCTGTTGTAAATATGTGTATGTATCTATGTGTTTTTCTTCTTGGGATTTGTTCTCACGTTCTGCCTTATGTGGTTAAGTGGGATAGCTATTTAGCTAGACTTCGCCACAATTTGGCAGAATATATAGAATGTTTTTGTTTTAATTATGATTGTAATTAATATTTTTTTTTAATAAAGGCGATTATTATTATTATTATTATTAAAATAAAAAATATTAACATAAGCAAATTTATCTCCGAAATGGATATTGAACTTTGTTGTATTTCCATCTAATAGAAGATAAAAATATTGCTATTTTGACAATCTACAGGCCTCCTGCAGGTAGTATGGAGCGCTCTTAACTCTCTGGCACAAAAACTTGAACAAATTATTTTGTGTGGGGATCTCAACATAGACTTCAAGCAATTCTTTAAATAAAAAAAATTCATTTATTCATGACATATGAATTAGTAGTGAAATTAAATGAACCAACGAGGATTGCTAAGAGTTCAAGTGACAACATCTCACAAACGTGTATTGATTATCTAGTATATAATTTACCAGATGGAACATATAACTCGTATATTTCTGATCCTTGTATTACAGATCACTTAGCATAAATTCTATCATTTAGATATTCAGTTCCACAGGAGGATATAACAAATCAAAATAGAAAATTAGTTTCTTATATATGTGTTTCAGATAATAATATCGAAAAGTAAAATACTTGTTAAGTACTGTTGATTGGACTGAAATCTATACAAATAACATTGATGAAGTATTTGAAAATTTCATTGCCATATACTTAAAATGTCTGGAACCATCCTGTCCACAAATTCATAGGTATTGTAAGTAGTGCAAAAAAATGGGTAACTCCGGAAACAATTAGACAGGGAGCTGATCTACTTTTTTTTTTTTCTTCTTCCGAGGAGGGGAAATCCTCATGGACACCCCCGCGAAAAGATTTCGCGGAGGTAGTGCCGGACTCTTACCGGCCAAAACCCCCCCTCTACTGTGTTTCTCCCTGGCCTGGGACCGCTTGCGCATTACTTCGGGTCAGAGAGTCAATCATAATTTCAGATGTTATCCTTCTCCCTCCCAGGTGTTCTAGGGATCAGGGCTCAGTTCTCTTTCATCGGCCTCCTTGGTCCTCATGATGTAATTTATCGAGTCCTCTATTCGCCTCCAGTTCTCCTCTGACTGGAGCATAATCTCGACCATATTATCGGGAGATAGATGAATGCCCCCAACTTCCAGGATCCTCACATTCGCCCATCTATTACAGAAAAATACGGTGTGTTCCGCATCGTCGTTTTCACCACAATAGAAACATTCCCTGCTCTCCCTTTTACCAATGTCGTAGAGGTATTCAACGAAACACCCGTGCCCCGTCAGCGCCTGGGTAAGATGGTATCCCACCTCTCCATGTCCCCGTTCTGTCCATCCTCTTATGTCCGCTATCAGACGCTTCGTCCACCTCCCCGTTCTAGAGTTGTCCCACATCTCCTGCCAACTCTGAAAAAGCCTATCCTTGGCCTCGCCTCTATCAGCCCCCTCAAACACCTCTCGCCGTTCTTTAGCTAGCAGGTCCAGGGGGGGGATCCCCGCTACCACCATCGCCGCGTCATAGGATACGGTTCTGTAGGCGCTTGTAACCCTCAAGGCAACGTATCTCTGAACCTTCTTCAGCTTGTTCTTCCATCGCTCGACACCCATCGCGTTCTCCCATGCTGGGGCTGCATATAGCAATACTGAGTGCACCACGCTGCCTAAGAGTCTCCTCTTACTTGCTCTCGGTCCCCTTGTGTTGACCATAAGCCTGCCTATGGCCGCAGCCACCTTACCCGCCTTCTCAGCCATCTTGTTGACCTGCACTCCGAATGTCAATTTTGTGTCTAACCACACTCCTAGGTATTTTAAAGAGCTGGAGGGAGCTATCTCTATATCCCCCACCCTCACTGTAATCTGCGGTAGGTTTCTCTTCCTCGTAATTATTATTAATTCCGACTTCTCGGGGGCTAGCTCGAGCTGCATCCTTCCCAACCATCTCTGTATTTTTGTTATGGCCGTATTGGCTCCCTCCATAACATGTACAGCGTACCTCCCAGATACCGTAATAGCTAAGTCGTCGGCATAGCCAATGACCTTTACACCCTCTAGTTGAGGTATCCGAAACACATCGTCAAACATTATGTTCCACAGGGTCGGGCCGAGTACTGATCCCTGTGGAACACCACAAGTCATCCTCCACTGATTATTAGCACCTCCTTCCCCGCAGCATATGTGCCTGTTCTCGAAGTAGCTCATACAGATATTTATTAAGTATGGGGCCAATCCGAGCCTACCCATCTTTTCGATTATTCTGCCCCAGTCCGCCGTGTTAAAGGCATTTTTTACGTCCAGCGTAATCACAGCACATATCCCTTTATTTCTTAGTGCCTCCTCAGCTGTTTCTACCAATTGTCTGATAGCATGCACCGTTGACCGCCCCTTCCTGAAGCCAAATTGGCTATGTGATAAATCCCCTTCAGAGCTATTTCCCCCTCTAGACGTCCTAGCAGCAGGTATTCCAAAAGTTTGCCCATTGCGTCTAGCAAACATATCGGTCTATAAGAGGATGGGTTCTCCATCGGCTTATTATTTTTCCTTATAAGAACCAGTCTTGCCTTTCTCCATCTCTCGGGGAAATCACCTGCCTCTAATGCCTGATTCATCACCCTGAGGACGGCTGCAGGGTACTCTTCCACCACTAACTTGATTATTTCTGGGGGTATCTCGTCAGGCCCCGAGGCTTTCCCGTTTTTAAGCCTGCTAGCCGCCCCCATCAGTTCATCTATGGTAAATGGAGGGACCTCTACCACATCGACCCTCCTCCAATTTATAGGCCTCCTTCGTGGGAAGAGTACTCGGACTACTTCCGCCACCTTTTCAACTGGCACAGCCGGACGGGCTCCCAGACGCTTCATCACAATTTTGAAGCCGTCACCCCAGACATCTCTATCTATATCTTTGCACAATTCCCTCCATCTGTCACGCTTTGATTTGTTTATTGCCTCTCTAAGCTTTTTTCGGGCGTCCTTGTATTCCTGGAGTATTGGATTTTCCCCCTGTACACCCCATCTTCTTTGTCTCGCATTTTCTCTTGTTACCCGTCTGCGGATTGAGACACATTCTCTTCTGAGGGTGGAAATTTCATCAGTCCACCAGTAGACTTCTTTTCTTTTTCTCCATCTACCTTTTCTCGGCATCGCCTCGTCACAGGTTCTTGTGATCACCCTAATCAGGGTCTCCTCTGATAGGTTCTCGTCGGCGTGTACGGCTTCTGCTAGACTCCTCTTAAAAGTCTCCTTATTAAGACAACCGAGCTTCCACCCTCTCTGTATTTCCTCTGTCGGGGTATGAGTCTGCCCAAGACTGAATGCAATATAGCGGTGGTCACTCAACCCCACTGCTATCCACTAATCAGTCTGGCCGCCCCTTCCGTGGCCATCGTGAGATCCGGAATCGACCCAGAATTGCCTCTCGTGAATGTGTGCTCCTCCCCTTCGTTCAACACATTTAGATCGTTCTGGGCCATCCATTCTTTCACTACTCTTCCCCTTTCATTGGTATCAGGCATACCCCACTCCGGTGCTCTGGCATTGAAGTCCCCTGCTACAATTATCTCCTTTCCACTGCCTCCCCTTCTCATTCTAATTGAGTTTCCTAACTCTTCCAAGGCTCGCTCTAGCTCCGCCAAACGTGCATTAGGTGAGAAATAACAGCTAAAAATAGCAGCCTCTCTCAGTTCTACCCAGACGAAGCCATGTCCTTTCCCACTCCTATAAACGCTAACTTCCGAATTGAGAATACCTATGGCAGCATCTATGTTATCATCAACAAACCACTCCAACCTGTTCACCACCATCTTC
Source organism: Leptura quadrifasciata (assembly GCA_963675555.1). NCBI lineage: Eukaryota > Metazoa > Arthropoda > Insecta > Coleoptera > Cerambycidae > Leptura > Leptura quadrifasciata. Next base: position 84,345,513 of record OY776676.1, read on the forward strand.
TTGTTAGGCTCGCTTACAATTAGCATATCCTCCCCCCTGTTTTTTCCAACTGCCCATATAAGGTCCTGGGCGGCCCGGCACCTATTTAAATTTATTTGCCTTATTTTTATTTTATCGGCGGATTTTTTCCACCTTTCTGCCTCATGCCCTCCACAATGGCTCTATACCTTGGGCAAGTCATGGAGTCCGCCCTATGTCCCCCTTCCTGGCAGACGTAGCATCGTGCCTCACTCTTGCAAGTTTTGGCCATATGCCCTTCATCCCCGCATCTCAGGCATTTCCCCGTCATATTTTTTTCCTCTTCCTTGCATTCATTTCTCCTGTGCCCGAACTGTTGGCACCTAAAGCACCGAACTGGGTTAATCGTCTCCACCACGCGACTTCTTAACCACCCCACTCTTATTCTGCCTTTGGCTAGGATCTCCTCCGCGGCTGCCCTTGCCAGCGACACCATGGCAAACTTTCCTTGGCCTTTACTCTTTTGTCTTAAAGGGTGTACCTCTAGATGGATATCCCCAGTAGGTGACTCCAGAGCTCCCAAAATTGAGTTCCTAACCTCCTCTACCGTGGTTAGCTCGTCTAGATCTCTCAGTATTAGGGTCCTTTTGGCTGTGACCACTTCGACTTTCATGTTGTCCTCCGACTTATCTTGCACCGCCTTCTTGAAGGCCTCAGCTCCCCCTACTTTCTTTGTGGTTACACTTATTTTTATGTGGCCCTCCTTAGTCTTGGTCACACTCTTTACTTCGAGACCCATTTGTACGACATCAATACTCCTCATCCTTGCGAGAGCTTCCGCATAAGTGTCTCCTTTATCCTCAGTAGGTTTAACTATTACTGTCTCTTTACGGTTCCTCCAGCCTCTTCTACCCCGTTGTGACCGCCAGCCTTAGTAGAGGAAGTTAGCCGTAGGTCGGTCTCCCCCCACCACTGACCTTGACCTTGACCGTGCACCTGTGGTCCGTTCCTTCAAGGCCACGGTGACATCGTAGGTTCGCATAGCATATACCGTGACCTTGACCTTGGACGGCCGCAGTGCGTTTCGACTTCAAGGGCGCAGTGTTGCTGTTACCCAGAACGATCACTTGCGGTGACCTTGGCCTTGGCTAACACTATTAGAGAATGCAAGGACGGAGCTTCCTCCTTGCCACGCAACTCGTAATGTGCCGTGGTTTGATATTTTGTGACGTAGTATATCTTTTCTATAAAAGAGTGAAAGGAGTTAATATGGGATCATTCTTAACGTCAATTTCCTAGAGTAAAGAAGCAAATATGTATTCGTGCAGTTTTTGTGGTGCAAGCTTCACTCGCAGTGACAATATGCGACGTCATCAGAGGGAGGCGTGTAACAGTTTAAATGGTAATGGACCGCCAGCAAAGAAAGTGAAATTGGATTCGAATCCATCAACATCGGTAATTATGCAGACGTGTTATAGCTGTAATGTGACTTTAACAACTAACCAAATGAAGTCTCATAAAAGAACACTACAACACAGAACAAATTCATGTGTACGTTTGATGGATGGTACAGAAATTGTTCGCAGTGCTTTCAAATATAGAATCATAACATACCGAGTGCATAGTGATAATGAGAAACTGGACTATATAATATTTTTCAACGAAATTCGACATAAAATATTGAATTTACTAGAAGAAATCTTATTACTTCATAAAACTGTGAAAGTAAACATGGAGACATTTGCCAGCTATATATTACAAGCACAAGAAATAGCTGAAATTAAATCGTTTAATACGTGTAATAAAATATTGGATCAAGGTGTGGATTTAAACATTGCACTCGACACTTTTATAGACATGATGGTTGCGCAAACTACTGAGTTCCAAGAGCGTGATTCTGGTATGTAAATATCTTCTGGTATGTGGAATAACAATTGACTTTTTTTTTTTATTTTTAGGGTGGGCCCTCGAACAAATAAAATTTGTTGAAATTAATATAAACAAGTACAGTCCAATGGGTGGTTCATCATATATCAAGTTACCAAAGTTCATCGCAAATAAGAAGGCCGTAGTGAATATAGAAAACCAGGACCAATACTGTTTTGCTTGGGCAGTCACTTCAGCATTGTATCCTGCAAATGGTGGTACATCTCAAATGTCATCTTATCCACATTATTCAAGAGTTCTAAATTTGACAGGTATGAATTTTCCAATGAAATTGAGAGACATTTCAAAATTTGAGGAATTGAATAATATATCTATTAATGTGTATGGGTTAGAAAAGAAATTCGAGAATAATAAAGTAAAATATGATGTTGTCGGACCTTTGCGTTATTCTCAGAAGAAACTACGTATTCATGTTAACTTATTATTAATTTCCGCGGAATGTGATCAGAATCATCATTGTAAATCGGATTGTGCTAAAACTCACTATTGTTGGATAAAAAATTTATCTGGATTAGTATCAAATCAAATATCCGCTCACGGACATAGAAAATATTTTTGTGATGGGTGTTTGCTGTATTTCTGTAACGAACGTCAGCTAATGTCTCACCAAACAAATGATTGTAATCATATTTACACTACAACACCATCGACACAATTTCGGATTGATAAATATGGGAAACGTGTACCGGAAAATATATTAAAATTTGAGAATTTTGACAGACAAATGCAAGTACCATTTGTAGTATATGCAGACTTTGAATCCATTTTGAAACCGATAAATACTTGCGAGCCAAATCCTGAACGCTCTTATACCAACAAAACGTTTATTCATGAACCTTACTCTTTCGCGTATTACATTAAATGTTCCTTTGATAATAGCATTTCTAAATTTGAACTATATCGCGGATCTGATGCAGCAAAAGTATTTGTATCATGTATAGAGGCTGATTTAAGGGAAATTTATAATAGATATATGAAAGATGTAATCCCCATGTCCCCGCTTACAGCGATAGAAAGAGAAAATTTTGACAATGCAACCATCTGTGGTATATGTGAGAAGCCTTTTGCAGAAGGTGATATAAAGGTGAAAGATCATTGCCACTTAACTGGTAAGATACGATTCGGTGCCGCGCACTCGATCTGTAATTTAAATTATAAACTACCAAATTTTGTACCTATCATATTTCACAACATGAGTGGATACGATATTCACTTATTTGTAAAAGAGTTATGCGCTCATAAAGATAAAGTTGACGTAATACCACAAAACAAAGAAAAATATATATCTTTTACAAAACATCTTTACATGCATGATTACGTTACTGACAAGGGGGAAACAAAAAATAAATATTTGCGGTTACGTTTCATCGATAGTTTTAAATTTATGTCAGCATCACTACAAAATTTAGGGGAAAATTTAAATGAAGGTCAAATGGTTACAATGAAGAACTTTTTTACCGATAATGCAAAATTTATTTTAATGCGACGGAAGGGTGTATTTCCATATAGTTTCGTAGATAACTTAGAGAAATTAAATAATCGTGTTCTACCCACCAAGCAGGAATTCTATGACAGCCTAAATGAAACACATATATCAGATGACGATTATGAAAGGGCTAAAAATGTGTGGGAATTGTTTGAGTGCCAGAGTTTGGGTGACTATTCAGACCTGTATTTAAAATCAGATGTCCTTCTTTTGTGTGACGTATTTGAAAATTTTCGTAAAATTTGCGTGAATAAATATAAATTGGATCCAGCTCAATATTACACAGCTCCAGGTTTATCTTGGGACGCTATGTTGAAACTAACAGCGGTAGAACTTGAATTGTTAACAGATATCGATATGATACATTTTTTTAAAAAAGCTATACGCGGTGGTGTCAGCCAGTGTACAGAAAGGAAGCATATCGCAAATAATAAGTTTGTACCCAATTATGATCCCTCAGAACCGTCGTCATTTATCACATATCTTGATGCTACGAACTTATACGGTCATAGTATGTCCCAAGCATTACCAACAGGGGGATTTGAGTGGCTGTCCGAAAGAAAAATTATCGACTTAGATGTTACTAATATTTCAGACGAGAGTCCACACGGGTATGTTTTTGAAGTAGACATACATTATCCGCAAGAGTTACACGATTTACATTCAGATCTCCCTTTCTTAGTAGAAAATATTATACCCCCCCAATCAAAATCAAAATCACCAAAATTAATCCCAAATTTGAATGATAAGAGACGATATGTTGTGCATTATAGAAACTTGAAACAAGCCATTGAAAATGGTTTAATGGTGTTAAAAACCCATAGAGTACTTAAGTTCAAGCAGTCGCCCTGGTTAAAAAAATACATCGATTTAAATACGCAAATGAGAAATTCAGCGACCAATAAATTTGAAAAAGACCAATATAAATTAATGAATAATGCAGTATTTGGTAAAACCATGGAAAATGTTGATAATAGAAGAGATATAAAGTTGATTACTCATTGGGAAAATGTTAGAAGAACTATAGGTGCAAACGCATTAATCGCTCGTCCAAATTTCAAATCTTGCACAATTTTTTCTGAGGATTTTGTAGCGATTGAAATGAGCAAAATGCAAGTAGTCTATAACAAACCAATTTACGTAGGATTTTGTATTCTTGAATTATCGAAGACGGTACTGTATAATTTTTTTTATGGTGTTATTAAACGTCAATTCGGTGCTAATGCTACTTTGCTGTACACCGACACCGATTCCTTAATTATGAAAGTTTATACAGATAACTTCTATGACTTTATTGTACAAAATCCAGAAAAATTTGATACTTCTAATTACAGGGAGGGAAATAAATTTAATATTCCAAAAGGCTCGTCTGTGCTTGGGAATATGAAAGACGAATTCCCCGAAGATCCTATTATCAGCTTTTATGGTACTGGAGCGAAAGCGTACTACGTGCAATCGGTCGGTAATGAGTTGAAAAAAGCCAAGGGAGTAAAGAAATCTGTGATTGAAAAACAACTTACAATAGATGACTACAGAAAAATTGTTGAGCAGGGCGGGTTAATATTTCGTAAAATGAATACTTTCAGAAGTCACTTGCATGATATCTATACAGAGATGCGGAATAAAGTTGCTCTTTCTTATTATGACGATAAACGTTTTGTGATTCCCAATACCACTAAAACTCTACCCTGGGGTCACTCAGACATAACATTTTTTCAGAGTGAACCAGAGCAGAATTTAAAGTGGTTAATATCAGCCTTAAATAGTGTCGTTGAACGAAATGTTTTAAAGGATGATGATAAACTAGATGTGTTACTCAAAGCAATGAATGAGTTGAGTGATTAATTGTTAATAATGTTTCTACTTGTTAACGCAAAGGTCGACAATTATAATATTCAATTGAAAAATTCATTGTGATATTTCATGTTATGTGTAAGTCGAAGTAAGAGATATTTGTATGAAATAAAATGTTAATTTATAAATAAAGATTTAAATTACTCAATGGTATTTTTATTGTATGAGTACTGTAGGCAATAAGATAGAAAGAGACGATAGGAAGAGTGGGGTGGGAAGTAGGGGGTTAGTTAGAGTGTGTAGGGAAATAATTTGAACCAATAGGAACAAGAGTGGTAGGGAGTGGAGGGGTTAGTTCAGCGTTATGGGCTTCAGAGATGCTACAAAGATTCTTTCCGTCTCCAGCTCTCGAGTTGTAAAGAAGTGTGCAAAATAGTGCTGTCTGCTCTATTCCTAGCATTCTTTGTGTTCTGTGTTTTGTGTTTCGTGCCCGTTTCTCGTGTCCGTTTTGTGTTTGTTGTGACAATGGTAGGACAAAAAAAGATTGGTGTTTCTGGTGGTAGCGGTAAGGGAGGCGCTTTGTTGAGTGCTGTGGCTGCATACTTAATTAATTATATGCCAGGGCAAGACGACAATGGCGACGCTTGTCCGGGTAATGGTGTGGCGAACAACCAGACGAGCCCTGGCGTGGGTTTAGTACCGGATATTGAAATCCCGACGGATTTGACCGATTTGAACGATTTGCTGGGTGATTACGATTTCTCCGAATTGGACGCGCAGGCTTTGGCTTCAGATGAAGCCAGAGCTAGTACATCTAATGGAGAGGCCTACCCGAACGCCGCGTGGTCTAGGTTCCCTACGGTTACGGAGACAAATTCTGAGGACGAATTTCAACCTGCGCAACCAAAGATTTCTTCGCAGAAAGGCCAAAAGAAGATGACGACGCATCCTTCAACATCTACAAAGCAGACGCAGGTAGAGAATACCGAGAAAGATGATGACGTGTCGATTCTTAGAAGAATTTTATCGGCGCAAGCATCTGTACCTGCTCGCCTGAGCCCTATTCCCGATGTTGGCTCAGACGAGGGGCAGGTAGAGATACCTGAAAAGCCTAAGAAAGCAGCAGCTAAAAATAAAAAGCCGTTATCGGGAAGGAAACCGGTGGTTAAAAAAGCTGCTGCAAAAAAGTCGGTAGCTAAGAAACCGAAAAAAGATGCTGCAAAAAAGCCGACGAAAGTGCAACCGGTATGTTCGAGCGCGCCGTTGCCAGGATGCTCTCATGCGGTGTTGCCAACGCAGGAACCCCGTAACCGTGCTCTGGTTATGAATGAAAGTGATTCTGATTCACAATCGGAGTTATTCTCCCAAGAAGAGCAAAATGTAACTTTCAAAAATTTCTTGAACATGTATGAACAGTTGCAGCGGGAGGATAGGGAACTTAAAAGTGCAACTGATGATGATAGCAAATTAAAGGATCACGCGCAGTCCCTCAAAAGGAAGGCGGAGATGTTGAATTCTCGGGCCGATGAAATGCTCAGAGGCATTGCGAAGCGTCGCAAAGCCTCTGAGAGATGTACAAGGAAGCTAAATGCTATAAAGAAGAAACTGGGAATAAGATAGTGCGTAAACACACTACGGAATGTTGCATTAAAAATGTTTGTACATAAATTTAGTATTAGGTTAGGGTTAAGAGAAAAAATGTAAAAAAATATAAAAGTAAAAATGTAAAAGTGAAAAAAAATGAGGTTAGATTAGGTTAGAAAAATGTAAAAAATTTAAATGTAAAAAAATAGGTTAGGTTAGAAAAAATGTAAAAAAAAATTGAAATGCAAAAATGTGAAAAAAAATTAGGTTAGGTTAGGTTAGAAAAAATGTAAAAAATGTAAATGTAGAAAGTAATAACCCTAAAGGTCGGAAGTGAGTAGAAACGGTACTGGAGGACAACTGTGACCTCGATACACCTTTTGCAACACTTTTGACCGACAGTCCAAATACGAATAACCAATTTACTTAAATAAGTACCCCGTTATTTCTTATATTAAAGCAATTTTTTATTCTTTACTTTACTACTGTTATTTATTGTATATGAAATGAAATAAAAAAAGAATAACTCTTAATACATTTATTTATAAATAACAAAAATATATATACATAAAATAAAACAGAATTATCCGTCCGAATCATGCTCCACCAGAATGACTGCATCCTCATCTTCATCGGCAGATTCCTCCACCAGAATGGCTGCATCATCTTCCGAGTCAGACGATTCCGCTGTGTCCGTCGATGATTCCTCCAGAATTACTCCATCCATCTCGTCTTCGGAATCATCATTGGGCACAGTGTCCATCGACCATGTGGACGGAGACCTCTCCAATGGTTGGTATTCTTCTGGTGAGGTGGTGCTATCTGCTACACCACCCCTTGTCGCCTCTCTAACGCGCTGCAGGTAGGCACGATAACTTTCGCACAAAACGAACATGGTTGAAGTGGAAGATACAGTATTGTCTTGTACTTCAGACATGTTGGAGCGTAGAAAGTAAACTGAGGATGGTGAGGGCTTTCTTATGTATATATAGCCCCTACCACCACCCCCACCTCATCACTCCCCACCTCACTACTAACACAAATAAGAGTAGAAAGTGTCCTAATACTCATATTTTTAACACCATCAAAATCAATAGCACTGTCAACATAAGCAATAATCGAAGTGAAACACAGATTTCTCTAGTAACATTGTGTTACTTACATTTAAATATTTAGTAAATAAAACAAAAAATAAGATTCAATTTAACGTTTATTTAACACTTAAACTAGTTATATAATATTTACAATAAACTAAAAATTAAATATATACATTTATTTATCACTAAAACTAATTACATAATTATTTACAATAAACTAAGAGATATATACATATTTACAAAAAAAACTACAAATTATCTGTCCATATTGCAAATATTGCAGATTTCCACTCGCCTAATCTGATAGAGTGGATCTCTGCAAGATTTGCAATATCCCCGCCTGCCTCTCATTATCCTTGTAGTGGCATGGTAGTCCACATGACGATGTCTCCCAGGATCCACCCTAGACTGGTATCCCAGAAAACATCCGTGGCAAAGATTGTATTCCATACCACCCACTACTTGGACCGCAACAAAGGTCATGGTGGTGCAGAAGATGCCATCCATTGGGTTCACCCTTGCTAAATATTCTGATGTTATCCACCGCTGCCCTCTTTGGTGGGGAACATCTACGACGATACCCTCATCATCACTCGAATCGTCTGCACCCTCTTCAGCGTCAAAAAATTCCTCATCGTCTTCCTCGTCGCTTTCCTCATCGCCTTCCTCATCGTCTTCAACTTCTACCTCGTCGTCTTCGGGAGCAGCCAAGTCGTCCTCTACCTCTTCAAGGTACCATATATTGTTGAGGACATCTAGGGATGCTAACCAGTCCAGGAATCTGAGGTTAGCCCAACCAGCAGGTACAGCAGCCATATTAATACTTGGAAAAGAATATATAAGGCAGTAGACGGAATGATCAACGTTGAAGTTTGCAAAGCAACTGATCTAACGTGGATTTACACCTCCTCTTTTAAACATGTTGCTGGTGACGTCACATCATCTCTAACGACATACCATGGCTCTAATATCGGCAATTCCAGCGACTACTTAAACAAACAAGGCCATGAGGAGGAACTCAGTTATTATTCAGCTGTCATACCGTACACTTGTTTTTAAAACAGCAATGTCTTGTCCAAGAGAGTGGCAATCGAAACCAACAATCGCCGTATATCCATATAGTATGGATGGTGCAATTCTGTGCTATAATTGTTCCCAATTCTGGGCAAAGCAGCAAATTAATCCATGTACTGGACTATGTTCAAATTGTATAAAAGAAAATCCAGTGCCGGTGAATACCGTCCGAAAAGCAGCATCACGTGAGCGTCTGGAGCAAGAGTGCTACAAGTGTCTACAACCCACGACTCGTACAAATTTTGGAATTATCCGAGATGTTTGTGAGACATGCAAGGTGGAGCACCCATTGAGGCAGCGGTGTCTGGTTTGCAACAAGTACACTGGTGATTGTTGGAACAATATTTGCAGCAAATGCAGAGACGAGAAGACATACAGTGTTTTACTTTGTGAATATGTTGGTCATATTTATGGAGGTGTGATGAAACACAACAGAGAATGTTTCTGTCAGGAAGCGTTACTGTCGAGACGGGGGGATTTCATCTGATTAATTCCATAAATATGTATTTGTATTTTTTCTGTATTATATACGTTTTAAATAAATATATTTAATCTATAATTCGTTGTAAATATTTTCTTCTCAATAAAATTTATTAAAATGATTTTCTTGATTTCATCTAATAATTTTTAGGAGTAAAAATTAATTCAAAAATTTTAACAAATTTGCATTTGTATATATTTTTTCGTTAATGTGTATATAATTACTAAGGCTTTGGAGTCTTATATGGGGAAAATAAATAAAACAAATATTAATGGAATACACACATTTTATTATGAAATTTCTAAACATAAGTAAAATATTAGTTGTTATAAATATACACATTTTATATAAAGAATGTGACAATATTAAATAAGAGCTGCTTCGTTAATCCAAGAGTTGTGGTCATTAGAGAATCCGAGCCACTTCACAAAAACCTTGTTCCCTCTCCTTCTTAAAACCTTTTCCACCAAGTAGACATCAGGGTATTTAGCTTTTTGTAGCTCCATTTCATAAAAGCACCCCTTTATTGGTTGGCCATGAATGTCCTGGAGTGTATATGTTGTGGGATTTGTTACATTTATTTTAACGATCTTGAAAAGTTCAGTTGAAAAATTTGATGTGAACCCCTTTTCAAATATACCTTTATATTTACTGATTCGAACTATATCGCCAATACGAAATTTAGGTTTCAAAGCAATTTTAATGTGATTATAAGCATTTAAACGTGTAGTTGGTTTAACATCAGCAGGTTTCATACCAGTCGTACGATGTATTTTATTATTGTACAATTTTGTAATGTCGGATAGAATGTCAACCCATTTGTATTTACCTCTAGCTGAGAATTCTTTATATAACCAGGTTTTTAATGTTCGTATTACTCTTTCTGCAATTGCTGCTTTTTTCGTACTATACGTGGAGTAATGATTAATGATGTACTGTTTCATTAAAGCAGAAAAGTTTTTGTTGTAAAATTCCGTACCCTGATCGCTTTGTAGATTTTTAGGAGAATAATTTGATTCTTGTAAAATACTTCTCATAGCCTTAGTAATTTCAACACCAGTTTTATTTTTTAGAGGTTTAGTCCACAAATATTTTGAGTAACAGTCGATCACTACGAGAATGTATCGATAACCATTATTTTCATCAGCGTATGGTTGCATTTCAGCTAAATCCATTTGCCATAAATCATCATAACCTTTGATTATTGTTCTTCTTCTACGGAAATTTCTCCTACAAGCTTTATGCAATTCGTTAACAACTTGTAATTTCTCATTACTAATCACCATAATTGAAGTTTAAGTCAGGCGTTTATATAGATAATTTAGGTCTGTTTTTTCACTTTTTTCCTAATGTAGCAGCGTTGTCCGTGACTTCAGCCACGATTTCATCTATCACTTGTTGATTACGATCGTTCCTCCCAGCTTGTGCCACAATATTTCCAAGTGATTTCTGTCGCACTGTCGTACCTTTCAGACGGGATTCATCGAGAATGTGGTGCACTTTGCTTATTGCATCATATAAAATAGTATAATTGTCCTCGGTTCATTTCTTAACTCCAGAAATTTCTTTATTAATGTGTTGCAGAGCGTCATTAATCATCTCGGTAATTTTGCTGTGTACAAACTTACTATATTCAGTCCACTGATTCTCCATAAAAGCAATGTGTGACTTTTTAATGTCTTTCATACATTTATCGATATTTTCGTCTACATAGTTACGAGTTACACCATCTTTTTGATTTATTGGTTCACCAATGTTCAGTAAACGCTTATTTTGCATATCAAATTGATTATCTGCGGTAAGCTTAAAACCAATACCTGGAGGTCCATGTACGGTAATCGATTTATTATTATTACTTCTTCGTCTACCGAACTTGTCAATTGTGTTGTTTACAACAGCCATTTCTGTTTACGTCTGACCCCGTTTAAGCATTTCACAATATTTTATACTAATTAAATAAGTGTGAAATGAATTTTAACTTCACTAATAGATTATCCTTTCTTCCCTCATTTCTTCCAATAAACTGACTATTTCGTTATTGACACCATTGTTACCAACCATTTTTGAGCTATAGAGCAGGCGTAGGCGGTCCACCAGTTCTTTCGGTTTATTCCAATATACATAGTCAACACCTCTATTATTGTATAATTTATTAATAGGAACACCTAAGCCAGTTTTAGATCTCGTCACAACTGTAGAAGATACCAATGGTTCTATAATATTAGTGAATTTCTTCCATTTAGCTTTATTCAAACCCTGTTTCATATCATAATTTTTATATGGTGCTTTTGTCTGTTTTAAAATCCCCCCATATAATTGACACTCTTTGTCGCCAATAATAGCCTCATTACTACGCGAAATTTGTGGTTGTTCCATAAATATCATATCATATAACTTAGGACTGCCAGAATACGTCCCCACCTTCTTAGTTCCACGCCACAATGTGATATTTCCATTAGAAAAGCGTATTTCAGCATTACCCATTTGTATTTTTTCTGTATGGGGGTCTAAACGTACACCGTATATAGTATCATACCTAGCATTGTCGAATTTCAGATTTTCTAAATGTGTTTGCATTATATCACATTTTCCTTCTGCGCCACTAATAGAACTTTCTGAACATGGAGTGCTCATTAACGACGATCCCGGTGGTGTTTCCAAAAAATATTGTTGACTTGCATTTTTGTCACCATCTTCATCACTAGTTTCAGGTGTTGCTTTAAATGTACTAGTACTAGCTCTTGCACTTTCTATCGGTTGTGTTGGTTTCTGAGGTTGTGTTAGCGATTGGTTATGTGAAGCAGATGATATAACCTTTAATGGTTTTGTTATGGGTTCATAAATTTTTTCGAGTGTTAACTGATTCTCAACGTTTCTTCTCTTCACAGAGTTGAATTTTTTGCGCACTGAATCGGTGGCCTCAATCAATTCACGTTTCAGTCTTATTTCTTCTCTCATGTTTCTACCTATAGCACTACTGAGTTTATTCTCACCATTGTCATTCATGTCTAATAAATGCAGCCTCACTGCTGAAGTTATCCCGATGCTATCTGTAGACCAATTAAAATTTTAATTACAATACTTCATGGATATATGAAACTATCAAGTCCTTTGCGATATCTCCCTTCATTTACTTCTCTATCCTTGTCAATTACAAGAAACCCATATTTGTCTTTCCAGCACTCTGCACACATTTCTTGAAATTCTTTATAAGTCACATCCGGTGAGACATGGTCTGAGAAAATGTGGTGTAAATTCATATCATCCTGCTTAAAAATTGCTATGAAATTACTATTATCCCTTACCAACTGTTTAGGAACGCGGGAATACGTTTGTGCCAAATAGAAACAATCTACATGTTTATGACGCCCCATTGAGAAGTATGCTCGAATAACATCTTGCTTTTCACATATAACATCATCAAATATAAATATAGACTCAGGCTCAGCGTCGGATGGTTGCACTATTTCCGCGTTGTTACTGAAGGTGTAATATCCTAGCCCCGTAATCGGTGCTAATATATCGCGTAAATATTCATACTTAGGTTGATGTAAGGACTTTGAATATAAGTAAATGTTTGAAAAACGTAGCCCAAGTGGATGAGTAAGCAAAGTTATTAGTAAATTTGTTTTGCCACAACCACTTGGACCTATTAAGAGTCCGCGAATAGTTGAGGGAAGTAGCGGGCCATGGCGTGATTCGACTTGTAGTCCACACCCTACTTTTTCATCTAAATTATCTACAGCAAGTTTCTGTTTCTGCTTCACAATGCGCATCGTAGCACGGATGGATACTATATAAATAGATGTACGTATTGTGATTGTTATTTAAATGGTGTCAACCGAGAAGCACACACGTGAAAATCGTCGTGGTTTAAAGATTGGTAAGGGGGTAGTCAATTCTCTAATAAATAAGCTCCCATTTGAACTACACTTACCGGGAGGTTACCAGTATTGTGGTCCAGGCACCAAATTACAAAAAAGATTAGCCCGAGGTGATCCAGGCATAAACAAACTCGATGCTGCATGCAAGCAGCACGATATTGCATACGATCAAAACACCAGTAATTTAGCAGCCCGACACAAAGCAGACTATCAACTTGAACAAGCTGCCTGGAAACGAGTTAAATCAAAAGACGTAAGTTTCAAAGAAAAGGCCGCCGCGTGGTTAGTTACAACTATAATGAAGGGAAAGCAACGTCTTGGTATGGGTTGTACGTCAACAACACCCCGTACTACAAAGAAACGTATAATTAAAAAGAAAAACAAGAAAAAAACTAGAAATATAGCTTTTGGTGCTGGAATAGTACGTAAAGTACGTGATGACATACGTTAAGCCGGTGGTAAACGAAAAATCGCTAAGGACACAAAAAAAGTTACGCAAATTGCGCTTCAAGCAGCACGACGACACATGAGAGCAGCTGGTGGAAAACGTAATATTCGTACACCTAGGATAATACCAATACCGAAAGTGGGTGGAATTCTACCATTAATACCCATTTTTGCTGGATTATCAGCTTTGGGTAGTTTAGCTGGCACTGCTGCTGGTATAGCTAAAGCTGTAAATGATGTTAAAACGAGTAGAGGAATTAGCTGAAAAAAATCGCCATAATAGGCAGATGGAGGCGATTTCTATAGGAAAAAGTGGTAAAGGGCTATATTTAAAACCATATCGCAAAGGATTAGGACTTTATCTAAAACCACAAAGTTCAAAAAACTTCTAGATGCTCTACCCCGAAAACCTCTCACTAATATCGATCTTAAATATTATGCAGAGAAGATGAAAGTGCCCTATTTTCGGGGGATATTTATGCGGGACACTCTACCATATTCTGGACCACGTCATAATGAGTCGGCCATCATAAATCTAGACAGTATAAATGGCCCTGGAACACACTGGGTTGCATTTAAAAAACGTGGTAGTTTAGTCACATATTTCGATAGTTTTGGTGATTTACCCCCACCGACAGAATTAGTTTTATATCTGCGCAGAGGTTCAAAGTCGACCGACAAAATTTACTATAACTATGAACGCCAACAAAATTTTAACACAGTGTGGTGTGGTCATTTGTGTTTGAAGTTTCTCACTACAAAATAAATACAAACGCTTGTGAAATAACATCTGCAGACCTTGAAATGGATCGGGAAAGCATCAAGCAGATGGGTCAATCACTAATCGCATTCTCCCGTTTACGCAGTCTATTGAAGATGAGCAAACAACAACTGGCAAATATGCCTAAAGAAGTAATGATTGGATGTGCTGCACATGAAATTGCATTAGTATGGGACAAACTACCCCAGCATCTCCAGAATGATATTGATATTTTAAAATATCAATACTGTCAGGAACATTATCATGATGATGATGATGATGGCGGTGGTAGCAGTGTTGATGTTAATGATGGGCCGCCGCCTCGAAGAATATTTTGCTGCTACTGTAAAGTGCGCGATGTCAATGTTGCATCAAACAATGAGATACAAACGTCTCCGTCATCCAGCAAAAAACGAAGATTACACCACGATTATTGCTGTAGTTCACAATAAATTCATGAGAGAACACTAAATATCATCAGTCATGTCGTATACGTTCACTCTATCAAACCGATCTAGTGTGCTCAGTGCTGAGTTTTATCCTCCCATTGAATTAGATACTAATAGTCGATATGGGTTAGGATTAACAGGATTCTATTCTTACAATTCTATATTCAATGTGGACGAAACCAACAATCGTTTTTGCTATCGAATTGGACCAAAAGTAGCCCCCACACTTATCCACATACCTTGCGGAGCCTATGAAATTGAAGAGATATATCGTGCAATACTGAAAGCTATGCCCGGTGATAAGAAAGAGGAAAAAGAAAAACTATTTCGACTGCGAGCGAACAACAATACGCTAAAGTGTGAGATTTGGTCAAAATATGGAATTGACTTTACACAAGCAAACTCTATTGGTAATTTATTGGGATTTGAATCGACTTATTTGCATCCAAACACTAATCATGAATCAACATTACCTGTTGATATTATGAAAGTAAGGATGATACGTGTAGATTGCAACATTATCTCTGGAGCATATCTGAATACCCTTAAATCCCATACCCTTTTCGAGTTCGACATAGATGTTGAACCAGGTTACAAACTTACCAGAGAGCCAGCGAACATCATATATTTGCCTGTTAGACCTGAAGGACGTCAGTTTATCGACAACATTACACTACGCATATTGGATGATAATGGAGATTTAATCAATTTTCGTGGTGAGAAGATTATCGTAAAGCTAGAATTGAAACAGTTTTAAAATCGCAAACACAATGGGTTTCCGATATAATCAACAACGATTAGCACACAATCGTTTCAATGTGATTGACGATAAAAAGACTAATGACTGCGGAAATCGACTCATTCAACGTGTAGAGCTTAAACGGTTAAGACATAACCTGCCAGCTAAAGACCGTGCATTTCTTCGATCCATCGGATTGAAACTGAGAGAAAAATAGTTAATAATGGTGACTTTTACATCTAGTGAAAAACTTGAGGTGTTCGAGGAACCTGTATTCGATCAGTCACTCGTTAGCTTACATGAGCATACATATAAATCACACGGTTCACCATATTATAGAAACTCTGATGAAGTACGCATTCCTGTCAATTTTCAGGACTTAATACTTGACATTACAGAGAGTTACATTTATATAGAAGGAAAATTTACCCCTAGTGATGTTACCAAGAAGTGTTATCTATCTAACAATGCGCTAGCTTTTCTCTTCGAAGAAATAAGATATGAAATGGGTGGTGAACAGGTCGCTGTCGTTAGGAAGCCTGGCATCACTACTACAATGAAAACTAGGGTGTCATATGGACAAACATCCCTCCCATCGCTACTAACTATAGGTTGGGGTCTCACCGAGAAAAAACAGGATATTTTAGATACTACCAGCCACGCTTTCAGCGGTAAACTCCCTCTTAAGTACCTCATGGGTTTTGCAGAAGATTATACCAAAGGTATTTTAAATACAAAACAGGAATTAATTTTAATTATAGCACGTTCCTTTAAAGACTCTTACATTGGAGAAGTTGATGCACAGTTAGAAATTAACAAAATCGAATGGAAGATAAGACATATTGTGCCTGAAGTTAGACAAAAGGTTAAACTATTAAAGAAAATTGATACGAGCAGTAATAATGCTAAAGTTAAAATGGCTTACCGTATGTGGGATCTCTATGAGCTACCCACTCTACGTGATACTGCTTCTGATATATGGGCTGTTAAAACCACTAACAGTCTTGAGAGACCTCGATACATCATTATCGGATTTCAAAACAATGGCAACTCTAGTGACAGAACCAAGGACGCTGCAAGTTTTATACATGCAGATATAAATAATATTCGGCTATATTTAAATGCCGAAGTATTTCCATATGAACGTTGGAATTTAAATTTCGATAAGAAACTCGACTCTGCAGCCTACTACGCCTATGAAAATTTCCAACGTAGTTATTACGATAAAGATATGAGTGAACCTATGATGGACCTTGGCGAATTCAGAAAAAATCCATTATTTGTTATTGATTGCTCACACCAACCAGATGCAATGAAATCATCCACCGTCGATATAAAAATTGAATTTGAGACACGGAAGACGAAGTTTCCCGAACAAACTCGAGTATATGCACTTATACTTCACGATGCGTATTTAAGTTATAGCGCATTAGATGGTTCAGTTCAGTGTGGCATTGCTGGTGCTAAGTAACGAATACCTATTACCATGACGTCATTAGGTAGCCAATTTCCTACTTTGA
This sequence comes from Leptura quadrifasciata, assembly GCA_963675555.1. Classification (NCBI taxonomy): domain Eukaryota; kingdom Metazoa; phylum Arthropoda; class Insecta; order Coleoptera; family Cerambycidae; genus Leptura; species Leptura quadrifasciata. The sequence continues at coordinate 84,362,733 of OY776676.1, forward strand.
TAGTTGACTTGCAGGGGTTTCAATATAAAACAAATGATTTTACCGTTAAAGAATTAGCTGTTCTATGTTGTAACACTAATCAGCAAGCACACTATTTCTTCAAACCACCAAATCCTTTCTCATCACTAACCCAAGGTGAACAGACTCACTACCGATGGTTAGAAAACAACTACCATGGGGGCATAAAATGGAGTGATGGATATATTCAACTGTCAGAATTCCCACTAATACTTCATCGACTTTGTCAAAACGCAGTTAATAATTTTCGACGCAATGTATTATCAGAGGATGTTATAATTGTATGCAAAGGCAAATTAAAGAAAAATGTTCTACAGCATCATCTAAAATGGAATAGAGTTATAGATCTAGATGACTTCTCACCCTGCATACCCAATCTAAAATCGTTAAAGGTACCAAGATGTATGGAACACAACCAACCAAAATATAGTCACTGCTCTCTTGCAAACGTTCACTTTCTTAACAAATGTATTATAGATTTAAATATAGAGTTAAAATAAATATCTTTAAATATGTTTATATTTAGGATTAATAATTAATATTTTTTAATTTATGTCACCAAAAATAATTATAAATAAATTAATGTATAATCTAATAATGTGTTTCATTTATTTCAATTTTAATTTTAAAAATAAAAACAACTATATTTCAATAATAATAATTTTATTACACCATTTACATATTAATATTATTAACAGAAGAATTACAATAAGTGATTAACTACTAATTGAGTTGTCTTCATCCTGTTCTTCATCAGATTGGTCGAGTTGATACTTTTCAATAATTTTCTTAGGTAAGTATTTTTCTATGTCACATAGGAAATGTTTTAAATTTATTTCCACTAGTTGCTCACAGAATTCTTCTAAATTCACAATACCACGAGAGAATTTACCACATAGTTGTGCACCTCTGTAATACCTCTCAGAATCCTCATTAAGCTGTTTAACTTTTTCAGCATCGAAGCAATAATTCAGATCATAATTTATTGCATGGAGTCTATCCATACTTAAGTCGCCTAGTACAGAAGATAGTCTTTCAATTGCCGAATTAATGTCTTCTGCCCTTACCCAACGTTCTGCTGAATATTGCATCCACATTCTTGCCAGTTATAGTGAGGCTAGAAATTACATAAATAAAATTAGAACAAGTTATCAAATATGTGATAAAACTACTTACATCTCTACTACTATTGTAGTGTATTTGTAATATTTAAGTCTAAGTTATACTTTCACTATACCTTATTTATTGGTCTGATAATTTAAAGTATACAAATATTTTAAATAGTTTAAATCACGCAATAATTTCGAATTTTATTAGTGACCTTGATTTGGCACCGGTATAAATGGGTGAATTCTCTCCTAAATAAATCAACGCATATTTACCACTAGACGAATTTATTTCTTCTATAAAAGTTATATTTAATAGTTCAGCAATACGTTTAGGCAAAAATGATTTAAAGGTAGTACTTGTACTTTCATCAAATAAATGTACTAATATCGATTTTCCAAAACGTGTATTAAGCATTAACATTTTTTTAATGGCGTAAACCTTATTTAAAATTAACGATGAAATAGGTTTTTGGTCTAAAACTTCAGTATCTTTAATAATAAGTTCATTAAGGGCTAATAAATCGATATTGGTAGTCATATTTAAGTAGTTGAGTACAGTGAAAGAATTACTAACCAAGAAATATTACAGAACTTTGCTTACTTAAAATATTTCAGATCACAACACTATGCTCACTTATTAACTGTAGGTGAACCAGACTAAATATGATTTTGTTCTAATAGTCCGTGCTTTTTTTATAGAAAAAGTATACTACGTCACAAAATATAGAACCCCACCACATTTTACTGTGTACGTATTGAACTAATGTAATTTTAGAGGTCAAGTTGCGTGGCAAGGAGGAAGCTCCGTCCTTGCATTCTCTAATAGTGTTAGCCAAGGCCAAGGTCACCGCAAGTGATCGTTCTGGGTAACAGCAACACTGCGCCCTTGAAGTCGAAACGCACTGCGGCCGTCCAAGGTCAAGGTCACGGTATATGCTATTCGAACCTACGATGCCACCATGGCCTTGAAGGAACGGACCACAGGTGCACGGTCAAGGTCAAGGTCAGTGGTGGGGGGAGACCGACCTACGGCTAACTTCCTCTACTAGCCTTCTACACTCTCTGGGTGCTCTTCCTCTTCTGTTTCCGCTTCCCTCGAAGGGGGTTGGGCTACCCGTTTGCCCTGATTGCCTAGACCTTTGGGGGTATACACCACCACTCTGATTTCAGTACCCGTTAGCACAATTTCTGCTATCTTCCGGAATAGAATAGGGTCCACGCCTTCCGGCACAGGGCACGCTATTCTGTTTCTGCCATTTTCGGTCGCAACTTGTTTCAGGTCCCTAAATACTCTGACGAGCGTATCTATTATATTCCTTTCCTCCTGCATTGCACCTAGCTCCGCCCTGAATACAAATCGGTCTCTTATTTGCTCTGCACCTAGACCTGGAAGCCTCGTGGTAGTAATCAAATATGCCACTCTATTGTCTCCCATAATCTCCTCCAGCTCAGGATATCTATGTTTAAATACCCAGGCGATGCCTTTGTCCATGCCGCTCGAATCCGTAAAGATCGCCAGGTCCCACTCTTTTGATGCACTAAGTGGGCTACCTTGTTCACTATCCACATGTTCAAATGCCGAGGAAGGCCAGTTTTCTTGGATTACCTTTGAGGCATCTTCAGATGTTTTGACGCCGCCTATCCTCCACCTTATACGCTCCAATGTTTCGTCATGGGTTTGCGTCCCTGCACATTTTGCTTCTGCTGACTTGGACTCTCTCTCTTCGTAAACTTCGCCGTCCTTCGGCTTCTGTCCTATCATCGATAGGAGTTGCCTAACCTCATTCGTCATTAGTTTGCTTACAACACTACGCAAGGCACTGACTTCTTCCTTGATTTCATTATTGGCATTCTCCGCTGTGAGTATCGCCAACATGCGCGCATGCTTATCCACCTGCTTGATGGCCTGTCTCACCATCTTTGCCATGCTACCTCTCACCTCCTCATCTATTCCTGGCATCGTCTGTTAAATCTCCGGGGTATTCTGTTTTTTTCTTTTCCTAGACCGGCTTTCTTCCTCGTCCCAAGTGAGATCGAGATATCCCACGTTTTTCGCACCCTTAGGAGTCTCACATGGCAATAGTAGATCTCCCGGAGGAGACGTTATAATTGTCATTTTTCTAGACATCCTTCTGCCCGTAGAGGTTGAAGCAGATGGCGTCTCACAATCTACAGCCTTATTCATCACCAGGTCTTTTACCGTTCCACAATCTACAGCCTTATTCATCGCCAAGTCTTTTACCGTTCTATCCTGTTCGCTATCAGTCTCAGTCTTACTTAATAATTCACTCATAATAGGTCCCACGAGAAGGGTCGAAAAAGTCGTCGGCCCCCGGGTAACGCCCATTCCGGGGGTAAGGCATTCATACTGTGGGGTGCGCCCGGTGCCCCACAGGTTTTTTCGACTTCGCTGTCGGTTATTTTATAGAGGTTTCCTCCTCATGGGCCGGCCAGTTAAGGCAAGCCCCCCGGTCCGGTTTCCTCACAACATTCCCCCACGGTGCCATTTTTTTTCTTTTCCGTGAAGGTCGTTGAAGTAAGGGCCTAGATTACGGTATTAAGCGAGTGAGTGGCACGGCTCTCTCGTGGCTTGGATAAACCCCGGGTTCGCCATTTCCCGAAACCGCGCCTTGCAGCGTGGGTCCTGGGGTTGAGCTGTCCTTGGTTTTTTACTGCTCCTCCTTGACCCTTCCGGCATGGGTGACCCTTCCGGGAGTCACTTGCAAGACTCCCGCCGGCTCGGCTCTCGGAATCCCAGCAGCTACTTAAGCCCCTCCACCAACGTCAAGGTCTCACAGCTCCTTGGGGGGAGGGAGCTGATCTACTGGATTTATTTGTATTAGTAAAGTCATCACAAAATGCAGAATATTTAGAATATTATAAAAATAAAAAAATAATGCATAACAAATCAATTCAATCTGCTAAAAGGCAATATAATCTAAATAAAATTCATAATTCTAAAAACACTTCACAAGAGATTTGGCACAGAGTAAACTCTACTTTAGGTAGAATCAAGGCAAAGAATGAAAATGTTGCTATAAGCATAAGTGGAGAAATTTCAGAAAATCCAAAAGAAGTCTCAGAGTATTTAGCAAACTATTTCTCTCATGTAGCCGAGGACACAATCAAAGATTATTTTGGAAATAATATCTCATTGGACTGCACTACTACATGTCTGAAAAATCTCTTTTCATGGAACCTGTTACCGTTTCGGAAGTACAGAATATAATTGAAGATTTAAATAATAAAAAATCAAGCGAAGTGGATGGAATATCTTCCAAATTCATAAAAATTTCTTACGATTGTATTGCAGAGCAACTAACACATATAATAAATAAATCTCTCGAAAAGGGGCAGTTTCCATCAATCTTAAAAGTAGCTATAGTTTTGCTAATATTTAAAAAAGGTGATTCAAATAATCATGAAAATTATAGGCCAATTTCCTTACTATGCATTATATCAAAAATCTTAGAAAAATAGTCTTTAATAGAGTTATGCCTCAGTGCAGTTTCTTCAAACTGTCTATGATGAGTTGGATAAAAATAAATACGCGATTGGACTATTTTTTTATTTAACCCGAGCATTTGACACTATCTCTATTCAGTTTGTTATCCAGAAAACGTTTTCCTTAGGTATCAGAGGCACGAACCTTGAATGGATAAAATCTTTTTTAATGGACAGAAAACTGAAAGTAAAAATTGGAGATGTAATATCGGAAGAGTATAAGGTCAATATGAGTGTACCCCAAGGTTTGGTCCTGGGTCCACTTATATTCCTACTATTTATAAATGATCTTCCCAAAAATATACCCCAGACACCAGTGACAATGTTTGCTGATGATACGTTGATGGTAGTAACAGCAGCTGATGTTGAAACACTGCAAATCATGGTCAATATCATAGTGAAAGAATTTTATGAATGGTGCTATAAGAATATATTAATATTAAATTTAACTAAAACCGAATGGACATTTGTCTCCAAAAAAAGCCTTACCTGACGATTTTGTGGTTCAAATTTCTGAATTAAATTCAAATCAAACGAAAGTAATAAAATTTTTAGGAATTTATTTGGATAACAAGCTGTGTTGGGATAGCTATATTAATGAATTATGCAAGAAACTGAATAAGGCATGTTTTACATTGAATCAACTCAAATCTACTTTGGACAACGGTTATTTATTAAATATCTATTATTCGTTAGGTTACTGCCATCTACAGAAGAACTAAAGAATATGAAAATCACCTTAGATGCCCTAAACGCAATACATAACGTGCGAAGAGATGAAGAATCATCTCTAAAAGAAAACACAACGAAAATTATATAAACAACGCAAACAATAAAACAAAAGCAATATGGGAGGTAAAAATATTAGAGACTGGTAAAGATAAAATTGACAAGACAGAGGAAAGCAAATTGACAACGGAAGAACTAAATCAATTCTTTGGAAGCGTGGAAAATAAAACGATGAAGTCACTCGGTAAACCAGTGCAGTCCTACAGTAATCTATTACGCAAAATAAATATAAATAGTTCTAAATCAATATATCTAGAAGAAGTAGACGAAACAAAAATAAGGGAAGCAATAAAAGAAAAGAAAACCAAAAATATATACGGACTCACAACGGATCTTTTAAAAGAAATAGCAGACATCATAGCAACACCACTAACTGTATTAGTAAACAAATGTATAGATGAAGGAGTATTCCCTATAGAATTAAAACACGCAAAATTAATCTCGGTACACAAAACAGGAGACATTAATATAGCGAATAATTATAGACCACTATTAATACTACCCGTATTTTCAAGCATATTCCAAATAGTAGTAAAAAATAGGTTATTAAAATACTTTGAAAAGTCTAACTACTTTAACCCACACCAACACGGATATCGCAAAAATAAATCTATTATAACAGTATTAAACGAGACAATTCAAAAAATAAACGCAGCCCTAGGCAACCAAGTGCTATGTATTTCAAGAAAACACCGAGGGAGACTTTAGCATTTTATTAATATAATTAATTTAGCAAACAACGCACACGTTGATAGATAAGACATGACTAACTTCCGATCATCCAGTCGTGCCAACCATTCAAACTCGATATAACTGCTTAAGCCTAGCTTACATAATATTATAGGTGGGTTTACACTACATTTCCCCCTTTCTTAGTTTACAAATACCTTTTTTTTATAAGTCTAGTTTACAGGGTGGTTTACTTATTCTACCTGATCTAGTTATAGTTTCACTTGCACTAGGGGCACTTGTCTTTTCGGTTTCTGAAACTTTCTCTATTTCACTTTGTGTAATGTCACTATTAGGTTTGGTCTTCTCCATAGTACCGTTTGGTTCTAGCATAGGTTCAGCATCAGGTTCTTTATTGTCATATTTATTGTTTACCTGAATGCTTGGATTCCCTTGACTTTCACGTGGCACTTGATTCTTTACAAACAATTCATTACTTAAGTTTGGTTTGATACTATCTACGTGTCCAAATTTAATTTGTTCTTTTATTTGAACTAGATAAGTACTATGACTTAGGATTTTCTTAATTTTACCTAATTCCCATACTTTAGTTTGAACATTTTTAACATATACACTTTCATCGACTTTAAACAATTTAATTTTTCTAATAATGTCATTCTGGAAATCATAACTTTTGTAACTTTGAACATTCGGTTTAATGAGGTCAAATCTGGTTCGTGGTCTTACTTTAAAAATACTCTCAGCAGGTGATAATCCTGTGACAGTAGATGGTGTATTTCTATATGTAAATAGAAAACTTGCTAGTTTGCTTTTTAATTTTGTTTCAGACATTTCTCCTTTGTTTTCAAAAAATAATGATTTTTCTAAACCCTTTTTAATAGTCTGTACTCCTCTTTCAGCACTACCATTGCTCTGTGGATGATATGGTGGTGATTTAACTGGTTTTATACCATTGGCTTGACAAAAGACAATAAATTCTGTAGAACTAAAAGGAGGACCGTTATCTGACACTAATTCTATAGGCAATCCAAAAATTGAGAATATTTCCTTTAATTTATTAACTGTTTCTTTTGCTGATGTTCCCTTTTCCATTAGTTTTACATCTACCCACTTTGATTTGTTATCAACTAATATCAGAAATGTATGGTTATGTTTATGAAAGAAGTCAATATTAACTCTAAAGAAATTTATAGGTGCAGATGGCCATGGTAAAAGTCCACTAGTATTTGTAAAATTTTGTGTCTGTTGACACACTTCACAAGACTGAATAAATTTTTCAACATCATCATTCATTCCAGGCCACCAACAATATGATCTTAGCAACATTTTGGTTCTAACTATACCTATATGTTCTTCATGAAACAATTTCAATATTTCCATACGTAATGATTTTGGAATTACTACTTTATTTCCTCATATTAAGCAATTTTGTTCTACTGACAACTCGTTACGCTTTTGATAATAAGATTTAAAATCATCTCCTGCGACATAACCCGGCCAACCAGTGATTGTTAGATCAATTACTTTTGTTATTAACATATCAGTCTTTGACGCTTTTGAAATATCATTATAATTCAAAGGAATATTATCTATGAGACTAAATGAATATAATTCTTCCGGTACTTCTGTACTATTCCTTAACGGTAAACGTGAAAGAGCGTCTGCATTTGCTATTTGACTACCTTTTTTATATAATATTTGATAGTTATAGCTATAAGTCTTGCAGCTGACGTAGTCGGTATTTGTTTTTTTTTCTCCAAATAAAAACTGTAATGGTTGATGATCGCTTATTAAAATAAACTTACGACCGAATATGAATTTATGAAATTTTTTTAAACCGTACATTATGGCCAAGACCTCTCGTTCAATATTTGAATACTTCTGCTCAGTTGGTGACAGCGTACTAGAAGCAAATAGTACTGGTCTATCTTCCCCCTGAATCTTATGACTTAAAACCGAACCTACCCCATAACTGCTCGAATCGCAGGTAATGTAAATAGGTAATTGTGGGTTAAAATGGGTAAGTACTTGATTTGATAACAATAAGTCTTTGCTTAGATTGAATGCTTCTTCGCATTGCTTAGTCCACTTAAATTGATTATTTATTTTACACAGATCATATAATGGGCTTTAGTTTGGTAGACAACATTGGTATGAATTTAGAATAGTAGTTTAGTAATCCTAGGTAAGACTTAAGTTGTGTTATGTTTTGAGGTTGTTACGTTTGATTTTGTCGTGGCAGGGACAAGTACTGAATTCTACATTTGTTTTGTACATTAATATAAAGTTCACTTATCAATATCATTTTCGTTAATTATATTTTGTTAGTCAAGTAAAATTGGTCTTAACTCTTCTTGTAATTTTTAAATTTTATTAATCATATTCAACAGTAGTCAACACTAAAAATAAAAGGATATAATTGTCACTTTAATTCACACATTAAATGTAGCTTGCACTGTTTGTTTTATTATTTGTATTTCGTATCCATTTTCCATTATTAATAGAAAACCTTCTGTATTTTTCTTTACACTGTATTTGTCTTGACAGAGTTTAACTATTAAACATTAAACTACTGAGAAGTCGTACCCTAGTTTACTAATAGCTTCTAGTTTATACAAGGTATAGCTTTGACTGGCATGTTTGGCTCTGAAAAGATTAAGCGAACATTAGTTTTGTATATCATAAACAAAGAGTATCCTACCTGTACATTATACATGCCTAATACTGAATTAGGCTTGTGTCGGTTATATAATGGGGTATTATGTTATCTAGTTCTTGCAGTTTCGTTGTCTTGTCTAGAGTACCTGGAACATTGAAAAATGTTAGCAACTACAACATAACCACAATCATAGCACTGTAAATGTCGGGATAATTAACGTATTACTTCGAGTACTTACTGTAGTATTCAGTAGTATACAATTATATGGTTTATTCTTTGTAATGTTCAATTTCTAGTGGAGGTTAAGTTTCTGTTGTCAACCTAGCTGTCATTGCTTTCTAAGTATATTCAATTAGTTATTGGTTGTAACACCGTTGGTTCAGTTCTGTTCTGATCTGTTAACTTGATGTTACTTATTTTAGTTTGGAAGTCTTTTCTTCGGCTTTGACTGGAAGAGTATATCAGTTTAACAAATAAAGGTGAGACAATAGATCGGTTCTCTTGTATTTATTTCATTTAGTGGAGTTTAGTGAATTGGTGAGAAGCTAGAAAATTAATGGAACACACCTTAACTGGGTGTTGGTTGTCGAACGTTGGTATCCTATCGTAGCGCATGTGCTGTTTAATAACCTGTGGCAATTTGGTGGTAATTTCCTTCTTCTCGGTTGATACCTCTCACGTGTTAGACGTCCTTGCTTTTTTTCCTGGATGTGTGGACTGAAGAATAATTTAAATCCGAATTAATTTTGTTAAAGGTGAATCATCACTTTATAATTGGTATGTTGCGGGAATAAATTCTTCAGCCTCAATTAGATATTTTGAATATCGATAGCTTAATGCTGGATAATATCATCTTTGAGAAAATGAAGTTAAAAATGTGTTCATACGTCCATCTTGTATTAATTATTCTTAAAACTTTTAGGCGATTTATGTTAGATTTATGTTGGACGTACGTCATGATGTACCTTGGATTTACGTTGGGTTTTGTTGGCGTAGATATGCTGTTTTCATGACTGGGTCAATTTGTTTGTGGAGTAGGAGTTATCATTTTTTTTTTCTCGAGTAAATAATGGTCTAAGGAATAATTGTTGGAGATCAGGGGATGCCAGAATTGCTAAAGTTTTAAGGAGCACACCACGCTAAAAATTCATGGAGTCACAGTTCACAGTGAGGTTACAAGCACCTACACCTTAACCGCCACTCTCGGAGTAAAGATAAGTTTCTGTTGTCAGAAATTTAAATTTCAAAATTCATTTAATTAATTTTTTTTATTTTCATGTATGGTATAGTAATATCATAATTTTAACCTTCAACTATATTTTTTTTATTAATACTTAGTTAAAGGATATAGTCCAGTCTAAGTAATTATTTGAAGTTGATGTAACAGATTGTACAGTTAGTATGTTACAGAGTAATTAACTCATGGGAATATATCTATAGTAAATAAGGGTTATGTAAACTACGTGCAATTGCATTTGGTAACCGATTTGGTAATTTTTTGTTGTTGTTTGTTTAATAAATTTGGGGTTTAAATATTGTACATACGTCAATGTTTGTATCACGTCTGGTACATTTGATTATTTCCTACAATTAATAATTTATGTCGTCCTACTGAATAAATTATTTACTCGATGTGAGTTTGTTTATTTTCAACAAAATTTAAACCACTGGATAAGGAAACTTAATCTGATTTTTTATTAATTTGCTTTTGTTTAACCTAGGTCACCTACTGATAGGCCAGGTCACGTGTGAACCTGGAACCCAAAACCTGGGAGTACGACGAGACTAGCCGAGGTGTGTGAAGGTATCAGGGTAGGTTAGTGACCTGAGGTTTCTTGAGTTGCTTGAGGTTAGAAAGAAACGTAACAAGGTGAGGGTGTATTTTTTATACAGTTTACCTTGCCACGCAAAATGAAAAAAAATTCGAGGAAAAAAAAAACGAGAAAACGAGGTAAGGTCAACCAAATATCAACCCGGATTTATGATTAAATTCTATATGTACTTTTTTTTTGTTTTTAAATGGGAGAGCATGAGATAGCCTCAGGGTCTTGTTCCAGGTGTGGCAAAGGTAATCGTTCCATATCGAAACTTACCCGCAATTACACTAGGTCAGTGCCAGCTATCAGTAGGGCAGGGAATATTTGTAGTAAAATAATATTAAATTTACAGGGCGCCACGTGATTTCTTCTGACCCAGAGTTTATTATCTAAACTTATACACTCAAAATCACGAAAAGCTCATAAACCAGAAGATAGTTTCTAGTCCTGAGGCAAAAATGTGAAGCTTCGAAATTGTACTCACAAAAGAATATATCTAGGGGGTATCTAGTTATGATTAAAGGAAATCATATATTATATAATAAACTATAAGCTTACCCAAGATGATAGTCGGAAAATATTGATGTATGAACAAAAAATAGAAAACAAGTGTATATTTACAACTATAATCACAAGTAAATGTATGTGACAATAACGTAACAAAAAAAATATATAATAAAGTACAATCACAAATATATATATATATATATATATATATATATATATACTGAATCAAAATATATGTATGTACGCGTAATAAACCCGGCATTACCGGTATACTATAAAATTTACAAATAAAACGTCCCAAGAATATAGCTATATACTTGTTCACAATTAATTTATTAATTCTATAACTGAATAGCCACTAAGAGAAATAGATGCACTAGATAAAATCAATATATATATATATATATATATATATATATATATATATATATAACTCTATTATAACCAAGGGTGTAACGTAATTTAACTACGACGCCGGTTTGCTACTGTATTTGTCGTTTCCATGTTTATTAATACATAGCTCACCCTATATTTGTGTCTTTGGGTGCTCTTGCCGATTGTACTTGAAAGAATTGGAACACACTGACCTTATGTAACTCGTCCTGACGGCGAAACCTTAATCTTTGGGGCTGCAATCCAAGATAAGTCTCGAGTACGAGTACGATCCCCAAAAGAAATACAAATATTCGACCTTCGACGACAATTCGTAAATAAACATCAGACCTAGGGCTACCCAAAATTGCTTCCACCTAGGATGCTCCAAAGTCGTGGTAATACGTTGAAATTAAATAAATTTTCCCAATTACAAGGGACTTAATCTCTAGGGGTGGGGAGGAAAGACCCTAAAATCAAACATAAAAGAATCGATATAATTACGCCAAAGGCACAAAGAAAAAGATATATATTAACTATTGAAATACAGCAAATCATACCTCTACTGAGGGCCTGGATTAAGGAATTCACACAAAAGTGTTCTAGTACTGGTTGAAGAACTGGCACCTTAAAACCTCTTCAAGAGAACGATTTTCAAGAAAAATACAAATACACACTACGGCACCAGCCAATTATACAACGAAAATCGTATAATCTGTAAGAAAATGGATAAATCCCAAAACGATGGATGAAAATAACTTTTCCACTTTTACAGATATGCCGTTCTATCCACGTGCTAGAAGGAAGTGACAAAGTGAACACTATTAGAAGGAAAGATCCGAAATTCTACCTTTAGGATTCCAACAAAATAATAGATAATTTACTAACTGGAGAATACTGCCTGATACTTTAGAAAACTGACGAGAGTAGCGCGTGCTAGGTCGGGAAATAAGGATATAATATCTAAAACTACTTAATATGAAGGATTAAAGTCTCTTATAAATTAGAAGTATGAAATATCTATTCGGGACATTTTATTCTGAGCGATGGATTTGCTTAATAAGGAAGATATTAATTTAATCAATATGATAAAATTATAAAATTAACGCGTACGCTTATGAGGCGCGAGCATCGTAGTGACAATCGAATAAGATCTATACCACTAATTTTAATAAGCGGACGCACACCAGCAATTCGTATGTAAACAACTTAACCTGCAAATAACCTATCCATCTATCTACAATTACGGGTGGTGTTATTTATTGTTATCTATCTAAAAGGTGCTAAATCGAAACGTGACACTCCCCCCTTCCTTCGGAAGAAGTAAATTTTCTGATAAAATTTACTGACACTGATTCTCGGGAAGCAAATTTACAATAAACAAAATAAGAAATACATTTATTTATGTAGGTATAAATTTGTGGACAACATAAATTTTACCACGGATGACCTGCCTTTTAGAATCATACTACATTTTTACATCTGATTCCTGAAATGGTTTCAGATCCTGTACGTGCCATATACCTTTCAAGTCGTTCGATTCATCTGCTAATTCATATGTCCAGGAGCCAATCTTTCGCTTAATGACAAAAGGACCAACAAATTTCGGACACAATTTTGCATTGATGTAATTTACTGCATCAGAACGTGCTTTATTTTTTCGCCATACTTTATCGCCCTTTTGGTATTGGACTGGACGGCGACGGAGGTTATAAACCTTTCTATTACGTTCTTGAGCTTTATGCAATTTTTGTTTAACGTTCTCAAACAACTTTTGAAAGCCAGAATGTCGTTGTTGGATCGTGCTATCATTTACGTCTTCATTACTTGGTAGTTGATATTCAAATTGATCACCTGTCAGGATATATTCGCGGCCGAAATTCACATAGTACGGAGAGTAACCAGTTGTTTCGCTCTTTGCCGTACGTATCGCACAACTTATCGCGGGCAAATGAGTATCCCATTTGCGCTGGTTATCCTTAACATACATGGATATCATTGTTTTAACTGTTTTGTTGACACGTTCACAGGGATCAGCCCGGGGATAATATAAAGCAGTATACGAAAGTTTCACGTAATATTTGTTGCAAAGTTTCTCGAACAGCTTACTACGCATTTGTTTGCCATTATCGCAGATTAAGAACTGAGGCACGCCGTAAACTAAAAATACGTGATCTTCTACCATCCGACAAAGAAGTTTTGCTGAAGCTGATCTAAGAGGAAAAGTCAGAACATACTTACTAAAATAATCACTAACCACAAGAATATAGCTATTGCCGTTACTTGAACGAGGCAACGGGCCAACAAAATCTAGACTGATCATCTGCCAAGGCTTCGTAACTTCGGGGCGTTTACCCATATGACCCGCGGGGCGCTTCTGTTCGGGCTTATATGCTGCACAAACATGACAATTCTTAATATATTTCGCGACGTCTGCACGCATCTTCGGCCAAGTATACCAATTGTGCAACTTCCAATAGACTTTGTAAGCACCTACATGACCCGATCGACTGTCCTCGTGATGGGAGTGAATGAGATTTTTACGCTTATCTTTGGGAACTACCATCTTCCAATAATCTGAGCTAGAGGATAGTTCCGGAATACTACAACGAACATATTTATACAATATACCATTTTCGATGCGAAACTGGGGATACTTATCAGGATTTCTGTCAACCTCAACTAACATGCCTAAATACCAACGATCAGCTGTTGAACAAAATTCATGTTTAGAAGATATTGCATCAACGGAAACTGAAACAGAGCGCGGCAAGAAATCGGGAACTACATTCTCCTTGCCTTTTCTATGCACTATGGTAAAGTCAAAAGGTTGAAGTCTTAATGCCCAACGAGCCAAACGACTTGTGGGATCTTTTAACCGATTTAACCATATTAGAGAGGCGTGGTCTGTTACTACTGTAAAGTGCGTACCTTCTAGATAGTGGCGTAGCTTCTCTACAGCATATATTACGCTCAAACATTCTCTTTCTGTTGTGGAATAAACTCGTTCCTGTTTTGTTAGTGACCTTGATAGGAAACATATAACCCTTTCTTCATTATCAAACCGTTGTGTTAAAACTGCGCCTATACCAAACGCAGAAGCATCCGTCTGTAGAATGAAGGGACGGCTAAAGTCAGGGCAAGTCAGAATTGGAGCCGATACCAAATGATCTTTGATAGTATTGAAAGCAAATTCACTATCTTGAGTCCAGTGAAATTTGACATTTTTCTGGGTTAAACGGGTTATTGGCGCGACAATAGAAGAAAAATCGGGTACGAATCGTCTGTACCAACTGGCCATACCTAAGAAACGTCTGACTTCGTGAACGTTGGTAGGACTCGGGACATTCAGTATTGCTTCAACTTTTTCTGGATCTACTCTAAGCCCATCAGAATCGACAACATAACCAAGATATTTTAGTGAAGAACGGCAAAATTGACACTTGTCTTCGCTAAGGGTTAGACCAGCAGCATGAAGTCTATCGAAAACTTTGGACAATATTTCAAGATGTGTTTCAAAATCTGGAGAAATTACAATAATGTCGTCCAGATAAACTAAGACATGAAGCTCCAAATCGGCACCCAAAACAGAATCAAGTAACCTCTGCCACGTGGCAGGACTATTAGTGAGCCCGAATGGCATACGCTTAAAATGAAAGAGGCCTCGACCGGGTACCGTGAAGGCTGTATATTCTCGGGAGGACTCTTTGACACTTACCTGCCAAAATGCTGATTTTACGTCTAAGGTGCTAATATAACGAGCGTCGCGAAGACGATCTAAAATAGCTGACATATAGGGAAGGGGATATGTCTTTCTTGGTTACAGCATTAAGAGCTCGATAGTCTACACAAAATCGGTAGCTACCATCACGCTTGGGGACTAAGAGAATTGGTGAAGACCAACCACTCTTCGAAGGTTCGATAATACCCTCGACAAGCATTTTCCTAAGTTCCTCGTCAATGATCTTTTGTTTAGGTGGGCAGACTGGATAATACCTCTGCTTGATAGGCGGGGAACTTGTAACAATTTCATGCTCAATGACATCAGTATACCCTAAGCTAGTGCTAATAAGTTTAAACTTTTTCTCTAGAAGAGAGTTCAATGCTTGGCGTTGCTCGAAAGTTAAGTTGTCTTTGTCCCGAATTCCACAGGTATCAACAAATGATTTAACAGTAGTTTCGGAACTAAAATGCCAAACATTTCTTTTTAGATCGGGGACAATGCCCATCACTCTCCAAAAGTCGGTAGCTAGAATTAGGTTGTGAGGAAGTTGAGGGACTACCAAGACATCCAAAATGTAGACTTTATCCATCAAACATAATGGTGTCCTTATAACTCCAATCGAGGAGCAAGTTTGACCATTTGCAACCGTGCAAGTAACTTGTTTCTTAGCATCCAATTTTAACCCTAATCTTTGTAGTAACTCGAAACCGGGTTTGCCAACCAAAGTATCTGTGGCACCTGAATCCAAGAGTCCAAGGATAGGATAATTTAATACGGACACTTCTAGGTAAGCCCTTTGATCACCTTCAGCATGAGAAGTGATAAAGTCTAAGATGGATTTGTGTCCTGTATCGGCGAGATGTTTAGAAAAAGAAAATGAAGTCGATTTTGAACCTTCTCGGGCCACCATACGACCATCTAGAGACCCTGATTTCCATTTCTAGTGGTAACTCCAATTTTACCGCAACGGTAACATAAAATTTTTGAAGGTTGCATACATTGTTGGAAGCGATGACCTGACTGTTCACAATTCCAGCAAGTTACAACTCTGCGATCATTCAGGTTGGACCTCGAATTTGTATTGAGAGAGAAATTAGTATTGGCAGAAGGACAGTTAGGGCTAGACACTACATCAATGGGATTCAGATTTAATTGAGGATCTATAGCGATTCACTGAGTGGTACTATCATTAGCATCAACCTGAATTTCCGAACAATGAGTGCGACGAGGATGAGTTAGACCAGATCCTAGCAATGGATTAATATTCGCAGAAGCTGGGGATAGGTTTTGTAAACGGAATACCGTTTCCTCGATAGGTTTGCAAAATCCAATCAACTGATTGATTGAATATATATGGTTGCCAGCTAACCTTAATTGCAGGTATGGTAATAAACCGTCCCTAATAGTGCTAAGTCGCTCTGATTCTGGAGGTTTACGAGTGAGTTTACCGTACAAATTTTCCATATCCGCAATAAAAATAATTACTTTTTCTATAGCTCCCTGTTTGCGATTATTAATGACTTTCCATAATTCGCGGTCATTATCAGAAGGTAAAAATGTATGTTTTAGTTGAGTGAGTAAATCATCCCAAGTGAGAATATTCGTTTTGGCCCAGCGAAACCAAGTTAATGCGCTATCAGTGAATAGTTCTGTAGCGGACCTAAATAATACTTCTTTTGACACGCCACGCGATATCCGTAGCTCCTCAATCCGTTCTAAGAAACTTAAAATGTTTGATCTGCCATCAAATTTGGTGAGAGGCCATTTATTAATATCGAAATATTTCACAGAATTATCTATCATTGGTTGGGGATAATTTTGTATTACTGGAGTGTCAAAAAGTTGCAAATTTGCCAAATCGTTAGCTAAATTGGTAGATGAATGACTTGGAATGTCATATGGCACAGGATGAGAATCCATTGGCGAATGAGGCAACTGAAATCTGACTTGACGTGATGTACTGAGATTTGGAGTCGGAAGAACTGAATGTGATGCTGTGCACGAAACTGGGGCAATACGACTAGTATTTAACGGACTTGAGTAAATTACTGATACGGGTGAAGTCGAAGTGAGATGAGATGATTCTGAAGATTGTAGATCAATTAAATTGTTAGCAATTGTAAATGAGGTTGTTGAGGGTGCTGCAGCAGATGAAGAATCAGCTGCGGCGGGGATCAGACGATTCAATAGTGGAGGCCCTTGCTCATCCAAAATAGAAGATTGTACTGTAGATGAAGCATGAGTATTAACTTGTGGAGGTGGTAGCTCTACCACTGTATTTAAAACATCTAGTAATTGAGTGCAGCGTGATGTTAAATCTAATTTTATTTGTTCATGTTGAGTATTGCTATCAGCTATTCTGTTTAATCTACCGGAAACATGAATTAACCGAGAATAAATCCGTTGATGTTCATTGTGTTTATTTTCGTAATCAAAATTTACCAAATCTTCGCGGAGAGTTACAAGTTTCTGATCACAAATACTAAGTTCTGTAAAAGGATCAAGTCGAAAAAATTGTGGTAGGCGATTTGCACGAATAGCTTCGCGTAAGGCTTTGCGCTTTTGTTGAACGTTTCCCTCAGACGGAAAATCTCTGATATATAATTCATAAGACAGTTCATCGGAAGTCAATCTATTAATGTCCATTATTGCGAGTAAACTAATAAGTGGAACAGTTTTCAAACGTAAACTCTAAAATAGTACGACTAAATTCATAAAGAAATCCTTAAAATGCATTCTTATTTCCTATATCTAAAATCCCAAACGATACTCTAAATTATCATAAAAGGAAAAAAAAAATTTTGTTGTGTACTGGGTAAAGAAAAGAAAAAAAATATATTTTTTCACTTTTTCCTTTTTTTCTTTTTCTTTTTACTTTTATCTCTTTTTCTCTTCCCCCCTTTTTTTCTTTTTCTCTTTTTCTCCTTTTCTTTTTCTCTTTTTCTTATTTCTTAAGGTTTACATTCAGATTACGATTAGGCTTAAGTAAAAGAAAAAAAAGAAATTATTGTTATTAACAATTTCCCCCCCTTACTTGGATAAAAAAGAGAGAAAAAAGAATTACAATATAAGATAATAAGCTATAAATACACCACATATACTAGAAAAACCAAAGGAACCAAGAACAAACAAAAAAAAATTTATTTATAAGAGAAAGAACGAGAAAAAAAAAATTATGTAACACAGTATGTTTACAATGTTGTTTAATTATTTTCGTTGGGCGCCATTTTGCCACGCAAAATGAAAAAAAATTCGAGGAAAAAAAAACGAGAAAACGAGGTAAGGTCAACCAAATATCAACCCGGATTTATGAGTAAATTCTATATGTACTTTTTTTTGTTTTTAAATGGGAGAGCATGAGATAGCCTCAGGGTCTTGTTCCAGGTGTGGCAAAGGTAATCGTTCCATATCGAAACTTACCCGCAATTACACTAGGTCAGTGCCAGCTATCAGTAGGTCAGGGAATATTTGTAGTAAAATAATATTAAATTTACAGGGCACCACGTGATTTCTTCTGACCCAGAGTTTATTATCTAAACTTATACACTCAAAATCACGAAAAGCTCATAAACCAGAAGATAGTTTCTAGTCCTGAGGCAAAAATGTGAAGCTTCGAAATTGTGCTCACAAAAGAATATATCTAGGGGGTATCTAGTTATGATTAAAGGAAATCATATATTATATAATAAACTATAAGCTTACCCAAGATGATAGTCGGAAAATATTGATATATGAACAAAAAATAGAAAACAAGTGTATATTTACAACTATAATCACAAGTAAATGTATGTGACAATAACGTAACAAAAAAAATATATAATAAAGTACAATCACAAATATATATATATATATATATATATATATATACTGAATCAAAATATATGTATGTACGCGTAATAAACCCGGCATTACCGGTATACTATAAAATTTACAAATAAAACGTCCCAAGAATATAGCTATATACTTGTTCACAATTAATTTATTAATTCTATAACTGAATAGCCACTAAGAGAAATAGATGCACTAGATAAAATCAAAATATATATATATATATATAACTCTATTATAACCAAGGGTGTAACGTAATTTAACTACGACGCCGGTTTGCTACTGTATTTGTCGTTTCCATGTTTATTAATACATAGCTCACCCTATATTTGTGTCTTTGGGTGCTCTTGCCGATTGTACTTGAAAGAATTGGAACACACTGACCTTATGTAACTCGTCCTGACGGCGAAACCTTAATCTTTGGGGCTGCAATCCAAGATAAGTCTCGAGTACGAGTACGATCCCCAAAAGAAATACAAATATTCGACCTTCGACGACAATTCGTAAATAAACATCAGACCTAGGGCTACCCAAAATTGCTTCCACCTAGGATGCTCCAAAGTCGTGGTAATACGTTGAAATTAAATAAATTTTCCCAATTACAAGGGACTTAATCTCTAGGGGTGGGGAGGAAAGACCCTAAAATCAAACATAAAAGAATCGATATAATTACGCCAAAGGCGCAAAGAAAAAGATATGTATTAACTATTGAAATACAGCAAATCATACCTCTACTGAGGGCCTGGATTAAGGAATTCACACAAAAGTGTTCTAGTACTGGTTGAAGAACTGGCACGTTAAAACCTGTTCAAGAGAACGATTTTCAAGAAAAATACAAATACACACTACGACACCAGCCAATTATACAACGAAAATCGTATAATCTGTAAGAAAATGGATAAATCCCAAAACGATGGATGAAAATAACTTTTCCACTTTTACAGATATGCCGTTCTATCCACGTGCTAGAAGGAAGTGACAAAGTGAACACTATTAGAAGGAAAGATCCGAAATTCTACCTTTAGGATTCCAACAAAATAATAGAAAATTTACTAACTGGAGAATACTGCCTGATACTTTAGAAAACTGACGAGAGTAGCGCGTGCTAGGTCGGGAAATAAGGATATAATATCTAAAACTACTTAATATGAAGAATTAAAGTCTCTTATAAATTAGAAGTATGAAATATCTATTCGGAACATTTTATTCTGAGCGATGGATTTGCTTAATAAGGAAGATATTAATTTAATCAATATGATAAAATTATAAAATTAACGCGTACACTTATGAGGCGCGAGCATCGTAGTGACAATCGAATAAGATCTATACCACTAATTTTAATAAGCGGACGCACACCAGCAATTCGTATGTAAACAACTTAACCTGCAAATAACCTATCCATCTATCTACAATTACGGGTGGTGTTATTTATTATTATCTATCTAAAAGGTGCTAAATCGAAACGTGACAACCTTTTCATTAGTCGGGTGTATACCATCTGCCCGTATAATGTGTCCCAAAAACTCGATACTATTTTTAAAAAATTTACATTTCATTGTATTCACCTTAACATTATATTCTTGTAAGCGCTTTAATACATTACACACACTTTGATAACATTCTTCTAACGTAGACCCATATACTAATGTATCATCTAAGTAACAACTTACATTTGGTAACCCAGCTAAAATTGCATCCATAACCGACTGAAAAATGCCTGGCGCTGAACTTACACCATACGTTAATCTGTTAAATCTGTATAACCCCAGATGGGTATTTATAGTTAATAATTCTTTAGATTTTTCCCCTATCTCTAATTGTTGATAAGCACCTTTCAGATCTATAACTGTAAAATATTTATTACCACTAAGTTTTGCGAATATCTCTTCGGGCAACGGCAGCACACAGTGGTCGGTTTCAATTACCTGGTTTAAAGTGCGCTTAAAATCGACACATATTCTTATCTCACTCACATTCTTTTTTGGAACTACCACGATAGGACTTGCCCAATTACTAAAATTTACTTTTGTTAACGTTCCTGACTCAACCATTTTCTGTAATTCTGATTCTACTTTAGGTTTCAATACGAATGGCATGCTATATGCCCTATGAAAAATAGGTTTTGCATTTTCTTTCAAATTTAATTCAATTTTGAACTTTTTTATACATGCGCTTGGTTCATCCGTAAAAATACTTGGGAATATCCTTTTAACTGCATTTTTATTTCGTTTTCTGAACCCTGATTTGACATTTGTTTAGACTGACTAACCAATTTTAATTGACTATTATTATTTTGCTTTTTATCTAATTTGACATTTGACACTTTTGTATGATTTCGAGCATGACTTTCATCAGACGACAATACTTTAGATTTCCAGTCTGGGTTAAAAATACTCAACCAATTTTACCTAACAGTGGTACAAATTTTCTCTCACTATCTAAAATGACTAATGGTAACAGATAACGTTTAGTTTTAAACATGACATTTACATTAATTTGCCCTACAATTTTAACATGTTCTCCGGTGACTACCTTTAACTTAAAATTGACATTATTCAACTTAATATTCTTAAAATACCTGATATAATCACTATTATATGTATGACTGACTTACAGGCTCCACTGTCTACTTCCATGCCTAACTCTTGACTTTCGATTAAAGTGGTGACTCTCATTGACTTTTCATTTTCATCATGGTGTAACTTCCCTAAAAATCCCAGTTCTAAGGAATCTTCCTCTGTATCTGATTGACATGGACTACTGTCATCGTCTACTTGATGAACATTATGACCCTTATTGCATACACGACTTGTGTGTCCCTTCTTTTTGCATAGGAAACACTCCCATTCTTTTGCTGGACATGTGTTTGGATCATGTTGTCTTTTACACCTTCGACAGGGCTTCCATTTTTGATAAGACTGACTAGGTGACATATTACCACTTTTACTTAATGACGGTTCCTGTTGACTTAGGTGATAATTGTCGGAACGTTTTGACTGACTAAATCCTTTGTTCACTTTTTTAAATTGTAATTTTGCGACAGCACCTGCCGTTCCTTGCACCAATTTACTTTGATTCTCTGCTGTTTCAAGGCTTAACGCCAGTTTGCAAGCGTCTTTAAATGTAAGAGTTTCTGGTTCGCTAAGTAATTTTTGTTGAACGCTGGCACTGACAACCCCACATATAAGTCTGTCACGCAATGCCTGGTATAGGAAGGTTTCAAATTTGCAATACTTCGACAAATCCTTGATGATACTTATGTATTGACTGACACTCTCATTTACATCTTGTTTCCTGTTGTAAAACTTGTATCTCTCGACTATGACACTGGTAACTGGTTTGAATTTATTTTTTAGAACTAATACTAATTCATCATAGCTCTTCTCTGTAGGCTTGGCTGGAAATAGCTCAGTTTTCAAAATATTGTATGTTTTCGCTCCAAGTAAGGTAATCAAATTAGGAACTTTCAATTCAGCGCCTACAGCATTTACCAAAAAATATTGTTGTAATCTTTCTTCCCATGATTCGAAACTTTCATGTGCCTCATTGTATTCTTCAAATTTTACCATGATGGCGGTTACGAACGACTCTACTCTGGACTGACTGACTAAAACAACTGACAGACACTTTTTCGTTGCTTTATTCGACTTCCGATTATGACTAATGACTCGATCCCATCCTCGTCGCCAATTAATGCTATGTATTTCAATAAAACACCGAGGGAGACTTTAGCATTTTATTAATATAATTAATTTAGCAAACAACGCACACGCTTGGTTGATAGATAAGACATGACTAACTTCCGATCATCCAGTCGTGCCAACCATTCAAACTCGATATAACTGCTTAAGCCTAGCTTACATAATATTATAGGTGGGTTTACACTACACCAAGAAGAAGTCGACATGAAATGCTGTGACCTCAGTAAAGCATTCGATACTGTTAACCACAAAATACTAATTAACAAACTTAATTATTATGGCATAAGAGGAAGCGCGCATAAACTAATAAAATCGTTTATCACTAACAGAAAATAAACTATGTTGGAAAGGAAAATTGTCAGAAGCCACGGAAATGGAATATGGAATAGCGCAAGGATTGATACTAGGTCCAATAATGTTTATAATATACACGAATGATTTAATATCTAACATAAATGTCTATGGGGCATGTCTATATGCAGACGACACATCATTTCTAAACAAACCTGTAAATAATGAAGGGAAAACATCAGAGAAAATACTAACAGAAGCAAATACTTGGTTTATCAGCAACAAATTATTATTAAATGAAAGTAAGACGCAAACAATCACAATCTCGACAAAAAGGAATCAAAAGGAAAACATAAAATTCCTAGGCATACATGTAGACAATAAATTGAACTTGAATATGCATATACAAGAATTAAGTAAAAAATTAAATAAAGTAATATACTCTTTAAGGATAATTAAACAAACATCCACATATCTAACAACAAAAACAGCATATTTCGCTAACTTGCATAGTGTGGCATCATACGGAATCATATTCTGGGGTACAGCAATAGAAGTAAATCGCATCTTCATACTACAAAAAAAGGCAATAAGAATAATAGGTAATCTCAAGAACAGAGAAAGTTGTAAAGACTCCTTCAAGAAACTAGAGATACTTACCATTCCATGTATATATATGTATATATATATATATGATATTACATATGATTTGCAGGAAACAACTACTCAGCGGGCAAATACCCCGACCTGCATTGAATTATACCTTACAAATCATGAATGGTAGCCAATGTCATTTGTCAATTCCTCGACCAGACATAGACCGGTTTCGAACTTATTAGTTCTCATCAGTATGCCATAGGTCGTGGAACAGACAAATGACAGTGGCCAACCTGCTAGTTTTATACAAACTGATGTAAATGGTGTACCGGTGAGAGGTAAGTGAATCCTCTCCTGCGGTCAAATGCTACTGTACACCAGACATCATAGATGTCTCCATGGTGTATAGCGACTTGCTATTTTGCAAGTACCGAGAGCGGCGACCTTTAGCCCTTGGTGGACTTAACCTATACTGATATTACATATGATTTGCAGGAAACAACTACTCAGCGGGCAAATACCCCGACCTGCATTGAATTATACCTTACAAATCATGAATGGTAGTCAATGTCATTTGTCAATTCCTCGACCAGACATAGACCGGTTTCGAACTTATTAGTTCTCATCAGTATGCCATAGGTCGTGGAACAGACAAATGACAGTGGCCAACCTGCTAGTTTTATACAAACTGATGTAAATGGTGTACCGGTGAGAGGTAAGTGAATCCTAGTAGTAGTAGCATTTGACCACAGGAGAGTCAAATATTTTTTTCTTTTGAATGAAAATAAAATTTACCTTTTTATTTTTATTTGGGCTAGCTCAGTTTTAAAAATATCTCAGATCCGTGAATCCTTCGAGGCGATTCCCACAAATTTGAATCATATTACCCTCATAATCCTAGGTATTCTCAGATATGTAACTATTTCCCATAGATGTGATATTGGTTGCATATTTATATGTTTCAAGGAGTAAAATATCGTTTTAAATTGAACTAATTGTATACTTTTTATTTTTATAAATGAATGGCTTAATTTCAACCACTATATGATAAAATTTTCTCCTTAATTTCTTAAAAATTACCTATATTCCTAATCTAGCTAACTTAAATATACTTATCTATAAATGTTACCTCGATATCTCTCTTATTTGAATGTAAAAATTTGAATTTAGTATCTACTACTTTATTATGTTGGTATCTTGTAATTGGATGTCAAGGTTACATTTATTTATTTAGAAATGTACACAGTGAAAACATGTGACTATACTAATATTAAAAACACTTGTTTAAAAACCTTAGTTTGTTATTGTGGGTGAATTTCTTTATTCCCTCGACGTTCTGTTTCACAATGCAGTTCAGAAAGTTCAGCCTTGGATTAAAGTTGACCCGTACACGCAACACAAATTTTTAATCGTCCCGTTTTTATTTTAGCGACTCGACTTTTATGAATTATTGCAGGTAGGTTTATAATAATTGTTACTTTATAATTTAGTTTTCTTGCTTTAAATTTGCCTTATTAGCAATTTTGGCTCTTCACCGCCGTAGTTGATGTACTGTGACAAATTTACATCACAGCACCTTCATTGAGGTTAGATTTTTTTAAAACAAAGCGTTACTATGGTATCTTGTAAACAAATTTGAGCAATCAGGACATCAAATCTGACATCTCTTTTATACTTTTTTTGTTGTTGTCATGGTTACAAGATTTTGACTTCTTTGTCAACACTGGTCAAATTTCATTTTCATTTTTGTACTATTCTTCTCTGAACGTTTCTCACTTGATTCTTTCTCCCTGCTTCTCCCTCTTTCTTTTGATGTGCCTTTTATGTCTCTACGTGCTTTATTAAAAAAGTTACCTGTCACTTGTACCCTTGTCGATGCCTTCGCGCACTACACTAAATTAGCCCCCTTTTCTCGTCTTTTTTCAAGTTCGGGTGAAAGTTGAGTGTACCCACACACTTTTTTTATTTTTGTCTTTTCCTAAAACTAAATTTTAACATCTGAATTTGACCTGCTTTCTCAAAGTTGCCAATTTGTTCAATTTAGGGCCCCATTTTTGTCTGTAGACACTCCCTTTTATGCTTGATTATTGAAACTTTTTATTCAATAGTTCCTATATACAATATTGTATGATTTTATTTATGTTTTGACTGTTTATTTTCCTCCTTGTTTAGTGAATTTTGATGTGTTTGTCAGCAAGTTTTTAAAATCGTGGAAATTTTGTTGAATTTCTTGAATATAAATATTGCAACTGATACATCTTAATGTTTTACGCAGCATTTATATTTGTTACTTTTTGAATTTGCCATTGTCTAAATTTATGTATTCTCAAGTGACGTTTTGATGTTTTTTGATTCTGATGTTCATAAATTTTGTGTGATTTTAAAAGGTGCATCTTTCTAATATTTTATTTTTCATATCATTTTCCCCCCAATTGTTGTGATTAATGAACTATTAAATTGTTTGTTAAGCAGAACAATCATAAATTGGACTAGTTATTTCATTAACCTTTCTCGCGTCAAGACAAAGTCTGATGGACTCATCTTTCTTCTTTACTACCACTATTGGGTTTACAAAATTTGTTGTTGAACGCTCAATGATACCCTGTTTTAACATTTTTTCTATTTCATTTGCAACTTGCTTACGATACATATATGGAATTGGATATGTTCTCGAATTGTAAGGCATAGTTTTGTTTATACTTCTACTGAATGCCCGTATACGTCTGTAATACGTGTTTGATCATTATATAACTCATCATATTTCTCTAAAATTTCAGTGGCTTTCTTCAGATATTTGTTAAGACATATTATTTTCTTTATTTCATTTGAATCAATAATTTTTTTATTTGTCATTACCTCATCTTTATATGAGGTGACTTTTAATTTATAATAATTATTTATAATTCTTTCATATTCCACTTCACTATACAACTTTTCTTTTATCAATTTTAGGCTACAACCGCATATTCTTACCTCTTTTCTTTCTAGGTCTACGATTGCCCTATTTTCATCAAGAAAATCATTTCCTAACAATATATTTAGATTATTCATCCCTGGCGTTATTACAAAACTATGATTTATTGTTTCATTTTCAAATTTTATACTGATATTCACGATTTTGTTTAACTCTGCTATTTTTCTTCCATTAGATGTTTGCAAACAAATTTTGTTGGTTTTTAAAACATATTTCTTTAATTCATTGTCATGTTCCTCAATTATTTCATTACTTATTAGGCTAATTTCCGCTTCGGTATCAACTAGTGCAATCATTTTAATATTATGACAAATAATGTGTATAAAGGGTAATTTATTATTTAATATAGTTTCCGCGTTTTGTTCGAATGTTATGAATTCTTTTGGGTGCGCATAATTAAAATTCACACAATAATTTTGGCTGCAACTTCTTAATAATTCTGCTCTTGTGGATGTGCTTCCACAATAATTGCTTTAGTTATTTCATTTACTCGTTTCCATTCTGTTTTTCCATTTCCCTGATTATCTTCTTGAGTTGGTTTCCTGGTGTAATCTTTTTTCTGTTTTTCTTCATTCGATTTTTGTTCCTGTTGTTTATTCCTGTTTTTGTTGTCATTGTAGGTTCTCCTATTTTCATTTTCATTATAGCTTCTTCTGTTTTCATTATAATTCCTATTGTAGCTTCCATTTTGTCCATATTTGTTTCGATAATAGTTTTCATCATTGTAGTTTCTCCTATTCTCGTTGTAATTCTTGTAATAGTTTCCCTTTTGTCCATATTCACTTTCATTTCTCCTGTAGTCATTTCTTCTGTAATTGTTTCCTTGTTCTCTGTTATATTCTCGATTCGTGTAGTTTTTGTTGTCGCTTTGGCTATTTTCGCCCCCTTGTTTGCCTTCTGTGAACTGTCCGTTCCTGTTATTCTTATAACTATAATCATAATTTTGATTTTGACTCTTCCATTCCTGTTCTTTTTGTCCATGAGAACCCTGGTATTTTCTGGATGTCCCCACGTCGTCTAGTCTTCTCAAATATTGCAGAAGCCGCTCTATTGTGTCGATACTTTGAATTAGTATCACATCCCTAATTTCCTCCGCAAAGTGACGTGATAAATATTTTACTATTTCAGCCTCCGGCATTTTCGGTTCTAAATGTCTTATACTATCATATTTTCTCAAAGTGTGCCTTTCTCTGGTGTCTGACATATTCTCCCGGTATTTGCCATTAAATAAATTTTCTCTAACTTTGCTCTGTTGAGCTTCCCCCCAGAAATTTGGCAAAAAGAATTCTGTAAACTCATCTAGCGTCTCATACTTTTCTTCGATAATCGCGTACCATATTACGGCATCCCCTTTTAAATGATTCCTAATTATAGATTTTAAAGTTCTCCCTGGTATCATGTTACTTGTTACTTCCTTCAAATTCCTTATAAAAGTTTTAGGGTGAACCCTTTTATCTTCACTGAAATATAAATTGTCAATTTCCCCCCATTGGTTAGGCCCTTTGTACATCCCTTGTCTATAATTGTCCGCCTGTATAGTACCAATCTGTTATTTTATTTGATTTGTTTGTCCAGCAATTTTTCTTTCTATATCTTCATACTGTTTTTTATTTTCCTCTACAACGCTAGCAATTTTTCCCTCTATATTTGTCATGCTGTCCTTTACCTGTCTATCTAGTTTGTTTTGCGCCTCTTTTACCTGCTCTCCCACTTAAGTCATGATTTCCCCTTCAATATTTGCCTGTATATCATCTATTCTTTTGTTTACCTCTAGATTAATCGTTTCTAATCTCAAATTTATAATGATGTTACTCTCTTCTAATTTCCCCAGTTGAACTAGCGTTTCATCGCACGTTTTTTTTAATATTGCAAGATTTTTATTGTTTATTTCTAAATTTTGGTTGGTTACTTGAATCTCCCTTTTAAGACTTTCAATATTTTGATCTATTTTCCCCTCTAACTTTTGATTACTTGATTGAATATCTCCCTTTAAATCTTGACTGTTTTGGTTTTATTGTTTCAGAGAACTGTTGAAAGAGTTGCATGAGAAAGCTCGTATCTGCCATAGGTGTTGGATCGACATTAACATCCCCCCTATCCTGCACTTGCTCTGGATAACTTTCATCCCCTGATGATTCACCGTTATCTGCCATGTCTAACTTACTTACTGTTTTCCCAGATCTCAAATTCATATATCAAACAATAGATATTTTGTATGCACAATTTGTACTTTAGAATAAATAAATTTGTTTAATATTGTATTTTATTTTGTTTTTGAAAGTCAATAGTGTTCAAATTTATGAAAATCGCGCCTCACGCATTGGGTCGTCAAATTAGATAATATTATTAATTTGAATTTAAAACTTTGAATGAACATTTTTTTGAACTTTTTATTTTTATTTGGGCTAGCTCAGTTTTAAAAATATCTCGGGTCCGTGAATCTTTCGAGGCGATTTCCACAAATTTGAATCATATTACACTCATAATGCTAGGTATTCTCAGATATGTAACTATTTCCCATGGATGTGATATTGGTTGCATATTTGTATGTTTCAAGGAGTGAAATATCGTTTTAAATTGAACTAATTGTATACTTTTTATTTTTATAAATGAATGGTTTAATTTCAACCACTATATGGTTAAATTTTCTCCTTACTTTTTTAAAAATTACCTGTATTCCTAATCTAGCTAACTTAAATATACTTATCTATAAATGTTACCTCGATATCTCTCTTATTTGAATGTAAAAATTTGAATTTAGTATCTATTACTTTATTATGTTGGTATCTTGTAATTGGATATAAAGGTTACATTTATTTATTTAGAAATGTACACAGTGAAAACATGTGACTATACTAATATTAAAAACACTTGTTTAAAAACCTTAGTTTGTTATTGTGGGTGAATTTCTTTATTCCCTCGACGTCCTGTTTCACAATGCAGTTCAGAAAGTTCAGCCTTGGATTAAAGTTGACCCGTACACGCAACACAAATTTTTAATTGTCCCGTTTTTATTTTAGCGACTCGACTTTTATGAATTATTGCAGGTAGGTTTATAATAATTGTTACTTTATAATTTAGGTTTCTTGCTTCAAATTTGCCTTATTAGCAATTTTGGCTCTTCACCGCCGTAGTTGATATACTGTGACAAATTTACATCACAACACCTTCATTGAGGTTAGATTTTTTTAAAACAAAGCGTTACTATGGTTTTTTGTAAACAAATTTGATCGATCAGAACATCAAATCTGACATCTCCTTTATACTTTTTTTGTTGTTGTCATGGTTACAAGATTTTGACTTCTTTGTCAACAGTGGTCAAATTTCATTTTCATTTTTGTACTATTCTTCTCTGTCCTTTCTCACTTGATTCTTTCTCCCTGCTTCTCCCTCTTTCTTTTGATGTGCCTTTTATGTCTCTACGTGCTTTATTAAAAAAGTTACCTGTCACTTGTACCCTTGTCGATGCCTTCGCGCACTACACTAAATTAGCCTCCTTTTCTCGTCTTTTTTCAAGTTCGGGTGAAAGTTGAGTGTACCCACACACTTTTTTTATTTTTGTCTTTTCCTAAAACTAAATTTTAACATCTGAATTTGACCTGCTTTCTCAAAGTTGCCAATTTGTTCAATTTAGGGCCCCATTTTTGTCTGTAGACACTCCCTTTTATGCTTTATTATTGAAATTTTTTATTCAAAAGTTCCTCTATACAATATTGTATGATTTTATTTATGTTTCGACTGTTTATTTTCCTCCTTGTTTAGTGAATTTTGATGTTTGTCAGCAAGTTTTTAAAATCGTGGAAAATTTGTTAAATTTCTTGAATATAAATGTTTCAACTGATACATCTTAATGTTTTACGCAGCATTTATGTTTGTTACTTTTTGATTCAATTTCAAATTATTAATCCTGGTTTATTATTTTTCTTCTCCACTCCCTAATTTTCACTTGTTCTTCTTTTTCTTAAATTTGTTTTTTCAATTTTACAACCTCTCTTTTATCTGTTGTTTGTTGTTCTATATCACTAAATATCAAAGTATCCAAAATAAACAAAACAAAACACCATATGAATTTTGATTAATTTCATTCCAAATATAACCTAACTTAAACCTCCTTGTCTTTCTTCAGGAAAACATTTACCAACTATAAAAATAAAATTTCCTACTTAAAAGAAATCTCATAATGACTTAAATGTCAGAAATTATTTCAACTATAACTTAATAACCACTAACATAGATGTCAGTATCAAACTTACTGTTCACATCAAATAAAAACTTAAAAACTATTAAAACAACTCTAAACAAGTATTAACATTCTAAAACACATACCTTTCGGATCTTTAGCTAATTTAAATAAATTTGAAAACCATCTAAAGGAGACAAACAAATCCAAACCCTGATTCATTAAATAACACAAACATGCAATCTTTGTAATCGTCCAATATGCAAATACTTATATTCCCTCCCCAAATTATAAGCTTTCACTTATGTAAAACTGTTTAATTTTATTC
This sequence comes from Leptura quadrifasciata, assembly GCA_963675555.1. Lineage (NCBI taxonomy): Eukaryota > Metazoa > Arthropoda > Insecta > Coleoptera > Cerambycidae > Leptura > Leptura quadrifasciata. The sequence continues at coordinate 84,393,821 of OY776676.1, forward strand.
AATTATGCCGTATTTGCAAAATACTGTATTTTTAAGTTCATTCAAATATTCTTGACTTTCAATAATTTTCTCATTTGTATATAACGAATTTTCACCCAACAGAATATTTAAACCTACTATAAAATTATTTCCTTTATCAATATCAACTTGTTTATTTCGAGTAAGTGCATCTGCTGTTATATTGTCTTTACCCGGTCTATGTTTAATAGTAAACGAGTACTCTTAAATTAAGAGAGACCATCTATAAATTTGATTGTTTGCAAACCTATTTTTCATGAGCGAACATAAAGCTGAGTGATCTGTTTCAATTGTAAAATGGTTTGATGTTAAAATATAAGATAATTTAGATATAGCGTGTATTACTGACAACATCTCGAGTTCTGATGTGGAATACCTAGTTTCATACGGTTTTAAAATCCTAGATACAAAACATATTGGCGTTTCAATTCCATTTATAATTTGAATAAGTTCTGCCGCGACTATTTGTTCTGAAGCGTCTGTACGTAAAATAAAAGGTAAATTAAAATCTGGATTATATAGAAGTAAATTATCATGGAAATTAGTTTTTAATTTGTTAAATGCTTTTTCACGTCTTCTATTCTATTCCCATTTTGTGTCTTTCCTAAGTAATTCTATTAGCGGTATTTCTAACTCTGAAAGTCAAGGTACGAACTTCTTATAATAATTTAATATACCTAAAAACCCTCTTAACATCTTTAAATTTTTTGGAGCTGGATATTCTTTGATTTCTTTAATACGATCTTTACCTATCGATATTCCTTGTTGATTTATAATATACCCTAAATATTTTACCGAAGTATTATAAAATTCACATTTTTCTATGTTTAATTTTAAACCTGCCTCATCTAAAGCATTTAATATTATGTTTAAATGTTCAAAATGTTCTTCCTCTGTATCTGAAAATACAAGAATGTCATCTATGTAGTGAAGGCAAAAATTTTTGTATCTATCTAAAATTGATTGCATAGCTCTAACTAAAGCAGATGACGCTGATTGTAAACCAAATGGAACTACCTTAAATTGATAGATATGTCCATCTACACTAAAACCAGTATATTTACGAGAATCTACATGTAAAGGAATAAGCCAAAATGAATATTTTAAATCTAATTTAGAAAATATGGTATTCTTTCCAATTCTATAAAGCATAGTATCTATGGTTTGAGGTACATCAAATTGAGACTTAGTAATTTGGTTTAAATTTCTAGCATCGAGACATATTCTTATGGAATCATCCTTTTTACTCATTATTACTAAAGGATTTATAAAATCTGTCTTTGCTGGTTCTATAATATTAGATTTTATCATTATTATTATTGATTATTATTAGCCGTTACTCGAGTCCGAGTATAAAAATGTTACAGTCGATAAATTGTGTACAATAAAAAACAAGTAAAAGGTGTAGTCTATTGTAATTCCCATTCATCTACGGTGCACACGACTATGGCTATAGAGACCAATTCGGGAGAGCACATGTCGACCGCAGTCAGGACAAACATAGACCTGGTTAGGTCTTGGATTCGGCCTTCTTGCAGCAACATTTCCTTGATAGCTGGCCACAACCCCTCGCTATTCGGTTCTATCCGCTGCAAGTTGTTCCCATTGCTGGTCTGCAATACCGCAGGATTTTAGATTTTCATGGAGAGCGTCTTTGAACCTCTTTCGTTGACCGCCACGCCTTCTTCTACCGCTTAGCAATTCACCATAAAGTGTACATTTAGGAAGGCGGTTATCATGCATACGATGAACGTGACCTGCCCATCTTAGGCGTGCTCTTGAAATAAGCACCTCAATTGGAAGGCTCTTTGCTCTCCTGAGTACTTCCACGTTTGATATGTGATGGAACCAACGGATTTTCATCATACTTCTGAGGTGTCTTTGCTGAAAACGTTCTAATTCTTTCACATGACGACGGTAAGTGACCCAGCTTTCACATCCATATAGCAGTGTTGAAATTACAACTGCTCTGTAGACAGCCATTTTCGTTGACAAAGCAAGGTCGTGGTTGTCAAATACTCTCTCCCTAAGTCCCCAGAGTGCTCTAGATGCAGCGTTAATTCTATTGCGAATCTCGCTGTCCATGTTTGCTTTGTCATTAACAACGTTGCCTAAGTAATTGAACTGATCCACCACTTCAAGAGAATTTCCGTTAAGTGTAATGTCTATTTGGTTCACTTGATGAGGAATTGACATAATCTTAGTCTTTCCAATGTTGATTTTAAGTCCCAAGGAATCATAGCTCTGGGCATACACATCTAAAAGTTCTTGAAGCTCTTCCGGCGTAGAGGCTAAAAGTGCACAGTCATCCGCATACTGGAGATCACAAATGAATCGTGTGCGTGTCTTCGTGAAAGCTCTAAAGCACCCTATGTTAAAGAGACCGCCATCAAAACGGTATCTGAGACCTATTCCTCTGACTGTCAGTTTGTTGTCAACAATAATTGTTAGAGCAGTAGTAAACAAATTAAAGAGTAGGGGTGGCAGGACACATCCCTGCCTAACCCCAGTGAGGGTTTGGAAAGGTTCGGTTGCCTCATTATTATACATAACCTGGGCGTTGTTGTTTGTATGTAGACTGCGACATACTTCCACAAATTTTTTAGGGATAGCTAAGCGGAACATAATTTTCCAGAGCACTTCCCTGTCCACCGAGTCAAACGCCTCGGTTAAATCAATGAAGGCCATGTGAATTTCTCCTTGATGTTCGAGTGCTTTTTCTTGAAGCTGTTTAAGTGTGAAGATTAAATCCGATGTGCCTCGGTTTGGTCTAAAGCCACTCTGTGTTTCAGGAAGTAGCTTTTCCATAACAGGTGTTAGCCTATTTGCCATCGCTTTAGTGAGTATCTTCCCTCCAACAGCCGGGAGAGCTATACCCCTGTAATTTCCACAGTCCGCAGCGCTCCCTTTGTTTTTGAAGAGGTTGATTAAAAGTGTATCACGAAACTCCTGCGGAGCTTGACCGCTTTCCCACATGACATCAAACAGTTTTTTAAGGTAGGGTATGAGCTCTGACGACACAGCTTTAAAGATCTCAGCTGGGAGTGAGTCGGCGCCGGGAGATTTGTTATTTTTTAGCTGCCCAATGGCGTTAAGATCTCTTCCGTTGTTAGTGGTTTATCTAAGTCTTCGAACGTGTCATATTGAGGGATAAGATTTATAATATCGTGATCGGCTTGACTTTGCTGGTTAAGAATGTCCGAGTAGTGTTCTTTCCATCGGGCTCTTATTTCCTGGTCTTCTTTGAGGAGATTTCCACTTAAATCTTTAATAGGGCACATATTTTTTCGACTGGGGCCGTACACTGCTTTTACTCCTTGAAAGAAATTCCTGTAGTCGTGTGAATCGGCGTACCTTTGAATTTCTCTGGCCTTGCTTGCCCACCACTCGTTCTTTATTCTTCTGATTTCGCGTTGCGTTTCATACTTAGATTGGGTAAAAGCTTCTGCTTTTGATAAGTCATTGGGGTGGTTGATAGCGTTTTGGAAGGCAATATGTTTGCGGTCAAGAAGTTCTTGTATAAAAGCTTCATTATCATTGAACCAGTCCTCCTGTTTTTTACTTGCTGCAGTGCCAAGAATTTCCTCACTAGCACTTTTTAAACTGTCTTTAATTTGTGTCCAGGTAGCAGCGACATCTACAGAATTGGTTTCTTCTAGTGCACTCAAATTCCCTTGAACTTTTTGCTTTAGCTGTTCGACGGTTTGTTGGTCACGCAATTTACTAATACAGAGACGGAGTCTACGTTTTACTTGAGTTCTTCGGTGTTTGGGTCTCATAACAATTTTCATTTTAGAGACAACAGGACGATGATCGATCCAACATTCGCTATCAATGCGCGCCTTTGTAATTTGGACGTCCTTGAGGTGCTTCCTACGTACGATAAGATAGTCCAGTAGATGCCAGTGACCTGATCTGGGGTGACGCCAGGTGCCTTTAAATTTATCCTTTTGTCGGAAAATTGTGTTTGTTATAACTAGATCATGTTCGGCGCATTTAGTTAGGACTAGTTGACCGTTAGCATTCATGTTGCCCAAACCGTTCTTGCCTATAATGCCTGGCCAGGTGTCTGCATCTCTCCCTACTCTAGCGTTAAAATCGCCAAGAATAACGAGTCGTTCCGTTTTAGGTATTCTACAGAGGGTTTCTTCCAGCTGTTGATAGAAACTTTCCTTGGTTTCGTGACTGGCATCCAGAGTGGGAGCGTAGGCGCTTATTAGATTTACCGCGTTGCCATCTGATAGCTCATAGCGTAGCACCATTAGACGCTCGGATAGGCCTTGTGGTACTTGTGTTAAGTTGGATATAAGTTGATTCCGAACGGCAAATCCTACTCCATGTTGTCTTCTTGAATTGGTGGGAAGACCTTTCCAATAGAAGGTGTAGTACTTTTCTGTGAGAGAGCCTTCCTCCAAAAATCGAGTTTCGCTGAGAGCTGCAACGTCAACATTGAGTCGGTGAAGTTCTCTATCTATTAGAGCAGTTCTTATTTCAGGCCGATCGGTGCGAGTGCTGTCGTTCAAAGTACGAACATTCCAAGCGCCGTAGATGAAAGAATTAGTTTCGTTGGATTTAACTTGCCGGTGTTTTTTCGACATTCGATGAGGTGTCCCTGTGGGCACCCTCCCCCGGAGATCCGATCGGGAGGGTATTTTACCTCCGGATGATTTTGTCCCACTTGAACGCTCCATCATTTTTTTAAAGCCTTAATCGACTGAAAACGAAGCTGCATTTGAAGTTTTAGCTGGAGCAGGTATGCAACTGACCAGCTCGGTTGCGGAAGGCGAGTGGTATGGTCCCATGACACAGAAGGAGACTGCGACGATGGGGTAACCAAACGATTCCAAAAGCAACCTTTGTGTGCGGTGGGTTATTTTTACCGCACTCTTCGTGAGAAGGTGGATGTGCTCACGGCAAAAGGTAAGGGTTATTCCGCCCTTACTCGGTCGTTAGAGCCTCGTTAGTGAAAACAGGGTGCACCAAGTTCAAATTGAACTCGCGAAGGTGAGGTTAACAATTGAGTAGAAGAGGCTATAACTTGCGCTTCACTACCCCATTACACCCCTTGTACTTTGTTTCGACGTTTGAAGGGTATAGGATAAGTTTTACATTTAAACGGTTTGCTTCCATCTACTATTAACTTGTGTACATAATTTTTAGCTATTCTCGGTTTGTAATTTATTAACGACATATAGTTTTGTAATAACTTTCTTACTAGATTTTCATATTTAGTAGGAAAATTTATCTGCAACCTTTTAGGCATTTTATAATTATTCATTTCACATGTAGGCTTATATTTTTCATCATTTAAATCATTTAAATTATTTTTATTACAATTATCTATATAACCCACTATGTTTAACTCATTTTTATTAAATATTTTCTCCGCAGTACCTTTTAAAACTAGGGACTTTTCTCCAAAATCTATTTTTGCCTTAAGTCGTGATAAAATATCTTCACCAATTATGACATCAAAACTCAAATTGTCAACAATTATAAACTCGCCTCTAAAACGTATCTCTTTTACTTCAAAATCTAAATTTATGATTTTATTGCATTCTGTGAATTTCTTACCATTTGCATTTACTAATTTAATTTTTGAAATCTAAGTACAATTTTTTTGATATAACTCTTTTTTACTATCTATTATCTTTCCATTTATTAAACTGATTTCTGATCCTGTATCAATCAATGCTTTTAAATTTATTTCATTAACTTTCATGTTGATGGTTGGTAAATTACTAATTCTATTATTATCTAAATTTGATTCATTCTCAATACCTATAAATTCTCGCATATGTCCGTATGTCGTCATCCCAATTAAAACTTCCCTATCTAAAAATTTTCCCTTGGAAAATGTGAATTTACCTCTGCTATCGTCTTAATTTTATTCATGTCATTCTGTTGATCAGATCTGACATTTGTATTGTTTACCTGTGCATATCTTACTGAATCACGTTTATTATCATACCTATTCTGTTCTTTATTATAATTATCATTACCGTTGTACCTCTTATTTTCGTCATAATCTCTACCTTTATTCTGATTATTAAAATTTCTACTGTCATAATTTTTTTGATAATTATTATTATACCCATTTTGTTGTCTATTTGCATAATAATTTTGTCTGTTGAAATTTTGGTCATTACCATCTGTGTGGTTGTATGTTTTTCTATTAAATGATTTATAATTTTTATTCCATCCCATATGTAGATCATCGATCACTCTCAAGTACTCATTTAAACCATCTAATGTCGTAATGCGTTGTGTAATGATTACTTGGTGGATGTCATCAGAAAAATGTCTTGCTAGATATTTAATCATTTCATTTTCTGTCAAGTTTGGCTCTAAGAATTTAATATTACACATTTTACGCATGACATAATTTTCCCTAGACATACCACTATTTTCTTAATATATTCCATTAAATAAACTGAAACGAATTTTTTCCTGACAATGTTCAGACCAATATTTTTTTAATAATAACTTTTCAAATTCTTCTAAAGTTTCAAATTCAGATTCTACAATTTGATACCAAATTTCGGCTTCACCTTTTAATGAATTTTGAATTTCATGTTTTAAATTAAAATTTAAATTTATAGATTGTAGATATTGCCTTAAACGTTCTAAAAATACTTTTAGGCTTATTCTGGAATCACCATAGAATTGATTTACCAGTGTATGATGTGGTGTAGCATATGTGTTAAATATAGGTGTGTATGTGTCCTTCAATATCTTCGTATTCTGTTCAATCTTACCATCCTGTTCTTTTAATTGTGTTTTGATTATATCTTCTTGTTTTTTCATGCGCATATCTATTTCATTCATAACATCTACTATAACATGTTTTACTTCTACTCTTACTTCTTTTTTAAATTCACTTATCTCTTCATAAACCTTTTCTACCTTTTCCTCTACTTTCTTAATTTTCTGGTCCACTTTATTGTGTTACTCTACTATACTCGTTTCCAATTTCCTATTGTTCTCATCCATTTTTTTGTTCATATCTTGTTTGCTTTCTTCAAATTTATTGTCCATTTTGTTGTTGATTTCATCAAATTTATTATTCATGTCTTGTTTGCTTTCTTCAAATTTATTATTCATGTCTTGTTTGTTTTCGTCCATTTTTTTGTTATTTTCATCAAATTTATTATTCATGTCTTGTTTGCTTTCTTCAAATTTATTATTCATGTCTTGTTTGTTTTCATCAAATCTGTTCTCAATCATATTCATTAATTGTATAAATTTATCATCATTTTGTGTTTGTTGGGATGTATCACCTTGTCGAGAAGTTTCTGGTGTTTGATTTTTATTTTCCATTTTTGTTTGTTTTCCTGATCTTAATTTCATACAAATACCACACAATTAAGAATTATTAATACTTTATATACCCTTAATAAATGCAATTGTTATTGAATTTTAAAACTATATACCACAATCAACAGTTCAGAAACTTTCACCAAGACTGCACACTTTATCAAATCAACAATTTTACAATCGCCACGCGTTGGGCGCCAAATGTGCTGTTCTACTTTTATTTAACTTAATAATTTGCAGTACTAATCAAACTTTAACTTGTTTATGTCCAATAGATAAACCCAAAAAAAACTTTAAAACCAAAAGATCAAATTAAAATCTCTTACCTATGTCAAATTTATTTAATGGGCCGGCTAGCTTATCTTTTCCTTCAGGAGCAGGTTCAAATTCAATTCCTGTTTTAAAATGAAATTTTATTAAAGTGAAATTTTTAATCTGATATAAGTAATTTATTTTTCTTGATATTTAGATAATTTAGCAGTTTTGTAACAGGTTCGAAAGTCTAATACACTATTTAAAATTTAATATACAACCTTGTCCAAAATTAAACGCACAAAAACCTTCCTTCTTCGTAGCTACACTCTTCTCTTTCCAAATCCAACAATTCTCCTTTCATTAATTCTTCACCTTATCTCGTCCTTGTCTCCTCTGCAATTCCTATCCACAATAACACCTCTTCCTTCTCCATTCCATTTTTCTTCTTCATTCCCTAATTTTCACTTGTTCTTTTTTTTCTTAAATTTGTTTTTTCAATTTTACAACCTCTCTTTTATCTGTTGTTTGTTGTTCTATATCACTAAATATCAAAGTATCCAAAATAAACAAAACAAAACACCATATGAATTTTGATTAATTTCATTCCAATCATAACCTAACTTAAACCTCCTTGTCTTTCTCCAGGAAAACATTTACCAACTATAAAAATAAAATTTCCTACTTAAAAGAAACGTCATAATGATTTAAATGTCAGAAATTATTTCAACTATAACTTAAACTTAATAACCACTAACATAGATGTCAGTATTAAACCTTTCGGATCTTTAGCTAATTTAAATAAATTTGAAAATCATCTAAAAGAAACAAACCAAATCCAAACCCTGATTCAGCAAATAACACAAACATGCAATCTTCGTAATCGTCCAATATGCTAATACATAGCATTATATATATATATATATATATATTAAACTGCCTAAAACACGTTCATGCTAATCCACATAAATATAAAAGAAATGCTGACTACCACGAGTACAACACGAGAAATACATAGAATTAAAAAAACCCAGCAAGGAGTAGACTATTGGGGGGACAAGCTGTATAATAAAGTACCACCAGGAATTCGAAATAGAAATTCTATGGCATTTAAAAATTGGGTGAAATACAAACTACTTAAAGGAGCATATTACTCAATACAAGAATTTTTAAAAGATAACTTGTAACTGAAATCCTTAGCACTTTGTAAAGTGTCATTAACAAAAGCCATTTCCTCTTGACTGTGATAGAAAATTAAATGTATATTTTAAATAAATGTATTTTATGTATACTTAGTATAAATTATTGTCATGTACTATATTACTTATGTGTGATATACTGGCATCTTCCTGTAATAATCTTTTACATGAATAAATAAGTAAGTAAGTATTTTGCAAAAAAGAACGCTCAAAATTATTTTCAAAATCGGTCCAAGGGATAGCTGCAAGCAATATTTTATTACTGACGGTACCATCTATTTATATTTTTTCTGTATTGAAATCTGTCAAATTAAACCTAAATAATTATGAACCAAATGGAGACTATCACTCTCACAACACAAGATGTCGAAATATATTAAGGTATGCATATCATTCAACAGCTCTCTACGAGTAATCGCCTTATTATACGGAGTTGTTCTCTATAACAAATTGACGGATGATATTAAAAGTGTCAATTCGTATAAAGCATATAAAGACAAAGTTAAACATATTTTAATTGAAAATTGCTTTCATAGTGTAACTGAATTCCTCAATTTATAATTTATTCTTGTTATTATTAGATATATTTTTATCTTTTAATATTTTAATACGTACTTTGCCTTTTTAAAGTGCCACTTTTAGGTATTTTAGACATGAGACATTTTTTTAAATTGTAAATAATATCTATGTTCTGAAGTATAAACTGTACATTCTCTGTACCTATCTTGACGATCACATCAATTATTATAAAATTTCACAGTGATTCAATAAATTATTATTATTATTATTTTACAAAAACCAGTCACCCTACTCTGTGGCTCCGACCCTCATAGAGGGGAGCTGGTAATAAATACCAATAGCCACTCCCCACGCCCGTGGGCGAGTGACTACCGGGTCCGCGAATTTTGTGCTCTGAGTAGACGCAATGAACCGAGGATGACAACCTTCTGTATTCTGGCGGCTAAGATCTCTGCAGAATCTCGGCATGCCGGTATACTCGTTAGTTTCGAAAGCAGCGTCTGTCTAATTCCACCGAGGGCTTCTATAATCAGTACCACTATTTAACAGAATAGCCTGGATAAAGCCTGCGGAGTTCAAAGAGCAAATCTCGATATTTTGTCCGCTTTTACTCCTCTTTCAAGACAATGTTTCTCTCAGCGGGAGCTGAGAATTCCACGACATAAATTGTCTTGAGTTGGTGGTCGAGGCGTACTATGTCAGGCTTGTTGGCTTGTATTGCCTGACGGTGGGAAACGAGTAGTTCCAATAAATTAGACACTTCTCATTCCCCACAATGGACTCAATATCCCCCGGAGCGTAAGGCAGCACTGGTGTTTCATCCATTTCATACGAGTGCCTTAAATGATAGTAAAGCACTCGTAATGCTGCGTTGTCTGTAAATATAGGCCGAGACTGCGTATGTCGTGCAAGCCGACAGTAAGTACATTAGAGTCTCCGGCGCCCTGCGGCAGGCCCTGCAGCCTGCATCTGACACCAGTGACCTCCATACCCATGACACGACTTCGATAGACGAGGGTGTTAAATACACCATCCTGGCAAGCGATTATGAATTCCTCGGACTTCAGCCCGGCTGACCTTAAAAAGGCGAAGGTCAGCCTTTTGGATAAGCCGAGGTCTTCTATATTTTTATAGAAGACTCCGTGCAATGGCTTATCCTTATGGAGCTGCAGAAGGATGTTGTGTTCTGCAGCTCTAATGTGGGCTTTTAGTCGAACGGGTTCCAACTTGGTGACAGAGTCGGGGTTTACCTGCTCGACGTCGAAGATGAGACCAAGTTCACCGGCTGCTTGCCGTGCTGCCTTAAAGAGAAAAGCTCCTACCTCTGCATTTTCATGGTCTCCTCTATCATGCAGGGGAGGGAATCCGAACTCCTGATGACCTTACATGCTCCATCCAGAACCATCCTGCTATGGAGACTCTCCAAGCTCAAGAATCCAAGGCCTCCCCGATGTCGTGGGAGATATAACTTTGGAACGGACGATTTAGGATGCAAGCTCCTATTGAGATGCAAGATGCATCTTCCTGCGGGTTGACGCAGCTCTTCTTTAGTCCATTTCACTACTCCGAAAGAGTAGAGAAGGATCGGAACGACAAGCATATTTGTAGCAGACACCTTGTTCTGCCCAGACAGTTCTGAAGACCAGATCTGTCGGAGTAGGTGCTGATACTTGCCGCGGAGAGCGTTTTTCACTACACTCACTTCTTGGGTGGAGCGTTGCTCGACACAACAGATAGGTGACCTTATGCCTCCTATCGCCGGGGGCACCGCAATTGTAGCCACGGGTTTTCCGGAACGGAACGGCTAATGGCAGCAAGTAAACAATGAGCACATGCAGTGTCATGTCAAATGAATTGCGGTAATCGATCCAGGCCATAGAGAGGTTCCGCTTATACTGCACGGACAGTCCTGTGTGACATCTGTCAATTAGCAGGTTCTCCTTGCAGCCAGCGACATCTCTCTTCGACCCTCGTTGCTCATTTATCCGTTCGTAGACCGCACCCGCATGTACAAAATGCGTGTAAACACCTTATAACACGCATTTAAACAGGTTATCGGCAGGTAGTTTTTTGGGTTAGACAAATCTCCGTTCTTGGGGATCAGCAGTGTCTGCCCATTTAGCCAAGAATTAATAATTCTGGCCAGATGGTGGTGGGTGCTAGATAACTTTTCCACCAAAAGTTATTTATCATATCGGGACCTGGAGCCGCAAAGTTCTTAGTGCCCCCAAGAGCCCTACGAACCTCTTCTGGGGTTATTGGTTGGCACACTTCTTGTGGTTGTTGAAGTCTTTGACAAAAGGCTTCAAAGTGTGCAAGGGCCGGAAAGTCTCGGTTGAGTGGAAGCCTCTCCTCGTACAGCGTTTTCCAGAAGTTCTCCACCTGAGTCGGCGGATTGTCTACAATACGCGGAGGCGGTTGAAAAATGCGCGAGGGTTTTTGGCGGAACAGCTTATTTTCCGCAAGCCCTCTCGCCCGCCTCACTAGTGACTTTTTTGCAAGCCACTAACATCCGTATCCTGTCGAGACAGTTCTATTTGGTGATTTGCAACGCTGCCTCATTGAGTGTGTAATGGGTGCGTTTTAAGTTGGCGGCTATTCGACGCACTTTAGGCGTGAACGGCCTATTGGCCGCCATATGGTCCATCACACATTGGATACGGGATGCGTGTTGCCTCGCCGACTGGATCTTGGCTTCCATATTTTGTAAGCGCCACTCCGCTCTCTCCTGTGGGGAAGCAGTATTTCGCCTCTCCACCCGAGAAAAGCATTGAGCAGCGGCATACACGGCACAGTTTATGTGCCAGAGGTCAGCCCATTCTGGTAGCACTGCACGAAGTTCTTCATCCACTTCTGGCCAGGTCTTATGGCCCGGGGATTTTTAATGTGATGTAACCCCCGTCTGGTACTGGGGCCCTCTGGTATTGGTGGAATAGGAAGCACGGTTTCCTCAGCCGGTGCATGTTGCGGCCCCTCGGCCACCTCATTCATCAGCTGAGGAGCAGCTCTCACGTAGCCCCTGCTACGAAGGTGAGATACATAGTCACCTAGATTTTGAGGCGTGAAGGCGCTATGGTCTGGAAGCCTCTCACACCACAGAGCATGCATCCGCGCCATGTATCCCCTCCGCGCGGGGTCGCTGCTTTCATAGCACAGCAGAAGGTCATCCCTTAAATCATCGGTCCACTCAAAGCGTCCTTGTATGTCGGGGTCGTCGTCATTAGGCAATCGATTCGATTGGGCCCCACCACCTTGCTCGTGACTCCTATCCGGATGAGGTCGTGTTTGGGGGCCCTGACTTCGGTTAACAGGAACCGGAGTATAGAACTTGTGGGTGGTGAGCCCAACAAGCCGACGACCGACACCAGACGGGAAGACGCTTTCCCCTTCCGGGTGCACTAGGGCTACCGTTTCGGATTTGCACCCCAGCTGGAGTAAATGGTGGCGCTACTCACCAAAGGCTTGAAAGATGGAAGTCAGCCCCCTCCTGCTTATAAAAAAAATATTAAATTAAATAAATTATTTATTTTTTGTTTCGCGAGAGCGATACTGGACAGTTCCACCGTGTCTCCGACATTCTCACGGCAGAAGCGCCAGCGACTTAACTACGGCCACTACCCGCAACCCGCAGAGTTAGTGACCGTAGGTTCCCAAATCGTGTGCCATAAGTAGACAAAGAGAACCCAGGATAACCGCTTTCTGCATCTGTCCTGCCAGCCATTTGGCCGAGTGTTGGCAGGTCGGTATGGCTCGTAATTCCGAGAGCAGCGTGGGCTTCATACATCCGTGCACACCAATTATAAGGACTACCAACTTGACCGAGTATGCTGGATATAGCACTAGGAGCTTGCACCGGAGATCGCGGTACACCCTGATAGACCACAATGAATTCCTCGGTCTCCGACTTAAGCCCAGCTGACCTTAAAAAGGCGAACGTCAGCTTGATCGATAAACCCAGCGTTTCTGTGTTCTTATAGAATACAGCGTGCATGGATTTATCGACGTGCCGTCTAAACAGATTCTCCTGTTCAGCGGCTTTAATCTGGGCGTTCAGATGATTTGGCGGAAGCTCAGTGATCGACTCTGGGTCGGCACCTCGCCGGCCTCCTCGTCTGATGTCGATACGAGACCGAGTTCATCTGCGGCTCTCTTTGCTGCCTTGAATAATCCTGCTCCCACTCCTGCTTTTTCATGATTTCTCACTAATTGCAGGAGGGGGTCTGAGCTCCTAAGGACGTTACATGCTATACTCAGGACTACCCGGCCATGCATGCACTCCAAACTCAAGAGTCCTCGGCTCCCCCGATGACGTGGGAGGTACACACGAGGAACGGACGATTTTGGATGAATGCTCCTATGGATATTCATCATCTTGCGGGTACCTCTATCTAACTGACGCAGTCCATCTCACTACCCCAAAGGAGTAGAGTAGAACAGGAACGGCAAGCATATTAGTGTGCTACGTCAAATTTTAAAATTACAATCTGACGAAACTAGTTGGTCGTCGTCTGTTGACTAACGGTATTTGCCGGCCGACTAACAGTGGAGATGGTCGGGGTTCTAAATTACTATGATGTATCAGGGCGCCAAGTAAATTTTTTTTTCACTCCAAATACCAGCTCAAGTACAATGTAACCTCAAATTTACTAAATAAATTACTTAGCGAGACGATAATGAAAAATTCAAATTCAGTTTTATCTTTTAATAACAATAAACGAAATAGGTTAACTTTAAAACATTCAACAGTACAATAACGTAGGGTATGGTAGACAAATTCACACAAAAAAAATATATCTAACTGGGTATACGCGTCTTACGTAAGTGCTTAAACCCCCAACAAATATCATAGATGTTATAATTAGTTGACAGAATATTTTCATAAAATGTTTAGCAAAATTAGCAGTGGTGAAATTTTTTTTTAAAAGCAAAATATACAATATATTTAAAAAAAAAAATCAATATATATATGGTACAAGAAGGATACAACTTGCAGGCAGCAGGGCTTCAGCTTCGGCTCAATTTTCAGGAATGGGCAACTTCCAGCCTATCAATTAACCCAAAAAAATGGATGGCTCCTCCACAAAAAAAGAAATTCCAGTCCAGCAAGGAGAAGTAACATAAGTACGTGTAGACCAGTAGAAAAAAAGTTATTCGTTCGTATCAGGGGAGACAAAAAAAAAATCGTATGAAAAAAAACTACGAATTCCTAGACGAAACCGTAGGTGAAAATAAAACCCTCGTTTCGGAGGGTTTTCTTAGAAAAATGTTGTTGACCTTGGATGTCCTTGGCCTCGTGTAAATTTGGCAAAAATGGCTTTTACGTATAGATCCTTCCAATGAAGACAATCGATTTCCAATACCATAAAAATATGCACTCGTCCAAACATAAATGGAAAATCGAAAAGTAACGTTGCGAAAATATCCCAAAATGGTGAAATTACTTGTTTCAAAAATCGCAACGAGCACGTAAAATTACCACTTAATAAATTGCCAAGCGTTCGAGCCAATTACACGTGAAAAGTGACAGACTACCGGAAGACAAAACCTAAGCCAAAAACTATTGTGAAGAAATAAATCTGTGTTACCGATCGTCAGTCGGTTATAGGAATCTACCTATAAACTAATTAAAAGTTATTGGTTTCCTAGCTTAAGAATTACAGAAATAGAGAGCTTAAGTATATGCAACACGCTACACAACAAAATGTATAAAGCCATGCCTATACCTGCAACAATTCCTTACAATTGCGAATTCATATAGACAACTAAATAATAAATATTACGCGTGACGACGGATAACACGAATTCGTTAGACATTAAACGTAAGAGATAAAGTAATGATTTAGAGATTTTTTTAAATAATGTATAAATGTTAAATTGAACTGTAACAAGTGGCAGACACCTTGTTTTTCCCCGAAAGTTCGGATGACCAAATCTTTCGGAGTAGGCCTCTGTACTTGCGTCGGAGAGATTCTTTAATTTGTTGCATATCCTGGATGTGATGTTGTTGCACACCCAGGTATGTGTAAGTCTCTCCGGCATCTAGATGTCGCAAGATGCTTCCGTCTGCGAGCTGCGCCTCTTCAGCAAAGTCCCCGCATTGTCCTCTCTTGACGTGGACGACTGCACACTTGTCCATTCCGAATTCCATTCCAATAGCCAACGTATACCATTCGACCACCCTTAGAGCATTTTGCAGTTCCTGCTCTCCGGAGGCGTAGAGTTTAAGGTCATCCATGTAGAATAAATGGGTGACCTTATGCCTCCGGCTGCTGGGTGGACCGCATTAGTATCCGCGGACTTGGCGGAGTTCAACAGATAAAGGCAACAGTGAGATGCAGAAGAGGAGAGGACTCAATGAGTCCCCTTGGAATACTCCTCTCCTGAATGCTACCTGGTCTGTGGTAACCCGCTGTGCACCGGATGTTTTGGTGAAGTGAGTTTTCCAGAGCGGCAGCAGTTGTTCTATGCATCTCACTAGTGGTGTTGCTACCGCAAGACATTGGAGCAGGTGTAACAAGAGCTCATGTGATGTTGTGTCAAATGCCTTACGGTAGTCAATCCAGGCCATCGATAGATTCCGCTTATATTGCACAGAGTCCTGTGTAATACAGCGGTCTATCAGCAGATTATCCTTATTGTTATTTTTTTTTTTTTGCAAAAAACCAGTCACTCTACTCTGTGGCTCCGACCCTCACAGAGGGGAGCTGATAATACCAATAGCCACTCCCCACGCCCGTGGGGTGAGTGACTACTGGGTCCGCGAATCGTGTGCCCTGAGTAGACGCAATGAACCGAGGATGACAGCTTTCTGCAAAAGACTTCAAAATGTGCAAAGGCAGGAGATCTCGGTTGAGTGGAAGCCTCTCCTCGTACAGCGTTTTCCTGAAGTTCTCCACCTGATCTGCAGTCGGCGGATTGTCTACAACACGCGGAGGCTGTTGGAAAGGCGCGAGGGCTTTTAGCGGAACAGTTTATTTTCCGCAAGCCCCCTCGGCCGCCTCACTAGTAACTTTTTGCAAGCCACTAGCATCCGTATCCTGTCGAGACAGTGCTGTTTGGTGGTTCGCAGCACTGCCTCATTGAGTGTGTCATGGACGCGTCTAAAGTTGGCGGTTAATCGACGCACTTTAGGCGTGAACGGCCTGTTGGCCGCCATATAGTCCATCACACATTGGATTCGGGATGCGTGTTGCCTCGCCGACCGGATCTTGGCTTCCATCTTTTATATGCGCCGCTGCGCTCTCTCCAGTGGGGAAGAGGTATTTCGCCTCTCCACCTGAGACGAGCGTTGAGCAGCGGCATACACGGCACAATTTATGTGCCAGATGTCAGCCTCTTCTGGCAGCGCTGTACGAAGTTCAGCGTCCACTCTGGCCAGGTCTTGTGGCCAGGGGGTTTTCAGACGGTGTAACCCCCTTCTGGTACTGAGGCCCTCTGGTATTGGCGGAACGAGGAGAGCCACGTCCTCAACCGGTGAATGTGGCGGCTCTTCGACCACCTCATTCACCGGCCCAGGAGCAGCCTTCACGTAGCCCCTACTACGAAGGTGGGATACATAATCACGCAGATTTTGTGGCGTGAAGGCGCTATGCTCTGGAAGCCTCTCACACCACAGAGCATGCATCCGCGCCATGTACCCCCTCCGCGCGGGCTCACTGCTTTCATAACAATGCAGAAGCTCATCCCTCAGTTCATCTGTCCACTCAAAGCGTCCTTGTTAATTGCGTACGTCGTCAACGGGCGGTCTATCCGGTATTTTTTTTATTTTTTTCGGTTTCCCGATACCGGACAGGACTTCCGTGGCCTCCGACACCACACGGAAATCGCGCCGACGATTAAAATTACAGCCACTCCCCACACCTGTGGGGTCAGTAATTGTAAACACCCGAATCGTGTGCCCTAAGTAGACGAAGGGACCCCAGGATAACTGCTTTCTACATTTGGTTTGCTAGCCATTCGGCAAATTTCTGACAGGCCGGTATGGTCTTCAATTGCGAGAGCATATTATTATTATTATTTTTTTTAAGTAAAACCAGTCGTCCTTCTCCCTGCCTCCGATACCAGAGAGGGTACGCTGGAAGCGCCAGTAACCACTCTCTACACTGTAGAGTCAGTGATCACTGGTTCCGTGACTCGTATGCCCTGAGCAGATGCAATGAACCAAGAATGACAGCCTTCTGCATTCTCCCGGCTAGGACTTCTGCCGATTGTCGGCATGACGGTATGATGTTCAATTCCGAAAGCAGCGTGTGTCTCGTTCCACCGAGAGCTCCTATAACCAGTACCACCAGCTTGACAGTATGGTCTGGATACAGTCTGCGGAGTTCGAAGAGTAGGTCTCGATATTTTGTCCGCTTTTCTTCCTCCTTCAAGACAATGTTGTTCTCCGCGGGAGCCGAGAACTCTATGACGAACATTGTCTTGAGTTGGTGGTCTATGAGGACTACGTCAGGTTTGTTTACCTGTATTTGCTTGACCGTGGGAAACGAGTAGTTCCAATAAATTAGACACCTCTCATTCCCCACAACGGACTCAATATTCCCCGGAGTATAAGGCAGCACTGGTGTCTCGTCTATCTCATACGAGTGCCTCAGATGGTAGTAAAGCACTCGTAGTGCTCCGACGTGGCTTTGGATATAGGCGGAGGTTGCATATGTCGGGCAGGCCGACAACAAGTGCATAAGCGTCTCCGGCGCTCTGCGGCAGGCCCTGCAGCTGACGTCAGCGACCTCAATACCCATGACACGACTTCGATAGACGAGGGTGTTGAATACACCGTCGTGGCAAGCCAATATAAATCCCTCGGTCTCAGACTTCAGCCCGGCTGACCTTAAGAAGGCGAAGGTCAGCCTTTCGGATAAGCCAAGTTCTTCTATATTTCTATAGAATACACCATGCAATGGCTTATCCGAATGGAGCTGCAGAAAGATGATTTGTTCTGCAGCTTATATTTGGGCTTTCCGCCGAGCGGGTTCCAACTCGGTGACAGAGTCGGGATTATCCCGCTCAACGTCGAAGATGAGACCGAGTTCATCGGCTGCTCTGCGTGCTACCTTAAACAGAAAAGCTCCTACCCCTGCATTTTCATGGTCTCGGACCATGCAGAGGAGAGGATCCGAACTCCTGACGACCTTACAGGCTCCATCCAGCACCATCCTGCTGTGTAGACTCTCCAAGCTCAAGAGTCCACGGCCTCCCCGATGTCGTGGGAGATATAACCGTGGAACGGACGATTTAGGATGCAGGCTCCTATTGAGATGCATCTTTCTCCGGGTTCCTACATCGAGTTGACGCAGCTCCTCTCGAGTCCACTTCACTACTCCAAAGGAGTAGAGAAGGATCGGAACGGCAAGCATATTAGTAGCAGACACCTTGTTCTTCCCCGACAGTTCTGAAGACCAGATCTGTCGGAGTCGGTGCTGATACTTGCCGCGGAGAGCGTTTTTCACTACACCCACTTCTTGGATAGAGCGTTGCTCGACACCCAAGTAAGTGTACGACTCTCCGGCATCTAGGTGGTGTAGGTGGTGTATGCTTCCGTCTACGAGCTGCGCGTCCTCTCCGTAGTCCCCACATCGTCCTCTCTTGAGATGGACCAGTGCACATTTGTCCAATCCGAACTGCATACCGACAGCCTGCGTGTACTCCTGTACCACCCTAAGGGATTGTTGGAGATCCCTCTTTCCAGAGGCATAAAGTTTAAGGTCATCCATATAAAACAAATGGGTGACCTTATGCCTCCTGTCGCCGGGGGTACCACAGTTGTAACCGCGGGTTTTCCGGAGCGAGACGGATAATGGCAGTAGCGAGATGCAATACAAAAGGGGGCTGAGGGAATCTCCGTGAAATACTCCCCTTTTGAACGTTACCGGCTCTGTTTGGACTCTATCATTACCAGATGTTATGGTAAAGCGAGTCCTCCAGAGCGGCATCAGATCTTCAATGCATCTCACTACGGGACCGGCGACCGCAAGACATCGGAGCAAGTGCACAATAAGCTCATGAGATGTCATGTCAAATGCCTTGCGGTAATCGATCCAGGCCATGGAGAGATTCCGCTTACACTGCACGGAGTCCTGCGTGACACATCTGTCAATCAACAGGTTCTCCTTGCAGCCAGCGACATCTCTCTTCGACCCTCGTCGCTCATATATCCGTTCGTAAACTGGGTTAACTGCTTGGAGTACCCGCATGTACAAGATGCGTGTGAACACCTTGTAACATGCGTTTAAACAAGTTATCGGCCTCTAGTTCTTTGGGTTGGACAAATCTCCGTTCTTGGGGATCAGCACTGTCCGCCCCCCAACAACCCAAGAAAGAATTTGCTGCTCCCCATTTAGCCAAGAATTAAAAATTCTGGCCAAATGGTGGTGGGTACTGGTTAACTTTTTCCACCAAAAGTTATTAATCCCATCGGGACCTGGAGCAGCAAAATTCGTAGAGCCTTCAAGAGCTCTTTGAACCTCTTCTGGGGTTATTATTATTATAGACTTAAGCCGTGCACGTTCTCGGCCGAAGCCGGAATAACTTTACCGACCCCTCGCGCGCGCCGTTGGGGTTCGGCTTTGTGGGGACCCGGGCCTGTCCCGGGCCCATTGGTGTTGGGGACCGGCTCGGTTAACGGGGATGAAATTCATCACGTCCCATTAATCCGGTGGATATTTCGGTTTTCTATCCTTCGTCGTTCAAAAACTTTCTGGTAATATGGCATGTCTGGAGAATCACCGTCCTCTGGATAATCTTCACGAGGCCTCTAGGTAGATTAAGTTGCTCTAAATAATTCAAGAACTTCTTCGTCACCACGCTTGTAGCCGAAATTATGACCGGGATAATTCGAACCTCCTCTAATCTCCACACGTGTTTAAATTCTATGGCCAAATTCTGATATTTGTTTCTCTTTTCCATCTCCGTTTTCTGTAGGTTGTTGGTTAGGGGGCATCCAATATCAATTATAGTGGCCTTCTTGTCTTTCTTTTTGATCACCAGGATGTCAGGGCGGTTGTGATCCAAGGCCCTATCAGACTGTACTGGTCTATCCCAGTACAGCAATGTTTCGTTGTCTTCTAAAACAGCTTGAGGTGTGTATTTATAGAAGGGCGGTTATTATATATATTTTTTTTTTCGCGAGAGCGATGCTGGTCAGTTCTGCCGTGTCTCCGACATTCTCACGGAAGAAGCGCCAGCGAACTCACTACGGCCACTCCCTGCAACCTGCAGAGTTAGCGACCGTAGGTTCCTAAATCGTGTGCCCTAAGTAAACGAAGAGAACCCAGGATAACAGCTTTTTGCATCTGGCCTGCCAGCCATTCAGCCGAATGTTGACAGGCCGATATTGTTCGTAATTCCGAGTGCAGCGTGGGCTTCATACCTCCGAGTACACCGATTATAAGGACTACCAACTTCACCGAGTAGCCTGGATACGGCACTAGAAGCTCGTACCGGAGATCGCGATACTTAGCCCGTTTTTCCTCCTCTTTCAAGACGATGTTTGTTTCAGCCGGAGCTGAAAACTCGATGACATATATCGCCTTCTGCTGATGATCGAGGAGTACTATGTCAGGCTTGTTGGCTTAAATTAGCCTGACGGTCGGGAACGAGTAGTTCCAGTATATCCTGCACCTCTCGTTCTCGACAACGGACTCAATATCTCCGGGGACGTAAGGCAGCACTGGTGTTTGGTCTACCCCGTACGAGTGCCGTAGATGGTAGTAAAGCACTCGTAATGCCGCGTTATGGCGATGGATGTAGGCCGAAATCGCATATACCGGGCATGCAGACAGTAAATGCATGAGCGATTCAGGCGCCTGATGGCAGGTCCTGCAGTTGGTATCAGGAACCCCTACACTCATCACACGGCTTCGGTAGACCAAGGTGTTAATAACACCATCCTGGCAGGCCACAATGAATCCCTCGGTCTCCGACTTAAGCCCAGCTGACCTTAAAAAGGCGAACGTCAGCTTGGTCGATAAACCCAGCGTTTCTATGTTCTTATAGAATACACCGTGCATGGATTTATCGACGTGCCGTCTAAACAGATTCTCCTGTTCAGCGGCTTTAATCTGGGCTTTCAGACGATTTGGCGGAAGCTCAGTGACCGACTCTGGGTCGGCACCTCGCCGGCCTCCTCGCCTGATGTCGAATACGAGACCGAGTTCATCTGCGACCCTCTTTGCTGCCTTGAATAATCCTGCTCCCACTCCTGCATTTTCATGATTTCTCACTAATTGCAGGAGAGGGTCTGAGCTCCTAAGGACGTTACATGCTATACTCAGGACTACCCGGCCATGCATGCACTCCAAACTCAAGAGTCCTCGGTCCCCCCGATGACGTGGGAGGTACACACGAGGAACGGACGATTTTGGATGAATGCTCCTATGGATATTCATCATCTCGCGGGTACCTCTATCTAACTGACGCAGCTCATCTACCGTCCATCTCACTACTCCAAAGGAGTAGAGCAGAATAGGAACGGCAAGCATATTAGTGGCAGACACCTTGTTTTTCCCCGAAAGTTCGGATGACCAAATCTTTCGAAGTAGGCCTCTGTACTTGCCGCGGAGAGATTCCTTAATTTATTGCACATCTTGGATGTGATGTTGTTGCACACCCAGGTATGTGTAAGTCTCTCCGGCATCTAGATGTCGCAAGATGCTTCCATCTGCGAGCTGCGCCTCTTCAACAAAGTCCCCGCATCGTCCTCTCTTGAGGTGGACGACTGCACACTTGTCCAATCCGAATTCCATTCCAATAGCCAGCGTATACCGTTCGACCACCCTTAGAGCATTTTGCAGTTCCTGCTCTCCGGAAGCGTAGAGTTTAAGGTCATCCATGTAGAATAAATGGGTGACCTTATGCCTCCGGTTGCTGGGTAGACCGTATTGGTATCCGCGGACTTGGCGGAGTTCAACAGATAAAGGCAACAGTGAGATGCAGAAGAGGAGAGGACTCAAGGAGTCCCCTTGGAATACTCCTCTCCTGAATGCTACCTGCTCAGTGGTAACCCGCTGTGCACCGGATGTTATGGTGAAGCGAGTTTTCCAGAGCGGCAGCAGTTGTTCTATGCATCTCACTAGTGGTGCTGCTACCGCAAGACATTGGAGCATGTGCAACAAGAGCTCATGTGATGTTGTGTCAAATGCCTTACGGTAGTCAATCCAGGCCATCGATAGATTCCGCTTATATTGCACAGAGTCCTGTGTAATACAACGGTCTATCAGCAGGTTATCCTTGCAGCCTGCCATGCCTTTCTTCGCACCACGTTGCTCATTTATCTGCTGAAAGACCGGATCAACATGCCGTAGTGTCCTAGCGTACAAGATACGTGTAAATACCTTGTAGCAGGAGTTCAGACATGTGATTGGCCTATAGTTTCTCGGATCGGACAGATCTCCCTTCTTGGGGTTTAACACAGTACGTCCTTCGACAAACCAGTCCGGAATCTGCTGCCCCTCGTTCAACTAAGAGTTGAAAACCCGCGCCAGGCGACGGTGGGTGGGTGGAAATTTCTTCCACCACCAGTTGTTAATGCCGTCTGGGCCAGGTGCAGCGAAGTTCTTGGTACCAACAAGTGCCTGTTGGACTTCCTCGGTACTGATCGCCGGGCACACTTCGTCTTGCTCTCCAAGGGTTCTGTTACACAGAGCCTCGAAGTGTGCTATTGCTGGAGGGCTGCTGTTGAATGGACGCGTCGTTTCGTAGATTCCCTTCCAGAATCCTTCGACATCTTCTACATTCGGCGGATTATCGACAACACGCTGTGGCTCATTGAACAGGCGGGAGGGAGTCGTACGGAACATTGAATTTTGTTCCATATTTCGCACCCGCTTGTTCAACTTCTTCTTTATTGCCATCAGTGTCCTAATCCTATCTAAACAGTGCTGCTTGATGGTAAGCAACACTGTCAGATCTAGAGTGTGGTGTTGGCGTCTCAGTCCGGCTGCCACTCGCCGGACTTTAGGCGTAAATGCCCTGCCAGATGTTATGTGTTCCACCACACTCTGAGTTCGAGAAGCTGTTGTCTGGCCGAATGTATCTTGCCTTCGATTTTTTGTACCCGCCGCTTAGATTTCTCGATTCCGCTAGAGGCATTGGTTGGCCTTTCGCGAGGAACGAGTTGCCTAGCGGCGTTGTACACGGGGGTTGATTTGCCAGATGTCGGCATCCTCTGGGAGGTCTTCATCTATGACCGCGTCCATTCTAGCCAGGTCTTGGGCCTTTAGGGTAGTCCTGGTGATAAGACTTACCCTCGTCCTTAAGTCGGCTTCGGTGTACTCTGCTGGAAGTCTCCCGTCAGCGTTTTGCCGCGGTGGTTGTCCGGCTGGTACAGCTACTTGCTGACGGGGTAAGCGTTGATAACCTGTCCTGCGCAAGAAGGATACTTGGTCTCTCAGATGTTGCTGAGAGAAGGCACGATACTCTGGATGCATTTCGCACCAAAGTGCGTGCAATCGTGCCATGTATCCTCTACGCGCAGGTTCGCTGCTCTCATAGCAAGTCAGCAAATTATCCCGCAGTTCCCTCGTCCACCTAAAGCGCCCCTGTACGTTGCCACTGTCGTCATCATTAGGACTGTCCGGTCTGGCCCCTCCCACATGTCCTTGACTCCATCCGACTGGGGTCGATTGTGAGGG
Source organism: Leptura quadrifasciata (assembly GCA_963675555.1). Classification (NCBI taxonomy): domain Eukaryota; kingdom Metazoa; phylum Arthropoda; class Insecta; order Coleoptera; family Cerambycidae; genus Leptura; species Leptura quadrifasciata. Next base: position 84,417,756 of record OY776676.1, read on the forward strand.
GCCCGTTCTTGGCTGTTCATAACCAAGTAAGGAATCTCAGGGTGGTTAGCGCTGAGACCCACGTCCGACATCAGCCAGGTAGAGTTTTACCTCTGCCTGTTGCCCGGGTAGCACCGCGAGGAGGTTGCCGGTCCGTTTTTCGCCCCCGTTATTATTATTATTATTATTATTATCTTCAGTGTTCTCACTCAGAGAAGGTGGGGTTCGCTAATTATCGGCCCTTAAAGCCCTTATTATTATCATTATTATTATTATTATTTTTTTAAGTAAAACCAGTCGTCCTTCTCCCTGCCTCCGATACCAGAGAGGGTACGCTGGGAGCGCCAGTAACCACTCTCTACACCGTAGAGTCAGTGATCACTGGTTCCGTGACTCGTGTGCCCTGAGCAGACGCAAGAATGACAGCCTTCTGCATTCTCCCGGCTAGGACTTCTGCCGATTGTCGGCATGCCGGTATGATGTTCAATTCTGAAAGCAGCATGTGTCTCGTTCCACCGAGAGCTCCTATAATCAGTACCACCAGCTTGACAGTATGGTCTGGATACAGTCTGCGGAGTTCGAAGAGTAGGTCTCGATATTTTGTCCGCTTTTCTTCCTCCTTCAAGACAATGTTGTTCTCCGCGGGAGCCGAGAACTCTATGACGAACATTGTCTTGAGTTGGTGGTCTATGAGGACTACGTCAGGCTTGTTTGCCTGTATTTGCCTGACCGTGGGAAACGAGTAGTTCCAATAAATTAGACACCTCTCATTCCCCACAACGGACTCAATATCCCCCGGAGCATAAGACAGCACTGGTGTCTCGTCTATCTCATACGAGTGCCTCAGATGGTAGTGAAGCACTCGTAGTGCTCCGTCGTGCCTTTGGATATAGGCGGAGACTGCATATGTCGGGCAGGCCGACAACAAGTGCATAAGCGTCTCCGGCGCTCTGCGGCAGGCCCTGCAGCTGACGTCAGCGACCTCCATACCCATGACACGACTTCGATAGACGAGGGTGTTGAATACACCGTCCTGGCAAGCCAATATAAATCCCTCGGTCTCAGACTTCAGCCCGGCTGACCTTAAGAAGGCGAAGGTCAACCTTTCGGATAAGCCAAGTTCTTCTATATTTCTATAGAAGACACCATGCAGTGGCTTATCCGAATGGAGCTGCAGAAAGATGGTTTGTTCTGCAGCTTTTATTTGGGCTTTCCGCCGAGCGGGTTCCAACTCGGTGACAGAGTCGGGATTATCCCGCTCAACGTCGAAGATGAGACCGAGTTCATCGGCTGCTCTGCGTGCTGCCTTAAACAGAAAAGCTCCTACCCCTGCATTTTCATGGTCTCGGACAATGCAGAGGAGGGGATCCGAACTCCTGACGACCTTACAGGCTCCATCCAGCACCATCCTGCTGTGCAGACTCTCCAAGCTCAAGAGTCCACGGCCTCCCCGATGTCGTGGGAGATATAACCGTGAGTTAGCAGCGACCTAGTTCCAATGAGGATAAGGAAGCTCTTATTCAGCGAAGATTATAAAATGTTATAAATATATGTGAGAGTAGAATAAGAATTACTTTTCATTGTAATTTCGTTATAATAAAGTCAATTTAAATTCAACTTGCATCATTCTTTGTGGGCTAAACTTAGCCCTACAAATTGTTTTTGAAAACAAGGTTTTTACGGCCATCAACGTAACTGGAGTCGATTTTGTGAAGAGTTTTCTTTCGAAAATTAAAGAAAACGTTGGTTTCAACCATTTGCCGAAGCAGAATCCACCCTGAGGGACGAAGATAGTAGCCGAGGGCAAGAGTCCGAGGACAGCGAACAGTAGTCCTTAATTAAGAAAATTTCAAGAAAGAAGAATTCACGAAAGAAGGATTCAAGAAAGAAGATTTCAAGAAAGAAGTTCAAGCAAAGAAATTTCAAGTTTTCGAAAATTTCCCTACATTCATCCATTCATCTATATTCAACCCCTACTCATCCCAGGTACATCAAAGGAACCCAAGCGAGCAAAAAAACGGAGGGAAATACGAGGCAGGCTACGGTTTCTACATAGCTAGAAAGGTCACTCGTATCGTTATACCTCCCTCGCCAACGTGTCGAAAAATGAAATCATCTCTAGTGATGCTATTTTTGTAAGTATGATTGCTCATTCCTGCTTGTAAAATCAAATTAACCCTTACCCTATTTTTGACCCTTTTTATTATTCCGCAATAAAATTATTCTATAAATCTCGACGTCCTATCGAGCAAAATAAACATTATATTTAACTGTACAATATCAAAAATATTAAAACAAAATTGATAATATATTAGAAGAATTTTCGAACTTAAATATATCCAAAACAAAATTTAAAATGGCAACACAACAGCAGCAGCAGCAACCCCAACCCCAACAACAGTATCAACAACCGACAATTAGAGACCAGCTAGAAACCATCCCGAGATTCGATGGCAATCCAGTAACAATATCGAATTTTACTTTGGCATGCGAAAACGTAATAAATGCACTAGGACGAGCTGAAGACAATGTGTTCAATTCATTTTTAATGGCCCATATTCGCAGCAAATTAGCTGGCCGTGCAGCACAGTTGATTGCAGTAAGAAATATTTTAACTTGGCCTACTTTAAAAGAAGCGATTCAGCTAACTTTTGGAGATCTACGTGACGAAGATTCACTTATACGCGACATTCAGATGATTAAACAAGAAAACAACGAATCAGCAATAAAGTTCGGAGAAAAATGCCAAGATATAAATAGCCTATTAATGTCGAAAGTAAATTCGACTGAAAATGATGAAACAATAAAACAAGAAAAAATTAAATTGTATAACAATATGACCATAAAAATATTTATGAAAGGCTTAAAAGAACCATATAGCCTTATCGTGCGCTGCAGAAAACCCAAAACAATAGAAGAAGGCATAAGTATAATTACCGACGAGGACAACTTAAATTACATAAGAAAAACAAGTCAATTTCCTGCTAGAAACGTGCCGCAAGCACCATTTCCACAAACGCAGTTTCCCCAAATAAGAAGGCCTGTACCATTCGCTAGACCTCAGCAAAGTTTCATACCACCTAATCGATATCAAAATTTTAAACAAAATAATCGATATCAACAACCATTCGTTAGACAAAATAACTGGCAACCAAATTGGCAAGCAAATAATTCACAACAAAATAATTTCCAACCAAGAAATTGGCAACAAAATAATACACAAGCATTTAATAGAAATAATATCCAACCACCGACTAAAGTATTTCAGCCCCGTTTTCAACCTAGCGCAAGACAGAATTTTTATAAACCCACACCAATGGACACTTCTTCTGGTAACGCTACTTTTAGAAAACCAAATTTCGCATCTAATGAACTACACTATATCAACATAAACGATTTTTATGATCAACCTGAAGAATATTTTGAAAACTACGAAGATCAGTATCAAGCACAATGTGAATATTATCCAACAGACACAAATCAATACCAATGCACCCCTCAATATTTCGAAGAAGCCTACCAAGAAAACACAAATACTGAGCAACCACCCTGTGAACCATTATTCGATGAAGCGACAAATTTTCAGAATACCAGCCCGGACAAGAAGAAAACTTAGTATATATTAATGCGCAAATCGATACACATTTACCCTATATTTACATACCGGAATTTCAAGCAAATTTTCTGATTGATACTGGTTCAGCAAAAAGCCTCATAAAACCCGAATTAGCCATGAAATATTTCAAGAATAATATCAAACCACAAAATTTTTTAATCCAAACTGCCCATGGACGTACAGTATATACAGGAAGTATTATGGCCAGTTTACCGAAAACGTTAAAGTATTCAACACCATATAAATTCTACTTATTCAATTTTAATAATGAATTTGGAGGACTACTAGGCATGGACCTATTACGAGAAACTAAAGCACAAATTAATACATATAAAAACTTATTAATTACAAAGAGAACTACAATTCCATTGAACTTAATTTGCACTGAAACCGAACAGGAGGAAAATGCAAAAGTAATTCCACCTAGAACAGAGGTAATAGTCAAATTACCGGTAGAGAAAACAAAATTAAAACAGGGACTAGTTTCCCAACATAAATTCAAAAAAGATTTAGAAATTCCACCATCAATAGTCACCATAGAAAATAATTATATTATTACAACAATAAAAAATAATTCAGACGAACCACAAAATTTTAAACTGGACAAACCAATCAAGGTACAAGATTTTATGGAAATAAACAACATCGAGATGGACACTCCTGAAACATACGATAGCTCACAAATAGATATGAAACTGGTAGAAAACTTAGAGAAAAACTTAAGAACAAACCATATGAATACCGAGGAAAAAGAAAAAATACAACAACTGTGTCTGAAATATAGAGACATTTTTTACCACGAAGATATGCCACTTACATTCACAAGCAAAATTAAACATCATATTAAAACAAAAGACAACGACCCGATTTACACAAAAAGCTATCGCTACCCCCAAGTACACAGAGAAGAAGTTAGAAACCAAATGGACAAGATGCTGAAAGATGACATCATACAACATAGTATATCACCCTGGTCATCGCCTATATGGGTTGTCCCTAAGAAACAAGATGCAAGTGGAAAAGCAAAATGGAGGATAGTTATAGACTACCGACGGCTCAATGAAAAAACTATTGATAACAAATATCCTATTCCAAATATAGACGACTTATTAAGCAAACTAGGAAACAGCACTTATTTTACAACTTTAGACTTAGCCAACGGGTTTTATCAAATAGAAATGGCTCCAGATGACATAGAAAAAACTGCATTTTCAACTGAGAATGGACACTATGAGTTTAAAAGGATGCCTTTCGGACTAAAAAATGCCCCAGCGACTTTCCAATCTGTAATGGACCACATACTTAGAGGATTGCAGAATGAGATATGCTTAGTCTACATGGATGACATTGTCGTCTTTTCCTCATCTTTGGACGAACATATTTCACGTTTACAAAATATTTGAAAGACTTAGGGATGCGAACCTAAAGATTCAATTGGATAAATCTGAATTTGTGAGACACGAAGCCGAATACTTAGGTCACGTTATCACACCAGATGGAGTACATCCCAATCCCGACAAGGTACGAGCGATTACGAAATTTCCAATACCAACCACTACGAAAGAAATAAAGCAGTTCCTTGGCCTAGTAGGTTACTACAGGAAATTTATTAAGGATTTTGCACATTTAACCAAACCATTGACGAAATGCCTAAAGAAAAATTCAAAAATAATTCATGATAAAAAATTTGTTGAAGCTTTTGAAAAATGCAAAGAAATTTTGAGTAATGCACCCATACTACAATACCCGGACTTCAATAAGACATTCATAATAACTACGGATGCATCAGATATTGCACTCGGCGCGGTGCTCTCGCAAATGAAGTCAGGAAACGATTTACCTATATGCTATGCTTCAAAAACTTTAAATGAAACCGAGAGAAAATATAGCACGTGCGAAAGAGAGCTGATGAGCAATTTTTAGATCATACATATTCGGCAGGAAGATAAAGATAGTAACAGACCACGAACCCTTACAGTGGCTGATGAACCTTAAAGAATGTAACCCTCGACTAACACACTGGAAATTACGATTAGAGGAATTTGATTACGAAATTGTGCATAAGAAAGGGAAACACAACTTAAACGCTGACGCCCTATCAAGGATAAAAATCTACCCCCTAGAACATTCAATCGCCGCCACTGCTGGAACCTCAAGAGACCTAAATACACCAACACCTAGTGAAATAAATGATATCCTACGAAGTGGAAACGACCAACCAAATCGAATAGACGCCGATTTAGAAATACCCGGGATTGACCTAGAAATACCCGATATCGATCTTCAAATGCCCGCTCAAGTAGAAGAAAATGTAACTATACATTCCCAGGAAGATAATACGCCTAGTATACCCCTAGCAGACGATGCCATAGAAACAAAAAATAAACAAATATGGTTTAACACAACCCAAGACCCGAGCGAGTATACCACAAAAATTGTGCAATTTGACAAGAAAAAGGTCTATCTGACCTTCATTGCAAACGATCAGTTACAAATACAAAACTGGTTAAAAGAATATCTAGTACCAAAAGAAACATATTATGGTTATTGTACAGACGAATTCTATCCCACATTATGCCAAGCCTATTTAAGTATTTTTATGAGCTACAAACCGAAATTAATTAGATGTATGGGTCACAAAACATATATACTACAAGACCATGAAAAATTAAACATTACAAAAAGAATACATGAAAATCTAAACCATCGTGGAATCCTACCTACTTTACTACAAATTAAAAGAAGCTACTACTGGCCATTGATGGACAAAACGATTTCAGACTATATAAAAAATTGTGAGATTTGTAATAGGGCCAAATATGACCGAATACCGTCTGCAGCAAACATCAATTTGACGCCTACAGCAAGCAAACCATTGGATCATGTGTTTATAGACACTTTTGTAATTGAAAAACTAAAATTTGTAACTTTATTAGACTCTTTTACGAAATATGCTGTTGCCTATGAAATAGAGACCAAGAGCGCAACGGAAGTCTGCGACGCTCTGTTAGACTATTTTATGCACCATGGAATACCAAGAAAAATAACCACAGATAGCTGAACCGAATTTGAAAACGGTCTAGTTAAAGATCTGACCACGCTATACGAAATAGACCATCACTTAACCACACCTTACAATCCCAGATCAAACGGAGCCATAGAAAGGCTTCACTCAACCCTAATCGAGCATTATAGGGTAGCCAAATTAACAAGCCCTAACAGGAGACCCATCGTCAGAATAAAACAATGTATAATCGCCTACAATAACACCATACATTCCGCAACGAATTTTACACCACAAGAATTACTATTAGGACAAAATAACGCAGCCAACCCTTATTCTATAAATGTTCAGCATAGAAACTATCAAGTTTTCGTCGACGAGTTGAAAAAGATCACCCAAGCTCAGTATGAACTAGTAAAACAAAATTTAATAAAAACAAAACAGGCAGCATATCAAATTGATCTAAGAAAAAATCAAGATTCAACAAGTCAATATAAAGTTGGAGATAAAGTTTATATGCGAAACCCCCGCGGGAGATCTAAAACGACAAACCCATTCATAGGCCCCTATATAATTCAAGAAATTAACCCAGACAAAACTTGTGTTTTATTAAACAATCAGACAAAACATACCAGAAAAATTCATATGGATAAACTAAAACATTCCTATCTTATTCCCGACAAAGCGGGACTCTACCCACAACATATTGGCACCGCCCAAATTCAAAAATCCAATTGGACCCTGATTAAAGAAATAAGCTTGTACGCCAACTATGTCACACTTAGAAAAATGTACAATAAACTGGAAGGCGCCTATAATAACACCCAATATGGAAAAACGTATATATCAGAAAATAAAATATATTTAGCCACTAGTCAACATATGTTAGATGTAGCAGAACAAAAATTCAAGCAGTTATTAATTCACAAAAGAACAAAACGAGGACTTCTCAATATTCTAGGAAAAGGAATAAAATTGATCTCAGGAAACTTAGATGCTGATGATGGCGAGCGTTACGAGAAAGAAATACTAAAATTGCAGGAAAGTCAAAATAAATTATCGCATATGAGTTCAAATCAAATTTCAATATTGGAAAATACCATTAAAACATTCAATAAGTCTATAAATACTCTGGAAAATAATGAGCTAATTATGACAAGAAGAATAATACAAATTCAGGCACATATGGAAAAACAAGATATCTACGCGACTGAAAATAGAGCGATATCATTGTTACACACTACACACAACCTACTAATTCTTGCCATGAACGAAATTATAAGAGCCTTAGAAGAAATAGAAACATCAATTACCTTCGCCAGAATAGGATTAATGCATCCCGCTATAATCGATCCAGATGACTTAAAATATGAACTACAAAAAATAACAGAACTAATTGATGAACCGTATAAACTGCCATTCCCCATGAACAATGTGACTTCATTCGAAAAAATCATGGAAATTAAAGCCTATCAGAAAGACAACGTAATAAAATTTATCATTGAAATTCCTATCACCCAGAACGAGATATATAATGTTTTTCATTTATGGGCTTTACCCACGTTAACGTCTGACAACAACTTCAATCTCATAATCCCAAAATCCAAATTCCTAGTTCTATCCGAGCAATCATACGCATTATCTGATGAACCCTGTATAGAAATAAGTAACGAAAATTATTTTTGTAAATTATCAAAATTGCATAACGTAAATAACAAAATTTGTGAAATTCAAATTATACTCAAAGAACAAAGTTTAAATTGTAGTCAAAATAAAATAAAACTTATTGAATCTAAAGTGCAAGAAATTGACAAAGACCAATACATAATTATTTCTCCTACGAGAAATGTGTTAAAAATAAACTGTAACAATCACTTGCAAACTAAAGACGTTCTTGGAACTTATATTATCTCTTTCACCAGATTGCTTTATTCAGTTTGATCATCATATAATAAAAATATACAAAACTGATTTAAAAATAAATCAAATTAGCAGCTTTTTGCCATACATACAAAACAATGTTGACAAGTTATTTTTCGAAAATAAAGCATTAGAAATCTCACATATTAACTTAGATGATATAAACAAACTAAACAATGAATTAAATTTAAACAAACAACTTGTAAAAAACATAGAAACTGAAGAGATGTCGAGCTTTGATTTTAAAACCCTTATTATTTATCTTGTGATTGTTTTGATAATAATTTATGTTATGTTCCCTAGACTGAAATTATTGTATTTGAAAATGACTTCAAGTAAGAATCAACAGGAAAGACACCAAGAAACTACCCCAACAAGAGATGTACCCTTTCGCATAGCATGAAGGAAGCTATGCTCAAGTTTGGCGCCGGAGGAGTTAGCTGCGACCTAGTTCCAATGAGGATAAGGAAGCTCTTATTCAGCGAAGATTATAAAATGTTATAAATATATGTGAGAGTAGAATAAGATTTACTTTTCATTGTAATTTCGTTATAATAAAGTCAATTTAAATTCAACTTGCATCGTTCTTTGTGGGCTAAACTTAGCCCTACAAATTGTAAATTGTTTTTAAAAACAAGGTTGTTACGGCCATCAACGTAACTCGTGGAACGGACGATTTAGGATGCAGGCTCCTATTGAGGTGCATCTTTCTCCGGGTTCCTACATCGAGTTGACGCAGCTCCTCTCGAGTCCACTACACTACTCCAAAGGAGTAGAGAGGGATCAGAACGGCAAGCATATTAGTAGCAGACACCTTGTTCTTCCCCGACAGTTCTGAAGACCAGATCTGTCGGAGTCGGTGCTGATACTTGCCGCGGAGAGCGTTTTTCACTACACCCACTTCTTGGGTGGAGCGTTGATCGACACCCAAGTAAGTGTACGACTCTCCGGCATCTAGGTGGTGTAAGATGCTTCCGTCTACGAGCTGCGCGTCCTCGCCGCAGTCCCCACATCGTCCTCTCTTGAGATGGACCAGTGCACATTTGTCCAATCCGAACTGCATACCGACAGCCTGCGTGTACTCCTGTACCACCCTAAGTTATTGTTGGAGATCCCTTTCTCCGGAGGCATAAAGTTTAAGGTCATCCATATAAAACAAATTGGTGACCTTATGCCTCCTGTCGCCGGGGGTACCACAGTTGTAACCGCGGGTTTTCCGGAGCGAGACGGAGATTGGACTCTATCATTACCAGATGTTATGGTAAAGCGAGTCCTCCAGAGCGGTATCAGATCTTCAATGCATCTCACTACGGGACCGGCGACCGCAAGACATCGGAGCAAGTGTACAATAAGCTCATGAGATGTCATGTCAAATGCCTTGCGGTAATCGATCCAGACCATGGAGAGATTCCGCTTATACTGCACGGAGTCCTGCGTGACACATCTGTCAATCAACAGGTTCTCCTTGCAGCCAGCGACATCTCTCTTCGACCCTCGTTGCTCATATATCCGTTCGTAAACTGGGTTAACTGCTTGGAGTACCCGCATGTACAAGATGCGTGTGAACACCTTGTAACATGCGTTTAAACAGGTTATCGGCCTATAGTTCTTTGGGTTGGACAAATCTCCGTTCTTGGGGACCAGCACTGTCCGCCCCTCAACAACCCAAGAAGGAATTTGCTGCTCCCCATTTAGCCAAGAATTAAAAATTCTGGCCAAATGGTGGTGGGTACTGGTTAACTTTTTCCACCAAAAGTTATTAATCCCATCGGGACCTGGAGCAGCAAAATTCTTAGAGCCTTCAAGAGCTCTTCGAACCTCTTCTGGGGTTATTGGTTGGCACACCTCCTGTTGTAGATGAAGCCTTTGGCAAAAGGCTTCAAAGTGTGCCAGGGCCGGAGAGTCTCTGTTGAGCGGAAGCCTCTGTTCGTACAACGTTTTCCAGAAAGTTTCCACCTGATCGACGGTCGGTGGATTGTCGGCAACACGCTGAGGCGGTTCGAATAGGCGCGAAGGCTTTTGGCGAAAAAGATTATTTTCCGCCAGCCCCCTCGCCCGCCTCACTAGTGACTTTTTGCAAGCCACTAGCATCCGTATCCTATCGAGGCAGTGCTGTTTGGTGGTTGGTAGCACTGCCCCGTTGAAAGTGTGATGGGCGCGTCTTAAATTGGCGGCTATACGTCGAACTTTAGGCGTGAAAGGCCTATTGGCCGCCATGTAGTCCATCACACATTGGACACGGGATGCGTGTTGTCTCGCCGACCGGATTTTGGCCTCCATCTTTTGTATGCGCCGCTGCGCTCTCTCCTGTGGGGAAGAGGTATTTCGCCTCTCCACCTGAGACGAGCGTTGAGCAGCGGCATACACGGCACAATTTATGTGCCAGATGTTAGCCTCTTCCGGTAGCGCTGTACGAAGTTCAGCGTCCACTCTGGTCAGGTCTTGTGGCCCGGGGGTTTTCAGATGGTGTAACCCCCTTCTGGTACTGAGGCCCTCTGGTATTGGCGGAACGAGGAGAGCTACGTCCTCAACCGGTGAATGTGGCGGCTCTTCCGCCACCTCATTCACCGGTCCAGGAGCAGCCCTCACGTAGCCCCTACTACGAAGGTGGGATACATAGTCACGCAGATTTTGTGGCGTGAAGGCGCTATGCTCTGGAAGCCTCTCACACCACAGAGCATGCATCCGCGCCATGTTCCCCCTTCGCGCGGGCTCACTGCTTTCATAACACTACAGAAGCTCATCCCTCAGTTCATCCGTCCACTCAAAGTAAGTCGTCAACGGGCGGTCTATGCGGTTGGGCCCCACCACCTTGCCCTTGACCCCTATTTGAACGGGGTCGATCGTGAGGGCCCTCTCTTCGGCCTGCCGGAACCAAAGGTTAGAGCCTGTGGGTGGTTAGCCCAACAGGCCCACCACCGACACCAGAGGGGAAAATGCTTTACCCTCCCGGGTGCGCTAGGGCTGCCGGTTCGGTTTTGCACCCCTAGCTGGAGTAAGTGGTGGCGCTACTCACCAAAGGCTTAATAGATGAAAGTTAGCCCCTCCTGCTTTTTTATTATTATTATTATTTTTTTTGGTTCACAGTTATTCCTGGTTCGTCTACTGTGATCGGGTACGTGGTACCAAGATCATAGTATTGACTATTGTTCACTTCCAAGAAACGATCTCACAGTTCCAGTTGTGTGGATAAGTACTGCTTTCTGCATCATCACGTAGGTCTTACTATCGATACCAATCGTTTTAAGCGATGTTCCCAAGCTTTTTGGTATCACTCCGAGAGCAGATAGAATTACGGGAACTATTGTTGCCTTCCTCATGTTCCACATGTCCAGAATCTCGTTCTTTAACTCATTGTAATATGTTACTATTGTCTGAAAGTTATTTGTGGCATTCTACGAATATTCTTTCCTATTATTTGGGTTTTCTACCACATGTACTATTATCCTCTTCAAAACAAATCACCGAATCTACAAAATAATAGAATTATTGGAAAAAAGGCCTCTGCGCCCGTGACGTTTACGCCAAAGGAAAAGTCAGAGGTTATGTTTTGCAAATAATATAAATCGGAATAAACACAAAAATTTCTTGAATTGAAACAAAAAACAAAAACAAAACCGATAAACAGGGAGCAGAATTCAAAAAACTGTATTTACAATATCCCGTGCGAATGTGATAAATGTTATGTGGGTGAGTCATCCAGACCTTTCAGTGTGAGGTTGGATGAGCACAAGAATTACATTAGAAAGAATGAAATTCAGAAATCAAAGATTTGTGAACATGCTTGGGAAAACGGACATAGAATAAACTGGGACTCGGCAAAAATTTTAACAAAAGAAACAGATACCAAAAAAAGAAAAATTAAAGAATCAGCAATAATCTTATTAAATGAAGATAAGTGCGTATCGAATTGTTCTGTAGATATTTGTACAACCTGGCTACCAATGTTAAAAGAAGAACTTAACAAACTCAACATTACCTAAAAAAAAAAATATCATCAGTTCTATTTTCTGTGTAAGTAGTAAGTATCTATGGAAATAACATAAACAGAATCTTAAAGCTGTGTATTTGACATACACAGCAAAATAAGAGTTCTTCAAAAAATAGCTTTGAAAACGGAAAGAGATTACTTTCCGAAACGTCAGCAAAATATATTATTTTTGTGTTTATTCCGATTTATATTATTTGCAAAACATAACCTCTGACTTTTCCTTTGGCGTAAACGTCACGGGCGCAGAGGCCTTTTTTCCAATAATTCTATTATTTTGTAGATTCGGTGATTTGTTTTGAAGAGGATAATAGTACATGTGGTAGAAAACCCAAATAATAGGAAAGAGTAATATGTTACTTTTTCCTCATACTTCTCTGTCACATTCCTTGTGTTCGGAATCGAAATGTCAATAATCAGCGTCTCCAGTCGTTGCTTGTCTATGATGGTTATGTCTGGGCGATTGTGGGCAACTGTGACGTCTGTAGTTATAGTTCTGTCCCAATAAACCTTGTACCGTTCGTTTTCCTCAACGGAATTTGGATTGTACTTGTAGTAGGGAGTCTCGGAATCATAATGAATTTCGCACATCTTTAAAATTTCTAAATATACAATCACGGCTGCGGCATTATGTCGTGCTAAGTATCGAGTTGGTGCGAGTTTTCCACATCCAGAAATTATATGTTCTATAGTCTCAGCCTGTGCGTTACACTTTCGACATTTATCTGACTCAACCCTTTCCCTCATTATGTGCTTCTCGAAGTTCCTTGTTTTGATTACTTGGTCTTGAATACCAAGTACAAACCCTTCTGTTTCCGGAAACAAAGTTCCTTGCCGGAGCCATTCAAGTGATGCCCGGCGGTCTATCTCATCTCTTTGAAGTGAGTTCCAGTAGCGGCCATGTAGTTCTTTCTCAGCCCATCTCCCCATTTTGGCATTATTGCTGTCTATATTATTTAAAGGCGAGTATTCTGTGTTACTTAGTTTTAATGGTGTGCCTGTGTCTGCATGAATGATGGCTACATGTATGGGCGATTGTCGGCGACTGTAGAAGTATGTGCGGATAAGATTAATTTGCATGTAGCATGCGTTTTCGATGTCAACGTAACCTCTGCCACCAAGGTCTCTAGGGAGAGTTACTCTCTCTGTTGAGGATCGGGGGTGATGCATCTTAAATTTTGTCATCATCACTCTCAGCCGCCTATTGAGGTCATCGAGGTCTGTCACTGTCCAGGATATGACACCGAATGAATACAATAAAGTAGAGATTGCGTATGTGTTTACAGCTTTCATCATATTGTTAGAGTTTAATTTTGTCTTAAATAGTTTTCACAGCCTCAATTCGAATTCATTAATAATCTTTTGTTTCATTCTACTATGTTCAATGTTTGATGTTTGTAATACACCTAGATATTTGTAGGGCTGGCCTTCGATCGGCGGTATTGCAAGGTGCTCTTGTATTTGCATTTCTGGTGTTTCAACTAGTTTCCCTCGTTCAACAGTTACAGTTCTACATTTGTCGATCCCGAACTCCATACCAACATCCTCGTTCATTTTATGGACCAGTTTGAGCACGGTTTCTAGTTGCTTACGTGTGGCAGTGAATAGTTTTAAGTCGTCCATGTAGAGCAAGTGAGATAGTATGAAATTGTGACGTCCTGCTTTGATGTAAAGCCGTACCCGGTATCGGCTAATGTCCTTGAGATGGGATTGAGAGCTACACAAAACCACAGTGCGCTCAGCGAGTCGCCTTGAAAGATGCCTCGCTTGATGCTTATTTCTTCGGTTTTAACGACCCTGCCACTGGTACAAATCTGCAGTTGTGTTTTCCAGTTTTTCATCACCGTTTCTAGAAATTGCACAGTGATCGGACATACTTTATATATCTTAAGGACGTGTATAAGCCATGTATGGGGTATGGAGTCAAAGGCTTTTTTATAGTCAACAAACGCCATGTTCAGATTGCGACTGAACTTCTTTGCTTGACTTAAGACGACTGCGCCAATGGTTAGTTGTTCTTTACAACCCAGTACGCTTTCTTTACTGCCTTTCTGCTCTTCTGTAATTACGTTGTTTGTGTGCAAATGCTGATAGATCTTAGTGCAGATTATTGATGAGAAAAGTTTATATATTGTTGGTAAACACGTAATTGGTCGGTACTGGGATGGGTCTAGGGTTCTGTCTGATTTTGGTAGCAGATATGTTAGGCCTTTTGTAAGAAACTTCGGTGTTATGGCGGGAGTGCGCAGCATTTCGTTGAAGTTATCGGCTAAGAGACGGTGGGTGCATGAAAGCCATTTCAGCCAAAAGTTATGAATGTTGTCAGGGCCAGGGGCTCTCCAGTTGGCTACTCCCTGTAGGGCTTTCACAACGTCGGCCTCTTCAATGCTTGTGTCATCCATGGGTGGAATATCCGCACTTCTAAGTTCTTCGTCTGTGATCCAGCTTGCATTCCTCTTATGTTGAAATTCGTTTGACCATATGTTTCCCCAGAATCTTTGAACCTCATTCGCAGGTGGCATCTCTGTTTGCTGGTCTCCTGAAGTGGCTTTATTTTCTATGGATCTATAGAGTTTCCTTTCGTCGGTCTCGAAGGGTCGGTTCTGCTTGATGCGTTCGTCCCGCTTCTTGTATCTGCGAAGTCGTTTACTATAAGCTGCTAGTTTCTGCTTCATTAAATCTAGTTTTTCTAGTACCCCATGATGATGGTTAGGAGTTAGTATAAACCTCTTAACTTGTTTGGGAAGACTACGGATGAGCTTTGGATGTCGCTTGCCATTTACATATTGTTGGACTCTGCCTATGTCTCTTCTTAGATCTTAAATGCTTTTTGTTAGTCTGTATTCCCAAATGGGAGCCATTTTCCTTATTTCTTTCTTCTTGCTAGGGTCGTATCCATTAACTACAGAGAGGAATGACATTGCAGCACAATAGATGTGCAGTTGAATCAGTTTTTTTTGTTTTGTTTTCTTAACCGCCTCTCAAGTTACCGAAGTAACCCCCTGGAAGATCTCAAGGATCTTGTGCTAGGTAAAGAGAGACGAGGCCCTACAGTTTAATGTGGACTCCGAACCACTCTTGGGGCAATTTTTTTAATGAAAAATTGTTTCGCCTTGTGGGTATCGAACCCACCTCGCTAGGCAACTCAGTTTGCTAGCCAGACGCTTTAACCAACTGAGCTACCATTCCCCAATGGCATACCGTCTGTTAGGTGCCCACTCATGACTGAGTTCATAGTTTGAACGGTTTGTTGGCATTGGGGTTTATATTGCATTCTGGGCAAGTAGGGTCTTCTTGTTGGGTCTGAGCCTTCATACTTGATGGCATATTCTAGATATTTTTCTTCAAGTTGGATGCGTACTTGAACATAGTTCCGTTGCGATGTTGTTTCGGCGTCATGCGATCCCAATCCAGGTGTATGTGATTCAGGTTCTTCTCCATAAGCCTCTGCTATTTGTTGTTCTGCTGGGTTTTGCTCTAGATTTTCTCCTACTTCAATTTCACGCCGTACATTATCCTTGATTTCATTCCTCACAGCGAGAGGCAATAAGTTTCTGATTTTGATTGCTCTTCTTTGGTCACAAATTCGTTGTTCGGAAAGGTGTTGAAGGTCAGGGTATATGGCTACAAATTCATGGTAGAGACTTCGCCTGTATAAAGTGAGATCGGTTTCCAGTTTTGTGACTTTGTAGTAGCAGCGCCTTGTTTGTTCATTTCATTGGTCCACTGCATGCGTTGTCTTGGTCTTCCAGCTTTGGTGGTGACAACGTTTAGTCGTTGCCCAGCACCTTGGGCCGGTTGGGGACTTTGATGATGTTGGTCCTCCATATGGATATCGTCATTGCCATTTCCTACTTCTTAATCCTCGCGGGTGTCGTTTGCAGGTCTATCCTCCCGACGGGTCCGATCCGGGTCCTGCTGCCCCGGCCCGCTTAAATATCTATTTTTTCTCGTATTTACCATTACTCCATTGAAATTATGGGTATACAGGATAAGCTCCTGCAGGCAGGTCTCCGATAACCCATTCTCAGCTGCCTCTCATCTGAGGAACAGACGCTGTCGGGTAGCCGCCTCTCTGAGGTCAGGCGCTCCCTTCTTGCTGGTTTTGTTCCACCCCGAGTATTTTATTTCCTCGGTACCCTTCTTGCAGAAGAGCCGTGCCCTTATTCGCAAAGGGAGGCGCCCGATAGAGGACCAGCAACCCCCACGGGTTATTATTATTATTATTTTTTTTTTTACAAAAAACCAGTCACCCTACTCTGTGGCTCCGACCCTCACAGAGGGGAGCTGGTAATACCAATAGCCACTCCCCACGCCCGTGGGGTGAGTGACTACCGGGTCCGCGAATCGTGTGCCCTGAGTAGACGCAATGAACCGAGGATGACAGCCATCTGCATTCTACCGGCTAAGATCTCTGCCGAATCTCGGCATGCCGGTATGATCTTTAGTTCTGAAAGCAGCGTCTGTCTCATTCCACCGAGGGCTCCTATAATCAGTACCCCTATTTTAACAGAATGGTCTGGATAAAGCCTGCGGAGTTTGAAGAGCAAATCTCGATATTTTGTCCGTTTTTCCTCCTCTTTCAAGACAATGTTGCTCTCAGCGGGAGCTGAGAATTCCACGACATACATTGTCTTGAGTTGGTGGTCGAGCAGTACTATGTCAGGCTTGTTGGCTTGTATTTGCCTGACGGTGGGAAACGAGTAGTTCCAATAAATTAGGCACTTCTCATTCCCCACAACGGACTCAATATCCCCCGGAACGTAAGGCAGCACTGGTGTTTCGTCTATCCCATACGAGTGCCTTAGATGATAGTAAAGCACTCGTAATGCTGCGTTGTGTCTATGAATATAGACCGAGACTGCGTATGTCGGGCAAGCCGACAGTAAGTGCATTACAGTCTCCGGCGCCCTGCGGCAGGCCCTGCAGCTGACATCAGGGACCTCCATACCCATGACACGACGTCGATAGACGAGAGTGTTAAATACACCATCCTGGCAAGCCATTATGAATCCCTCGGTCTCAGACTTCAGCCCAGCTTACCTTAAGAAGGCGAAGGTCAGCCTTTCGGATAAGCCGAGGTCTTCTATATTTTTATAGAAGACCCCGTGCAACGGCTTATCCTTATGGAGCTGCAGAAGGATGTTGTGTTCTGCAGCTCTAATGTGGGCTTTTAGTCGAACGGGTTCCAACTCGGTGACAGAGTCGGGGTTTACCCGCTCGACGTCGAAGATGAGACCAAGTTCATCGGCTGCTCTCCATGCTACCTTAAAGAGAAAAGCTCCTACCTCTGCATTTTCATGGTCTCGAACCATGCAGAGGAGGGGATCCGAACTCCTGATGACCTTACATGCTCCATCCAGAACCATCCTGCTATGGAGACTCTCCAAGCTCAAGAGTCCACGGCCTCCCCGATGTCGTGGGAGATATAACCGTGGAACGGACGATTTAGGATGCAAGCTCCTATTGAGATGCATCTTCTTGCCGGTTACTACATCGAGTTGACGCAGCTCTTCTCTAGACCACTTCACTACTCCGAAAGAGTAGAGAAGGATCGGAACGGCAAGCATATTTGTAGCAGACACCTTGTTCTTGCCCGACAGTTCTGAAGACCAGATCTGTCGGAGTAGGTGCTGATACTTGCCACGGAGAGCGTTTTTCACTACACTCACTTCTTGGGTGGAGCGTTGCTCGACACCCAAGTAAGTGTACGACTCTCCGGCATCTAGATGGTGTAAGATGCTTCCGTCCACGAGCTGCGCGTCCTCTCCATAGTCACCGCATCGTCCTCTCTTGAGATGGATCAGTGCGCATTTGTCCAACCCGAACTGCATACCGACAGCCTGCGTGTACTCCTGTTCCACCCTAAGGAACTGTTGGAGATCCCTCTCTCCAGAGGCATAAAGTTTAAGGTCATCCATATAAAATAGATGGGTGACCTTATGCCTCCTGTCGCCGGGGGTACCGCAGTTGTAGCCACGGATTTTCCGGAGCGAGACGGATAATGGCAGTAGTGAGATGCAAAACAGAAGGGGGCTGAGGGAATCTCCCTGAAATACTCCTCTTCTGAATGTTACCGACTCTGTTTGGACTCCATCGTTACCCGATATTATGGTAAAGCGAGTCCTCCAGAGCAGCATCAGTTCTTCAATACATCTCACTACGGGACCGGGTACCACAAGACATCGGAGCAAGTGAACAATGAGCTCATGTGATGTCATGTCAAATGCCTTGCGGTAGTCGATCCAGGCCATAGAGAGGTTCCGCTTATACTGCATGGAGTCCTGCGTGACACATCTGTCGATCAACAGGTTCTCCTTGCAGCCAGCGACACCTCTCTTCGACCCTCGTTGCTCATATATCCGTTCTTAAACCGGTTCAACTGCGTGGAGCACCCGCATGTACAAAATGCGTGTAAACACCTTGTAACATGCTTTAGGCAGGTTATCGGTCTGTAATTCTTTGGGATGGACAAATCTCCGCTCTTGGGGATCAGCACTGTCCGCCCCTCAACAACCCAAGAAGAGATTTGCTGCTTCCCATTTAACCAGGAATTAAAAATTCTGGCCAAATGGTGGTGGGTGCTCGATAACTTTTTCCACCGAAAGTTATTTATCCCATCGGGACCTGGAGCAGCAAAGTTCTTAGAGCCCTCAAGAGCCCTACGAACCTCTTCTGGGGTTATTGGTTCGCACACTTCCTGTGGTTGCTGAAGCCTTTGACAAAAGGCTTCAAAATGTGCAAGGGGAGGAGAATCTCGGTTGAGTGGAAGCCTCTCCTCGTACAGCGTTTTCCAGAAGTTCTCCACCTGATCTGCAGTCGGCGGATTGTCTACAACACGCGGAGGCGGTTGGAAAAGGCGCGAGGGCTTCTCGCGGAACAGTTTATTTTCCGCAAGCCCCCTCGCCCGCCTCACTAGTGACTTTCTGCAAGTCACTAGCATCCGTATCATGTCGAGACAGTGCTGTTTGGTGGTTCGCAGCACTGCCTCATTGAGTGTGTGATGGACGCGTCTTAAGTTGGTGGCTAATCGACGCACTTTAGGCGTGAAAGGCCTGTTGGCCGCCATATAGTCCACCACACATTCGATACAGGATGCGTGTTGCCTCGCCGACCGGATCTTGGCTTCCATCTTTTGTATGCACCGCTGCGCTCTCTCCTGTGGGGAAGAGGTATTTCGCCTCTCCACCTGAGACGAGCGTTGAGCAGCGGCATACACGGCACAATTTATGTGCCAGATGTCAGCCTCTTCTGGTAGCGCTGTACGGAGTTCAGCGTCCACTCTGGCCAGGTCTTGTGGCCCGGGGGTTTTCAGACGGTGTAACCCCCTTCTGGTACTGAGGCCCTCTGGTATTGGCGGAACGAGGAGAGCTACGTCCTCAACCGGTGAATGTGGCGGCTCTTCGGCCACCTCATTCACCGGTCCAGGAGCAGCCCTCACGTAGCCCCTACTATGAAGGTGGGATACATAGTCACGCAGATTTTGTGGCGTGAAGGCGCTATGCTCTGGTAGCCTCTCGCACCACAGAGCATGCATCCGCGCCATGTATCCCCTCCACGCGAGCTCACTGCTTTCATAACAATGCAGAAGTTCATCCCTCAGTTCATCTGTCCACTCAAAGCGTCCTTGGGCATTGCCATTATTATCAACGGGCGGTCTGTCCGGTTATTATTATTAATTAACCTATAACATATGTATAGCTGACAATATAATTCCCAACTGCCTGAAGATCTCCAAAGTTGTGCCAATATATAAAAATAAAAATGATATCCGTTACCCTTCAAATCATCGACCAATTTCCGTTATTCCGTATTTCGCAAAAATTTACGAAATCATCTTAAAAACAAAGCTATCGAACTACTTTGAAATGAATAATATCTTTAACTTCAGCCAATTTGGCTTGAGGAAATAAGCTGTGAACTGCATTAGCAGTCGATAAATTAACTACTCTTATTAACTCTGGTTTTGAGGAGGGGAAATATATATATCGTCTCGTCACGAAGGCTTTTGGCTATGTGTCACATGACATACTACTTAATAAGCTAAAATTCCATGGTTTCACTGCAGAAAGCATATATCTATTAAAGTCATACCTGGCCGGTCGCCAATAGTACGTAAATTACAAAGAACGAAATCCAATCTTCTAACAGTTAAACATGGTGTCCATCAAGGATCCTTATTAGGGCCAATTCTATTTCTTATATATGTAAATGATCTTCCAAATTCAGTAGATGGAATATAGACAATTCTTTTTGCTGACGATACCAACCTAACGGATGTTAATGATAACCTTGAGGAACTATTAAATGATGTCTTTGACACACAGTCAAAAATTCAAAACTGGTTTCTTGCAAACCGGCTAAATCTAAACACCTCAAAAACAGAGTTAATATTTTTAGCCTTCGAAACATAGAGGAAGTAAGGAACCCTATATCCACTAAATTTCTTGGTCTTCATTTAGATCCAAAATTATTATGGGATCAGCACACTTCATATGTCTGCAAAAAAATTTCCAAAAATATTTATTTACTCAGAAACATAGTAGGCAAGATCTCCCAAAATGCGTTGGTTGTCACATACCATGGTTTGATACACTCTGTAATATCATATGCTATACTTGTATGGGGTCACGAGACGCCATCTGCCAATGTCTTCGCTGTATAGAGAAAGGCCATACGTACTGGACTTAATTTTAGAGATGGCTGTAGAGAACAGTTCAAAATGTTAAACGTTACAACGCACTGCCTCCTAATGTAAAACTTTTAAATGACTCTAGTTTCAAAAATAGAATAAAAAACTATCCTTTCCTATTATTTGGGTTTTCTACCACATGTACTATTATCCTCTTCAAAACAAATCACCGAATCTACAAAATAATAGAATTATTGGAAAAAAGGCCTCTGCGCCCGTGACGTTTACGCCAAAGGAAAAGTCAGAGGTTATGTTTTGCAAATAATATAAATCGGAATAAACACAAAAATAATATATTTTGCTGACGTTTCGGAAAGTAATCTCTTTCCGTTTTCAAAGCTATTTTTTGAAGAACTCTTATTTTGCTGTGTATGTCAAATACACAGCTTTAAGATTCTGTTTAAGATTACTTTCCGAAACGTCAGCAAAATATATTATTTTTGTGTTTATTCCGATTTATATTATTTGCAAAACATAACCTCTGACTTTTCCTTTGGCGTAAACGTCACGGGCGCAGAGGCCTTTTTTCCAATAATTCTATTATTTTGTAGATTCGGTGATTTGTTTTGAAGAGGATAATAGTACATGTGGTAGAAAACCCAAATAATAGGAAAGAATATTCGTAGAATGCCACAAATAACTTTCAGACAATATTTAAAAAACTATCTTATTACAAATGCCTTTTATAGCATAACTGAATTCTTAACGAGCGATCTGACTAAAATTTAACCGTCATTACTTATAATAGAGAATAATAAAACTGTGTATACTGTGTGTAAGTCTTTCAGGAGTATATTTTTTTTTACAAATTACGAGTAGAGTAGTTACGAAGCAGCAGTAAAATTTTCATGTATCCCATTTTTTATTTTGTCGACTGTATTGTTCTAATGATTTTGTCTTTTAAGATTTTATGTCTATGTGATTTAGAGAATAAGTATGACTGTAATAAGTGTGATAAGTATGTTATGACTGTGTTTCTATTCTGTGTTTTTTAAGTACATTATTTTAAACTGTGTTTTTCCCATCATTATTGACATGTGTAAACACTTTGTGTATTTGACACCAATAAGCTATTCTATTCTATTATATTCTATTCTATTCATTCAGAGTAGAGTAGAGTTACTCTACTCTGCTCTTTTCTGCTCTGCTCTGCCCTCCTCTACTCTACTCTGCTCTACTCTACTCTACTCTACCCTACTCTACTCTACTCTACTCTACTCTACTCTACTCTACTCTACTCTACTCTACCCTACTCTACTCTACTCTGCTCTGCTCTGCTCTACTCTACTCTACTCTACCCTACTCTACTCTACTCTACTCTACTCTACTCTACTCTACTCTACTCTACTCTACTCTACTCTACTCTACTCTACTCTATTCTACTCTATTATATTCTATTCTATTCTATTCTTTTTTTGAGGGTATCGACTACTTTGGTCATTAGCCCTATCCCTATCCAATAATGATACACTATAGCGTATCCTTATTGGATATGTGAATTTATTACCAAGGTGTAAAAAACCTGTGGCAACAACATGTGTTATGCTTCATCTCAATAAAGTGTCATTCATCGCATACGTGTTTACGTGTGAGTGGGCATCAAGTAATACTATGTGAATAGAGAAGAGAAACGAAAACAGAAGCAATCAGGAATTGATCATTAGATCCGACGTAGTAAGTCAGACTTTTCAAAAACATTTTAAAACTTTCCGAGTTGATTCTTTGTCATTCGCTAAGGTTTGCTGTAGTTGATTTGGAATGTCCAACTGCGACCGTAAGTCTAAGTATCTTTCACATTCTTGTAAGATATGTTTTACGGTGAGTTGCATCCGCATGTTTGGCATATCGGTGGTTGTTCCCCTCTTAATAGGTGGTAGGGTTGGTGTGGCATATCCGAAGTCGACATAATGTGACTAGTTCCCTTCTAGTTAATTTACATGGCAACTTCCACTTATTAACAGAAGGTTTTATAGGTTTCAATCTACCGGTAAGGTCTTCGATATGTGGCCCCCATAAGAGTTTCGAGTCAAGAGTAAAGTCCAGAAATTTCGTTGTATCTCTACATTCAAGGCGTGAACCTTTAAGCAAAAGTTCAGGGTCATTGTGTGGTTTACGCAGCGTACAAAAGTGAACACAGTGAGTTTTCTCTGTAGAGAAACGAAAGCCTTTTCTTTCTGGAATAGCCGTGATTTCATCAATCCCTCTCTGTAGAGTGTGTTCCATATCATACATACTTTTGAGGAATAAAACTTTACCAGGTCATTAACATAGATGCACTTTTTTAATTGAGGATTTATCGTTCCTGTCAGGTCATTTACAGTGATAGCGAAAAGAGTGACGCTGAGGGTGGATCTTTGCGAGACTCCGTCCTCCAGCCTGTAAGCGTGAGATTCTGTATCATGGGTTCGAACTTTAAATTGGCGACGGTTGAGGAACCTTTTTATAAAAGAGGGCATATTTCCTCTAAGACCCCAGTCATGTAGTTTCTTTATGATTCCATACCTCCAACTTGTGTCGTAGTTGAGTAGTATTTTGGTGGTGATTAGACGTATTTAGTAACGCTCCGCGTTATATTTATTGATACTACCATGACGCGTAGTACTGGACTTAAAGCAGACCTCAGTAAGTCGCAAAATTGTGTGAGTTTTACGTTAGATGAAGTGAAGGCAATTATCCAACAGTCTATACAAGAACATAATGATATTCTGCTAAATGAGATAAAGTCATTAAAACAAGAAGTCACGGATTTAAGGCAGTCCAATATCGAGTTGGTCAGGCTCCTTACAAGTGATAAGTACCATGGAGGTAGTAATGAAAATAATTTCAATATTATTAGTGATAATATATCAGAAGTTATGAACAGCTCTATTGAATCAACATCCTCAACTAACACGATAATCCAGGGTAAGAATAGTTCTCAAAAAAGAGCAAATATTAAAAAACTTCAACAAAACACAAACACTAAACAAAAGTACAGGCACAATAATATGCACGATAAAACGAAATATAGTGGGAGAAAGAACTTAATAGTGGGATCGAGCAGCGATCCTGTAGAAGAATTCGGTGCCTCAGTTAGTCGACTGTGGCTATACGTTGGGCGCTGTAAACATAATTCCAGACCCGAAGATATTAAATCTTATTTACAGAAGCGATCCCCAGGTCATACATTTGAAGTAACTAAGTTACCATCACTAGGCAGAAATTCTTCTTATAGAGTGGAAGCTGATAAAGAACTACATGATATCCTATATTCACCAGCTCATTGGCCCAAAGGTGTACTTGTAAAAAGGTTTGAGTTTCGTCCCGAAAACAAGACATATAGTGAACCGAGTATTAAACGGCCCTTTTGATAAAAACATTAATAAACATAGACCGACTGATTCAGAACATTTTAAAATTATACACGTAAACTGTCAATCAATTATAAATAAAGTAAATAAAATTGAAATTTTAACGCAGAATGAGAGTCCACAAATTCTGTGCATCTCTGAATCATGGTGTAGTAATTTAAACATTGACAGTGTATATATCCCTAATTATAATATTGCCAGTTACTTTAGTAGACAAAACCATATACATGGTGGTGTTATTATTTACTTTAAAAAGAATATAAATTACAAAAATCTGGAAAATATAAATAATTATAGTGTCGAAATGCATGCAGAATTCTGTGCAGCCTCATTTTATGTTAATAATATGAAATATTGCATAATAACTGTTTATAGGCCTCCAGGTGGCATTATAGATGTATTTTTAGATAAATTGTCTCAAATTTTAAATGTATGTATGAAACAGTATGACAATATTATGTTGTGTGGTGATCTCAACATTAATTACTTAATAAATTCACGACAAAAAGATATCTTATGCGATATTTTGGAAAATTATGGACTTCAGTGTCAAAATACTGAATCAACGAGGGTTTATTGCAACAAAAATGGTTCAACATCAACAGCTAAAATTGATTACTTTTTAACAAATATTTCCCAAGAAATGTATCAGGAGTGCATAAGAAATTTAAATATTGCAGATCATTTCGGTCTTATTATTAAATTAAACATAAATTATAAAAATAACTGTAGTGAACTGTTACATAAAATTATATATAGAAATACAAGTAACAACAATCTAGGAGAGTTACAAAATTTTTTAAATATTGAAACTTTTCAGGCAGTATATGAACATAATGATGTAAATAATTCCTTTGACGCGTTTTTGAATGTTTTACTTTATGCCTTAGATATACACTGCCCTACAATATCAAAGACAGTTACACAATGTAATAGTAAATCATGGGTTACTTATGACATCATCGATATGGGAAATAAACTAAAGAACCTATTTTGGCTAAAAAGTAATTTAAAAAATATCGAATTCGATAATTATTATAAAAATTTCAAAAAAGAATACGAAATAAAAATTAACACTACTAAGAAATTATTTTTCAACAACAACTTGAATATAAAAACTCAAATCAAAAACAAAAATATGTTTGGAATTTAGTAGGTGAAAAAACGGGTAAAATTAAAAATCATAAACCAATTCGGCTATATATTAATGACTGCCTTGTTGAGGAAGCATACATTCTAGCTAATACTTTTGTAAATTATTTTAGTACTACTGCTAAATTAGCCATACAAAGTAATTTTGGGAGTAACATTTCTACTAAATGTACAGTAACCAACCCAAATAACAATAATACATTTTTTTTCCGTAATGTTGAAGGTAACGATGTTATAAACATAATTCAAATGTTAAAAAACACTAATTCTGTCGGCATTGACTGCATATCAACAAAAATCATTAAGAACATATCTATTCAAATTGCTCTACCCATGTCTTACATCATAAATCTAGCTGCTGAAAAGGGCACTTTTCCTGACAATTTGAAAATTGGAGTTGTGACTCCAATATTTAAGAAGAACGACCCATTGGCCATTGACAACTATAGAGGAATTACAGTTCCAACTGTATTAAGTAAAGTAGTGGAGCGGATAATATATGAAAAAATATTATCATTTCTTAATAAATATAATATAATTTCTAATTGCCAAAATGGATTTCGCCCAAACAAATCAACAGAAAGCGCCACCTATGATTTTATTGAATATATACATAAAGGTCTAGATAAGGGTAAATGTGTAGGAGCACTCTTCTTTGACCTATCTAAGGCCTTTGATTGCTTAGACCTTGATTTTATCAGAGACAAATTGTATGCTGTCGGTTTTCGAGACAACTTCTTATTGTTGTTAATGTCATATCTTCAACATAGAAAAATTTATGTAAAACTAAACAATAATATCTCAAACGTTCAAGATGTAGATCTGGGAGTTCCACAGGGCTCAATACTTGGTCCGCTTATTTTCCTTATATTTATTAACGATCTTCCATCGTATGTTAGCACTGATTGTACAATATTATACGCAGATGATGTTACACTTGCAACAGTTGCAGATAGTCCTGTCGAACTTCAAGCTCATCTGAACACTTTATCTGCTGAGTTTACTAACTGGTGTTATAATAATGCATTAATAGTAAATGCTGAGAAAACCGTAGTCATGCAATTTGGTTCTCGTAAAAGCAATAATACCCCTTTTCGTGTTCTCGTAAATAACACTTTAATTGAGATGTCAAGTTGTACGAAGTTCTTAGGTACTTTTATAGACTGCAATATGAGTTGGAAGAGCAATGTTGACTATATATGCAAAAAAATTAACAGTGGCTATTATGCCTTACTACAAATGAAAACCATATTTGATACTGAACATCTTCTTAATATATATTATGCCCTAATCTATTCGCATTTGTCATACAATGTTGTTATTTGGGGTAATGCATATAGTTTCAGTGTCAATAGAGTTCTAGTTTCCCAAAAGAAAATCATTCGTTTATTATTCGGTATTACACAAACTGACTCTTGCAAACCATACTTTATAAAATATAAATTATTAACGTTTCCTTGTATTTACATATATAAATGTATTCTACAAACTGCCAAAAATATTAGTTTATTTGCAAGCAATTCGGACGCACACAATTATGAAACTAGACGTGGTAATCTTCTTAGAATACCACACCATAACACTAGTTTGTATGAAAAGTCACCTTCATATATGGGTATAAAGTTTATGAACAACTTGCCTCTTGACATTAAGGAAGAAAGAAATTTGAATGTATTTAAAATAAAAGTTAAAGATTACCTTGTAACTAAATGTTTTTATGACATATCTGAATATTATAATTTACGAAACTAATTAATCACTTTTAGCTATTACATAATTATTTTGTTTTATATTTGTGTAATTTTCATTTAACGTTTATACATTTAAATGTTTGTTAGTTAAATTTTATGTATGTTTGTTATATTATCTGACTTATCCAATATCATGTAATTGATCTTTGTGGATGAAATTATTATTATTTCTTTTTCGTAATCTCGTCGTTAACGGTGTATCTTTGATGGTAATTTGCTTCAGACGGACATTTGTCAAGCCTTTCTGCATACTAATTCTGAATCGATAGAAACCTACGTACAATGTGACATGTGTCTAGCAGGATAGATTTTTGCAACTGCGGTGTTAAATGTTTTATATCTAGTTCTTCTATTTTCTTAAGCGTATTTTGGAGTATTATTCCTGTTGTGGATATTATGATCGGTTGTATGTCAACTCTGTTTACTTTCCACATTTGTTTTATTTCCGCTGCAAGTTCTATATATTTATTTATTTTGGTGGCATATGTGGTTTGTAAGTTGTTGGATAGTGGAACAGCAACGTCAACAAGAGTGACTTCGTTCTTACTTTTGTTGTAGATCACTATGTCCGGTCTATTCGCTTGCACTTTTATATCAGTTCGAATCTCTCTATCCCAGTATATTTTGTAATTATTACTTTCAAGAACTTCTTTAGGCTGATATTTGTAATAAGGCACGGTTTCTGTTATTAAGTTGTACATTCGTGATAGTTCTTGGTGTATTATGCGAGCTACGTTGTCATGCCTCTGGGTATAATCATGGTTGGCCAGCGTTTCGCACCCCCCTGTTATGTGCTCTATGGTCTCCGATCTTTGTGCACATCTTCGGCATTTCTCATCGATATTTTCGTTTAATATGTGTTTTCTATAATTCCTTGTGCAGATTATTCTGTCTTGGATGGCCATCATAAATCCTA
The DNA here is from genome assembly GCA_963675555.1 of Leptura quadrifasciata. Taxonomy (NCBI): domain Eukaryota; kingdom Metazoa; phylum Arthropoda; class Insecta; order Coleoptera; family Cerambycidae; genus Leptura; species Leptura quadrifasciata. The sequence goes on from OY776676.1 coordinate 84,446,124, forward strand.
TTGTTTCTCCGTATAGCGTACCATGATTTAACCATTGGTTGGAGGCTTGCTTGTTAACATTCTCTTGGTTCAAATAGTTAGGATGAGTACCATGTAACCGCTTTTGTTTCCAGTTTGTTATCAGTTTATCATGCGTTTCTTCTGTTTCGTTTATGTTCATTTCAGCAGTTTTTAGGTTTAGTGGTGTGATTTCCTCGTCATGATTACATATCACTGAAAACATTTGTGTTTCTCTACTTTTGCCAAGAAAATATTCGCGAAGAGACTTAATTTGAGCACGGTGCATATTTTTTATATTTATTATTCCCAGTCCTCCTTCTGTTGGTGGTAGTGTTACTCTTTCTGTGGATGACTGGGGGTGTCTCATTCTATACTTTGTCAGTGTAGTTCGTATTTTCCTTTGTATTTGTTCCAAGTCTGTTTCTGTCCATCTGATTAGGCCGAATGAATAGGTTAAGGTGGGAATAGCAAATGTATTTATAGCAGTAATTTTGGCAGTTCCATAGAGATACGTTTTAAGTATAGATTCGAGTCTTTTTACAAATTTACATTGTAGTTGTTCTTTTATTTTTGTTTGATTGATACCTCTCAGCTGCAAAAATCCCAGATACTTATAATTGTCGCCCTCTACTAAACTTTCTATTACCTCGTTGTTATTGACTCTGTATTCATGTTGCTGGGAAAGCTTTCCTCTTTCTAGATGTATGGTCTTACATTTTTCAATTCCAAATTCTAATGCTACAGATTTACTAAAATTCGTTGTTAGGTCAAGGAGTTTTTCTAGCTGTGAACCCGAGTTAGCGTATAGCTTTAAGTCGTCCATGTATAGGAGATGGTTATAGGTATATTTGTTGTTATTTTTACCCAGAGTGAATCCATACGGTGTTGTATTTAGTATCCGGCTTAGTGGGTTTAAGCACACACAGAACCATAACGCGCTTAGCGAGTCGCCTTGGAAGATTCCTCTTGATATTTTTATTTGCCTTGACGTTAGCGTTTCATGTTCACTTTTAATAATTAGTGTTGTTGACCATTGGTTCATTAAGCATTCTAAAAGCTCTACTGTTTTGGGATGTACCTTGTATATTTTTAGGATTTGCACCAAGTAGCTGTGCGGGACAGAATCAAAAGCTTTTCTGTAGTCGATGAATCCCATACTTAGATTTCTATTCTTTTTTATTGCCTGCCTTACAATAATTTCATCGATGATGATTTGGTCCTTGCATCCCTTGGAATTTCTGTAGCATCCTTTTTGCTCTTCAGTCATCACATTGTTGCTTTGCAGATGGTAGTAGAGTTTTTCCGTAATAATTGATGTTAGCAGTTTATATATTGTTGGTAGACATGTGATCGGCCTATATTTGGAAACATTTGAGGTATTGCTATCTTTTGGTAGTAGAAATGTTCTACCGGTTGTTAGGGCTGCAGGGATCATTTCGTGGTTGTTGAGGATATTATTGAAGGCACATGCTAGTGGTTGGTGGGCATTTGTGAACTTCTTTAGCCAATAGTTATGAATATTGTCTATGCCAGGAGCTTTCCAGTTGTTGAGCTTTTGTACTGCGTCATGTACATTTTTCTCGGTTACAATAATCTCCTGCATTTCAGGAATGTGTCTGGATCGTTCCCTTTCTTCCTCGATCCACGTGGCGTTGGCGTCATGTTGTATTGGTTGCTCCCATATTTGTGACCAAAATGTTGTAATATCTTGTATTGCTGGGGTGCCTTCTGATCTGTCTATTTCCTTGCTGTCAAGTGTTCTATAGAAATTTCGCTGGTTGTTATTGAACTCTCTGTTTTGAGTCTTTCGTAGGGTACATTCATTGTATCTTCGTAGCCTCTTAGCGTACACTCCGAGCTGTTGGGTATGTCTGTCAATTATTTCTGTAAGGTTTTCTTCATTGAGCTGTTCTATTCTTAAAGGTTTTATTATTTCAGACACTTTTCTCGTTAGTTTATGTGTAGGGGTCGATTTGTACTGTGTTAGTTGGCCTAGTTTAGCTCGTAGTTCTCCAATTCTCTTCTGTAGACGTAGTTTCCATCCTGGAGTTTTATTTTTTCTTTGCCTATTCGTTCTTAGGGTTTCCGTTGAAATTTTAACACCTATCATCTTTGCTACCGTCATTGCCGTGCAGTATATAATGAACCGTATTCGTTGTAGGTCATCTCCCTCTCTTAAGTGTTCCTGGATGATCGTTGTGTTTGCAAGGTGGGTGGTGCGGTGCAGAAGAGAACTTGGGTTCAACCTAGGAATACTGGGCCAGGAGGATGGGTCAGTGTCTTCTAGTTCTATTGTTGTTGTGGTGAACAACCGGTACATCTTCTCTTGTTCTTCTCTATTTGAGTCGTTACTGTCTGTTCCCTGCTCGGATGTTCTGTTGCCTTCATTATTTTCTTGGACTTGGGTAGGCTGTTCTTGAGAGTCATCATGTGATTCAGCTGATGTATTTATGTCCATTTCATTTCTCACTTCTTCTCTGATCTGGTTTACTTCTGTTTCGGAGAGCAGATTTCTAGATATAATAGCTCTCTTACGATCAGCAATATTATTATTATTATTATTATTATTATTATTATTATTATTATTATTATTATTATGCTTTCTCAAGATCGAAAAAAATAGCAACCAAGTGGGATCTTTCAAAAAATGAATTTTGAATGGCATTCTCTAGCTGGTCGATCGTGGATCTATTCCTTCGAAAGCCCATTTGATAGTTAGAGAGTAAGTTATTTTTCTCAAGCTACCATACAAGACGTATATTCACCATTTTTTGAAAAAGTTTGCTAAGACAACTAGTTAGGGATCTAGGGCGGTAGCTTGTAGTTCTGCGGGGGTTTTTAAACTTGCTTTAATAAACGGATTATAACAGATTCACACCCATTGTTCTGGATATTTTCCTTCCTGTCATATTTTATTGTAGAGGTCGACTAGTTTTTGTTTTTCAGACAAAGGTAGCTGTTTCACCATCTCATACGTCAGGCCCTGGAGCTGACTGTTTTGCTTCTTCAAGTGCTTTCTCCATATCATCTATGGAGAAAAATTCATTGTAGGTCGGATTTTCAGGCGATGAAAAGTCGAGGTTTGATACTGGATCATGATAGATGGAGTTGTTGTGAAATTGCTTGGCTAAAGATTCAGCAATTTCTTCTTTACCAGATTCCAGACGGCCATCGATTTTCATTACAGAAGGTATTGTTGAGTTATTTCTCCCGGCAATACACTTGACTTTCCTCCAGACGTCACCGATGCGTGTATCCGAATTAATAACTCCCAAGACTTTTTCAAGATCAGTTCATGAGCTTTTCACGACATTGTTTAAATATAATCATGTTGACTTGAGTGAGATTGCGTTTAAATGAAGAGAACGCCCGCCTTTGTTCGTTTAGTGTTTCTTTTATCTCCTCGTTCTACCAAGGTACTTTAGCTCTCAGCCGACGTCCTCCAAGCCTCGGTATAGTGTCTTTTGCTACATGTAAGATGGTCTCAGTATATTCTTTCACTGTGGTATCAATGTCATTATTTACAGCTGGAAGATGTATCTCTAAAAGTAGACCAGTCTGCCCTATCTAGTTGCCATTTTTGGTATGTGTTAAACTGATGGGCGACTACATCTAAATCGATATTAATAGAATCTGTAATAGGATCTGTATACGTATACAGATCCTATTACAGATCCTATTAAGAAGAACATACGTATGTTCTTCCAGAGTTTTCCGAGATAAAACAGGAGCTAGATTTGTACTACGCATTGATAGGTCTATAGATGAGAGGTTAGATGATCTGGAGTTTATATAATATGTACCTTCACCGGTGTTGAGCAATACCAGATTACTTTCATCTATAAATTGTTCTATTATCCTATCGCGTGTATCTAGTCTAGTGGAGCCCCACATTGAAATCTCCGACAATTAGAAAGGGGCGAGGTAACTGTGATACTATTTGTTTTAAATCGTCAATTGTCCATGTAAAGTCTGGGAGATATATGTTGCATATAGTTAGCTTCATAGGATAATCAATTTCTATTGCAACGACCTGGAGTTCACTCTGTAAAACGATCCACTTGACCAATGAGTCATTTTTGGCAAAGATTGCAACTCCCCCTCTCGCTCGTTGGTGAGGGGTGACATCTTCTCTAAATACAGAGTATCCTCGTAGTGTAAAAGATTCCTCTGGTTTGAAGTGTGTCTCCTGTAAACATAAGCAAAATGGAGATCTTTCAAGATGATAGTTTTCAGATGACAGTAATTATTTTTGCATCCATTACAGTTCCATCGTAAAATATTTTCTACTTTTAAAGGCATTATGATAAATAAATAAATCAGTAAACAGAAATCGTACACTATCTTGTAAAAAGAAGAAAAAAATATATGTCTATATAATAAAATGTGTATATGGGACATAACAAACAATGATGTATAGTTGTAGAAATATAAATATGAATAAATAAGTAAAATCAATTATTCGGTCGATCCATGGATCCCTCTCCAGGATCATCAGAGGTCTTTTATTAGGATCTTGGGAATTTCTGGGTTTGCCTTTCCGCCAATCCGGCTTACTTTTTAGTTTTTTGTTTTTGTTTTTGTTTTTGTTTTTATTTTCGTTTTCGTTTTCGTTTTCGTTTTCGTTTTCGTTTTCGTTTTCGTTTTCGTTTTCGGTTTCGGTTTTGGTTTCGGACTCGTCTGTGGGCGAATTATGTTTCTGCTTATCCTTACTTTGCGTTGAAGAATCGGATACATAAGATGGTTGTATATTAGATGCCTGTGTTGGGTAGCGGTTATCCTGACATACTCGTTGGATCGTTCCATTCCATTCCATTCCATTCCATTTCATTCTATTCTATTCAATACTGTCTGTTACGTTTTTCGTGCCTCGTGAGTCTAGCATTAACGTTTTTTTATCCCCTATTTAGATCTGGATTTGGTACCGTTGAGTCTGGATCGGCACGATTGTGAAATATTTCACAATATTGCGCAATAGTTTTGCAAAAGTTTGATTTCGAAAATGAAAATGATATGGAAAAATCGGCAATGAAAACGAGAATTTTTTTACATAAAAACGAAGTTTGAATCGATTCGGGTTTGGAAGATATTGAAGTTTAATTGATTGAAATTTTAATAATGTGAAAAGACGTAAACTTGTCACGAAGGTCAGACGTTTAACAGTTGAAATGATATGAGAATATTCCCGATATATGCGAGGTGGCTGGAAATAAGATATGAGAATCCTAGTAGGCATGAGTTGAGTTTGAGCGGAGATATCGGTTGCCAGGGGAATCGAGATATTGTATGTAGTTTTTTTACGAGGAGCGATAAAAAATACTGAAACTTGAATTTAGTAAACGGGTAGTAAATACTTTATGAACCGAATCAGACGTTGAGGTTTACAGTAAGGAAAGTAATTTTTTATATATACGAGGGGTGGTTGAAAAGTAGTGACATTTGAAATAGTAATTGAGTGGCAAGAAATTGATGAAACTAAATTGAATGTTAAGACTTGAGGTACGGAACGTAGTTTGGTGTATACGAGAGGTTGTCAAGAAGAAATAAAATGTAGAATGAAATATAGTTTATAAAAAGTTAACGAAACGAGATAAAATGTTGTGATTACAGGTACGGATAGTGGTTTTGATCTTTTTGATGACTATGGGCAGGCTGTATTTTTAGGGGTGTTTTTTGTAAAGTTTCTTTTATAAAATGACTAGAATGAATGTTGAAGGTATGTTATCGGTGAATTTACGTTACTTTAGAATTATCGAGTGCTTGTGAATATTTCCAGATTTTTGTGACCTTGGATGTGATTTTTCTATGTTTTTTGTGGTTGCATGACTTTTTATCATGGTTTGCCATGGTGTGTGAATCTATGTAATTTTTTAGTGAATTTTGAAGTTTTTTTTTGTTTTTTCACTTGTAAGTGAGATACCCTAACACACCACCCTTTCGCTGGAGACAGAATTTATGGTGTCGATATAGTTTTACAAAAATGTGAAAATATCATAATATACTGAAAAACTGGAACCTGGGCTCGTTTGGAACATAAATCTAAGAATACATTGGAAAATGTGACCCTGGGTTCTCTGAAACTTAACTAAATGGGGCTTTAAACTAGTGAGTAACGTATATATATATATATATATATATACAGGGTTACTGGTAATTGGATACATTCCTTTGGAGATGTGATGGGGCATGAGCTAAGGAGTAAATCTAGCCCTAACATGCATTATGCAAAACTCAATAGTTTTTGAGATATTTCAATTTTTTTGTTTTTCTCAAAAAAGTAGATCTTAATGTCTTAAAAGTTAATTTCCGAAAAATCTATTTGACATTGTTAATTTTTTTTTTCTGGATTACTTGTCCAATATTATAGCTATCCGTTTGTAATGAAAAATATCCGGAAACATTTCGATCATGTGAACATTTAAAATAAAAACTTGTAAATTTTTTTTTAAATCAGTTATGAAATTTACCTATTAGGTTTCTTCAAAAAAATATTAATGTAGCACGCGTACAAATTATTATAAAAACTTCCTTATTTCAATAGCTATCTAACTAGGTAGAAATGTTTAATGTACCCTCGATAGTTCTAATAAAAAATTAGTAAAGATAATGCTGGTGGCAGAATTTATTAAACGACTAATCGTTCATTTTCATTTAAGTCAGTCAGTCCTTGACTTTGACGTTTGTGCATATATGTCATTAACTGACATTCTTATCTCCGTGTCCCCTAAGTTTGTTGGTCTTGTTAAATTAGTTACCGAAAATTTTGATTTTGCTCGTAGTTGTTGTTATTAGTTGTTGTTATTGTATTTTCTGTGCCATGGCCGCGTATGCCAATGCAGAATACGCTGATATCTTGTTTGTATATGGATACTGTGGCGGCAACGCTGCTGAAACTCGCCGAGAATATAGTCTTTGGTACCCTAACCGCCGCTTACCAAATGCACGTGTATTCAGTATGGCATATCGAAATATCGCTGAAACTGGCTCCGTGAAATGTAGAAGAAGTGAGGCTGGTGCTCCTCCCGTTTATGAACCAGATGATGAGGAAGAAATATTGAGGTATTTTGAGGAAGACCCAACTATTTCAACTAATAAAGTTGCAAGACTAACCGGAGCGTCACAATGGAAAGTTTGTTCTACGATACGTAGAGTTGGATGTCATCCTTACCACTATACCCCTGTCCAAGGCTTGGAGGAAGGTGATCCTGGAAGGAGAGTGGAATTCTGCCGCTTTATGTTAAATTCAGATGCAGAAAGTGCAAATTTTTTAACAAGTTTTTTATGGACGGACGTGTCGAAATTTAAACGCGAGGGTATAACAAATTTCCACAACCTACATTATTGGGCAGAGGAAAATCCCAAGTTAACACGTGAAACTAGTTTCCAAATGAAGTTTTCTATTAATGTGTGGATGGGAGTCATTGGCCACTATTTAATAGGGCCACACTTTCTTCCTCAAAATTTAAACGGGGAAATCTATGAAAATTTTTTAGGAAATGATCTGGCGGTGATTTTAGAAAATGTTCCTCTCGCCGTCAGACAGCGAATGATGTTTCAGAACAACGGTTGTCCAGCACATTATCGGCTGACAGTACGACAGTTACTTGATCAACGTTTCCCTAACCGTTGGATTGGAAGAGCGGGCCCAATACCTTGGCCAGTGCGAAGCCCTGACTTAACACCCTTTGATTATTACGTATGGGGTCATATGAAGGAGATGGTCTATGCCACACCAATCAATACTATAGAAAACCTTAGACAAAGGATAGTCGATGCTGCCCAACACATAAGGCATAATCTGACAACCAGAGTAACAAGGACGGAAATAAGAAGACGCTGCCACGTCTGTATACGGAATAGAGGCTCCCATTTTGAGCATAAGACACATAAAAAATAAAGTACAGCTTTGAAATTAATGAAGAATTAAACTCTACTTTTAAAATGTTTTTTACTGTTTATCTAAAAATAAAATTCGTACTACTTGCGTTATTGTTACTAGTATTTTCTTAGAACTATTAAGGGTACATTGAACATTTGTACCTTGTTAGATAGCTATTGAAATAAGGCAGTTTTTATAATAATTTATACGCGTGTTACGTTAATATTTTTTTGAAAAAACCTAATAGGTAAATTTCATAGCTGATTTAAAAAAAAATTTTTAAAGTTTTTATTTCAGATGTTCACATGATCGAAATGTTTCCAGATATTTTTCATTCCAAACGGATATCTATAATATTGGACAAGTAATCCAGTAAAAAAAATTTCAAAATGTCAAATAGATTTTTCGAAAATTAACTTTTAGGACATTAAGATCTACTTTTTGAGAAAAACAAAAAAAATTAAATATCTCAAAAACTATTGAGTTTTGCATAATATATGTTAGGGCTAAATTTACTTCTTAGATCATGCTTCATCACATCTCCAAAGGAATGTATCGAATTACCAGTAACCCTGTATATATATATAATATAATATTATGGTATTTACACAGCAATACAGTATCAATTCAAACAAAAAAATCACATCCTAAAGAAAAAACATATACCGGTACAAAATACCACAAATGTCTTATTAAAAATCAAAATTTTACATTTTCTTTTATTTTACAAGATTTTCAGGAGGTCATTCCTACTTACATGTTCAATGTAAAACTTTAAAAATGAATAACATTGCAAATGGGTAAAACAAAACTAAATGCACCTTAAAAATTTATGTAAAATAGAATAACTATAATAAAATGTGACTAAGTAGGTACTTTATAAATCATATCCCACAGGGGTAGTGAAAGCCCAAAATGAGAAAAACTAAATATAAACTCCATTGAAGTACTCATACGCTGCTTCTGGATATGGAAATTCAGCTCAATTAGTGAAATAAAGATCCAAGCCCTTTCTTGCCACCGCAGAGAAACGGTAGATCTGAAACAAATATTATTATTACAAATTACTCGAATAAATACCTTTTGTAAACAACACAATCCATAAAACTAAGTGAATGAACACTATTAAAAGTAAAAAACAGGCCACAGGCCTGGTTTGAAGAAAAATATTTGGAAAAAACTTGTTAAAAAAATTAGAAATTTTGACATTTGAGTGTTAATATAAACTTTACAAAAAAGTGAGTTAGTAATTTAAGAAAACTATTTGAGAACTTTAAAGGTACAAACCTTGAGCAAATGTAGTGTGTAGCAGTTCTTAAACTACGTGTACATTTAGTAGTCTTTCAGGACATTTTCTGCGCAGGTGACTTGTGCAGCGTAGCTTCAGCAGTAAAATTCACACAAAATATTTGCTGAACTTCAAATGTAATAGACATTCAATCCACAGGTCTCAGTGAGTGTTTTGCGGTATATTTCATAAGTAGAGACTGTGTATTAAAAAAGTTGTGGACATAGTTTGGGGTATGACACTCCCTAGAAAAACATTATTAATTAATTTTAAGAAATCAGGCTTTGTAGCTATTAGAGGTATAGAATAGGTTGTAATAGTATGTAAGCAAGGTGTTTCAAGCAATATAAGTGGTATAAATAGCTAATTTTAAGTAGAATATAAGAAAATAGTCAAAAATTTATATTGTTTAAAAAAAACTTTTAGAGTATCAAATTGCATATCAAATCGTTCAGAACACAAAAATAAAGAGCCTGCAGCTAAAATAAATCCAATTTATTCAAAAATAAACTAAATAAACGCAAAAAGAGAATGTGACAGTTAAAAATTTGTAAATTAGAGGAGGTCAAGATCCTTCAAATTTACCGTTTCTATGGAAACAATGCCAAAGGAGAGTAATTTTCAATTTTATAGAAGACAGACGCGTTTTCGTTTTGCTCTGCAATTTAAATTCAATTTTTCAAGATTGAGAAAATTTTTAGAAACGTCAAAGTTGACAAGTTGCGAATTTGATGTAAATATTTAAAGATTTCAATGTTTATCATAATTATAAAGTATTTGAATTAAATTTGTTTAATAAACTTACCTGAAAGTAATAAAATAAATCCAATTATATAAATTCACATAAACATCACAATAGTAAATAAGTAGTGCACCGATTGTACCGAAAAGTGAAAGGGAAGAAGCGAAGCGCCGTAGTTTGTTCGTAAATTGGTTCGATGGTCGAGGAAACTCCGCTGGAATCACGAGGTATAGTGTGCACACGTTAAAAAAAGTAAAGAGAGCTCGTACTACAACAGTACACATTGATTATTTATATTGTTAGTTTTAAGTTGTTTATTTATTCACTGCATATGTACCATTTACAATTTCATTTGTTTGTTCCTTTGTTCTTTACTTTTCCATATTAATATCGTAAATGCCACTTATTTGCTCATATTAAAAATTGTTCTACCTATTTGTGCGTTTGATTGCTACCCACACTGTAGGTATTCAAAGAACTCGCCCCTGAAGAGAGTCTCCGTCCCACAAGCAGTGAGGACAACCATTGAATTATTGTGTATACTATTGCTCCTCAAATACAATTCATTCTTGGCGACAATTCCCTTAAGGAATTCGCAAGCAATTTAATGTTAGTAAGTATACATTATTATAATGTATATATATATATATATATATATATATATATATATATATATATATTATATAGGGGCGAGCGTAGGTGCGTCTTTACTATGCACATACTTCGGTATGCGATGTAAAGCAACGACAGGCGCAGTTAGTACTTGGATGGTGACCATTCCAACGGAAACCGGAGGGGATGTAAAGCCGTCGGTCCCTTCTCTATTATATGTTAGGCAAGTAAAAGATCCCTACTCTTCTTAAGGGAAGAGGTTCGGTAAAATTCCTGGTTGGGGGTAGCTCGTCTACAGGCGTCGGTGTTAGGCTTCAGTAGCGGAAACAGGCCGACGTTAAATAAATGTATAAAAAAAAAATATATTTTATATATATATATATATGTTCCGAGAAGCTTCCGCGGTCGTTGGTATGAAAAATACTAGGTTCTCGGGTTGAACTGCGTCTGAGATTGTTAATGTCTCGACGTTTCGGCTCCCGTTTTGGAGCCATTTTCAAGGGAAAAAGTGGGTCAAGTAAAAATTGTCAAAGAAAATAATGCTAGGAGTTCGTGGAACTGGTTCGATTCCGGGGTCTAAATCTGCCTACTCCCCAGATCTCACCACGATCCGTCTCTAAGGCCTCAAGCTGCCTACTCCTTAGAGCAAACTCGCTGGCAGTATCGGACGAAGTGTTATTTATACGAAAGCTGTCTGTGGGTGGGAGAGTGGTGGGGGGTTGAGGGTCTGTTGATGGAGGCATCAGAGCAGAACGGCTGCTATCAGGATTATGAGTTGTGGATGAATATTGTGGGGCTAGCCTGAAGATCAATGATTTCCAAGCGACTGGAAGACGATGACCGTCATCCCTTTTGTTTAGACAATTGGGACGTTTTTGAATCTCAATTGCTTCGTGGATGATTTGCGGTTTCTGGAAAAATGATGGTGCTATGGTTTTGGTGTTATCGAAATCTATATTATGGCCTGTTAGAAGGCGGTGTTGGGCAAGTGATGATGTGAGATCGGATTTTCTAACTGCAAGACGATGTTCATATATTCTATTGTTAATCCGTCTGTTGGTTTGTCCAATGTAGGTTTGGGGACAGTTTGAGCAAGGTATTTCGTATACACCGTGGGAATCATTAGGTATTTGGTCTTTTGGGGTTCTGATTAAATAGGAAATTGTTTGGTGTGTTGTGAATATGGTTTTTATGTTATTGGATTTCAGGACTTTTGAAATTTTGTTTGTGACACCTTTGATGTAGGGTAGGAAAGCTTTTTGCTGAGGAAGAGTTTCTGTCTGTTGAATTTGGGAAGGATTTTGTGCTTTGTGTATGGATCGCGTTATATGTCCTTTGTCGTAACCGTTTTGTAGAAGTGCTTCTTGTAATGTTTGTAGTTCGGATTGTCTGTTGTGATTGTCTGTTGGTCTGAGGGATCTGGATACAAGAGTGTTGACAACGGAATTTATTTGTGATGGATGGTGATGTGATTTTGAGTTAAGGTAACGGTTGGTGTGGGTTGGTTTTCTATAAACAGAGTAGGAGAGTTGATTGTTGTTTTGTTTTGTAATGAGGACGTCTAGGAAAGGGAGAGAACAATTGTTTTCGATTTCAATAGTGAACTGGATCTGAGGGTGTATATGATTAATATGAGACAGGAAGTTGTTTAGAGAATCTCTACCATGTGGCCAGATAACGAAGATGTCATCTACGTATTTTAGCCAGCAAGTAGGCTTCAGTTCGGATGAACTCAGGGCTTGGGTTTCGAAGTTGTCCATGTAGATGTTGGCTATGACGGGGACAGAGGTGATCCCATTGGAGCTCCTCTCACTTGTTTGTAATAGTTGCCTTGAAAGAGAAAATAGGTGTTGGACAGACAATGTTCTAGAAGGGTCAGAGTGCTGGGAGAAATATTGTGTTTAGTTTTGAGAACGTTTAGGGCTTCAGTGAGTGGGATATTGGTGAATAATGACACAATATCGAAACTAACCAGAATGTCGTTCTGGGAAATAGAGTAATTTTGAAGTAGATCAATGAAGTTGGTGGAATTTTTGATATAAGAAGGGGCTTGTTCAGCAATGGGTTGTAGAGTATGGGCTAGATGTTTCGCTAGTTTGTGAGTTGGGGAACGAAAAGCACTAACTATTGGTCGTAAAGGAATGTTGGTTTTGTGAATTTTAGGAAGACCGTATATTCTAGGAGTTCTAGACGATTTCTCTCGAGGAATGAGGAATTTTCGAATATCTGAATGGAGGTCAGAATTGTTGATGATGATTTTTGTTCTCTTTTCTAAGTATGTGGTGGGATCACGCTGGATGCGTTTGTAGTCTGGGGCATTGAGTAAATCGTTCATTTTTGTTAAGTAATCGGAGGTGTTTAGTATGACAGTGGAGTGACCTTTGTCGGCTGGGAGAATGATAAGGTCGTCATTGTTATATAGGTCTTTTAGGGCTTGTCTTTCTCTAGAAGGTAGGTTAGAAGTGGGAGGTTTGGCAGTTCGAAGTATTCTAGCAATATCTTGTCTGGTGTCCTCAGCTTGATTGTTTGGAAGGTGGGATATAGAATCTTCGATTTGGGAAATAATGGTTTCAACTGGGATAGTTTTGGGAGAAACTGCAAAATTGAAACCTTTAGCTAAGCCTTGAAGGGCGGCACCGCTGATGGAGAAGTCAGAAAAGTTGTGAACTACTTTGTTAGGATCTAATGTGGATGAGGAGTTAGGTTTCTGTTGGGCAATGAGTTGCCCAAAATTACTCTATTTCCCAGAACGACATTCTAGTTAGTTTCGATATTGTGTCATTATTCACCAATATCCCACTCACTGAAGCCCTAAACGTTCTCAAAACTAAACACAATATTTCTCCCAGCACTCTGACCCATCTAGAACATTGTCTGTCCAACACCTATTTTCTCTTTCAAGGCAACTATTACAAACAAGTGAGAGGAGCTCCAATGGGATCACCTCTGTCCCCCGTCATAGCTAACATCTACATGGACAACTTCGAAACCCAAGCCCTGAGTTCATCCGAACTGAAGCCTACTTGCTGGCTAAAATACGTAGATGACATCTTCGTTATCTGGCCACATGGTAGAGATTCTCTAAACAACTTCCTGTCTCACATTAATCATATACACCCTCAGATCCAGTTCACTATTGAAATCGAAAACAATTGTTTTCTCCCTTTCCTAGACGTCCTCATTACAAAACAAAACAACAATCAACTCTCCTACTCTGTTTATAGAAAACCAACCCACACCAACCGTTACCTTAACTAAAAATCACACCACCATCCATCACAAATAAATTCCGTTGCCAACACTCTTGTAACCAGATCCCTCAGAGAACAGACAATCACAACAGATAATCCGAACTACAAACATTACAAGAAGCACTTCTACAAAACGGTTACGACAAAGGACATATAACGCGATCCATACACAAAGCACAAAATTCTTCCCAAATTCAACAGACAGAAACTCTTCCTCAGCAAAAAGCTTTCCTACCCTACATCAAAGGTGTCACATACAAAATTTCAAAAGTCCTGAAATCCAATAACATAAAAACCATATTCACAACACACCAAAGAATTTACAATTTAATCAGAACCCCAAAAGGCCAAATACCTAATGATTCCCACGGTGTATACGAAATACCTTGCTCAAACTGTCCCCAAACCTACATTGGACAAACCAACAGACGGATTAACAATAGAATATATGAACATCGTCTTGCAGTTAGAAAATCCGATCCCACATCATCACTTGCCCAACACCGCCTTCTAACAGGCTATAATATAGACTTCAATAACACCAAAACCATAGCACCATCATTTTTCCAGAAACCGCGAATCATCCGCGAAGCAATTGAGATTGAAAAGCGTCCCAATTGTCTAAACAAAAGGGATGACGGTCATTGTCTCCCAGTCGCTTGGAAATCATTGATCTCCAGGCTAGCCCCACAATATTCATCCACACCTCATAATCCTGATAGCAGCCGTTCTGCTCTGATGCCTACATCAACAGACCCTCAACCCCCCACCACTCTCCCACCCACAGGCAGCTTTCGTATAAATAACACTTCGTCCGATACTGCCAGCGAGTTCGCTCTAAGGAGTAGGCAGGTTGAGGCCTTAGAGACGGATCGTGGTGAGATCTGGGGAGTAGGCAGATTGAGACCCCGGAATCGAACCAGTTCCACGAACTCCTAGCATTATTTCTTTGACAATTTTTACTTGACCCACTTTTTCTCTTGAAAATGGCTCCAAAACGGGAGCCGAAACGTCGAGACATTAACAGTCTCAGACGCAGTTCAACTCGAGAACCTAGTATATATATATATGTATATATATGGTGTTATACATGATTTGCAGGAAACAACTACTCAGCGGGCAAATACCCCGACCTGCATAGAATTATACCTTACAAATCATGAAAGATTGGTAGCCAATATATATATATATATATATATTGATATGAAAAATAAAATATTAGAAAGATGCACCTTTTAAAATCACACAAAATTTTTGAACTTCAGAATCACAAAACACCAAAATGTCACTTGAGAATAAATAAATTTAGACAATAGCAAACTCAAAAAGTAACAAACATAAACGCTGCGTAAAACATTAAGATGTATCAGTTGAAACATTTATATTCAAGAAATTTAACAAATTTTCCACGATTTTAAAAACTTGCTGACAAACGTATCAAGATTCACTAAAGAAGGAGGAAAATAAACAGTCAAAACATAAATAAAATCATACAATATTGTATAGAGGAACTTTTGATTTCAATAATCAAACATAAAGGGGAGTGTCTACAGACAAAAATGGAGCCTTAAATTGAACAAATTGGTAACTTTGAGAAAACAGGTCAAATTCAGATGTTAAAATTTAGTTTTAGGAAAAGACAAAAATAAAAAAAGTGTGTGGGTACACTCAACTTTCACCCGAACTTGAAAAAACACGAAAAAAGGGGGCTAATTTAGTGTAGTGCGTGAAGGCATCGGCAAGGGTACAAGTGACAGGTAACTTTTTTAATAAAGCACGTAGAGACATAAAAGGGACATCAAAAGATAGAGGGAGAAGCAGGGAGAAAGAATCAAGTGAGAAAGGACAGAGAAGAATAGTACAAATATGAAAACGAAATTTGACCAGTGTTGACAAAGAAGTCAAAATCTTGTAACCATGACACCAACCAAAAAAGTATAAAAGAGATGTCAAATTTGATGTCCAGATCGATCAAATTTGTTTACAAAAAGCCATAGTAACGCTTTGCTTTAAAAAATCTAACCTCAATGAAGGTGTTGTGATGTAAATTTGTCACAGTATATCAACTACGGCGGTGAAGAGCCAAAATTGCTAATAAAGCAAATTTCAAGCAAGAAAACTAAATTATAAAGTAGCAATTATTATAAACCTACCTGCAATAATTCATAAAAGTCGAGTCGGTAAAATAAAAACGGGACAATTAAAAATTTGTGTTGCGTGTACGGGTCAACTTTAATCCAAGGCTGAACTTTCTGAGCTGCATGTGAACCAGGACGTCGAGGGAATAAAGAAATTCACCCACAATAACAAACTAAGGTTTTAAACAAGTGTTTTTAATATTAGTTTAGTCACATGTTTTCACTGTTACATTTGTAAATAAATAAATGAAACCTTGACATTCAATTGCAAGATACCAACATAATAAAGTAATATTTACTAAATTCAAATTTTTACATTCAAATAAGAGAGATATCGAGGTAACATTTATAGATAAGTATATTTAAGTTAACTAGATTAGGAATACAGGTAATTTTAAGAAATAAAGGAGAAAATTTAACCATATAGTATTTGAAATTAAACCATTCATTTATAAAAATAAAAGGTTGACAATTAGTTCAATTTAAAACGATATTTTACTCTTTGAAACATACAAATATGCAACCAATATCACATCTATGGGAAATAGTTACATATCTGAGAATACCCAGCATTATGAGTGTAATATGATTCAAATTTGCGGAAATCGCCTCGAAGGATTCACGGACCTGAGATATTTTTAAAACAGAGCTAGCCCAAATAAAAATAAAAAGGTAAATTTAATTTTCATTCAAAAAAATTACATAATAAAGAGCTCAGATACCAAAAAGTTATTTCTTTTTATCCAATTCGATACAAAGTCGATAATATTGATTCTATCACTATTATTATATTGTACATGTTAGTTTTAAGTTTGTTCACAGTTGTCAATTGTCATTAGCTGGAGTTTTCACCAAATACAATTAATAAAAAGGTTTCTGTCAAACGAATATTTTAATTTCAGTACATAAGCAATTGAACCGGCTCCTGCATTAAATTAGATTCTCATCTCTACTGACTGAGTCAGTGATTCCTGCGAATTTCCGCAGGTGGCGCTCAAAGCAACATTTCTATTAATAATTTCAACAAAACACATCCAAGAATTTCATAGTATATTTATTGTCGCCTACCAACGTGGGACGCTTCTAAAATCATATTTAAATATAGCAATAAAAATAACGTATATTTTGGTATAATTTGAATTTATATGAAACTAAGGTCAGGTAAGGATCTTTGTTTTGTCCCCAACTTTCTCTTAATAGAAACACGTTTTCGATACACAGGATTTTATTACAGATAGTATTTTTGGTATACACAGTACATATTATTTTATAGGCAATAACTGTTTCATCATAGTCTGTCGCGTGGTAAGCAGTACCGTGGGCTGGCGTAGACTGCCTGACTCGGATGTCCCCCTCTTCGGCTAATGATCCGTAGCGCCCTCTTCTTCGGAAGTACGTCACACTTCCACCCTTAGCTCTGTGGCTCTTTTCTGAAATAATCAGTTTTATAACTTGACATGTACTGTACATATTCATAAATCACATTTTCTTCTACCTACATGAATTAATTTTTGTACCTCACCGAAAAGGAAGTAGCATTCCCTGAATCTATCTTTTTTTTGAGTGGGTTTATTTTGTACCTTGGATATTCTAAAATTTTTTTAAGGCTTGCTCTTTCCCTTGCGGGGGTCTGTACACCTACATGGCTGACATTGTTACATGATGGAAAGAAAATGAACGTGAGCTTGTAGAAAAATATGACAAAACTAATTAAAATAACAAAATGTTTTTGTAAACTATGATACAATAATTTTTCCTCAAAGCTTAGCACAAAATGACCAAAGAATTATTTTTCAAGCTTGTGCTCTACATATCAATTTTGGAGAGGTCTGTAACGTAATCTTTTAGACGTGGAGGGGTTTTCCTGGACCTCTTGGGTCTCCTGTCATCTGGTGCTACGCTCTGACTCGGGGCTGCGTTCACAACATCTGAAACATTAAAATTGTTATTACCATGAGGAAGATTTTCCCTATTCCTATTTATTGAGCTTAAGCTCTTGTCAACCGTACTGTCTATATCTATCCTGGTGATTTCATCACCAACAATAACATCGTTATTAATTAAAACTGAGTCATTAAAATTATCAGTTGGAGAAATGGGCTGATAAAAATTTATATTTGGTGGGACTGAAGGTACGTGTTTTGATTCTTTGCCATAAGGCTTTACAATTTTACTTACAGTAGTCTCCTCAGAGTCCAAACCTGTCTCTTGTGCCTCTTTGACACCCACTTTTAGTAGTTTGTTGCTGTGTCTTTTCCACACGTTGTCTTTTACTTCGCATAGGTATATAGATTTTCCCAGTTCCTTTTTTATTCTTCCTTTAACCCAATTCTTACCGTATTTACCATAATTTCTTACCATAACCTCCTCTCCCACCTGGAATTTTCTGGATATGCCTCCATACTGTCGAATCCGCCTTTGCCGTGCTCTTTCCATGTTTTCCCGTGCTTCCTTGTTTGGGATTATGTCTATTTCACGTAACAAGGAAAGTATCGTCCTCACTTCTCTGCCAAGCATCAGTTTCGCTGGTGTTTGTCCCGTCGAGCTTTGTTGCGTTGCTCTGTACTGTAAAAGAAATCTAGGGATTAAAGTAGAAAGGTTCTCGTCGTTACTTTCCTCCGCAACCATTGTTTTTATCTTGTTTTTAAATAGCTTAACGGCTGCTTCTGCCGCACCATTGCTCATAGGGTTGTAGGGCGGGGAGGTTACATGCTTAATGCCATTTTGTTTTAAAAAAATTTGAAACTTACTGGAAACTACTGAAGGGCCGTTGTCACTTACAATTACAGTCGGTAATTCGAATCTGGCAAACACCTCCCTTAATTTTTCTATGGTTTCATTGGCCGAAATATTTCTCATTGGGAAAACTTCAATCCACTTTGAGTAAACATCGATGATGATTAGAAAATTCTTGTTTTCCAGAGGTCCCAGGAAATCAGTATGAATCCTGTTCCAAGGTTTCATCTCTAGAGGCCATGGTGTTAAAGTCGATTTTGGTGGTGCTGGTTTGTTAACCAGACATGCCTGGCACGTTTTTACGACATTTTCGATATCCTTATCGATGTTTGGCCAGTAGAAAATGCTCCTTGCAGTTTCTTTCATTTTAACAATTCCAAAATGACCATTATGGAGTTCTTGGAGGAGGGTTTTACGGAGATTTCCGGGAATTACGATTCTATGTCCCCATTGAAGTATACCATTTTCATAAAAGAACTGATCTCTGCGATTTACATACTGCTTCAAAAATCCGCCTACGTGGGTGGGCCACTTCCCCCGCTTCACGTACTTTATGACTGTCTGCAACTCTTCATCCTGTTCGGTAGCTTTTCTCACTGCCTCGTTGTCTATGGGCCACTCTTCTGAGGATGAGGTAAAATGTAAATAACTGATTTTTGGCTCCTCGCACTCTTTGTTGTCTGCCTTGAGTGGTGCCCTAGAAAGATAATCGGCCATTATGTTTTCCTTACCTTTTATGTATTCTATGGTGTATTTGAAACCCGATAAATAAGCTGCCCATCTTTGCAGTCGGTTTTCGTACATTTTTGGTACGGGTTTATGTTCCCCAAATAAAGTTATTAAAGGTTTATGGTCACATCTTATTTTAAATTTTCTACCTACCAAGAAGTTATGAAATTTAGTCACCCCAAAGTAAATGGCGAGAGCCTCCTTATGAAGGGTTGAATATCTTTCTTCTGCGGGGAGTAGAGTTCTTGAGACACAACTTACTATTTTTTCTTTTCCGTTGCCTGTGGTATGAGATAGTACCGCCGAGACTCCTAGGTTACCCGCATCGGTTGTTACCGTTAACGGTAGCTTAGGATTAAAATGTGTTAATGCAATATCGGTAGCCATAATATCTTTAATCTTGATAAACGCATCTTGGCATTCTTTTGTCCAACTAAATTGTGCATTTTGCTTCAATAGGTTGTAAATTGGTCTTAGTACTTCAGTTAAACGTGGGATGAAACGGTTATAGTAATTGATCATACCTAGAAAACTCCTTACTTCGGTGATATTGCATGGCTGTGGTGCCTCAGCTATGGCTTGGATCTTGTTTTCACATTTCTTTAAACCCTCTTTGCTAATTTCATGCCCTAGATACTTAATTTTATCTTTAAAAAACTCGCACTTGTCTCTCCGGACGGTAAGGCCAGCATCTTTCAGGACTTGAAGAACTTGAGTTAGCGTTTGTAAATGTTCCTGTTTGTCTTTGCCCGTAATTAAGATATCATCTGGTACACTATAACGTTGTCTAAATCTGCAAATAAATTTTCAATATATTTTTGAAAAATTCCACTAGCGGGACTTATCCCAAAAGGCATGCGGTTCACCCTAAAAAGACCTTTATGGGTAGACCAGGTTAGCAACTTTTTTGCCTCCTCATCCAATTGAAACTGGTTATATGCTTGACATAAATCTAATTTAGAGTAATGCTCACCTTCGTGTAGCTTTGCGAATATTTCCTCAATCCTTGGAAGGGGGTACTGTTCTTCCATCAAATATCTGTTTACCGTTGATTTGTAGTCACCACAAATTCTGAGCGTTCCATCACTCTTGACAACAGGTACTAGCGGCGTTGCCCACTCGCTGGCTTCCACCGGACTCAGGATGCCCTCCTTCGTTAGCCTATCAATCTCCGTATCCATAGGTTTGCGATATGCTAAAGGAATGGACCTGGGTTTACAAAAAACAGGTTTAGACTCGGGCTTTAAATGTAAAGAAACATTCGCGTATTTAAAAGTGCCTAGCTTTTCACTAAAAACTTCAGGGAATTTGTTTACGATACCTTAAATTCCAACGTTTATGTTGCTTATATTGTTAATCATTTGGAATTTAATGTTAAAATTATTTAGAAAGTCCTTGCCCAATATGTTTGTTTCTCCATCTGATATTACATAAAACTTGATATATTTACAAACATTTAAATATAAAACTTTTAGTTCAATATACCCCATTGGTTTAAACATTTTTCCATTGTAACTTCTTTAAATTGTTAAGTCATATTACTTATTCTATAATCACTAAAATATTTATCGTAAGTATTTTTGTTTATGGCTGAGATACATGAGCCACTATCAATTAAAAATGAAAAATCTTTGTTCAAAATACGAATGTTTACTCTAAAGTTATTATTAATACTGTCATTTACATTAAATAACGATTTGCTTCCAGTGTCACTTAACATTTTCTCATTTGACTTAACATGAAATAAAGGTTTTACAATAGGGGAACAGTCACTATTTTCACAGACATTTGAATGGTCTACATACCCACTGTTTTCCTCGATAAAGTTTAAGCTTTTGAAACATACCTTAGCTAAATGACCTTCATTACCACATTTTTGGCATTGGTAGTTTCTGTATTTACACATTCCTTGATGGGTCTTGCCACAGCATCTGCATTTTCGATTTCCAATGTGCTCCGATCTTGATGACATCTGGGAGTTGCCGCCATGTTGACTTTGCCTGCTTCGGCCATCTTTTGACGGAAATGGTGGGGGTTGCGCGCGCTGACGCTGGCGGTTTCCTGCTGTTTCCGTCGTTGTATGATCGCGCCACTTTTGAATTTCTATTTCTCACAAAGTTGAGAGATTTCTCTTCCCTATTTAGATGCTCTTTTCGTACTGCTACGTTGGACAGTTTTTCCAACGTCTCTTCCTGTTTTTCCTCAATTACCCTGTCGAAAACTTCTCCTTTGACTAGCCCCGTTACAAATTTCATTTTTACCATATACGTTAAGTTCACGCCGAAGTTGCAATTTATAGCTAACTTTCTTATCCGTGCATACCATTCCTGCACGCTTTCCTGCGGCGATTGCGAGGCTTCCATAAAACTTCTTATTTCTCTCCACTCATTTCTGGGAATGCAAAATTGCTTGCTGAGAAGGTCGAGAAGCTCTTTAAATGACTTATTTGCCGGTAAGTCGGGAAATGTCAAATTTCTGAGGAGCGTATAAGTTTGCGTGTCTAACACACTCAATAAATTAGCTACTTTCTCCTTTGCATCTGAGGTTTTAGTTGCTATGAACCATTGTTCGATTTGTTCACTGTAGATCGTCCAATCATCCGTTTCAGGGTTGAAAGGACCAAACTTGGGACCGGTCGCCATGTGCTTATTCGCCGTTTCCAACGTCCGCGATTAATATCCAACTTAATCCTCGTCGCCAGTGTTTTATCCCCAACTTTCTCTTAATAGAAACACGTTTTCGATACACAGGATTTTATTACAGATAGTATTTTTGGTATACACAGTACATATTATTTTATAGGCAATAACTGTTTCATCATAGTCTGTCGCGTGGTAAGCAGTACCGTGGGCTGGCGTAGACTGCCTGACTCGGATGTCCCCCTCTTCGGCTAATGATCCGTAGCGCCCTCTTCTTCGGAAGTACGTCACAATCTTGAAATGACAGAAACTGAGCAAATTGCGCAAACCTCCACAGGGCAATCTGGCGACGACATGACAACAACACCACCCACACCTAGTCCACAAACAGACACAATGCTTGCGCAGCTCATGGAAATAATAACAAAAATGAACAACAATATCGAATAAACGAACAACAAGATGGAAGAGAACAACAAAGAATTAAAAGAAAACATGGAACAAACGAACAACAAGATTGAAGAGAACAACAAAGAATTAAAAGAAAAATTAGAAGAAAATAATAAAGAAATACAAAGCAAGCTCGACAATATCAGATCCGAAATAAGCGAAGAAATTAATGGCAAAATAACCAGTGCAGCGACACAGATAAGGAGTGACATCAGAACAGAGGTGGAACACTTCATGGTGGAAAGTTTGGCAGGTATAGACACAAGAATCAAGAAGACGGAAGAATTGGTACAAAACACGATAAAAGAACAGGAAAGAAAGATAGAGAAGAATGAAAAATTGATCAGCCAAGTCTCTAGCACACACACCACATGCACACATACACAAACAAACACAGACCTACAATTCCTAGGTGATGCTAGGATACACCTCAAAATATTCATTACACACCTTAAACAACGCTTACAAACACTACCACCACACATACCCATAAAAACTGCCATACAGAAAACCCTGAAAGGTGACTGCGAATTTTGGTACCAGATGGTGCAAGATAAGTATGAAACGTTTGACCAGTTTGAATCGCTATTTATGAAACAGTATTGGGGCGAATACAATCAACGTAAGGTCCGGTTGAACCTATTCAACGGTAGGTACAACGAGTTTTACGGATTGTCACGTGAAAGATACGCAATGCGTAAAATTTACAATGTAATGTACCTTGAGCCTAAATTTTCAGAGGCAGAAATGGTACGCTACTTGGCAAGGCATTTCCCTGATAACATTCACGATGTGAATATAACACAAAGAATTGCAACTTTAGCTACAGTTATAGAGTATTTGCGGGATATAGACGACCATAAGGTCGGGTGTAGGAAAACATCGGCCCGAGACAATGAACCGACAGACTACAATAACCGACAGCAATACACTAGACAGGACAATGCACAGAACAATTCACAAAATCGATAATATACCCCACAATACAACAATCGTAACAATCAAAATAACAGGGAAAACAATCAATATGATATGGATAGAAAATGGGAACCGCGACACCAGGACTTACGCACAAGTAACTAACACCAGAACACAACAAAATACAGGCAACACTGAATCTAAAAACTATAAAACACCACCAGACAATCAAATACAAACTCAGGCACAAATACACACTACACCACAACACCAGGATTTTTAGATAGCCACATTTTAACCTCGACATATCAACACATGCGTGAATACATTGACATTGAACCGGACGACGTACTGACAAATGACGAAAAAATTTGCAAATTACCGAAAATAAAATTAAAAATCAACCATATAAACATGGTAGCTTTAATCGACACTGGGTCAGAATTAAGTCTGATCAGTGAAAATATTATAAACAAAAATAAAAAAGAATTTCAAGATAATTTCGTAAGAATTTCAAAGGTAAAACTGTTAGATGCTAAAGTCAGAGAATTTGCAGAAGCAAATAAAATGTTAAATACAAAGTTTGAATGTGAAGGTAAGGAATTCATAGGCGAATTAGTAGTAGTATCGAATATGTATTTTGATGTTATTTTAGGAGACGACATTCTATCTCAATTCAGGACAAAGATTGATTTGGGGGAATGTACCCTCGATTTAAAAGGTAGCATGATACCTATAATTAAAATAAATAAGTTAAAAAATGAATCAAACAGTCAAGGCGCTGAATTAATAAATGAAATAAACATTTAACGAGCTGATAATAAAATAAATAAAGTTTGCAACGACCGAGTTGTCCAGCATATGATGGAAACGCTCACGTATGCAACTAATACTAGTTTTAAGGTGCCCGAAAAATTGAAAATAGAGTTTGTTCTCTGGCTAAGAATGATAAAATATACAAAAATTGGTTACAAAACTGTATATCTGCACTCAATACAAAAGTAAACTTAGCTCCACCTTACATATATCAATTATCAAAAATTTACAAGCCTTTTGAAAGTTATGAAATTAATACAGATAACACTTATGTACAAAAGCTTAGAAAAAATAAAGTTAACATATGTAAATGTAAAATTTATTATAACAATTACAAGTATAGGAAAAAGGTCAAATTTAAAAACAAGTCGATTAACGCTAACATAAGTTAAGAACAAAAATTAAAACCAAATGACAATACTGTCTTTACAAATTTCATTGATACAGAAATCCTTGATATGGGATACTCCCAATATAAAACTAAAAATTTAATTCATACAAGAACAAACCAGGAGAAAAGCTCCAAAAATATATTTAACAATAAATCGTATAATAACCTACTGAAGTACATTGATAGCGATTTGATCAGGGGAAAGTTTCATATTGAACTTATATATCCATATAATCCAGGTATGCCATAAAATAAATGTTATTTGCGACATCAGCTTATTTATCAAAATTAATAAAATTTTCAAAATTTTCAAAAATTTCTTAATTGGGGGGGTCTTGCTATGTCACAAATTCACAATACAAATAATAATAAAATAATAATCAAGAATTTTGAAAGCATAGTTTCATTGAGTACGACATACGCCAAAACATATGTTATTATAGCATCTCAATGCAAGTAAAGTTGAATTCAGGTTCACAGGGAACTGTTGTGATATCCACATTCCAAGAAAATGTGAAGATTTATCATGTTCAATTCAAATTACAATGAAATTCCTGAGCGCTACCTGTGAAAATGATTAGGAACAGTGGCCCAGACATGCAAAATTTTATTCAAAAGCCAAATATGACTTTAACATTAACCTTATCAAAACCCAATAAATTGTAAGAATTTTATATTAACAAACAAGAATTGTACATAAATACCTCTAATAATATATCAAATTATACATCACGAGTGCACTAGAACATTTATAATGAAGCAAAAAGCTCACGCGATGGTCAGGAATCCATGCTACACTCACATTTGGGTGCAGGAGTCCATTTGTGCAATCGCAGTAGCGGGAGACCTAGAAAATTTCATAAAAATTATAATTTATCCGTCTGCAACACGCATTGCAGTACATATTATTAAAAGACAATAATGTATGATCTAAATGAAGTAAATTTTGTTCATAATAAACCAATATAAAAACTTTTGTATAATAAAATATATTTGGGAAAAGTGACAGATCAAGCGTCAAAATACACTTTTGCTCATAACTTTAATAACCAAATAAAAGACAACTTGAATACTTACCAAATGCAACTTCTGCATACAACAGTTCTGGGATTTGAGTGCCATAGGAGACCCCAGTGACATTTTTGGGTTAGCCTCCACAAGGACAGGGTAAAATCTCAAATAGTGTAAACCCAAGTGTTTGTTGAAGTATATATGTCTAAAATGCCATTAGCCACAGTGCTGGGCAACGTTTAAAAAACAATTTACAAACTTCATTTATGTGTTGGGTCACGTCAAAGTGCAAATTTTCGGTAGGACGTACCCTAAAAAAATTAAATAGTGTTAGTTTTAAGAAAAGCCACAACAAGGCAAATTGTAAATAGAATAGTGTATAATAGTATCTAAGCAAGGGTTATACATGGTATTTGGGGCTCAAAAGCCTTAGTTTTAAGTAAAATATGTAAAAATTTCAAAATTTGTCAAATTTCTTAATATCCACCCTAGAGAGAAACCAAGGGTATGAAAAGATTCACAACAAAATCTAGATTATGACTCGAATAAAACATGTTAGGAAATGTAATTAAAAAGCCATAAAAAGTCCATATTTAATTTGACAATTGATAAAAATTTTAATCTAGATATCCAAAAATAGTAATTTTGTGCCCTAATCATGACTACAGTGTCAAGGGAGAGCAATTTTCGAAGTTGTAGAGTACGCACGTTAAAATTTAACTCCGCAGTTAACCTCACTTTCAAAATTTCAATTTTCAATAATTTTAACGTCAAGTGACAAATTTAACAAAGTTTGAATAGAATACTCATCAAATGTAAAATAAATAACTAGAGAGTCGACATATTTTGGAATTTATATCCAAGAAATTGTTTTCATCACCTACGAGGTAATATTTCGTGCAGAAATTAGTCTGTACTTACCAGATATTTTAAAAATCCGTATCGTAAATACATTTAAGCCGTATCTCAGTCAACATTAAAACCAAATAGTGCTTCATGCGGTAAAATAAAGTGAATTTTCCTCGAAATATATTCCCCAGGTTCACATATTAGCACCGGATCGACATCAGCTGTTTTTCCGGACGCATTGGAAAGGACAACCGCACTTCACGTCAAGGAAAAGGTTAGCTAACTTACTACCGTACATAATAAAGAGCTCAGATACCAAACAGGCATTTTTTTTATTCAAATCGATACAAAGTCGATAATATTGATTCTATCACTGTTATTATATTGTACATGTTAGTTTTAAGTTTGTTCACAGTTGTCAATTGTCATTAGCTGGAGTTTTCACCAAATACCATTAATAAAAAGGTTTCTGTCAAACGAATATTTTAATTTCAGTACATAAGCAATTGAACCGGCTCCTGCATTAAATTAGATTCTCATCTCTACTGACTGAGTCAGTGATTCCTGCGAATTTCCGCAGGTGGCGCCCAAAGCAACATTTTTAATAATAATTTCAACAAAACACATCCAAGAATTTCATAGTAATATATATATATATATATATACAGGGTTACTGGTAATTCGATACATTCCTTTGGAGATGTGATGGGGCATGATTTAAGAAGTAAATTTAGCCCTAACATATATTATGCAAAACTCAATAGTTTTTGAGATATTTATTTTTTTTTGTTTTTCGCAAAAAGTAGATCTTAATGTCCTAAAAGTTAATTTTCGAAAAATCTATTTGACATTTTGAAATTTTTTTTTACTGAATTACTTGTCCAATATTTATAGATATCTGTTTGGAATGAAAAATATCTGGAAACATTTCGATCATGTGAACATCTGAAATAAAAACTTTAAATTTTTTTTTTAAATCAGCTATGAAATTTACCTATTAAGTTTTTTCAAAAAAATATTAACGTAACACGCGTATAAATTATTATAAAAACTGCCTTATTTCAATAGCTATCTAACAAGGTACAAATGTTCAATGTACCCTTAATAGTTCTAACAAAATACTAGTAAAAATGACACAAGTAGTACGAATTTTATTTGTAGATAAACAATAAAAAACATTTTAAAAGGAGAGTTTAATTCTTCATTAATTTCAAAGTTGTACCTTAATTTTTATATGTCTTGCTCAAAATGGGAGCCCATAATCCGTATATAGACACGGCAGCGCCTTCTCATTTCCGTCCTTGTTACTCTGGTTGTCAGATTATGCCTTATGTGTTGGGCAGCATCGACTATCCTTTGTCTAAGGTTTTCTATAGTATTGACTGGTGTGGCATAAACCATCTCCTTCATATGACCCCATACGTAATAATCAAGGGGTGTTAAGCCAGGGCTTCGCGCTTACCAATTTATTGGGCCCGCTCTTCCAATCCAACGGTTAGGGAAACGTTGATCAAGTAACTGTCGTACTGTCAGCCGATAATGTGCTGGACAACCGTCGTTCTGAAACATCATTCGCTGTCTGACGGCGAGAGGAACATCTTCTAAAATCACCGCCAGATCATTTCTTAAAAAATTTTCATAGATTTCCCCGTTTAAATTTTGAGGAAGAAAGTGTGGCCCTATTAAATAGTGGCCAATGATTCCCATCCACACATTAATAGAAAACTTCATTTGGAAACTAGTTTCACGTATTAACTTGGGATTTTCCTCTGCCCAATAATGTAGGTTGTGGAAATTTGTTATACCCTCGCGATTAAATCTCGACTCGCCCGTCCATAAAATACTTGTTAAAAAATTTGCACTTTCTGCATCTGAATTTAACATAAAGCGGCAGAATTCCACTTTCCTTCCAGGATCACCTTCCTCCAAGCCTTGGACAGGGGTACAGTGGTAAGGATGACATCCAACTCTACGTATCATAGACCAAACCTTCCATTGTGACGCTCCGGTTAGTCTTGCGACTTTATTAGTTGAAATAGTTGGATCTTCCTCAAAATACCTCAATATTTCTTCCTCATCATCTGGTTCATAAACGGGAGGAGCACCAGCGTCACTTCTTCTACATTTCACGGAGCCAGTTTCAACGATATTTCGATATGCCGTACTGAATACACGTGCATTTGGTAAGCGGCGGTTAGGGTACCAATTACCAATTACCAATTAAAAAACATTTATTCAAAATTTAAAATGTATATACAGTTCATTTTGTCTTAAGATAACTCATTATTTTGTTTATTGCATTTCACAATACATTATTTTGCTGCGGCGTGACTTAATGCCGGGGGCATCGACCCGCCACAGTTGCAGGATATTCTTGCGTGAGACCAAAGACAAATTTAATTTTCGGGGGAAATAATAGCCGTTCACAGAAGTATTCGGCCAGTATTACTTCAAAGACTTCATTACCAACGTAATTTCAATTAATTCAACTGCAAACATTTATGTTATCTGTGTACACTGTTTAAGATAAAGACTATATTCTCGGCGAGCTTCAGCAGCGTTGCCGCCACAATATCCATAGACAAACAAGATATCAGCGTATTCTGCGTTGGCATACGCGGCCATGGCACAGAAAATACAATAACAACAACTAATAACAACAACTACGAGCAAAATCAAAATCTTCGATAACTAATTTAACAAGTCCAACAAACTTAAGGGACACGGAGTTAAGAATGTCAGTTAATGACATATATGCACAAACGTCAAAGTCAAGGACTGACTGACTTAAATGAAAATGAACGATTAGTCGTTTAATAAATTCCGCCACAAGCATTATCTTTACTAAATTTTTATTAGAACAATCAAGGGTACATTAAATATTTCTACCTAGTTAGATAGCTATTGAAATAAGGAAGTTTTTATAATAATTTGTACGCGTGCTACATTAATATTCTTTTGAAAAAACCTAATAGGTAAATTTCATAACTGATTTAAAAAAAAAATTACAAGTTTTTATTTTAAATGTTCACATGATCGAAATGTTTCCGGATATTTTTCATTCCAAACGGATATCTATAATATTGGACAAGTAATCCAGTAAAAAAAAATTTAAAAATGTCAAGTAGATTTTTCGGAAATTAACTTTTAAGACATTAAGATCTACTTTTTTGAGAAAAACAAAAAAATTGAAATATCTCAAAAACTATTGAGTCTTGCATAATGTATGTTAGGACTAGATTTACTCCTTAGCTCATGCCCCATCACATCTCCAAAGGAATGTATCGAATTACCAGTAACCCTGTATATATATATATATATATATATATATATATATGGTATAGTGGTGAGAGGTAATTGAATCCTCTCATGTGGTCTAATGCTACTATACACCAGACATCATAGATGTCTCCGTGGTGCATAGCGACTTGCCATTTTGCAAGTACCGAGAGCGGCGACCTTCAGCCCTTGGTGGACTTAACCTATATACTGTTATTATACATGATTTGCAGGAAACAACTACTCAGCGGGCAAATACCCCGACCTGCATTGAATTACACCTTACAAATCATGAAAAATTGGTAGCCAATGTCATTTGTCAACTCCCTGACCAGACACAGACCGGTTTCGAACTTATTAGTTCTCCTCAGTATGCCATAGGTCATGGAGCAGACAAATGACAGTGGCCAACCTGCTAGTCTTATACAGACTAATGTAAATGGTATAGTGGTGAGAGGTAATTGAATCCTCTCATGTGGTCTAATGCTACTATACACCAGACATCATAGATGTCTCCGTGGTGCATAGCGACTTGCCATTTTGCAAGTACCGAGAGCGGCGACCTTCAGCCCTTGGTGGACTTAACCTATATACTGTTATTATACATGATTTGCAGGAAACAACTACTCAGCGGGCAAATACCCCGACCTGCATTGAATTACACCTTACAAATCATGAAAAATTGGTAGCCAATGTCATTTGTCAACTCCCTGACCAGACATAGACCGGTTTCGAACTTATTAGTTCTCCTCAGTATGCCATAGGTCATGGAGCAGACAAATGACAGTGGCCAACCTGCTAGTCTTATACAGACTAATGTAAATGGTATAGTGGTATATATATATATATATATATATATATATATATATATATATATATATATATATATATATATATATATATATATATATATATATAAAATGCTATGTATTTGCATATTGGACGATTACGAAGATTGCATGTTTGTGTTATTTGCTGAATCAGGGTTTGAATTTGTTTATTTCCTTTAGATGGTTTTCAAAATTTATTTAAATTAGCTAAAGATCCCAAAGGTATGTGTTTTAGAATGTTAATATTTGTTTAGAGTTGTTTTAATAGTTTTAAAGTTTTTATTTGATGTCAACAGTAAGTTTGATACTGACATCTATGTTAGTAGTTATTAAGTTGTTGAAATAATTTCTGACATTTAAGTCATTATGACATTTCTTTTAAGTAGGAAATTTTATTTTTATAGTTAGTAAATGTTTTCCTGGAGAAATACAAGGAGGTTTAAGTTAGGTTATGTTTGGAATGAAATTAATCAAAATTCATATGGTGTTTTGCTTTGTTTATTTTGGATACTTTGATATTTAGTAAGATAGAACAATAAACAACAGATAAAAGAGAGGTGGTAAAATTGGAAAACAAATTAAAAAAAAGAACAAGTGAAAATTAGGGAGTGAAGAAGAAAAATAATAAACAAGAATTAATAATTTGAAATTGAATTGAAAGTCAGAAATTGTGGAGATCAGCGAAGAAGAGTAAAAGAGACTGTAAATAAGAAGGAGAGGTGTTATTTTGAATAGAAGTTGCAGAGGAGATAAGGACGAGATAAGGAATTAATGAAAGGAGAATTGTTGGATTTGGAAAGAGAAGAGTGTAGCTACGAAGAAGGAAGGTTTTTGTGTATTTAATTTTTGGACAAGGTTGTATATTAAAATTTAAATAGTGTATTAAACTTTCGAACCTGTTATAAAGCTAAATTATCTAAATATCAATGAAAATAAATTATTTATATCAGATTAAAAATTTTACTTTAATAAAATTTCATTTTAAATAGGAACTGAATTTGAACCTGCTCCTGAAGGGAAAGATAAGCTAGCCGGCCCATTAAATATTTTGACATACTTTCGGATCAAAAGGTAAGAGATTTTAATTTGATCTTTTGGTTTTTAAAGTTTTTTTTATCTATTGGAAATAAACAAGTTAAAGTTTGATTAGTACTGCAAATTATTAAGTTCATAAAAATAAAACAGCACATTTGGCGCCCAACGCGTGGCGATTGTAAAATTGTTGATTTGATAAAGTGTACAGTCTTGGTGAAAGTTTGTGAACTGTTGATTGTGATACATAGTTTTAAAATTCAATAACAATTTCATTTATTAAGGGTATATAAAGTATTAATTCTTAATTGTGTGGTATTTGTATGAAATTAAGATCAGGAAAACAAACAAAAATGGAGAATAAAAGTCATACACCAGAAACTTCTCGACAAGGTGATACATCCCAACAAACACAAAATGATGCTAAATTTATACAATTAATGAACATGATAGCGAACAGATTTGATGAAAACAAACAAGACATGAATAGTAAATTTGAAGAAAGCAAACAAGACATGAACAATAAATTTGAAGAAAGCAAACAAGACATGAACAATAAATTTGATGAAAATAACAAAAAAATGGACGAAAACAAACAAGACATGAATAATAAATTTGAAGAAAGCAAACAAGATATGAACGAAAAAATGGATGAGAACAATACGAAATTGGAGGGGTAGAGGATACTCAAGTAAGTTCAATGAACCTGCGGGCAATGCCGGCTGGAGCTTCAGCTCCTGGTAGGGCCACCCTTGCCGGTAAGGCCGTAGGGGAGAAACGAAAATGAGTCCAGGTAGGTGTCAAGCGCAACACATAGCTTCTACACCTACAAGATCATCGTGCGTGGTGAAGAACCACATCCGACTAGAGGTTACCCCGTTCTCGCAGAACACGATGGATCTATGGGAGTAAACCCTGAATAAATAATCCGAAATCTAAGGTGTTCACCGTGCTGAGGGATGGATGACTCAGCGTTAGTGAGTCGCAAACGGCTGCCTCCGAATACCTGGGGACCTTCGGAGTATAGACCCCCTCTGCGGTAAGGGAGCACTGCCGCAGTTGTACCCAGAACTTCCCGACTCGTGGGAACCATATGGAACCTCAAAACAATTCACCGGAGACTCCCACCTCCTTAAAAGTGAGAGAAACTGAGGTAAACTTCGTTGCTGGGTCTGCCTCTTTAGAGTTACAGCACACCGTGGATCGCAGTGGAGTGAGCGGCACTGTACCACGTTCTAATACCGCAAGGGAACTTTCCTCGAGAAAGTATATAGAGACCAGCTGGGGAACAGCTAAGCCTCGTTTCCTGGTCGTGAGAAGAAAGGAAGGAACTTTCGCTGCAGTTAGTCCCTTCCTAATTGATAAAGTTTTGTGTCAGTATGCAGGTTCAGTTAAAAATGTAAAAAAGATTAAGGATGGCCTATTAGTGGAAACAACCACTAATAAACAGTCAGAGAAATTAATGGATATGAAAACCTTTCACGACTTTGAAGTAGAGGTTTCACCTCACTAGTTTAAATTTCAACAAGGGTGTAATAACCTATAGAGACCTTCTGAACTGTTCGATAACAGAGATCACAGAACACCTTAAAAATCAAGGAGTAATAGACGCTAAGAGAATCACGGCAAAGAGAGAGGGTACTATTATTGAAACAGCATCAATTATACTTACTTTCAACAAAGATCTACCTGAGAAAATTAAAGCCGGCATCCATTCGCTGCATGTACAACCATTTATCCTCGCCCCAATTAGATGCTTTAAATGTCAAAAATTCGGACACACCTCAGCCCGATGTAAAAAAGAGCAAATCTGTGTATGTGGAATGACCTTACATGTGGGATCACCATGTCAAAATCCCATCACATGTATTCATTGCGGAGGTGAACATTCAGCCAGGGCAAAAAATTGTCCTATCTATAAAGAAGAAGCAGCGGTACAAAGAATAAAGACTCTGGAAAAAATTACTTTTACAGAAGCCAAAAAACGTGTCAGAAGCAGTATACCAAATATTGCTGTATCCTATGCTCAAGTAACAAAGTCCACTCCCAATCCTTCTTCTGGAGTGAAAGATATAATAAATCAGTTAATCCCAGAAATAACTAGAATTTGCTGTGACATTTTAGATAAACGCATATGTAATCCAAACAACGAACAAAGATCAGAAAGGTTCACGGAACCAAAAGTGAAGCCAAAAAACGTGTCAGAAGCAGTATACCAAATATTGCTGTATCCTATGCTCAAGTAACAAAGTCCACTCCCAATCCTTCTTCTGGAGTGAAAGATATAATAAATCAGTTAATCCCAGAAATAACTAGAATTTGCTGTGACATTTTAGATAAACGCATATGTAATCCAAACAACGAACAAAGATCAGAAAGGTTCACGGAACCAAAAGTGATTAAGAAAAAGGTTACGACTTTACCTGCACCCATAATCGCAGCTTCACCAATTGCGGGGGCTGCAGATGTATCTGCGGCTGTCCCTGTGACGGTCGCATCACCACCGGTACTTCCTCCTGAAAAAAGAAGGAGGATAGAGGATATTTCTGGGAAAGAAATATATTCGACGGACGAAGCAGACTCTGAAATGAGTCAAACTTCGTCAACAGGATCTAAAAAAAAAAACAGGGTTGGAAAAAGGGAAGGCCTAGGAAACCCAAGGGAAACAATACCATGTGATATTTTAACGTCAATTGTTTTATCTATACTTCAGTTTCATTTATTTATTTGTTTATTTAATTTATTTATTTATTTGTTTATTTATTTTTTATCTATTGTTATTCATATACATTTACTTGTCTGTCTAGTTATCAAATTTTGTTCGTCATAATTTCTGTTGTACATTCGTGTATATACATAATTTCCTGACTTTTAAATCTGTTTATTTTATTTAATTCTTGTTATACAATTCTACAGTTTTCCTCTTTATGTACCATAATATTATCCAATGGAATTGCAATGGTATTAAGAGCCATTATGCAGAACTAATGTAACGTTAAATTAGAATTCAATCATATATATTTGTATAAAATTTTAAGTTTATAAATAACTAAGGCTACAATTGGGTTTATTGAATGATTGCAGAGCAAGGATTATTTCTAGTAGGTATTCCTCTAACTTTGTTGACAGCATTAGGACAGAGTACCTAATTTTGTGTTGGTTAGGTATTGCTTGTTTGAGTAAAAGTAGTCTCGGAAACATTCTTGTTTTCGTTAAATTTTATTCAGGTAGCAATATACTTAGGTTACATTGTTTTGATGTGTTAGTAGTTGCTATAGGCTTATTGTACGTTAGCTTCTTCTGATGCAGGACAATCTCTCCGTTGTCTAACCTAAAACCAGTACAAACATTTAAGTAGTGGTTTTCACCGAGGGGTATATTATTGTATGACTTACTTTTTATTTGACGAGCTATTTAGATTGTTCTTTTTCCTTGCTAGATACTTTCAAATTCGGTTCCTGTAGAGGATGTAAACATCTTTTGGAATGCCGATATGTGTAGGCAAAAATACATATTTCAGAGGGTGCTGGCTGGAAAGCAATTTGGTTAGTCATTTGAAGGGTGGATAGTACCAATAATATTCACTTACTTGTACTTTGCAGGAAGGTTTTAGTTTTAAATAAATAAGCTTGGTGAATTCTCTGTTTATTCTTTTTCGTCAGCTGTCATATGTCATATTTCACTGGGGAAATGTGTTACCAACATTGATATAGGAAACTGCTCAGTCGTCATTTAATTTATTAATTCTAGGTTTATTTACTTTATGGACAATTATTGTTTAAAATGGTGATTTGCACTCATGGGATTTCTTTGTAATGTCTGTTTTAATATTTCCATGTCAAGAATTATTTTCTGTGTCGTTAAAATTTTAATTGTAAATATGCGCGCGTCTTTAGGAATTGTGGGTAATTTCGTAGGAGTTGTCAAATGGTGATTGGTGCTCGAAAACATGTGGCTGAGGAAAAAAACAACAAGTGGTTTCCGAGTTTCCGGATCCTTCGATTCAGCAGCGTGTCGTTTAGCCGATAAGACGAGATTTTCCTTTTGAATGCTTTTAGAGCAACCCATTCTGAGTTTTGGGGATTATACTGGAAGTCTTTAAATTTGGAAGTGCCGTTTGGTATGTTGAGCTGTTTGAAGCCGATTTTGTTGTGTGGAACTTCTAAATAGGCTTAGAAACGAAGCTATTGAATCCTTGTGTTTTTTTGTGTGCCCAGGCCATTTTGTTGGGTAAGCAAGTTTCGCCAAATTTCATAGAAATACCGAATTCTAAAACGCTATTTTATTTATAGGCAAATTTTGTACGGGTATTAAATCTACCCTAGGCTTTGATTTCTGTAAATTCCTGGTTTTGGGGAGTTACGATATTTTTTTTGGATGGACGTTTTTATGCTGGGAAGCCACGTGTTGAGTTGGACGGGACTTTTGCTGTTTTGGTTAAGGACATCAGTGGTACATATTGTTTTGGGACTGGAGTGGAGTCGGAGAGCCTTCTGCAGATATAATACAAGAGTTTCGAGTGAGGAACTGGGAATGCCGGTATCAGTTGTCACCCTTAAAGGCGTTGGAGGTGGGATAAGTACCTTTAGTATTTACCATGTATACGAATCATTATTTTCCTTATATCTATGATTTTTAATTATTTTATAAACGGCTATTTTATAAGCCTAGCTGGTATGGACAATAATAGTTCCCTACTAGTATGAATTACCTGTAAGTAACTGCGCAGTTATATATCCAGATGTTTTGATGATTATATGTATAATTTTTTTTTCTGTATTATGTGATGCATAAGGTTATATTGGAAAACTTATTTAGTTGGGTATATTGAAGGATGGCTCCCCCCTCTAACCTGTCTTATTTAAATTAGTTATTTTGTTAAATGTAACTTGGCTTAAAATATTCATTTTTCACTTAGAAAGGACATCAACAGTAAATCAGAATTAAATCAGAATTAATTAAAGATTAAATCAAAGTTAAATCAACATTACATCAGAATCAAATCAAAATCTAGTATATAATTTAATAATGTGTTAATTAGGAAAACATTGTCAGTAAAATCGAAAAGTTCATATATAATTTAAGAATTACAGTTAGAAAGTCGCCATCAATAATATTAAGAATTTTGTACATATAGGTATAATCTGGTAGTTCTTAATTTAAAAAGTCACCGGTAATCAGATTTTGTTAATAAATGTAGGAATTTTAACCTCGTTTTTTTTTCTCTCACCGTTGACTTAAGGTTGAAAATAAGTAACACTGAATTTGGTAATTTGTTTAGACAGTGTGTTTGACAATTCGCTTGAGGTTGGTATATTAAAATTACCTGGCGCTCACTATTTCACCTTGGCAAACTTTAGAAATCGTTAAAAAATAAACGAATCTCACCCTTGGAGTCTCCTGTTGGAGCTAGCTGACCTTAAGTTTTTTTTATTCGTCTTATTTTTAGACGTAAATTGAGTTTAACACGTAACAATTAAATTTGGCGCCTGGTTTGACGTAGCAAACATGTGGGGCCATTTTTTGATTTCATTTTGCCATAGTTTTTTTTTATATTTTCAAATAATTATATATATGATTTTGATTTGCTGTTGTGTAGATGTTGCATAAGGCCTTTAACATTTCGGTCCACATAGTATGTTGGTGGTGCCATTGCCAAAACAGTGACATTAAGAGTTTCCAATTTGAGGTAGCTCATCGTTAAACAATTCTGATAATCGTTAAGAAACTTACAGAATTTTTGTGGTTTTAATTGAAATTAAGTATACTAAAATATTATCTTTTTTTATATATTTGAGGAGATATTTTTACAGGTTGACCTTTTATTGATAAATTTGTGGTATTAGTAACAATTTTTTTTTCATTTTCTTCCATCCAACTTATTTGACTATCAAAGAGTACGTTACACCTGTTGCCTAATACTCTACGTGTTTATTTTTTTTAATTGCCTTCTACAGGGTGATCGCTGCTATATATATAAATTGTCATTTTCTTTTGCAACATTGGTAAGTTAATTTTTTTTTATAATGGCTTCGAAACTAGATTCTGGTCGATTAAGTAAGGGTGAATTAATTTATGAACTGAAAATTAGAGGATTGGAAGATGTTGGGACTGTGGAGCAAATGCGTGCAACTTTGAGAAGAATATTACGAATGGAACGTTCTGGAGACTCATTGACTTATCCGGAATACAATTTGAACAGTACCGAAGAAATTAAAATAGCTGAAAAGAAAATTCAAGAACTCGAAAATCTTATCAAAGAGCTGAGCACTGGAGAAGATAGTGGACCTTATAAGAAGATAGAAGCAAAACTTAGTCATATCTTAATGAGAGTGGATCGTGTCAAAGCAACTGAGGATGAGACAAGGAAGCAACGTAGTCAATTATTGGCTAAAATTTTGCAACTTCAGGCAACTTTAGGGCAAACAGTTAAAAAAGTTAAGACTGAACGAAACATTCTGGACTTAAGTATGCTAAATGTACACGAGGACAGTATAACTTCGAACGATAGCGATGCCGAAGATTTTATTGAACATAAACCACTAGGATCAAGCTCTACTCAAATTCATGCTACTGCTTCAACGGTTAAGTCAATTCCCGTGATTAAGTGGAATCTTACATTTTCTGGAAAACCTAAAGAAATGTCGGTTTTAGCATTTATTGAAAGAATAGAAGAATTAAGTGCTGCTAGACACGTGTCAAGTCAAACTCTTTTTGAGTCAGCAGCCGATTTATTTACAGGTCATGCATTGGTGTGGTTTAGGGCTAATCATTCGAAATTCTCTAACTGGAATAGTTTATGTAAGGGTTTAAAGGAACAGTTTCTTGAAAGAAATCATGATGAGAAGCTATTTCAACAAATTAAAGAACGTAAACAGCGAGAGGAGGAGTCGATTGGACTTTACTTTGCGTACATGAAAAATGCTTTTGCTAGATTATCTGTCAAAATTCCTGAGATGACACAGTTAAATATTTTACGAGAAAATGTCAAACCTTTCTTTCAAATTGCTATTGCACGTGAAGAACCAAGGTCACTTGATGAGCTGGAAGAAATGTGTGTGAAATTGGAACGGAGATGTTCGTCAATTGATGGATTTTCAACTGCACCTGTGAGGAAATGGGCAGTGGAACCCGATCTCATGTATATTGCTTCAGAACCTTCGACTAGTTCTTCTCCAACTGATTATACCGTAACAACGTCTCGAGGATCGACAGGTACTGCCACTCTTACTTGTTGGAATTGCCGTGCAAAAGGACACAGCTCACGTCAGTGTCGCCAACCAAGGAGAAAATATTGCTTTAAATGTGGAACTCCCAATGTTACCAAATACAATTGTCCAAAATGTAAAAATCAAATTTCGGGAAATGCGAATGCGAGCCATTAAGAGGTCGGTTAGTGGAGAACTCGTGTACGACCACCATTTCGACAGTTTCGGTGGATGAAAACTTCTTTCAACATAAAGTTATTTTAGACTATATTTTAAGCCATGCTGAGAACGATCAAAGACCATATCTGGAAGTATCAATTTTAGGGAAGAAAATGTTAGGTTTGTTGTACAGTGGAGCAACTCGGACCATAATTGGAAGAAAAGGTTGGAAAATATTACAAAGTTTAAATTTAACATTTAACACGGAAGATTCACCTATTTGTAGATTAGCAGATGGAAGTAAACTCCCGGGTAATAGATCCGTTTTAGTACCAATAGAACTCATGGGAAAAGTGAAGCTTATGAATGTACTAATAGTACCGGATTTAGATCGCGTTCTTATACTTGGGTATGATTTTTGGAAAAAAATGGAAATAATCCCGGACTTAAACAGAGACGTGTGGAAATTTTCGACTCAAGAAGAAGAAATTTTTGAATTGAACACTATAGAGGTTGATTTAAGTACTGAACAAAAACAAGTTTTCGACGAATTTATAGAACAGAAGTTTATGTTAATGGGAAATTCTGTAGGATGTACTCATTTAATAGAACATGAAATTATTGTGGATTCCCCTCCGATTAAACAAAGGTATTATCCTGTTTCACCGGTTGTACAACGTCAAATCAATGAAGAACTAGAGAAATTATTAGAATTGGACATCGTTGAACCATCTACTAATGCTTGGTCTTCACCAATCATTTTAGTATCCAAGAAAGAAGGGGGATATAGATTTTGTGTTGACTTTCGGAAATTAAATCAAGTGACGAAGAAAGATGCTTATCCTTTACCATATGTATCGACTATTCTGGATCGTTTGAAAGGAGCCCGCTATCTTAGCAGCTTGGATATCAAGTCAGCATATTATCAGATACCTTTAAAATCTAACAGTCGTGAATATACTGCATTTACCATACCTGGTAAAGGTTTATTTCATTTTAAAAGATTATGTTTTGGATTGACCAATGCACCAGCTTGTTGGCAACGATTGATAGATAGAGTTTTGGGGGCGGATTTAGAAGAAAATGTTTTTGTCTACTTGAACGACATAATTGTAATATCTTCATCTTTTGAGAAGCATATGGAAATTTTAGAGAAAGTGTTCTCTAGACTGATAATGGCTGGATTGATTCTAAATCGAGAAAAGTGCAAATTTTTTAGGTCTGAATTAAAATATCTAGGGTATGTTATCGACAATAAGGAAGGATTGCGAGTAGACCCGGACAAAGTACAAGCTACTTTGAATATACCTACTCCCACTTGTGTTCGAGATGTTAGGAGCTTTCTAGAAATGGCCTCATGGTACAGGAGGTTCATCGAAAATTTCTCTTCTATTAGTGCACCTTTGACAAATTTGTTAAAGAAAAGACAAAAATTTTTATGGACTTCTCCTTGTGAAGAATCTTTTCGAAAATTGAAAGAGTGTTTAATCTCAGCACCTATACTGACTACCCCAGATTTTACCAAACCTTTTAATGTGAAAACGGATGCTAGTGGATATGGACTAGGAGCTGTTTTGACGCAGATGATTGACGGCCATGAACGAGTCATTTGTTACGTAAGTCGATCTTTGACGAAGCAAGAAAAAGCATATAGTACGACTGAAAGGGAGCTTTTGGCGGTGCTTCATGCGCTGGACAAGCTGAGACCATATCTAGAAGGGGCTACGTTCACCGTAGAAACGGATCACCATAGCTTAGTATGGTTGGACAATATTAAAAATCCACATGGTAGATTATGTAGATGGGCTGTGAAATTACAACAATACAATTTCAAGGTGATTCATCGAAAAGGTAAAGATCACGTGGTACCTGACGTACTTTCAAGAGCAGTTCCGAATATAGATTATATCACCGATGAAAATTCGGCTTTGAATACTTTTGGCTATGATTTCAAGGACATAACAGACCGATGGTACTCAAGAATGTTAGCAAATGCTACCACGAATCCTTTGTCTTATCCAAAATGGAGAGTACAAGATAAATATCTTTTTAAATATGTGCAATGTAAAGTTCCTGAGCATTCCGAAGAATCAGAGCACTGGAAATTGGTTGTACCTAAGGATTACCGTCAAGATATTCTCAAAGAATTACATGATAGTCCTACTTGGTCACATCCAGGAATATTCAAAACCTATGAAAAACTATGGGCAAAAATACATATTTCAGAGGGTGCTGGCTGGAAAGCAATTTGGTTAGTCATTTGAAGGGTGGATAATACCAATAATATTCACTTATTTGTACTTTGCAGGAAGGTTTTAGTTTTAAATAAATAAGCTTGGTGAATTCTCTGTTCATTCTTTTTCGTCAGCTATCATATGTCATATTTCACTGGGGAAATGTGTTACCAACATTGATATAGGAAACTGCTCAGTTGTCATTTAATTTATTAACTCTAGGTTTATTTACTTTATGGACAATTATTGTTTAAAATGGTGATTTGCACTCATGGGATTTCTTTGTAATGTCTGTTTTAATATTTCCATGTCAAGAATTATTTTCTGTGTCGTTAAAATTTTAATTGTAAATATGCGCGCGTCTTTCGGAATTGTGGGTAATTTTGTAGGAGTTGTCAAATGGTGATTGGTGCTCGAAAACATGTGGCTGAGGAAAAAACAACAAGTGGTTTCCGAGTTTCCGGATCCTTCGATTCAGCAGCGTGTCGTTTAGCCGATAAGACGAGATTTTCCTTTTGAATGCTTTTAGAGCAACCCATTCTGAGTTTTGGGGATTATACTGGAAGTCTTTAAATTTGGAAGTGCCGTTTGGTATGTTGAGCTGTTTGAAGCCGATTTTGTTGTGTGGAACTTCTAAATAGGCTTAGAAACGAAGCTATTGAATCCTTGTGTTTTTTTTGTGCCCAGGCCATTTTGTTGGGTAAGCAAGTTTCGCCAAATTTCATAGAAATACCGAATTCTAAAACGCTATTTTATTTATAGGCAAATTTTGTACGGGTATTAAATCTACCCTAGGCTTTGATTTCTGTAAATTCCTGGTTTTGGGGAGTTACGATATTTTTTTTTGGATGGACGTTTTTATGCTGGGAAGCCACGTGTTGATTTGGACGGGACTTTTGCTGTTTTGGTTAAGGACATCAGTGGTACATATTGTTTTGGGACTGGAGTGGAGTCGGAGAGCCTTCTGCAGATATAATACAGGAGTTTCGAGTGAGGAACTGGGAATGCCGGTATCAGTTGTCACCCTTAAAGGCGTTGGAGGTGGGATAAGTACCTTTAGTATTTACCATGTATACGAATCATTATTTTCCTTATATCTATGATTTTTAATTACTTTATAAACGGCCATTTTATAAGCCTAGCTGGTATGGACAATAATAGTTCCCTACTAGTATGAATTACCTGTAAGTAACTGCGCAGTTATATATCCAGATGTTTTGATGATTATATGTATAATTTTTTTTTCTGTATTATGTGATGCATAAGGTCATATTGGAAAACTTATTTAGTTGGGTATATTGAAGGATGGCTCCCCCCTCTAACCTGTCTTATTTAAATTAGTTATTTTGTTAAATGTAACTTGGCCTAAAATATTCATTTTTCACTTAGAAAGGACATCAACAGTAAATCAGAATTAAATCAGAATTAATTAAAAATTAAATCAAAGTTAAATCAACATTACATCAGAATCAAATCAAAATCTAGTATATAATTTAATAATGTGTTAATTAGGAAAACACTGTCAGTAAAATCGAAAAGTTCATATATAATTTAAGAATTACAGTTAGAAAGTCGCCATCAATAATATTAAGAATTTTGTACATATAGGTATAATCTGGTAGTTCTTAATTTAAAAAGTCACCGGTAATCAGATTTTATTAATAAATGTAGGAATTTTAACCTCGTTTTTTTTTTCTCTCACCGTTGACTTAAGGTTGAAAATAAGTAACACTGAATTTGGTAATTTGTTTAGACAGTGTGTTTGACAATTCGCTTGAGGTTGGTATATTAAAATTACCTGGCGCTCACTATTTCACCTTGGCAAACTTTAGGAATCGTTAAAAAATAAACGAATCTCACCCCTGGAGTCTCCTGTTGGAGCTAGCTGACCTTAAGTTTTTTTTATTCGTCTTATTTTTAGACTTTTAGTCGTAAATTGAGTTTAACACGTAACACTAAGGACTATGTTGATGAAACATACTCCTTTCTGCATATGCATCCAAGAGACTCACCTAAAGCCAGGAGAACTAATGAATATAAAAGGGTATACTTCATTTAGAAAAGATGTGATACCTAATCAACGGAGTAGAGGAGGAGTGGCTATTTTTGTAGAAGAAAAAACTGTGACAAAATCTATTCCAGTGCAATCTAGATTGCAAGATGTAGCTATACAAGTTCATTTTCCTATTAAAGCAACCATCTGTAATATTTATTTACCGGATAGTAACTGGAGAACTGCAGATCTAATAGCCGTAAGTTCACAGCTCCCCCAACCTCTGTTAATCTTAGGGGACTTCAACGCTCATAACCCAATCTGGGGATCATTGTCATTAAGTGGTCCCGGAAAACTCGTAGAGGACTTTGTGGAGGAGGCGGATCTGGTAGTATTGAATACTGGAGAGGGCACGTATGTAAATACTAGATCCAAAAATTTCACCGCTATAGACCTTTCTATATGCTCTCCATCAATAGCTCCTCAAGTAAATTGGCACACACTAAGCGAAGAAATATACTCCGATCATGTTCCTATACAAATAACCACATCAGTACAACCACCTGAAAAGTTACCCCGAAATTGGTGTATAAAACGGGCAAACTGGGAAAAA
The DNA here is from genome assembly GCA_963675555.1 of Leptura quadrifasciata. NCBI lineage: Eukaryota > Metazoa > Arthropoda > Insecta > Coleoptera > Cerambycidae > Leptura > Leptura quadrifasciata. Next base: position 84,489,921 of record OY776676.1, read on the forward strand.
TTTGCGGAAGAGATAAATCTACCAGAGGTTGGAGATAATATTGAGACAGCTGTTGATGAAATTACCTCTTCCATTATAGATGCAGCAAATAATAATATTCCAAAATCCAACGGAACCCCAGGAAAAAAGAATATACCATGGTGAAACGAGGACACCCAAAAAGCTGTGACAGAAAAGAAAAAAGCCTTAAATATATTTAAGAGATATCCTACAGAACAGAACATGATTAATTTCAAGAGATCCAGAGCAAAGGCACGCAGAGTGATAAAAGTAGCAAAACAAAACACCTGGCAAGACTATGTCTCTTCAATCACCTCTGAGACTCCTGCAGTGGAAGTATGGCGCAAAATAAGAGCCATATCTGGTAATAAAGCTTACTACAAACTTCAGGCGTTAAAATCAGGTGAAGAGTTAATAAGCGATGACTTAGAAATGGCCCAATTAGTGGCACAAGAATTCCAGTCTGTAAGTAATGATGAAAACCTTTCCGAAAATTTTCTACGGATTAAAGAAACATCAGAAATGAAAATAAATTTTGAGGAAGATTTCAGCTCATATTATAACCAGCCATTTAAAATAGAAGAGCTAGAGAGTGCACTCCAAAATCTGGGACACTCAGCACCAGGCCCTGATATCACATTATACGAGATGCTACGACAACTTCCACTGGAAGCAAAAAGAAGGATATTGGATTTATATAATAAAATATGGCAGAGTGGAAAATATCCAAAACAATGGCGAGAGGCTATAATAATTCCTATTCTCAAGCAAGGCAAGAATCAATTATTACCGACTAACTATCGCCCAATATCCCTAACTTGTTGCGTAGGGAAAGTTTTAGAAAAAATTGTGAACAATCGCTTAATATGAGTACTAGAAAAACATTCTCATTTATCCGAGTATCAGATGGGATTTCGTAAGAACAGATCGACATTAGATTCATTAGCGATCTTAGAACATGCCATCCAGGATAGTTTCTTAACCAGATCTCACTTAGTTGCAATTTTCTTTGACTTGGAAAAGGCTTATGATAGAACCTGGAGACATGGAATTCTGCAGAAGTTACAAGAATGGGGAATTAAAGGAAACATAGCAAAATTCATCCGAAGCTTTCTCACAGATAGGAGTTTTAAAGTCCGCATAAGAGATACACTGTCTGAAGCCTATTCCACCGCTAACGGAATCCCCCAAGGATCTACCCTTAGCGTTACACTGTTTGGCATAGCAGTAAATGATCTGATCACTTCAATCCCTGAACGCCTTGGCAAAAGCATGTATGTAGACGGTTTAGCAATTTTCTGCTCAGGCGACTCTATGGCAGAGATTACACAGAACATGCAGGAAGGCATTAACACTCTGGTAGAGGTAGCAGATAATAATGGTTTTCGTCTCTCAGAGAGCAAAACAACCTGTATGCATTTCTGTAGAAAACGTACAGAACATAATAAACCCATCCTTTACCTTAATGAATCTCAAATAGAAGTAAAATCTTCCATCAAATTCTTAGGAATTATTTTCGATTCCAAACTAACCTGGGTACAACATATAGAAGATCTAGCAAATAGATGTAAAAAATCCCTCAACATATTGAGATGATTATCCCATTTAAGTTGGGGGGCAGACAGAGAGACTCTACTCTCGATATATAAATCATTAATACGTTCTAAGATGGATTATGGTTCTGCTATATATTCTTCTGCCCGCAAAAGTAGACTAAAAATATTAGAAACCATACAATGCACAGGAATACGATTAGCAATAGGCGCATTCAGAACTAGTCCTCTAGAGGCTCTATGTTGCGAAGCTGGAATCAGCCCACTAAAATTCAGACGAAGTAAAATGATGCTCAACTACGCAATTTCAAAACGATCCCAACCATTTCACCCGAATTACGTATCTTTCACGAACGAACAACTCTTAGACCAATATAAAGACAGACCATCCGTCACCAGGCCCCTACATATACGAGCACAGGAGATATGTGAGATATTAGATATTTCTCTACCAAGAACCCTACCACTGGGTTTCTGTGAGGTACCGCCATGGACAATTATAATACCGGAATGTCTACTTGAATGTACAATCCACCCAAAGGGAGAAATTAGCCCATTTGTATTAAAAGCAAAATTTTACGATATATTAAACAAATATCCACAGTCGCAAGTGATTTACACTGATGGATCCAAAATAGAAGAAGGAGTGGGATGCGCATTTGTAAAACTAGGAGAAACACCGCATTCATGATCTCTACCTCCTTCGGCTAGCATATTCACAGCCGAGTTATATGCAATATGGCAATCTTTGCTGTACTGCGAACATTCTGACAGTAGGGAATTTCTAATTTGCACCGACTCACTTAGTGCAATCCAAGCCATAAAAAATCCCTTCACTTGGGATCCCATGGTACAACAGGAATTAGCGTTAGTACATCATCTAAATCAGTCAGGGAAATTTATCCGCTTTATCTGGACTCCAGCACATATCGGCATTCGCGGAAACGAAATAGCCGATTCGGAAGCACGTAATGCAGCCGCCAGTGGTTATCAAGAAGATATTGCAATACAACCGGACGACCTGAAAATCGCAATAGATAATCATTTTAAAAATGCATGGCAACAAGAATGGGATCGATCAGAAACGCAATTAAGGAGAATTAAACCTAAAGTAACAGAATGGCATACTCCAATTAAATTATCAAGAAAACAATCAATTGTTCTCACTCGAATTAGAATAGGTCATACACGCTTAACATCGCTGCACCTTCTAAGCGGAGAGAGAAGACCAATATGTACCATCTGCAACACATTAATGACCATTAATCACGCTATTCAGGAATGCCCGTATTTCAGTGAAACTAGAGAACGTCTAAATATTTCAGACACATTAGAAGAAAGTATGTCAAATGAAACACATGCTATTCAGATGACCTTACTATTCTTAAAGGACACAAATATGTTTAATAAAATATAATATTTCATTTGGAAAACATGCATAGAACAAGTTGTTGCCTCAGGCCCTTTACACCTTGGTAATAAATATATATCCAATATAAGGATACACTAATAGGGCTAATGGCCGGAGTAGTCGATGCCCTTAAATAAAAAAATAAAAAATAAAAAAATAGGAAATTGGAAACGAGCATAGTAGAGTTACACAATAAAGTGGACGAGAAAATTAATAAAGTAGAAGAAAAGGTAGAAAAGGTTTATGAAGAGATAAGTGAATTTAAAAAAGAAGTAAGAGTAGAAGTAGAATATGTTATAGTAGATGGTATGAATGAAATAGATATACGCATGAAAAAACAAGAAGATATAATCAGAACACAATTAAAAGAACAGGATGGTAAGATCGAACAGAATACGAAGATATTGAAGGACACATACACACCTATATTTAACACGTATGCTACACAACATCATACACTGGTAAATCATTTCTATGATGATTCCAGAATCCACCCAAATGTATTTTTAGAACGTTTAAGGCAATATCTAAAATCTATAAATTTAAATTTTAATTTAAAACATGAAATTCAAAATTCGTTAAAAGGTGAAGCCGAAATTTGGTATCAAATTTTAGAATCTGAATTTGAAACTTTAGAAGAATTTGAAAAGTTATTATTAAAAAAGTATTGGTCTGAACATTGCCAGAAAAAAATTCGTTTCAATTTATTTAATGGAAAATATTCAGAAAATAGTGGTATGTCTAGGGAAAATTATGTCATGCGTAAAATGTATAATATTAAATTCTTAGAGCCAAACTTGACAGAAAATGAAATGATTAAATATCTAGCAAGACATTTTTCTGATGACATCCACCAAGTAATCATTACACAATGCATTACGACATTAGATGGTTTGAATGAGTGCTCGAGAGTGATTGATGATCTACATATGGGATGGAATAAAAATTATAAATCATTTAATAGAAAAACATATAACCAAACAGATGGTAATGACCAAAATTTCAACAGACAAAATTATTATGCAAATAGACAACAAAGTGGGTATAATAATAATTATCAAAAAAATTATGACAGAAATTTTAATCAAAATAAAGGTAGAGATTATGACGAAAATAGGAGGTACAACGGTAATGATAATTATAATAAAGAACAGAATAGGTATGATAATAAACGTGATTCAGTAAGATATGCACAGGTAAACAATACAAATGTCAGATCTGATTAACAGAATGACATGAATAAAATTAAGACGATAGCAGAGGTAAATTCACATTTTCCAAGGGAAAATTTTTAGATAGGGAAGTTTTAATTGGGATGACGACATATGGACATATGCGAGGATTTATAGGTATTGAGAATGAATCAAATTTAGATAATAATAGAATTAGTAATTTACCAATCATCAACATTAAAGTTAATGAAATAAATTTAAAAGCATTGATTGATACGGGATCAGAAATCAGTTTAATAAATGGAAAGATAATAGATAGTAAAAAAGAGTTATATCAAAAAAATTGTACTAAGATTTCAAAAATTAAATTAGTAAATGCAAATGGTAAGAAATTCACAGAATGCAATAAAATCGTAAATTTAGATTTTGAAGTAAAAGAGATATGTTTTAGAGGCGAGTTTGTAATTGTTGACAATTTGAGTTTTGATGTCATAATTGGTGAAGATATTTTATCACTACTTAAGGCAAAAATAGATTTTGGGGAAAAGTTCCTAGTTTTAAAAGGTACTGCGGTGAAAATATTTAATAAAAATGAGTTAAACATAGTGGGTTATATAGGTAATTATAATAATAATAATTTAAATGATTTAAATGATGGAAACTATAAGCCTACATGTGAAATGAATAATTATAAAATACCTAAAAGATTGGAGATAAATTATCCTACTAAATATGAAAATCTAGTAAGAAAATTGTTACAAAATTATATGTCGTTAATAAATTACAAACCGAGAATAGCTAAAAGTTATGTACACAAGTTGATAGTAGATGAAAGTAAACTCAAAATATTTGGAAAAAGAAAACACAAAAACTTCAAGACGAGGAAGAAATTTTGCACTGGAAATAATTGGAACAGGAGCAATAAGAAAAATACGGAAAGGGATATGAATAGGGAATTTTATACGGAATTATACACTATATACAAACACGGATCTATTAACAAAGATAATTTGGATGTGTGGGATATAATGAAAAATATACTAGTGATAAATAAGCGTGAATATAAATTTGAAATAATATGTAATGACGTAGTAAAGGGTAATGTAAATAAAGATCGTTGTAATTTGATATTTGAGAGCAATGGCAATGGAGACGAGTTGGTCATTATGCCTACCCTCAGCATTTGATGTTATATTGTGCAGAGATATTTTGTTTGGACCAAGGGAAATGTAGTTTTAAGTGCAGAATAAATAAATAATGAATTATATAAAACGGTCAAGAGTTACCGGAACATATATGAAAATAAGTATGATTATAAATGATAAATGAAAATGTAATACGTGCGGGGACGAGTCAGTTCTCCAAAGATATATGAATGGTGAAGTTACCACATATGGTCAATTTTAATTTTAAAATACCCAAGGTCCAAACAAAATGTTTATTCTCATTATGATACTCGTGTGCGGGAGTTGACATGGATATTCGGACGAATTTCACGAGTTTAATGATATAAAATTTAACAATATTATAATTAAAGTTATTAATTGCATTCCAGTTAAGTCAAATTATTATTATAAAACGCATTACAAAAAACTCACAAAGGTATATCCCACAAAGAGACGTAATACAAATACGGTTTGTAGAATACTTTCTAAATATTTTAAAACTGTAGGCACTCCTAGAAAAATTTTAGCTGACAATGTGACATATTTTGACAACGACAGATTAAAGAAATATTTGACAAATTAAAACACACAAAGAAAACAACAAAACTGATGATAAATACAGTATTTTGCAAATACGGCATAATTGAATAAAATTAAACAGTTTTACATAAGTAAAAGCTTATAATTTGGGGAGGGAAAATGCTATGTATTTGCATATTGGACGATTACGAAGATTGCATGTTTGTGTTATTTGCTGAATCAGGGTTTGAATTTGTTTATTTCCTTTAGATGGTTTTCAAATATTATTTAAATTAGCTAAAGATCCGAAAGGTATGTGTTTTAGAATGTTAATATTTGTTTAGAGTTGTTTTAATAGTTTTAAAGTTTTTATTTGATGTCAACAGTAAGTTTGATACTGACATCTATGTTAGTAGTTATTAAGTTGTTGTTGAAATAATTTCTGACATTTAAGTCATTATGACATTTCTTTTAAGTAGGAAATTTTATTTTTATAGTTAGTAAATATTTTCCTGGAGAAATACAAGGAGGTTTAAGTTAGGTTATGTTTGGAATGAAATAAATCAAAATTCATATGGTGTTTTGTTTTGTTTATTTTGGTTACTTTGATATTTAGTAAGATAGAACAATAAACAACAGATAAAAGAGAGGTTGTAAAATTGGAAAACAAATTTAAAAAAAAAGAACAAATGAAAATTAGGGAGTGAAGAAGAAAAATAATAAACAAGAATTAATAATTTGAAATTGAATTGAAAGTCAGAAATTGTGGAGATCAGCGAAGAAGAGTAAAAGAGACTGTAAATAAGAAGGAAGAGGTGTTATTGTGAATAGAAGTTGCAGAGGAGATAAGGACGAGATAAGGAATTAATGAAAGGAGAATTGTTGGATTTGGAAAGAGAAGAGTGTAGCTACGAGGAAGGAAGGTTCTTGTGTATTTAATTTTTGGACAAGGTTGTATATTAAAATTTAAATAGTGCATTAAACTTTCGAACCTGTTATAAAGCTAAATTATCTAAATATCAAAGAAAATAAATTATTTATATCAGATTAAAAATTTTACTTTAATAAAATTTCATTTTAAATAGGAACTGAATTTGAACCTGCTCCTGAAGGAAAAGATAAGCTAGCCGGCCCATTAAATATTTTGACATACTTTCGGATCAAAAGGTAAGAGATTTTAATTTGATCTTTTGGTTTTTAAAGTTTTTTTTATCTATTGGAAATAAGCAAGTTAAAGTTTGATTAGTACTGCAAATTATTAAGTTCAATAAAAATAGAACAGCACAATATATATATATATATATATGATATTACATATGATTTGCAGGAAACAACTACTCAGCGGGCAAATACCCCGACCTGCATTGGATTATACCTTACAAATCATGAATGGTAGCCAATGTCATTTGTCAATTCCCCGATATATATATATATATATATATATATATATATATATATATATATATATATGTCGTAACCAAAATAGAGTTCTCTAAAAAAGTTCGACAACCTAAATAAATATTCTAAGCTATATAAAAAGAAGGGGGTTCAGTCATATAAAGGGGGCATGCTGTCATTTATTCCTCAGGGGTATGTATTTGAATGGCTTCTCCATTTATTCTCACAAGATTCTGGGTGAAGTCCAGCTGGGCATTGTTTGTTTTGATAAAATTCGTCCCAAGTATAATGGGATTCACTAGGTTTGGCATCACGATAAACTGGGTAGGAATATTCTGCGTTCCAACTCCTAGAATGATTCTCGCTGTTCCGATCGATGGGGGCGTGCTGCCTCCACATGCAGTATTTATACTAACGTTTACTATCGCATCTAGCCCTAGTCCCAATTCGGGGACTACCTTCTCGCTGATTAAATTCATTGTGGCGCCTATATCCACTACAGCCCACATTAGATGATTATTTATCCAAATTGCTACTTCTGGTGAAAATTCTAAATAGGTTTGCCTGTATATGCTATTATCATTCGGAGGTCTAGACACGTTTTTGGTCACTGGGTCGAACGATGAATGCTGCTCCTCCCGCTGGACGTGCTTACTTATATATGAAAGCGGCGGAGGTGCAAAATAATTTGAAATAGAGACCTCATCCGGGTCTCTTCTTGCGCGAAAATCAGAGCTTAATTTTCACCTATTTCGTGGATTTTCTAAGTTTTTTAAATCGAATTTGGAAAGTTCTTTTTTATGGTTAGTTACTAGGGTTACAGTTCTAACTACTAGATTTTTTCGTAATTTTCCTCGAACGGGATCACATCTAAATTAGGTGTTGTCTCTAATTCTATTGGTAAATTTTGGTTTAACTGGAGTGTTGGGATTGAATCCTCCCTGCCCTTGTTAGTGCTTTCGTTCTTCTCTGTGACTATATTAATATAAGGTTCCTGGCCTTTGTCCTGTCGTGGGTGGTTGTCAGTTGTGTGTGAATTTTGAGGGGAACTTCGCTCCCAATGGTTTCCATTGCAGAAACACCATGGGCGCGACGGCAAATTGCTTAGTTGAGGGTAATTTATGTTAGCTCGAGCGACAGATGCCTCGCGGCAACATCTATTGGCTTTTTTGCTTGGGATCGTCGCTGTTGCGCTCACGCCGTGTGGTCTATATCACGATATAGACCACACAGCGTGAGCCGTGATACACGTATCAGTTTGTCGCTGTGGCTTGAGCGCTGTCGCCGTTGCATTCGCGGTGGCTTCTCCGTGTTGGGTGTTGGTTTCTCTGGGTACTCTGTACGTCGTTGGCGGTGCATTTACTATAGGTCGCCTATATTCAGCGTGAATTTCTCTCAGTGTCCTGTACGTCGTTGGCGGTGTATTTACAGTTTGTTGTCCGAGGTTTATATTATTTCGTCGCTGTGGTGGGAACATTGTTGTTTGTATATATTCTGTCGTCTCTCAGGGGTATAATTTAGTGTCTATTCAATTTCGATTGCTATTTCTAACAATTCGTCGATGTTATTGAAATCTTCGTATTTTATTTTCTCCTTTATCTCGGGGAGCAGTTATCTATGTATTAATCGAGCCTTTTCGAGGGGTGGCCTGAATTGATCTATCCTATCAAATTTTGTAGATATGAATAGAGCGACGTGTTCTCCTTTTTCTTGCGTCGTTGTTGTAGTAGCATTTCCGCGGCAGCCCTTTTTGCTGTTGACTCGTAGGTCTGCCGGAGACGGGTTTTAAATGTGTCGTAATTATGTGTTAAAGTCTTGTAAAGTTCCCACCAAGCCTGGGCTTGTCCTCTGAGTTGGGAAGTGCATAATACTAATTTATCTGACTCGTCGGTTATTCCCCTGACTTGCAAAAAGTCACTAGTCAGGCGGGCGAGAGGGCTTGCGGAAAATAAACTGTTCCGCCAAAATCCCTCGCGCCCTTTTCAACCGCCTCCGCGTGTTGTAGACAATCCGCTGACTGCAGATCAGGTGGAAAACTTCTGGAAAATGCTGTACGAGGAGAGACTTCAACCGAGACTCTCCGGCCCTTGCACACTTTGAAGCCTTTTGTCAAAGGTTTCAACAACCACAGGGAGTGTGCCAACCAAGAACCCCAGAAGAGGTTCGTAGGGCTCTTGATGGCTCTAAGGACTTTGCTGCTCCAAGTCCCGATTGGATATATAACTTTTGCTGGAAAATGTTATCGAGCACCCACGACCATTTGGCCAGAATTTTTAATTCCTGGTTGAAAGGGGAGCAGCAAATTCCTTCTTGGGTTGTTGAGGGGCGGAGAGTGCTGATTCCCAAGAATGGAGATTTGTCTAACCCAAAGAACTACAGACCGATAACCTGTTTAAACGCATGTTACAAGGTGTTTACACGCAATTTGTGCATGCTGGTGCTCCACGCAGTTGAACCGGTTCACGAACGGATATATGAGCGAGCAACGGGGGTCGAAGAGAGGTGTCGCTGGCTGCAAGGAGAACCTGCTGATAGACAGATGTGTCACATAGGACTCCATGCAGTATAAGCGGAACCTCTCTATGGCCTGGATCGATTACCGCAAGGCATTTGACATGACATCGCATGAGCTCATTGTTCACTTGCCCCGATGTCTTATAGTACCCGGTCCCGTAGTGAGATGTATTGAAGAAATGATGCCGCTCTGGAGGACTCGCTTTACCATAACATCGGGTAACGATAGAGTCCAAACAGTGTCGGTAACATTCAGAAGAGAAGTATTTCAGGGAGATTCCCTCAGCCCCCTTCTGTTTTGCATCTCACTACTGCCATTATCCGTCTCGCTCCGGAAAACCCGTGGCTACAACTGCGGTACCCCAGGCGACAGGAGGCATAAATAAGGTCACCCATCTATTTTATATGGATGACCTTAAACTTTATGCCCTTAGGGTGGTACAGGAGTACACGCAGGCTGTCGGTATGCAATTCGGGTTGAATAAATGCGCACTGATCCATCTCAAGAGAGGACGATGCGGTGACTACGGAGAGGACGCGCAGCTCGTGGACGGAAGTATCTTACACCATCTAGATGCCGGAGAGTCGTACACTTAACTTGGGTGTCGAGTAACGCTCCACCCAAGAAGTGAGTGTAGTGAAAAATGCTCTCCGCGGCAAGTATCAGCACCTACTCCGACAGATCTGGTCTTCAGAACTGTCGGAGAAGAACAAGATGACTGCTACAAATATGCTTGCCGTTCCGATCCTTCTCTACTCTTTCCGAGTAGTGAAATGGACTAGAGAAGAGCTGCGTCAACTCGATGTAGTCATCCGCAAGAAGATGTGTCTCAATAGGAGCTTGCTTCCTAAATCGTCCGTTCCACGGTTATATCTCCCACGACATCGGGGAGGCCGTGGACTCTTGAGCTTGGAGAGTGTCCATAGCAGGATGGTTCTGGATGGAGCATGTAAGGTCATCAGGAGTTCTGATCCCCTCCTCTGCATGGTCCGAAATCATGAAAATGCAGAGGTAGGAGCTTTTCTCTTTAAGGCAGCACGGAGAGCAGCCGATGAACTTGGTCTCATCTTCGACGTCGAGCGGGTAAACCACGACTCTGTCACCGAGTTGGAACCCGTTCGATTAAAAGTCCACATTAGAGTTGCAGAACCTAACATCCTTCTGCAGCTCCATAAGGATAAGCCATTGCACGGAGTCTTCTATAAAAATATAGAAGACCTCGGCTTCTCCAAAAGGCTGACCTTCGCCTTTTTAAGGTCAGCCGGGCTGAAGTCTGAGACCGAGGGATTCATAATGGCTTGCCGAGATGGAACATTTAACACCCTCGTCTATCGACGTTGCGTTATGGGTATTGAGGTCCCTGATGTCAGCTGCAGGGCCTGCCGCAGGGCGCCGAAGACTTATGCACTTACTGTCGGCTTGCCCAGCATACGCAGTCTCGGGCTATATTCACAGACACGACGCAGCATTACGAGTACTTTACTATCATCTAAGGCACTCGTATGGGATAGACGAAACACCAGTGCTGCCTTACGCTCCGGGGGATATTGAGTCCGTTGTCGGGAATGAGAAGTGTCTAATTTATTGGAACTACTCATCTCCCACCGTCAGGCAAATACAAGCCAACAAGCCTGACATAGTAATCCTCGACCTCCAACTCAAGACAATGTATGTCGTGGAATTCTCAGCCCCCGCTGAGAGCAACATTGTCTTGAAAGATGAGGAAAAACGGACAAAATATCGAGATTTGCTCTTCGAGCTCCGCAGGCTTTATCCAGGCCATTCTGTCAAAATACTGGTACTGATTATAGGAGCCCTCGGTGGAATGAGACAGACGCTGCTTTCGGAACTAAAGATCATACCGGCATGCCGAGATTCGGCAGAGATCTTAGCCGGCAGAATGCAGAAGGCTATCATCTTTGGTTCATTACGTCTACTCAGGGCACACGATTCGCGGACCCGGTAGTCACTCACCTCACGGGCGTGGGGAGTGGCTATTTGTATTTATTACCAGCTCCCCTCTGTGAGGGACGGAGCCACAGAGTAGGGTGACTGGCTTTTTGTAAAAAAAAAAATAACTGGTTCACTCATGAATATGGAGAGAAATAGAAGAAATGACATAAAGCCGCTGCCTGGGGAGCGCCAGGATACGTCTAGAGCTGGCGCTGGACGTGACAGCATGCGGGACGCCGGTGGTAGATTGCTGAGGAGGCGGGCACCTGTCAATCACCAAGCTACAACCCATGACAATAACAATAAGAACAACGAGGAATTAACACCATCAGGCATAGTAGGACAGCCAAACCCACCAATGGACAGCGCCCAGGTCGTAGAACCGAACGAGCTGCTCCCAGTAGTAATGAAATAGCCGGGAGAATAAAATGGAGCAATGAAATGAATAAGGATGTCATACGAACATACTTGCTCGTTAATGAATGCAGGGACGATCATTTGCCTGAATGGAGACAAAAGCTTTTCGCCGAATATTCAAGAACTCACCCTGGAATGATCATGTCCGAACAAAATCTGGCCGATAGAAAGAACATAATTATTAAAAGAAAATACCTAACACAGTTTGAAATAGATGCACTGTGTAGGGAGGCAGGAGCCCAAATACACAACGAAGAAATATGCCAACAAACTGAAGACATACCACAAAGCAGATCAGTGGATAGCAATGGACCTCATGAGGAAGAAAATAAGGGGGAAGAAGCAGGAAGGATACGCCAGAAACTACTGAGCAATTTATTGCTATCTCGCGACTCGAACCCTCTCACCAGACCAATAATACTGAAGCTAAAAATCAATAAAGATACACAACAATACATAAAATCTGTAGATGCCGAATTGAAGTTGAGGATGGAGGAACAACTGGATCCTGAATTAACTTCTATACATATAGCTTTATATGCAGGAGCTGCTACTGTCATCGAACTGAATGATCAGAAACTTCAAATTCATGAACAAAATAGGAATATCCAGAAACAAAGAAAGCCGGCCTGGAAGATGCGACTCGAGAGGCAAATAGATCTACTAAGAACTGAAGCGAACATTATCAGAGAGCTCTTAGATTACAATAAGAGCAATAAAGTCAAAAGCAAAATTCGTAAAATATGCCGAAAACAACAAATAGACTTAAACGATCCACAGGCCAACGAAACCCTCACGAACTACTACGACGATGCTAGACAGAAAAGTAAAGTTAAAGGAGCGAGACTGCGGCAATACAATAAGACTACGAAGCGCAAGGAGCAAAATTATTTATTCTCTAGTAACCAGAAGATCTTCTACCCCAATCTGGATAGTAACAATCAAGGCAATACAGAACCCGAGAAAATTGATCACAATCGCTTTGGGCAACTCTGGAAAGGGATATGGTCAAACCCTGCGAGATTCAACCAAGCAGCTACGTGGCTCCAAACAGCAGAACGCAATGCGAGTGATCTTCCAGATATGCCAGATACTAATAGTACTCCTGCAGATGTCGAAGAGCGCATAAAAATGCTTCAAGCTACAAAACGCCTGGACCAGACAACATACAGAACTTTTAGCTGAAGTCATTCCCAGCCCTCTTTCCGCAGTTTGCTTGGGCATTCAACAAAATCCTTGAAGATCCAACAAGATTTCCTAAATTTTTAGGTCGAGGAGTAACTTACCTTCTGCCAAAAAAAGGAGATCTGAAAAACCCGAGAAACTACACGCCAATCACCTGCTTGTATGCCATCTACAACTTCTCACGTCATTGATACATAGGCAAATCAATGAACACCGTGAGATAAACAATATAATTGGCCCAGAACAGCGGGGATGTGTAAAGAGATCACTTGGATGCAAGGAGCAGCTAACTATAGATGCGGTAACCATCAAACAAGCTGAAGTAAAGCGCCGAAACATCAGTATGGCCTACATAGACTACAAAAAGGCATTCGACTCGGTACCTCACGACTGGCTTATGAAAGTACTAGAATTATACAAAGTTAGCCCCACCATCATTCGGCTACTAACATATGCAATGACGACGAGGGAAACCCAGACAAGAATTGGAGGAAGCACTATATCGAACATCAAGATTAGAAGAGGTATATACCAGGGGGATTCACTGAGTCCATTATGGTTTTACCTCGCTCTCAATCCGCTCTCAGCAATATGAACGACACCACCTACGGTTTCCGAATAGATCCCAAACAACCAAGCTCGAGGCTCAGCCATTTACTATTTATGGATGACATCAAGCTATACGCTGAGAATTCAAGGCAATTGAAGGCGTCAGTAGCCAACGTCAAAACATTCAGCGATGATATCAGAATGGAGTTTGGTCTGGAGTGGTGTGCCGAAGTACATATCACGAAGGGAAAATTAACGCGGCAGCCGGAGAATATCCGTGACTTTGAGCAAATGCTGCCAGAAGAAACTTACAAGTACCTTGGAATTCTGCAGAATAGAAGAATAGACCACACCCAGCTAAAGATGGAGTTCAGGGAAAAATACAAACAACGTCTAAATAAGCTCCTGAATACTAAACTCAACGCTGGGAACATGATTACAGCGATCAATACATTTGCTGTCTCTAGTCTGGCATACCCATTCGGAATACTAAAGTACTCGGATACAGACCTGGAAGACCGAGACAGAATGACGAGAACTACACTTACAAAGTTTCGAATGCATCACCCAAAGAGCGCAGATAAAAGACTATACATGCCAAGAACACAAGGAGGCAGGGGATTAAGCAGCGTTCAGAAGATGTACCGAACGCAAGTGAAGAACATGCGTCTCTATTTCTACAATTCAGACAGGGTCCTCATTCGGAAAATAGTGGAAAGAGACAACAGATATACACCGTTAACCTCAAAGATCGATAACACGAGATAATGATCCGAACGAACGAGGATATTCAAACAGCATGTCAGGACAAGGTACTTCGCGGAAAGTATCCCAGTTCCTTAAACAATCCAGAGGTCGACAAGGAGACCTCGCTCCTATGGCTCAAGGAAGGAATATTGCACCCAGAAACTGAGGAATTCATAACAGCCATTCAGGATAGCATTATCCGTACTAGAAATTATGAGAAGTACATCCTTAAAATCCCCGGCGTGAACCATGTGTGTAGAAAGTGTAAGGCAGTGGGTGAAACTATCGAACGTGTCACTGCAGGCTGCCCCGCTTTGGCTACGTGAATGTATTTGGGAAGGCACAAGAGTTGGCGAAAATCATCCATAGAGAATTGGCACTTAACTCAGGACTCATTACTAATCCACCGCCCTTCTATAAATACACACCTCAAGCTGTTTTAGAAGACGAGGAAATATTGCTGTACTGGGATAGACCAATAAAGTGTGATAGAACCTTGGATCACAACCGCCCTGACATCCTGGTGATCAAAAAGAAAGACAAGAAGGCCACTGTTATTGATATTGGATGCCCCCTAACCAGTAACCTGCAGAAAACGGAGATGGAAAAGAGAAAAAAATATCAGAATTTGGCTATAGAACTTAAATATCTGTGGAGATTAGAGGAGGTTCGAATTATCGATGTATGACTGGTGGTCGAGAGGTGAGCGCACTTGCCTCTCACTCAAAAGTTCCGAGTTCGATCCCCGGCCATGGCAGTGGAAAATACTGTGAGCGGGATTTTTTCACTATACACGGATATTGGGTGTATGTCCCTTGTCTCTAAATATGTAGCCCCCTCCCACACAAGGTTCTTCTAGAGCCTTCCGGGATAAAGGGGGTAATTTCGGCTACAGGCGCGGTGACGAAGAAGTTTTTGAATTATTTGGAGCAACTTAATCTACCTAGAGGCCTCGCGAAGATTATCCAGAGGACGGTGATTCTCCAGACATGCCATATTATCAGAAAGTTTTTGAACGATGAAGGATAGAAAATCGAAATATCCACCGGATTAATGGGACGTGGCGAATTTCATCCCTGTTAATCGAGCCGATCCCCAACAGCAATGGGCCCGGGACAGGCCCGGGTCCCCACAGAGCCGAACCCCAACGGCGCACGCGAGGGGTCGGTGAATTATTTCCGGTTTCGACCTAGAAAGTGCACGGCTTAAGTCCATAATAATAATAATATGGATATAGGGATAAGAATATGCATACTCACATTTACTTTATACATTATATGTCTTTCAAACCATATATAAATATTTATATATGGCAATAAATATAAGTAATATGACCACTATTAGATATGCGTATTCCTCATATATTCAACAGTTTAAAATACATATAAGTATATACTAATACATATAGTATATATATTTTTATAATCAGATTTTATTTTAATTAAATTAAATCGTGTATTTCTATTCGTCGCACTGTAAGTGTGTATATTTTAATTTGTTTTTTAAATACACATAGGTTTTTTGCATTTTTAATTGCCAATGGTAAATGTTTGTATAGTTTTGGTCCTAGAAAATAATAACTTTCTTGACCTATTGTTTTAAACATAAAAGGAGGTAGGTAACTGTTATTTTTTTCTAGTTTTGTAATTATGTTCATTTCTTTTTAATGATGACCTATTTTGGTGCTGTCTTATATTACAATGGACAAAAAAGAGTTGACGTGGATGCATTAGACCAGCTTCTATATATAAAAGGTCCGTAGGGTAAGTATTTTCTTTTTTTAGTATAATTTTTAATGTTCTTTTTTGTACAATCATCAATTTATTTAATAATGTTTTGCCAACACCTCCCCAACTTAAAGTTTCATAAGTAATATGGGATTCTACTGATGAATAATATAAAATTTTCATAAATTTAATATCATGTATGATTCCTTTGAGTTTTTTAAATTTATAGATTAGGGTTTGGAGTCTTTTATAACATAATTAATAGGTGCATCCCATTTTAAATGTCGATCTATCATGATTCCCAGATATTTGACCTCAGTAGCCATTATAGAAAACTCATTTTTCACATTGATGTGATCAAAGTCTGGTAACGTTGTCCTGTTACAGCTTAACGGTAGATAAAAAGTTTTTGCTGTGTTCATTGTAAGCAGCTTATCGTCAAACCAATCTTTAATTTTTTTGATATCTAATTCGACTATTAAGGAATTCCAAGTATCATCTGTGTAAAATATAGTATCGTCTGCATAAGTGACGATTGTACCATAACTTTGAACAGATAACAAGCCATTGAGATAAATATTAAATAAGATGGGCCCTAATACTGTGCCTTGTGGAACACCGCATTCTACATTCTTGTAGTTGCTGTTGCTTTTTTGTTGCAGATTCAACATCGTCTATCTGATAAACCCAGCTCCAATCTAACTGTTGCAGCTGTTGATATAATTTTTTATCATCAATTTTTTTTAATATGTTAATGTTTTCTGCCTGTTCTTCTGTATTTTTGTGCTATCAATAACTGTTTGCAGTATGGTAATATAATGATCTGCTACCGTTGTTTTTATTATCAGCTGTAAAAGTAGGTCTAGGTCTGTTGTTTTTACGAAGATATGATCGATACATGATTTACTGGAGTAAGGAAGTCACATTCCAACAAAGCATTTAAATAATGCAATGATATATCTATATTTTTTAAGATATCAATGTTAATGTCTCCCGCAATAAACGCATAATCTATCTGGTGTTTATTATTTACTAAGTAATTACTAAAAGTATAAATTCGAACGGACAGGTAGATGGTGGTCTATATATAACAATAATTAAATTTTTTTTATTGTGATAGTTTAAAATTGTTTCAATTATTCGATTATTGTTCTCTAATTGTATAACTTTATGTGTGAACTCTAAATTTGATTTGATATACATGATTATTCCATCATTTTGATTTATAATACCGTTATCATAAATTGTGTTATACCCTTTCAATTCCAACATATCTAAATTTTGAATTTGCCAAGTCAACTGTAAACTGTTTTAAGTAACACTTAAGTTCATCTAGATTTTTATTTATACTTCTAATGTTGTTGTGGAGTAATTTTAAGTTGGGGAATTTGTTGTTGATGTTTAAAACTTGATTACCTTCAGCACAACTTTATACCACTTCAGTTTTTATTGTATTTATTGTATAGTCTCTTATATATGGATCCATTATTTAGAGTTGGAAATAGTACGATCTAATAATACTCATATCATAATTACACATACAATTATTTAACAATATTCAAGAGGAAATTGCACATATCATTAACTAGACCATCAATATTAAATTATGACAATAAATAGAGTTATTTAAAAAAGAAAGGAAATTCACGCCTGTTCTTCAACCTATTTGATCTTTTGATGGTATTTTCGGTATCTTATGTATATGGTATGTTCTTTTCCTTTCCTTGTAGTTTGTTCTGAGTTAATAAAATCTTTGAAATTTTTATTTCTACCTTCTTTATTTCCGTGTTGGTGTGATATGGGAGTCTCCTTATTTGTGGTAACTTCAGTTTTAGTGGTGTGGTCTACTACAGTGTTAGTTTCTTCCCCTTCTGTTTGTTCTTTTTCAACGTGTGTAATTGGTATATTTCTGAGTTCGTCACAGGTATATTTCCCTCCTTTGACTATGAGCACGTTATTTTTAATAATAGCTGAAAATTGTTTTCCTTGGCAAATGTAAGATTTTGATATAGTATTTTTCATTGCTTATAATCTTCCGGGATATAGTCCTTTGATACAAATATTCCTGTTCCCTTTAATTTCTTTGCATTAACTAAAATTTCTTGTTTTATTTGGTAGTTTACGAACTCTACGGCTACAGGTCGGTTTTTTCCTTGTACTTTCCTCCCTAGACGATGGTAATCTCTAATGTTCATAAAGCGACAACCTACACCAAGTTGTTCAGTTATTAGATTGAGAAATAGTGTAATTTCATCAGCTTTATTTTCTTCTTCTTTTAGGCCGTAAATTATTAGGTCGTATTTTTTTTATTGACATTCACTTGTTAATAACCTATCCTTTAGTATTATGTTTTCTTGTCTGAGTTTGTCATTTGCACGCTTTAATTTCCCCACCTCATTTTTTATTTCAGTAGTGATGTTGCGAATTTCAAGCTTGATTCCGTCTTTATTTGTCTGGATCCGGTTTTCTATGTCCTCACTTTTTTTCAATACATTTTGCAATAGTTCAAAAATATCAGTGTTTGAAATATCAGTTGTCATTATATTTTCTCACGGATAGCAATTAATTTTGGCCACTAGGTATATGAAGTTCTTCACAGGCTACTTTTTTTGTTTTAATTATAGATTATTGTTTTTATCACAGAGTGACTTCTTCAGCTTTTTTGAATAGAGAGCAGACGGATATATTATTATAGCATAACTTAATATTGATTTTATTAGTCACGCTTAGTTATTTACTAATTAAGTAACTTGCCTTCTCTCAGATGTTGATCTTATCTTGATTTTAACGGAATATGAAATTTTTCTGTTTAGTTAAAACACTTTAAATTACTGAATTACTACAGAGCTCACTCCCAATACATTTATACTCAACTAATTATTTTATACTAATATGCTTAAAACTTCCTAGTGGTTTTTGAGCCTTCCTAGTTTCCAAATCCCTCACAGATTATAAGCCCCACGTTGGGCGCCATGGACAAGAAACGACTCCCTGGTTTTGAAAAATAAAAAATTCTCTGCAGAGCTTGGAGCCTTAGAGCTTAAGAGAGACTCCAGAAGCCTTTCGTGCACTTAATTTTGGTTAGATAGAGTCTCAGAGTTCGATTTCTTATAGTGGTGGTTAGGGTCAATTGCTACACCTTGTATAATACTGTCTGAAACTGTTGTAACACTTTGTTTTAGCTTTTTAATTTATTTAGCACTGATTAGTCATTTATAGTTCTGACAAGGTCAATGACATCCTGTATATTGTTTTCTTGAAATTAAAACACTGTTTTAAACGAACGAACAAAATTATTTACTTAGATTTTTAACTGAACAGAGTTTAAAACGGATATTATTTTATTTAACAAGTTTCCTTTAGAAATAGCAACTAATCGACAACAGAAATTCAGTCTAAAACTTCTGCGAAAATATTTAATTTAATAAATTGTCTATTCAAATTTTAATCTGAAAAAATTCATTTAAAAAGTTGGGCCGCGAAGGTCAATGAAAAAGTGTTGGGTCCACTTAAGGCGAAAGGATTTTCTTAAAAATTAATTAGGGGCACTTAAGGCGGAGTCTTAAAACTAAACCTTTTTAATCAAGTTTCGGCCTGGGAAGCTAGATTTCAATAGCTGGACACGGAAAGTATGCAGGGCCCGAAAATAAGAAAGCCTAACTAGACGGTGGGAAGCTACAACTTTAGTTAAATAGTGCCCGGACCGAATGCACTGGTATTACACTATTACACTTAAAATCACTTTTAAATAACTTTTTTCTAAAAACCCGAATACTTAACGGAGTCACTGTCAAAGTCGGAACTTGCTTTGGGCTTACTGTGCATCGGTATTTGTACTGTATGTCTCTTGTGTTTTTCGTGCCCCGTGAGTCTAGCACGAACGTTTTTACCCCCTATTTAGATCTGGATTTGGTACCGTTGAGTCTGGATTGGCATGATTGAGAAATATTTCACAATATTGCGCAATAGTTTTGCAAAAAGTTGGATTTCGGAAATGAAAATTATATGGAAAAATCGGCAATGAAAAGGAGAATTGTTTGATATAAAAACGAAGTTGGAATCGATTCGGGTTTGGGAGATATTGAAGTTTGATTGACTGAAATTTTAATAATGTGAAAAGACCTAGTAAACTTGTCACGAAGGTCAGACGTTTAACAGTTGAAATGAGATGAGAATGTTCCCGATAGATGCGAGGTGGTTGGAAATAAGATATGAGAATCCTAGTAGGCACGAGTTGAGTTTGAGCGGAGATATCGGTTGCAAGGAGAATCGAGATATTGTATGTAGTTTTTTACGAGGAGCGATAAAAAATACTGAAACTTGAATTTAGTAAACGTGTAGTAAATACTTTATGAACCGAATCAGAGCGTTGAGGTTTAAAGTAAGGAAAGCAATTTTTTGTGTATACGAGGGGTGGTTGAAAAGTAGTGAAATTTGAAATAGTAATTGAGTTGCAAGAAATTAATGAAACTAAATTGAATGTTAAGACTTGAGGCACGGAACGTAGTTTGGTGTATAAGAGGGGTTGTCAAGATGTAATAAAATGTAAAATGAAAAATAGTTTATAAAAAGTTAACGAAACGAGATAAAATGTTGTGATTACAGGTACGGATGGTAGCTTTGATCTTTTTAATTACTATTGGCAGGCTGTATTTTTTGTGTTTTTCGTAAAATTTCTTTTATAAAATGACTAGAATGAACGTTGAAAGTATGTTATCGGTGAATTTAGGTTACTTTAGAATTATCGAGTGTTTGTGAATTTTTCCAGATTTTTGTGACCTTGGATGTGATTTTTCTAACTACAAAATGGTTGCATGACTATTTTATCATGGTTTGCCATGGTGTGTGTATCTATGTAATTTTTTTAGTGAATTTTGAAGTTTGTTGTTCTTTATTTTTTCACTTCTAGGTGAGATACCCTACAATATTTGAAACGGTCGCCCATCCAAGTACTAACTGCGCCTAACGCTGCTTTACATCGCATATCGAAGTACGCACATAGTAAAGACGCATCTACTTCGCTTCCCACAAACGACTTTCCTGAGTTAAGTTTCAATTACGGTCTCTACATAATTCATTTATGATATTTGTAGCGTATAGGTAGAACGCACTAATACTGCCCCATAACCATCTTTTAGGATCTGAGATTTTTTTATGGTTGCCAAGGATAAAAAATAATATTATTATGAAATACAAAACAACATTACAATTGTCTTCTGAATTAAAAAAAAAACTGAATTGTGATAGATTCAATAAAATCAATTTTATTGTCGATCACACTTTCTAATTTAATTTGTCGTCAACCGACTGCTGACCCCGATTTTCCTGCTGCCTGCAGCATACCGTCCTTCAATTTCCCAGATCGTGAAGGCCTTTTTCGTGGGATATCCAGAACAGTACTGCGTGCGTGAGTGCTTTATCATATATATATATATATATATATATATATATATATATATATAACCAAAATTAAACACACGTAGTGTATCTTGAGGTTTGTAACATAATTTTTTTGAATAATCCATTTTTCATGCGCGCCCAGGCTATAATGCGACTTCTTGCATATTTCACTTGACGACCTTATGCGACACTCAATACATTGTAGTAAATTAAGACAACAACAGAGGGTTCTACGGTCTATAGTTTTGAATTGGAAGGCAATGTCAGATGACATTAATATAACCAACAAATAAATAGTGTGAAAATACAATGACAACATCTCAGGAATACTGGTCTATTGACCATTCCAGAATGACGTCATTGACAGTTCGGCCATATTTGCTGGGTGGCATACAAAACCATTTGCGAATGTAAACATTGCAAGTATTTCATCATTAAACTGTTTAATCCTGGTTTAATTGATAGAACATGCCACATTTTTGTATTGCTGTTAAATGTTCAATGCGTGCTAAAAGAGATAATGCATCGTTTTTCCGATTTTACGCTATTTTAACCAAAAGGGGGATCATCTTAATACATTGTCTACAGAAAAAAAAATGCTCGGATTGAGGCTTTGGGACGGGGGCCAATGAGTAAAAGCCACCTAAAACACGGTCGTATTTGTTCAAAACATTTTATAACTGGTAAGTACTTAATTTTTGTACAAAATCTCCTAGGTTTTATAAGGTTAGAATCAAATGATGTATATGTGATATTAGGAAAACTAGCTGCTTTAGAAGCTAAAACTACAAATACCCAAAGGCCAAACTCAGTTGTATCCTATAGATTTGGAAAACACACGAAACAATGCGTGTTCATGTAGAAAGGATTATAGGTTTGCTCAAAAGAAAATTTAAGATTTTTCATGAAACAATACCCATAAACATGTTGTCAAAACGAAGAAATTGAGTGCATTGTATAAAATTGTCGTGGTATGTAGTGCAATCATAAACATGTGCCTTCTCAAATACTAAATAATATAAATAATGAATTATCTATGTTTATTAATAAAAAACAATTTTAATTATATATACCTATTTATTTCAATATATTGCACATCAAGAATATATATTTCTTATCCACAGTAAAACAAATGTTATTTAATATTCACTTTATTTTAAAATATCCAAGTTCAGATTCAGTCAAGCAAAAAAAAACCATAAATTAGATACGGACATAAATAGGCGTAAGTTCATTTTTATCTATCAAAAGGACGATGTTCCTAAGACAAACCTCTTGTTTCTACTTTTTTGGCCAATCCATATCCCGTATTCGCAACATTTGTTCATTTTTCATGGAAGGTACTGGCCACGGTGTAAATATACTACACCGTGGTACTGGCCAAACGGAAAGTTTTTCAGTGGACGCTCGAGCTGGACCACTGTCTTCGATGGTATTTGGACAATCATGCAGATACAGAATGGCTATATGACTGCATACTTCTGATAAACCAGCCATACATGTACAGTGAACACTGGAAATGCTGGCATCCTTTAAAATAATAATCCTAACTTAAAGTAACTTTTGCCTCTTTCGTTTAGAGTGTTTAACCTACAACAAAGATTTTAAAAATGTTAATCAAGTTTTTTTTTTTATTAGCCGTTACTCGAGTCCGAGTATAAAAATGTTACAGTCGATAAATTGTGTACAATAAAAAACAAGTAAAAGGTGTAGTCTATTGTAATTCCCATTCATCTACGGTGCACACGACTATGGCTATAGAGGCCAATTCGGGAGAGCACATGTCGACCGCAGTCAGGACAAACATAGACCTGGTTAGGTCTCGGATTCGGCCTTCTTGCAGCAACATTTCCTTGATAGCTGGCCGCAACTCCTCGCCATTCGGTTCTGTCCGCTGCAAGTTGTTCCCATTGCTCCTCTGCAATACCGCAGGATTTTAGATTTTCATGGATAGCGTCTTTGAACCTCTTTCGTTGACCGCCACGCCTTCTTCTACCGCTTAGCAATTCACCATAAAGTGTACATTTAGGAAGGCGGTTATCATGCATACGATGAACGTGACCTGCCCATCTTAGGCGTGCTCTTGAAATAAGCACCTCAATTGGAAGGCTGTTTGCTCTCCTGAGTACTTCCACGTTTGATATGTGATGGAACCAACGGATTTTCATCATACTTCTTAGGTGTCTTTGCTGAAAACTTTCTAATTCTTTCACATGACGACGGTAAGTGACCCAGCTTTCACATCCATATAGCAGTGTTGGAATGATAACTGCTCCGTAGACAGCCATTTTCGTTGACAAACCAAGGTCGTGGTTGTCAAATACTCTCACTCTAAGTCCCCAGAGTGCTCTAGATGCAGCGTTAATTCTATTGCGAATCTCGCTGTCCATGTTTGCTTTGTCATTAACAACGTTGCCTAAGTAATTGAACTGATCCACCACTTCAAGAGAATTTCCGTTAAGTGTAATGTCTATTTGGTTCACTTGATGAGGAGTTGACATAATCTTAGTCTTTCCAATGTTGATTTTAAGTCCCAAGGAATCATAGCTCTGGGCATACACATCTAAAAGTTCTTGAAGCTCTTCCGGCGTAGAGGCTAAAAGTGCACAGTCATCCGCATACTGGAGATCACAAATGAATCGTGTGCGTGTCTTCGTGAAAGCTCTAAAGCGCCCTATGTTAAAGAGACCGCCATCAAAACGGTATCTGAAACCTATTCCTCTGACTGCCAGTTTGTTGTCAACAATAATTGTTAGAGCAGTGGTAAACAAATTAAAGAGTAGGGGTGCCAGGACACATCCCTGCCTAACTCCAGTGAGGGTTTGGAAAGGTTCGGTTGCCTCATTATTATACATAACCTGGGCGTTGTTGTTTGTATGTAGACTGCGACATACTTCCACAAATTTTCTAGGGATACCTAAGCGGAACATAATTTTCCAGAGCACTTCCCTGTCCACAGAGTCAAACGCCTTGGTTAAATCAATGAAGGCCATGTGAATTTCTCCTTGATGTTCGAGTGCTTTTTCTTGAAGCTGTTTAAGTGTGAAGATTAAATCCGATGTGCCTCGGTTTGGTCTAAAACCACTCTGTGTTTCAGGAAGTAACTTTTCCATAACAGGCGTTAGCCTATTTGCCATCGCTTTAGCGAGTATCTTCCCTCCAACAGCCAGGAGAGCTATACCCCTGTAATTTCCACAGTCCGCAGCGCTCCCTTTGTTTTTGAAGAGGTTGATTAAAAGTGTATCACGAAACTCCTGCGGAGCTTGACCACTTTCCCATACGACATCAAACAGTTTTTTGAGGTAGGGTATGAGCTCTGACGACACAGCTTTAAAGATCTCAGCTGGGAGTGAGTCGGCGCCGGGAGATTTGTTATTTTTTAGCTGCCCAATGGCGGTTAAGATCTCTTCCGTTGTTATTGGTTTATCTAAGTCTTCGAAGGTGTCATATTGAGGGATAAGATTTATAATATCGTGATCGGCTTGACTTTGCTAGTTAAGAATGTTAGAGTAGTGTTCCTTCCATCGGGCTCTTATTTCCTGGTCTTCTTTGAGGAGATTTCCATTTAAATCTTTAATAGGGCACATATTTTTCCGACTGGGGCCGTACACTGCTTTTACTCCTTGAAAGAAATTCCTGTAGTCGTGTGAATCGGCGTACCTTTGAATTTCTCTGGCCTTGTTTGCCCACCACTCGTTCTTTATTCTTCTGATTTCGCGTTGCGTTTCATACTTAGATTGGGTAAAAGCCTCTGCTTTTGATGAGTCGTTGGGGTGGTTGATAGCGTTTTGGAAGGCAATATGTTTGCGGTCAAGAAGTTCTTGTATAAAAGCTTCATTATCATTGAACCAGTCCTCCTGTTTTTTACTTGCTGCAGTGCCAAGAATTTCCTCACTCGCACTTTTTAAACTGTCTTTAATTTGTGTCCAGGTAGCAGCGACATCTACAGAATTGGTTTCTTCTAGTGCACTCAAATTCTCTTGAACTTTTTGCTTTAGCTGTTCGATGGTTTGTAGGTCACGCAATTTACTAATACAGAGACGGAGTCTACGTTTTACTTGAGTTCTTCGGTGTTTGGGTCTCATAACAATTTTCATTTTAGAGACAACAGGACGATGATCGGTCCAACATTCGCTATCAATGCGCGCCTTTGTAATTTGGACGTCCTTGAGATGCTTCCTACGTACGATAACATAGTCCAGTAGATGCCAGTGACCTGATCTGGGGTGACGTCAGGTGCCTTTAAATTTATCCTTTTGTCGGAAAATGGTGTTTGTTATAACTAGATCATGTTCGGCGCACTTAGTTAGGAGTAGTTGACCGTTAGCGTTCATGTTGCCCAAACCGTTCTTGCCTATGATGCCTGGCCAGGTGTCTGCATCTCTCCCTACTCTAGCGTTAAAATCGCCAAGAATAACGAGTCGTTCTGTTTTAGGTATTCTACAGAGGGTTTCTTCCAGCTGTTGATAGAAGCTTTCCTTGGTTTCGTGACTTGCATCCGGAGTGGGAGCGTAGGCGCTTATTAGATTTACCGCGTTGCCATCTGATAGCTCATAGCGTAGCAGCATTAGACGCTCGGATAGGCCTTGTGGTACTTGTGTTAAGTTGGATACAAGTTGATTCCGAACGGCAAATCCTACTCCATGTTGTCTTCTTGAATTGGTGGGAAGACCTTTCCAATAGAAGGTGTAGTACTTTTCTGTGACAGAGCCTTCCTCCAAAAATCGAGTTTCGCTGAGAACTGCAACGTCAACATTGAGTCGGTGAAGTTCTCTATCTATTAGAGCAGTTCTTCTTTCAGGCCGATCGGTGCGAGTGCTGTCGTTCAAAGTACGAACATTCCAAGCGCCGTAGATGAAAGAATTAGTTTTGTTGGATTTAACTTGTCGGTGTTTTTTCGACATTCGATGAGGTGTCCCTGTGGGCACCCTCCCCCGGAGATCCGATCGGGAAGGTATTTTACCTCCGGATGATTTTGTCCCACTTGAACGCTCCATCATTTTTTTAAAAGCCTTAATCGACTGAAAACGAAGCTGCATTTGAGGTTTTAGCTGGAGCAGGTATGCAACTGACCAGCTCGGTTGCGGCAGGCGAGTGGTGTGGTCCCATGGCACAGAAGGAGACTGCGGCGATGGGGTAACCAAACGATTCCAAAAGCAACCTTTGTGTGCGGTGAGTTATTTTTACCGCACTCTTCGTGAGAAGGTGGATGTGCTCACGGCAAAAAGTAAGGGTTATTCCGCCCTTATTCGGTCGTTAGAGCCTCGTTAGTGAAAACAGGGTGCACCAAGTTCAAATTGAACTCATCGCGAAGGTGAGGTTAACAATTGACTAGGAGAGGCTATAACTTGCGCTTCACTTCTGTGGTATATCACAATTATATACATTAACATTTAGAATGTAACTGTAATATAAAATTACGCATTAACATTGATTTCTTACCTTCCTAATGACAACAAATGTCTCATCGCTGATTTGTTTTGCCAAAATTCCTTGAGCAGAGCCAGATTCGTAAAGCCTGTAGGCTTGCAAGCTTTTATAAGGCTAAAAATGTTGACCAGTATAATAACTATGAGTTAGTATTAAATAATTCACGTAGTCCATCATGGTAATATTATAAATTTCATGCCTGCTCACTTCAGGAGGAATTACATAGGGGTCAATATTGTCAATAATCTCAATTTTTTTTAACATATCTGCACTTAACGTCACCTCTAAGGGTTACATAATATTCACTTCGAGACATCTTGGCGAAAAAATTTGCAAAAAATCACAATAAAACCAATACACAGCACCAAAAACGAATGTAAACACAGGGAAAATAATCGCTTTGTGTGCCACCCAGGCAAAATGGCGGATCTGTCAAAGTCACGTGTTCTGGAATGGTCTATTAAAAGACAGATCAAATGGGGCATTTCAAACTTGGCTCTACTCTACTATAGGAAATTTATGCTATAATTGGTAGCCCCGGATTAGGGGGAAAAAGGATAGTTTTTGTGGCGGATTTTTTGGTCATTTTTTGTGACAAAGTAAAAAAAGGAATAGCCATGTTACTAGAGGCATTTTTGCTGTAACTCCAGCCAAGTGCAGACACCACCTTTCTGTAATAGAAAACCTAAGAACATCTAAGGTCAGTAAATCTGAAGTATATTCATTTAAAGATCTATATTTTGTTTAATTTAATATAAGTACAAATAGCATAAAATTCAAGAGAGTACTAAGTTTTGATACTAGTAATTTTTATAGGTTTTTTTGGAGGGCCTTGCCAACTTTCACCCGATAATCTGACATTCTCAAAGATTTAAGTCAGTCGCAGGTATTACCCACTTATGTGGCTTGAGGACACATAACACCTGTCGTGGATGCCGGAACGGGTCATGTAATTTAAAAGAACTAAGACGTTCCACCTGAGATGTTCGGTCATCGTTTTCAACCAGCTTAGTTTTGCTGAATGGTTTGTTGGTCCAGCTAGTTGGTAACTATTTTAATTCTCCGGAGAGCAGCCTTCGTCTTAACGACTGTAAGTACAACTGGTCTAGTTTACAACTGCAGGGAGGAGCCTCCAACATTTCATTATTCATCACAAATGGATTAATATTTTTTTGAAAAAGCGTCATAATTAAATATTTTTTTATTGTTAACTAAACAGCTGTTTGGGAATTTAAATTCCATCTTGTTTTTTTGAGATTTCTTTATCCCTTCAGGATTACTGACAAGGTCAGGGTCATTTGTACTGTACCTTTTTTATTTCTAAAATCTGAAATATTCTATAAGTTAAAATATTCATAGCCGGAGAGGCCATAACAAAATTTTTATCATCCTCGTTTTAAATCAATTTAATCTTTTTAATTTTTTTTGTTCCATTTGTGCCTCACACCCTCATAGCTTAGTAAATCTAATTTTAGCAATTGTGTTATACCTTATCCTGTGTATTATATTATTATTTGTTGGTGGCTTTGTATTTATACATTTTTTTGCTATTATTATATTTAGTATACATTACTTAATTTTTTTATTCTGGTCTCTAACCCCTTCTCTGTCAAGAAATTGACTGGCGCCCCAGAGCTTACAATTTAACAACTCTTTCTTCAATATAAACTGTTGGTTAAGTTATAGTTATCGAAAGAACCTACGACCCGCCTCCGAACAGAAGAGCAGCCGGTGAGTGCTTAATCGAAAAGGCCATTTCCTTACGGTTCACGTCACAGGTTGCAGTCAGAGGTGAAAAGTTTACGGCCACAAAACAGAAAAAGAAAAACTCGTAAGTGAATCCTCTCATATAGTCAAATGCTACTATACACCAGACATCATAGATGTCTCCATGGTGTATAGCGACTTGCTACTCTTACCTCTCACCAGTACACCATTTACTTCAGTTTGTATAAAACTAACAGGTTGGCTACTGTCATTTGTCTATTCCATGACCTATGGCATACTGATGAGAACTAATAAGTTCGAAACCGGTCTATGTCTGGTCAGGGAATTGGCAAATGACATTGGCTACCAATCTTTCATGATTTGTAAGGTATAATTCAATGCAGGTCGGGGTATTTGCCCGCTGAGTAGTTGTTTCCTGTAAATCATATGTAATAACAGTATAGGTTAAGTCCACCAAGGGCTCAAGGTCACTGCTCTCGGTACTTGCAAAATAGCAAGTCGCTATACACCATGGAGACATCTATGATGTCTGGTGTATAGTAGCATTTGACTATATGAGAGGATTCACTTACCTCTCACCGGTACACCATTTACTTCAGTTTGTATAAAACTAACAGGTTGGCCACTGTCATTTGTCTATTCCATGACCTATGGAATACTGATGAGAACTAATAAGTTCGAAACCGGTCTATGTCTGGTCAGGGAATTGGCAAATGACATTGGCTACCAATCTTTCATGATTTGTAAGGTATAATTCAATGCAGGTCGGGGTATTTGCCCGCTGAGTAGTTGTTTCCTGCAAATCATATGTAATAACAGTATAGGTTAAGTCCACCAAGGGCTCAAGGTCACCGCTCTCGGTACTTGCAAAATAGCAAGTCGCTATACACCATGGAGACATCTATGATGTCTGGTGTATAGTAGCATTTGACTATATGAGAGGATTCACTTACCTCTCACCGGTACACCATTTACTTCAGTTTGTATAAAACTAACAGGTTGGCCACTGTCATTTGTCTATTCCATGACCTATGGCATACTGATGAGAACTAATAAGTTCGAAACCGGTCTATGTCTGGTCAGGGAATTGGCAAATGACATTGGCTACCAATCTTTCATGATTTGTAAGGTATAATTCAATGCAGGTCGGGGTATTTGCCCGCTGAGTAGTTGTTTCCTGCAAATCATATGTAATAACAGTATAGGTTAAGTCCACCAAGGGCTCAAGGTCACCGCTCTCGGTACTTGCAAAATAGCAAGTCGCTATACACCATGGAGACATCTATGATGTCTGGTGTATAGTAGCATTTGACTATATGAGAGGATTCACTTACCTCTCACCGGTACACCATTTACTTCAGTTTGTATAAAACTAACAGGTTGGCCACCGTCATTTGTCTATTCCATGACCTATGGCATACTGATGAGAACTAATAAGTTCGAAACCGGTCTATGTCTGGTCAGGGAATTGGCAAATGACATTGGCTACCAATCTTTCATGATTTGTAAGGTATAATTCAATGCAGGTCGGGGTATTTGCCCGCTGAGTAGTTGTTTCCTGCAAATCATATGTAATAACAATATATATATATATATATATATATATATATATATATATATAAAGTGTTACTTTACTTCCGGGTGCTCTCCCGCGTCGATGGTCGATTCCTCCAGGAGTCACGGTTGTCTAAACGACGTTTCTGCAGAATCTCATCTGCCATATTCAGGTTCTCACTGAAAGCTGCCTACTGCTGCTCCTCGTTGCTCGAACTGAACTCAGTTGGAGGAGCTGGAGGAGTCGACCATCGACGCGGGGGAGCACCCGGAATAGAATAGAATAGAATAAAGTTTATTTACAATAATAGATAATAAGTATAAATAAATATCAATATAAAAGTGTAAATAAACTTAGTACTTCAAAGAAGTGCCATACAGCACTGTATATGGAGAGTAAAAACAAATGTAGACATAAATTTAACAAATATAACCATAAGCAAATATAAAAATGACAATGTAATAAGATACTTATATATAACACACACACACACATACACACAATCACACACACACATCTATACATACATACACTTTAAAGTTTATTCACACCAATAATACATTCATGTATACATATCATATATACACATACATATGCGGTGGTTAGTTTTTGGGAGTAATGAATATATAAGACAAACATTTACATATACTGGAGGACCTTTTTTAAAATATTCTTATTAAGTCAAAATAATGTATTGAGGTATGGTTTAGAGTTCACTACAAGATGAATTTCTTCCCTAGAGGCTTCTAAAATGTATTGCTTTATTTTTATTTTTGCTTTATTAAAAGTAGAAATGTGTTTAATACCAGCAGGTAGTTTGTTATATGCCCGTGCGCTAAGGTAAGTGAAACAACGTTGCCCACAAGTAGTACTAGTTTTCGGAGTTCGGATGTTGTTTCTTCGACTTTCTCTCTCTTGTCTGAGTCTTGCACCTTCGTTTATTTTCACATTTGATATCCACTGATATTATACACACTGTAAGAAAAACAGTAATCTTATATCCATTACGTTGGCATCTTTAAACAATTCATTTGATGGGTAAATGAGTTCTTTATTTAAAATGATTTTTAATAATCTCTTTTGCAAAGAGTCTAGGTGTTTCAAGTGTGTGTCGAGAACTCCTCCCCAGCCTAGAATCCCATATACTAAGTGCGACTCAACAAGAGAATGGTACAGAATTTTTAATTGTTTTATATCTAAAATATCCCTCATAGTTTTAAACCTTTGTATTAATTTTCTTATTTTATTTGAAATATGATCTATATGAAGATTCCATTTGACTTAACTAACTATTCCTATGAGTGGTAGCGGCTATTTTAAAACTTTGTTCAATTGTGAGTTCTTGAAATGGCGCAGAAGATGTTTGATTTAGATAAAAAGGTCAACTTTTCGCTACATTTAGTGTGAGCAATTTATTATTAAAATATTTTTTAGGTCTTCTCCTACTTTGATTTTTAAATCTGTCCAATTAGCATCTGCGTATAAAAGGGCGGTATCATCAGCATAACTTATTATTGTAGCGCAGGTTTGTATGTCAAATAAAGAGTTTATGTACATTATGAACAGTATAGGTCCTAGCACTGTTCCTTGCGGCACGCCACACTCAACAATTTCAGCCTCACTTCTCACATTGTTTATTTCTGTGTACTGTATCCTGTTAGTTAAGTATGATTTAAAAAGGTTCAAACTGCCATTTCTAAAACCTAAATTATTAAGTGTGGACAAAAGTTCAGTGTGGCATACCGTATCAAAAGCTTTGGTTAAATCTATAAAAACTATTAAACTCTTATCTCTATTATCCAAAGCTTCGTAAACATTACTTATAAGGCTTGCAATTGCATTCTGAGTACTTTTACTTTTTCTGAAGCCATATTGGAATTTTGATACCAAGTTATATTTTTCTAGGTAATTTACAATTCGAGACTTAATGACTTTTTCAAATATTTTTGCAAGATTGCTTATTAAAGATATCGGTCTATAATTTGTAACCTCCTCCCTGGCACCATTTTTGTAGATGGGTTTTATGACAGCCACCTTAAATACCGATGGACATTCTCCTTCCTCAATTGCTTTATTTATTATAAAGGTCAGAGGAACTGCAATGTATTCTGAAATTTCCTTTAAGGTAGTTGCCGTAATTCCATCTAGTCCAGGCGATTTATTGTTTTTTAATTCATTAATAAATTTTTTGACTTCCGACGGAGATGTAGGACCCAGAAAAATTGTATTTATGTGTACCTTTGTTTCAGGTCTAGGATTGTACTGGCCTGGAATGATTTTATTTGCTAGTGACTTTCCTACACTACTAAAAAAAGAATTAAAAGTATTAGCCTTTTCATTATCCTCTTTGATTTTTTTACCAGCAGCATTTTTAATTGTTGGTATATCTGTTTTCTTTTTGTCTATGCCGCTAAATTCGTTTGTGACCTCCCATAAAGTTTTGGAGGAGGCTTTACTTTTTTCTATCCTATTCTTGAAATATTGGCTCTTTCCTTTTTTAATCAATTTATTTAGATCTTTTCGATATTTTATGTACTCATTTTTTAATTCATTATTATTTGGATACTTTTTTAATTTGACATACATATTATCTCTAATATTTATTTGTTTAATAAGTTTTTTCGTTATCCAAGTTTTCCTTTTTTTCTCCTTATGCTTAATTTTAATAATATTCGTGCACAATGTTATCTCGTTTTTTATTATGTTGACAAACTTGTTGGTAGCATTTTCCAAATTTTTTATACTCTAATTGTTCCCAAGATATGTCTTTAAGTGTTTTTTTTAGTTTATTATAAGTAATATACCTAACGCATTTTTGAGTATTTATTTTTGGAAATTGATAATTCGTTGCTTAGTATTATTTGTATGGCAATTACGTAATGATCCGTTATTTTGGACTTTATTATGCAAGGTATCGACATTTCTTCAGTAGTGTTTTTTTTGGTCTTTGATATAGATATGATCTATGCAACTACGACTTTCGTTTTCTTCTCTAGTAATGTCATTTATGTATGACTTGAATCCATGTGAATACAGAATATTTTGATATTCAAGTGCATAAATATCTTGGGTTTTATGAATGTCAATGTTAGTGTCACCTAGTAGTACCGTATAATCAACAGTGCCAGTATATCCTTGTAGATATTGGTCTAAGGATATGTTAAAGTCCCTGGTACATGTAGATGGGGGTCTGTACACAGCGAATATGCTAATATTATATTTATTAAAATTTATTATGTCGAGTTTTATACCATTTATCTCACCGATTTTAATAATATTATATTCATAATTTAGATTTTCTTTTATATATACTAGAACTCCATCGTTTTTATTAACTGCGCCTTTGTTGTAAATAATTTGATACCCATCAATATTAAACATGTTCAATTCTTTGTCAGTAAGATCAAATGTTTCAGTCAAGACAATACATTCAAAGTTAAATTCAAACTGTTCAAGGAAAATTGTATACTCATCTAGATTCTTTGCAACACTTCGTATGTTGTTGTATATAATTTTAAAATTAGTTACGTTATTGTTTATCTTGTATATTTCATTACACTCACTAGCACTAGATAATGTATAAATTTCTATATTACTATCATCAAAGTCTCTTATATATTGATCCATTTTTATTAAAGAAAGTTTATCTAAAAGAATACTCACAGGATTGCTAAATTATTATCCCTAATATTAATCTTTCGACTAAATATATAAAAGAAAAAATATGTTATACTATAATTATTTAACTTACATACCTATCAGAATTACAGTGAAAAAAAAGAAAGAGAGAAAAAAAAGTGTTATAATATTATTAACAATTGATATAATCTATTGTTTCGTGGCCATCGAGTTTGAACGGGTTATTTTTATGGGCTGCACTTTTTCTTTTTTTTGAGTTTTAGCTGCTGGTTTTGTCTTTTTTGGCTCCTGTTCTACTTCTTCCACACAAAGTTCGCGAAAAAGACGTTTATACCGAGATTCTAGATCGGGTGTAGCTGGTGCACTTATGGACTCAACAGTTTGTATTGTGTTGGCTCTCGTCAGTGCAAGGTAAGCATGTGACGACCGGCACGAGGATCCTTTGACTACTTGGTACATCCCGGTATTTTTACAATAGCGACATGTAAAATAGTTAGCAGGTGCCATCTAGCAGTCCAGTATCTGTTGCAATCCAAAAAATAAATATCCTGACTGGGCTTAGCATAGTTCAAATGTGCTTTTAGAGGGCGGAATTTTAAAAAGTAATATTTTTGGTCGCAACGATAGCCAACAGCTCCAAACTGCAGTCTGCAAGTGGTGTGTGACGGCTGGCAAGAGAGCTCCTTTAAGTAGGATCAGTCTTTCGGCTGGTGTTTGTTGCAATCGAAGCATTAGCGTCGTTTTGATGGTAATATGCAATTATTACACATAACGCGCCAGACTTGTAACTTGTAATTCAGCACTCAGCGGGGCACATAGCCCGGAGAGTAGCTATTGGTTGCAGTCTGGTTACGTTCCTTATAGATAAATAAGGGATTTATAGAGGAGTTTGCAACTAAAAATATTATGTTTTAATATTCCGCCCTCTAAAAGCACATTTGAACTATGCTAAGCCCAGTCAGGCTATTTATTTTTTCGATTGCAACAGATACTGGACCGCCAGATGGCGCCTGCTGACTATTTTACATGTCGCTATTGTAAAAATACCAGGATGTACCAAGTAGTTAAAGGATCCTCGTGCCGGTCGTCACATGCCTACCTTGCACTGACGAGAGCCAACAGCTCGAAACTGCAGTCTGTAAGTGGTGTGTAACGGCTGGCAAGAGAGCTTCTTTAAGTGGGATCAGTCTTTCGGCTGGTGTTTGTTGCAATCGAAGCATTAGCGTTTTGATGGTAATATGCAATTATTACACTTAACGCGCCAGATTTGTAACTTGTAATTCAGCGCTCGGTGGGGCACATAGCCCGGAAAGTAAGCTGTTGGTTGCAGTCTTGTTACGTTCCTTATAGAAAAATAGGGATTCTATAGAGGAGTTTGCGACTAAAAATATTATGTTTTAATATTCCACCCTCTAAAAGCACATTGGAACTAACATGTATATATATATATATATAGCCCGGAGAGTAGCTGTTAGTTGCAGTCTGGTTACATTCCTTATAGTAAAATAAGGATTTTATAGGGGAGCTTGCGACTGAAATATTATGTTTTATAGTAAAATAAGGATTATATAGAGGAGCTTGCGACTGAAATTATGTTTTAATATATATATATATATATATATATATATATATATATAGAGCAATGGTATGATTCTGAACCAGAAATAGTAATTTGTAAGCACAATCCTGAACCAGCCGGACGGACCTGAACCATATATGTGGTTCAGGTTCGTTTTCCTTTCTTTTTTATTTAGTGGTATCTCACGTAGATAACTGAAACGTTCGTTGACAAACTTAGGATCGGATTCTTTCTTAAGATATATATTTGGCGGGAAAAAATGCGCGGGAGAATTAGTTACAGACTAATTAATGGTGGTTCAGGTTAGTTAGGAAGATGTGTTTTTTAGTTCAGTGTTTGGCTGCATTAGCGGGTGGCGCTGTTTTATATACAGTATATTGCCATTCATGTCTTCCTTACTAACCTGAACCAAGAGGTTTGGCAATAGTGTATTAATATCTTTGTACTTATAACAATGTTTTGGTATCTTTAAACCTATACTAGGATGCAATACGTTGAGAAATTTTATTTATAGTTTTACCATGCGTATCTATGTAACCTGTTGGAATATTTTTATAGGATATGAGACAAAATAAAAATCCAAAGCATTATATTATTTTTATTTGTAGCATTTCGATGATTTGGGATTTATTGGAACTTGCGACATTTAATGTAATTAATTTAATTCAATGCAATGTAATCCTAAAAAATTATAAATCTGTTACGAGACCAAATAAAAATTATTTTAAACTTCCTAAAAGATCAGACGACATAAAAAATGCAAATAAAAAGCTTTATAAATTTCTATTTGATCAAGAATTGAGTTACTGAGATTATACGACACAAATATATTCATCCGTTTGAAAAAATTCATAAACTACAACCTTATGTTATCCTGATAATCTCAGAATTATTTTTCTCAGTCCAAGAATGATTTAAGTAAATAATTATAATAATTATTAGTCTTATTTCCGTAAGGTATATAGGTGTGAAGTTTTCTTCTTTTATATTCATCAATTCTTTAAAAATAATTTATACCCAAAATTGAAATACTAGAGATCTTTACATTTTTATAAGGTCTAATATAAAGCCAACAACGGAAAATGGTCCAGTTGATAATTTAGCAATATATTAATGGGTTTTTCATATTCATTTTCATATTTTCTACGAAATTTGGCTTCTATAATTTTCTAAATGTATATGTATTTTAAGATACTAATTATTGTGAAAAATATGCTTTACTATTATGAGATGTTTGGCATTTGTTACTTTTGAATAGTTTACCACAAATTTGTGTGCTATGTAATATGACGTTAAATTGACTTAAGTATACAGGGTGATTCACATAAAACTCCCCAGGCAGTTTCCATAATAACGAAAAAAGGTATTAAATTTCTGTAAAGGCCAGTCGTTACATATTTTTGGTGGCTTTATTTTGTCGTTTAAATGTTGCCAATGACAGTGGCGTCCGCTACGTCGCGACGCGATGCCGGAAAGAAAATTTTCGATGACTGGGACTTTGAAAGTATAATATTAAAGTTTCTTTAATACTAAGTACTTTTTGTAGCATACACTTTTCTGTTAAAATCAGTGATTTTCGAGATAAATCGACATAATATAAAGTCAAATAAGTTTTTTTAATAATTTGTTTTGACTTTTCAATAAAATATGTACATATGTATGTATTTACTTTTAAAGTAAATGTTTAAAACTGTTTCTTCTTTTATGGATACACATGTTAAACCATTGCTTTCAATAACGATCTACTGTAATAACACTCGCATATATATTTTGTTGTATGGGTCTGCCATATCATCGATTGGTTCGGTGCAAACTAAATTTTTTAGATGTCTCCATAAGAAAATATCTAATGCAGTTAAGTCACGTGATCGTATTGGCCACCTGATTACTCCATTAGTTCCTATCCATCTTCTAGGATATGTTCGTTGTAAGTGTCTAAATGTTATTCTTAAATTATGTGCCGGTGCCCCGTCTTGATAAAACCAGATTATGTGCCCATCATGAGGAATGTTTCTTAATAAATTTGGCAGCTCCTCTTGCAAGAACCTCCGATATCTACCACAATTTAACGTTTCACGAAATAGATAAGGTCTGACTATGTATCTGTTCAATACTCCACACCATAAATTTACTTTAAAAAGTGTTTAATTTTTGGTTCTTCGTATCTATCTCGGATTATTTTGAGACCAATTCCGAGTGGTCTGTATAGTCACAAGCCCATTACTATGGAAGCGGCTCTCATCGCTCCACGACACATTTTTCAAATAATTTGGATTTTTATTATGTAATACTGACAATTCAGCAATAAAATTCATGAAACGCTGAAAATCACCAGGACATAAATGATGAACATAATGAACTTTATACGGACGGTACTTATTTTTCTTTAAAATTATTTGACAAGTGGAGTAGGAAATATTTGTTTCAGACGATAATTTCCGTAAAGATATATTTGGATTATTTACAATATTGTCAATTACTAAAGCAGTATTTGCAGCATTTGTAGCCGTCAACTGTTTATTATACTTTAACTTTTTAGAACTTCCGTAATTTTTCAAATTATTGGTTAAAGAAATAAAGATTTTATGGTCTGGCTTAGGCAAATTGGGAAAATGCAAATGGAGTAACCTTTCCGCTTCATGGGAATTTTTTCTACATTCTCCGTAGATCAAAATCATGATTAATTTGTCTTCGTTGATGTACACAACCATTTCTGAATTATCTTGTAATAACAAACGCATTCAAAAACTTAAAAATTGATTATATGTGAACAAACCTCAAAATAAATTACTACGCAACAAGTATGTTGTTAATAATATACAGTCAAGTACTGTATATTATTAAATTAGTCTTAGGACTACTAGTTTATAGAATTAAGAAAACAATACAGGTGGTAATGAAAATTATACTTTAAAAAATAAAAAAATAGGAAATATTAGATAATTTGAAAGACATTGGTCTTTTTAAAAAACGTCATTATAAAATTATATATATATTATTTGGTTCTTTATCGTGTGTACTGTTTCAATGTTCCAGCTATCGGAAAATAATTTTGCACTTCAACGCCATCTTTGTATAATCATTTAAAAGATGGCGAATCACTTTAAACTAAGTACCTATTGTATGTAGCGCCCGCTCTTGAGTGAATTTAAATTTTTTTGCTTGTTAAAAAATATTGAACTGAATAATTTTTTTTGATTTATCTCCAAAACCACTGGTTTTAATAGAAAGTGTATACTGCAAAAAGTACTTAGAATTAAACAAACTTTAATATTATACTTTCAAAGTTCCAGTCATCAAGAATTTTCTTTTCGTCGCGGACGCCACTGCCATTGACAACATTTTAATACGGAAACTGCCTGGGGAGTTTTATGTGAATCAACCTGTATAGAG
Source organism: Leptura quadrifasciata (assembly GCA_963675555.1). NCBI lineage: Eukaryota > Metazoa > Arthropoda > Insecta > Coleoptera > Cerambycidae > Leptura > Leptura quadrifasciata. Next base: position 84,528,957 of record OY776676.1, read on the forward strand.
GCAATTAATAACGTGAAAATTGCTTTCTTGCTATCTTTCTCCTAATTTCAAATTAAATTGTCCTCATTATACTAAAAATTCATATTTAATAAAATACATTTTCTGAATTTAGAGACCCGTAACAATTAATATTGTTTCATTGCTCTATAACAATGTACAATGCCCAATATGTATCGAAGAATACTTATGTTGCTGTGTTTAAACAGAAGTTTTATGATATAAAATCACGTAGATCAATTAGTAAATGCTTTAAGTACTAACTTTTTGTAATTTTCCGCCTTGCATATATTTTATTTCCTGGTCGAAGAAATATATCTGGTGTTTATATGATATGTTATACGTAAATAATCCTAATGTTAGCTATTCTTCTAACATACTGTATACCTAATATAAAATAATTTTAAAAAGTGCTAGCTTACAGCAATGCGCGAGAGGTTATGATCTCATTTTTCCAATATTGAAAGAATTATTTATAGTTTATGTTTTAAATAAAGGTAACTTATCAAATTATATAATATTAAATAAATAAACTCAGTGACATTATTGTTTTTGCATGTGCCCGGTCAAGAACCTAGGAACCACTAAATGCACTAATAAATGAGTGCTTGATACTAACCACTTTAAAAAAAAATATTTTAACACTAGTTGAATTTTTATAATTAGCATATTATTACGCACAATACTATTTTATCTAAGCATATAATTTATACATACCAAGAATCACGTATGACTGCTCGCTTAAAAGAATATTTATCAATAACTGAAATATTTTTCGTATTCAAGCTTCTACAAGGAGCTTTTCACAAAAAGACTTCTGTTCTGTACTGTGTTAATAAATTGAGATAAATTATTATTAGTACCTATATTGTGTTAAAATTTGCATCCTGTTTCATATATATTCTCTAATCCTGCCAAATCAAGGATATAAACAGTGCAATTATACTTTTTCATACAGATACATTTTACTGTTATAACAACTTCCATTTCAAACCTTAATGCCATGCGAAGAAAAAATTACCACTTCCTAAATATACTGAATTTTGTAAAAGCAATAAATAATTGTTATTTTGGTTAATATTATTTACGTATTAGTTTATGCCAAAAATACCAAAAAGAATTATATTTCAGCATCAATTCCGAAAATATTTTTTTAAGACTTACGGTCATGTTTCAATACACACGCTGTATACTAAATATTAGAAAAGCGGTAAATAATTATATATATTTTTATTAATACTATTTACGCATCAGTTTACGCCAAAAATACCAAAACCATAAGATAAATATTAAGAGTTGTTAAATATCGGTTTAATCCAATGTAATTTAAAATAAAATCGAAACACCGATATAAAATTTTTTATTAAGTACAAGTGACTGGAATGCTCAAAATACAATGAATGATTTTTAAATCAACAATAGTAAATTAATGTAAGTCTTCTACTAACCGTTGGTTCATTTGTTATATAAATAAAACTAGATCATACAAATATTACAATATATGGGTGTCTCAGATTTGGCGCCGGACTCTAGTGGACCACACAGTGTTATATATTGTGTCCCTTTAATATTTAAATACCCTAATTTTGTTTTGTTTATGGGTAACATGTGTAACAAAGAACAGCACTTTAACCATTGACTTTTGTTTTATCTTATCGTCTTACTCTATTCTACTATGAAACTATAACAGCTACCATTTGAAACCTTAATGCCGAACGAAACAAAAAATTTTACCACTTCTTAAATATTAAATATTATAAGAGCGGTAAATAAATGCCATTTTTATTAATGTTATTTGTGCATTAGTATATGCTCAAAGTAGAATAGTCTTTTAAATTCACAATAATAAATTAAAGTCAAGTCTTCGCTGTCGGCCGCTCGACCACCCAGGCTCTTTAAAATTTAAATACCTAAATGGTCTATGGGAAACATGTGCGGCACTTGACATTTGTTTCACCCTCTTTCCAAAAATGTTATCATATACAAATTATAACATAACTATCCTACGTGTAAAATTTTATTTATATTTAACATATATTTGTAATCTAATTCAATTTGTGATTGAAATTTTGTAATTGTAAAAATATCGTTAATAAATAAAGAAAAAGGAGGAAAAACGTGATTCAAGAAATAAATTGTTGCTAGCTATCGTTAAACTTATATTGAAATGTAATATGGTGAGGGTATTTATTTAGAGTTTTACAGTGCGCATCTTTGTATTATAACCGGTTGGAATATTTTGATGGTATGAGACGAAATAAAAAGACAAATTTATACTTTTCTATTTCTAGTTTTTACACATTTTAGGATTTATTTGCCACAATTAATGTATAATCAATTTAATTTCATCCAATATACCTAGTATGAAAAAGTTAGGCATCTGTTACGCAACCAAATAAAAATGATTTTATACTTCCTGAAATAGTAGTTGTAGACTTACTGAAAATATATAACACAAGTATATTTGTTCTTTTGAGAAAGTGAATTAGTGAACTATGTTATGTTATTGTTTCATGGTCTCAGTATGGTTTTTCTCAGTCCAGAAACGACTTATGTAAATAGTTGTAATGATCATTACCTACCCTTACTTCTAAGAGGCGTCTTGGAATGAAAGGATAAACAGTGAGAAATTAGGTAGGATTCAAACGGTAAACCCGTGTACAGGTTACTTTTCACTTTTTTTTATTCTTCCCGTATCTATACATTTTAAATAAATGCTGGAGATTCCAGTATTATTTTAGTCAAATAATTTGAAATGTAGGTAAAGTAAGTATAGGTAACAAACATTGTTGCAAAGAAGTATGTGAAGGCTAAATTTGACCCGTATATTTGTTTTAAAAAAACTTGGATAAAATTAGGGTTAAAACTAGAGAATTTGTATTTCGTTTTTCGGACCCAAATGCATAGAACAATGTTTCCGTTGCTATTTTAACAGAATATGTGTGATTGTTAAAAATAAGAGAACTTTCTGTAATTTTTTGCTTTGTATGTAGAAATATAATATTGTCTGGTGTTTATGTAATATGTTATATGTAAATATTCCTAGTGATAGCTATTTTTGTAACATACTGTATATCTATAAAGAGTAATTTATTAGCGTGCAAATATTAAAAAAATAAATTGTGCTAAGCTAACAGCATCCCATTCTTTGAATATTGAAAGAATTATTTATAGTTTAAGTTTTTCAAAATGAAGATAACTCCTCAAATTAAAAATTAATTTAGTAAGCTCGGCGATACTATTTTTGCACCTGGACGGACGATAACCTATCCGTTTTATGTTCTAGCTAAAATATATTTTAAAGAATAATTTAATGCGGTACTTCACAGATACACTATCAAACAAAAATAATCTTTTAATACTGCCTTAAAATGTATTTGATTTTCATAATCGGTATATTTTTAGGCACAATGTAAGTTTTTAGGTATATTACTTAAAATTAAGAATTAAATATTTCATTTCTCATTGCTCACTTAAAAGAATATTTATGAATATTTGGGACTTGTTTCATATATTCTCTAATCCCCCTACAATGCAAAAAGGCTTTAAATAATGCTATACCATTTTTCTTTCTGACAAATTTTAATGTGAATTTATAGCAAGGATTGAGGCTAAAAGTAAGAAATACACAACTAAATAAATTGACATTTTGACCTAAAATTTCAATAGTCTACTTTTTAGACGCTGACTGTTTTACATGTCGCTATTGTAAAAATACCGGGATGTTACCAAATAGTCAAAGGATCCTCGTGTCAGTCGTCACATGCCTACCTTGCACTGACGAGAGCCAACAGCTCGAAACTGCAGTCTGCAAGTGGTGTGTGACGGCTGGCAAGAGAGCTCCTTTAAATAGGATCAGTCTTTCGGCTGGTGTTTGTTGCAATCGAAGCATTAGCGTTTTGATGGTAATATGCAATTATTACACTTAACGCACCAGACTTGTAACTTGTGATTCAGCGCTCGGCGGGGCACATAGCCCGGAGAGTAGCTGTTGGTTGCAGTATGGTTACGTTCCTTATAGTAAAATAAGGATTTTATAGAAGAGTTTGAGACTAAAAATATTATATTTAATTTTGTTTATGCTTAACATGTATTTTTATTCCAATTCATTCGTGATTGTAATATTCCTCTCTTCATCCTATAACCGAGCACTGCCCCTGTCGGATATCGCAATTAAATAAATGAATAAATAAAAAGAATAAAACATGATTCAAAAAATAAATTATTTAAAAAAATATGTTCCTTAGGTTGGGCATTGTATGTTATTCTACAACTTGTATCTATCTGAACTATTTTTTCAACTTTCCAGACAATACCACAATTCCACATACAGCAATAATTTGGATACATCCACTCCATTATATCCGTTTTCAAAATATTGACGTTTAAAATTTGACTCTTTAATTTTTTTTATCATTGTTTGGTTCTCTCTAAAAAAGTCAACCTTAGGCATAATCAAAAGTCATTCAGAAGTGAAACTTCCTTTTAAACCAGAACGGAAAATAATACAGTTAAATATAGAATGAAAAATTAAGATAGAAATATTAAGGGAATTGTTACAAAAAAGTGATGATTATTAGGGGAACCTCCCATATATCTGAAAACAACTTCTAATGCATACTCTTTAAACTTTTTAAAAGTAAAAGTATATATACATATACAGGATGTTTGGAAATAATCATTTTTCAAGTGGCCACAAAAGTAAAAGTCCAGTGCATTCATATCTGGGGACCGAGGGGCCATTTAATTGTGGCTTCTCGTCCCCTGCCAATCCATCGATTTCGAAATGTTGAGGGTAGCCACTCTTGAACGTCTAAAGAATAATGAGGTGGCGCACCATTCTGCATAAACCAAAGTGTTTGACGTAATCCAAGAGGTAAATCGTCTATAAGTTTATACAGGTCATTTTATAAAAAGTTTAAATAAGCTGGACCATTTAATCTGTTTGGTAACTCAAAAGGCCCTATTAATTTATTGTCTACAATTCCGGCCCAAATATTTATTGAAAAGTTGTATTGACATCCTCCATTTACAACAGCGTGAGGATTATCGTCCCTCCATAAATGCTAGTTACGAATATTTAAATCTCCACGTCGAGTAAAGCAGCATTCATCTGTGAATAGTACTGTAAAATGTAATGGCTTCTAAGTATAATTCTACAAAAATCAAGTCTTACTGGAAAGTCACGAGGGAACAGCTCTTGTATTCTCTGTAAATAATAAGGGTAAAGTCCTTGCATTTTCATATTTTCAAAATCCTCCATACTGATGTTTTTGTTGTGTGGAATTGATGAGCAGCCAGTCTAATACTACATTCAGGATGTTCACCAAAATAATGTATTTAATATGTGTGTTTTAAAACACCTCCTTTTTTTTAACCTCAAGTGAATATTAGAAAAAGTACGAACGTTTGACACAGTACGTGTAGAGAACTTACGACGATATCGTTCTTTTCCCGCTGAAGCATTTCCTTTACATTCACCATAAATTAAATGTATGTCTGCATATTATTCCTCATTACTAGAACTATGCATTTTAAAATCTGGTTAGAAAAATACTAGTATTAAGTAATAAGAAATGATTATCTTATTATTTCAAAGGCAAGAAACAACGTAATATTGTCAGATTATAATTTGACACCAGCCTACTTTTAGTATTTTACACTAATATAATTTTGCTCATAGCTTTTGATTGATCACTTTGGCAGATGTAATTTAATTTTTTTGTAAAAAGTGGTCGATTTTACGAATTTCTTTGAAGAGATGAAAAAGTTTCTAAATTAATCATAATGTTTAGCTATTTTTTTTAACTTAAGAAAAGAGTAGGCACAAAGATATTTACAAAATTTCCAAAAGGGTAGTAAATTTCACCCCTTTGTGTACATGCTAGGTGGATGACATGATTTCGTTAGATGCCCTTTGATGAGTAACAGAGATGTGCCAAATTTCGTCTTTTTCCGATTACGTTATTTTGAGATATAAATTAAAAACCTTTTTTTTTGGAACACCCCTTTAAGGGAGTGTAGCTGGACAGGAAAAGGTTGTTTTGAAAAGTTTTATACGAAGAACCCGGTCTAAATTTTCGACAGGCAATCTACAGCTAAATTTTTTGCACGTAATTACGACACCCTGTATATTTAAAATATATATATATATATATATATATAATTTTAAACAGCAAAAATTAAAAATAAACTGTATTTATTCTAGCCTTTTACAATTTAAATACCTAAAATTTATCCCCTTTCTTTCAGAAAGATACTTACAGTTGAAAAATATAGAATTTCATTTGTGCGTAAGAAGCATATACGAGAAGTCCGAGTATTTTATGACCCTTGGCAATACAAACGTAGCAGGTAGCTATCCTATAGTATTTAAATATGGCAACATTGAAGTGGTTCAGGATGTAACATTCAGCTATATATTACTGTATAAAATGGTTCAGCTTTGTCATATTAACGTATTGGTTCAGGATGATGTCATTAGTGTGTAGATATACACCTATATTTAGTTATAAAAATATCAAAGTATATTTTACAGAATAGGTTATCCGACCCCCTATATACTCCAATATAAACAAATATTTTTTGTCTATCTCTTCTATAAATAGCTGGTTCAGGATTGTATGAATTGTCTAATGGTTCAGAATTGATAGAAAGATGTATATATATATATATATATATATATATACAGAGACGAATATTAGACGACTGTCTAAGTTAAAAACAAAAATTTTTAATTTCCACCAGGGATACAGTCACGGGCTCAAAAAAGAAAACTCTTTTTTAAATTCAAGCTTTCGAAACTTTATTGTTTCTTCCTCAGGAATTCTACAAAATTTTTTAACTTATTATAATCAAAATTATTTAATACAAGTGAAGGGTACTTACTAAATTGAGGTTAAAAAATGAAATTGACAAGTCATCAAGACAGAACCAACACAACTATTACAAAATAAATCACACTTGTGGACTACATTTATATTTAATTTAAGTTAAAACCAAAAATCTTTAATCTAAAAATAATTTCAGCCACCTCGAAAACTGAACAAGAAGCAGTCAACTACGTTATTTCTTATTCCTCCGAAAAACATCGGAATGTGAGATTAAAAAACTGTCAAAAACAAATCTGAAGCAGAGAGGGAGGGGTCATGTCAACCCCCCCTCTCTCTCTGCCTCAGGTCCGTTGCCAACAAAACACCAAACCCAACAGATCAAAACTTACTAATTTTCAAAAGTATTGCACAAGGTGTTATTTCTGTGACTACCATTGGCATGTAAATGAAAAGAACGTTCAAAAAAGAACTTTTCTAGAAATGTGTCATATTTTTAATGAACCGGAAGCTATGGATGCCAGAAATGACATTGTGGGCCTCAGTATATTATACACTTATTTGTTGCATTTACATGCCAATGGTAGTCACAGAAATAACACCCTGTACAATACTTTTGAAAATTAGTAAGTTTTGATCTGTTGGGTTTGGTGTTTTGTTGGCAACGGACCTGAGGCCCCCTCTCTCTGCTTCAGATTTGTTTTTGGCAGTTTTTTAATCTCACAAGTCCACAATTCAGGTAACATTTATTTTTCTAAGTCCGTAAAATCTATATTTGAATTATTTTTCTAAGTCCACAAATCCATCGTGGAATTATTTTTCTGTCCCCAAAGACATTTCAAATATTTTTACAAGTCCAGCTGACGTCACAGTGATCCACCGCGCACCTATTTTCCGCTATTTCTCCCACTCCTTCATCTCTGAAGGCAGTAATTAAATTCACACCGACCAGTTAGTCTTCCCGATCGACTCGGAGCCAGCAGACGTGTTCACGCTAAATATTTGAAGCCGCCAGGTAACATTTACTTGTCTAAGTCCGTAAAATCTGTATTTGCAATAATTTTCCAAGTCCACAAATCCATCGTGGAATTATTCTTCTAAGTCCAAATCTGATTCTGAATTATTTTGCAAAGTCCCCCAAAATCTTTCAAATATTTTGTCAAGTCCGTCTGACGTCACGTGATCCATCACACATCTGTTTACTGCTGTGTCTCCCACTCCTTCATATCTGAAGGAAGTAATTAAATTCGGAGAAAAACGCGTCGCAAACTTGGCTACTATAAACTACTATTTAAAACATTAGCTCCAAGCAAATGGCAAAGTGTTAGCACAAGTTTGTGACGCGTTTTTCTCCACCTCGCACGTTGACGCGGAGAAAAGGCGCGGCCACTCTTTGACACACGAGCTTCGGAAACGAATTTTCGAATTACTCGGGCGCCAGTCCTAGTTTAAGTGATAGGACACACTACCCTCAAGCCGAGTATGCGAGGCTGAGCAGCTCAAGTGGAGAAAGTTTAATCCAGTGGGTCAATGTATGGGAAATTAGACGTTCACACACAGACAATAAAATTCAGAGTATTTCAATAAAGTCAGTATATTACTATAAACCTATATGTACAAAGTTACTTCAACTACTAAAATCTATAAGTTACTTAGGCCGAGAGGAGCAAGCAAAAATCTAGTACCAAATGACTCAGGCGACAAGGATAGCAAGCACAAAACTACTATTTAAAACATTAGCTCCAAGCAAACGGCAAAGTGTTAGCACAAAGTAAGCGGCGTTACGTGGGCAATTTAATAAAGCGATACCAAGGTGCAGATTAGATACGGATACCAGGCAAATGAAGCAAGAGCACAATTATATACAGTATTTAAAGTGGGAAATAGAAAAAACTACAGTGCAACATTTTATAGAATACTTGGCTAGTGTTTAATGTGTCCTGAAAAGATAAGGCATGATATTACAATTATCCGGCAACTTTTTTACAAGATGCAGTTCTTCCGGGCAGCGGCTGAGATAGGCAATGTATGATTAGTAAGCACAAATGCAACTTTTCAGTACTCTCGAAAACCCCAGCGGGTGGTATCGAGAGCACCTACAAGATGCAGATCCTCCGGTCAGCGACTGAAATAGACAAGGTATGATTAGTAAACACAAATGCAACTTTTCAGTACTCTCGAAAACCCCAGCGGGTGGTATCGAGAGCACCTACAAGGTGCAGTTCCTCCTTCCTTCCGTACTTATTCTGAGTGAAATTTTTATCATGTTTGAATATTTTTGGTATTTATTTCATATTTACTGACTGATAATTTTATACTTAGTTACCGAAATTTTACTGCCTTTATTCTGATTGAAAATTTTTACACTGTTTGAATATTCTTCATGATTATTTCTATTATTTCATATTTTCTGATTTAAATTTTTATACTTAACTGTTTGAATTGAGACTATGTAAGTTGGCTAGTACAATCATAGATTATTTTTATTAAATTTTATTTTCTCTTAAACTGATTGCCAATTTTTTGATATTTAATTTAAATTAGATACTTATAATAATTTGTTTATTTTGTGGCTTCCTTCCGCTCCGACACCTGATCAAGATCTTCAAAAGTCGGCTGGTGTCACTCCTTTACACCTGATCAAGTACTGTAATGGTTAGGCTGGTGTACCCTTCTCAACCCAAATTACCTTTAGTCACAACGCTGTTCGTTAAGGGCTAGTAATTTTATTGAACTCGGGAGTAAAACTATCTCAACTAAAGTCGTAATAACGTGCCCATTACTTAATACTTAGCTTACTGTCGCATTGAACATCTAGAAATACTAGCCAAGTTTCAAGTCCGGCTCATATTATTGTTATTATTATTATTTTTTTTTTGTCTTCACACTGTTTGAATATTATTAGTATTTATTTTATTACTTCATATTTACTGACGGGGCGAGTGCAGGTGCGTCTTTACTATGTACATACTTCGGTATGCGATGTAAAGCAACGACAGGCGCAGTTAGTACTTGGATGGGTGACCATTCCAACGGAAACCGCGTTCTCGCCTCACATATCTTCCAGCGGCTTGTATATCAGTGTATGAGCGGAAGCTATACAACTTTAGGCGAGGGTTGTATAGAAGATATACCATCCTTCGGAGGGGATGTAAAGCCGTCGGTCCCTTGTCTATTAAATAATTAGATGTTAGTAAAAGATCCCTACTCTTCTTAAGGAAAGAGGTTCGGCAAAATTCCTGGTTGGGGGTAGCTCGTCTACAGGCGTCGGTGTTAGGCCTCAGTAGCAGAAATAGGCCGACGTTTAAAAAAAAAAAAAAATTACTGACTGAATTTTTTTTCACTTAGCTTGTAAATTTAACTGTTTATTTTCCGATACCAAACACTAGCCAAATTTCCGGTCTGTTTTATAACCTGCTGTAATACTGTAAATAATTCTGTTTGCTTCGCATTTTCTGGTATCCGTACATTGACTGTCTGCTTAACAACAATTTTTTTTACCGCTTATACGCTTTTGCCGCTAATCTTGTTTTATTGCTTGCTACTCTTCCTCTACTGCTTAAGCCTATGTGTAGAAATTTGTGTTAATTTTGGTTTTCTGTTTTATTTAGGACTGTTAACCATAGGATTACTGTAATATATTTAAATATTATCAAATTTCTGCGTTGTGTTTGTGAAAGTCTAAATTCCCTTATTGACCCACTGGAATTAACTGTGTCTTCACTGAGCTGCTTAGTCTCGCTCATCGAATTTTGGGTAGTGTTGTTCAACCACTTAAAGCTTGAACTGGCGCCCGAGTAACAAGTAAGAAAGCCCGAGTGTCAAAGTGACAGCCTTAGTTCTCGCAAGTACGAGAAAAAGTGCGTCACAAACTTGGAATTCCTTGGTAAAGTCATCCCAAGTCCGCCAGTCCAACGCAAGGTTTGCGAGTGGATCCACTGGCTAATATACTATCGTGTGCTTAAGGCGGTAGAATATGGTTTTAGTTGAACAGAAAATATTATACAGAGTTCAGTTAAACTTAAATCTTATGCAGATTTTCGTTACACTATCTCATACATTCTATTATTTAAAAAGGATGGAGATAGTTTTATTTATGTTTTGGAACTCGTTGCCAGTGGCGTATATGTTAAAAAGGGTGATGATTTCGTATAATTAAGGTAATTCTAAAGGAGAATGGAAACCTCGAATTTTTGCGTGACCCTAGTTTGGAGTCGTAGAAGACGAATCTGAAATTAGTTTTGCGTGCATATGAACCGTTTGTCCAAAAAAAATTTTTGAAAATTTTCCTTATAACCTACATTTCCATGCACCTATTTATACGCCAACAGCATTTATATATCGTCTTCTTCCTTATTAAGATCACATTATGGCCTTTATGGAACAATAAACCCTTCGCTTATGGCAGAAAACTTATTTTCCTTTAATAAAAAAAAAAAGACAGATAGTTTGTAATACATCATAAAACAGCTACTGAAAACTGTACAACTGTCAACCCGATGCGCATCCATTTACAAATTTGTGTCTAAAGTACCGACACTAACCAATATCATGAGGCGATTTTTCACGTTTTCAATGTTAAATTAATATTCCTTTTGAACCCGGTATGGGTGATTCTATAGAACACCCCCCTTTTTTGCCGAAAAAACAGAAATACTAAACGACGTGGATTTCGAAATGTCGACCGGCTGCGAACGTGTCTTGACTTATGTTTATAAATAATACTTTAACGCCGTCTGCCCCAGATTTAATAAGGTGGTAAGTACTATTATATGTCATTTGTCCATCAAGACACGTTCGCGCCCGTCGACGCTTCGAAATCCCCTGCTAAGCGTCGACCGGTCGCGAATGTGTTTGGAAAAATGACGTCGCATAACCAGACCCGTCGTGCTTTTAGACACCAAGCCTTAATATTGCACATATGCACAAATAACGCATTCAAATATATGTACTCAAATGACAGAAGGAGGTTCATCTAATACAATTTCAGTGAGTAAAATTCTGATTTGTATGCAAAAGAAAGTGAGTTTTCTGCCATAACTGAAGGGTTTATTGTTCTATAAAGGCCTTAGTGTGATCTAAATAAGGAAAATGGCGATATACAAGTGCTGTTGGTGTATAAATATGTGCATGAAAAAGTGCGTGATGTCATAACAAAAATTTTCAAAAATTTTTTTTTGACAAACGGTTCGTATGCACGCAAAACTAATTTCAGATTCGTGTTCTACGACCCCAAAATAAAGTATCCTGAAAAAGTCACGCAAAAATTCGAGGTTTCCGTTCTCCTTTAGAATTACTATAAACATTTTCTATACTTCCAATATTATTGCATTGAACATTTACAATTTTGCTTATTTGTCGTTCCAACCCGAGGTTACGCTTATGAGATAATTGCACCTACCTGTGAAAAGATCGATTAGCTCCAAATTTAAAGAAACATCTACATACAACACAATATTTTCCCATTGTTTATTCGCAATAACAAATTCTGTCTTCAAAAACACTACAAAACCACTGTAATTACAACGGATAACTTCGGTTTATGACAAACACTTTAATGGCGCACAATACTGCAACTGAATTGTAAACAAAACGTGTTGAGAGGGACTACGTACGCATATACCCACGTGCCTTAAGCCAATAGACTGCTGAGTACCAGTATTTATTTTTAAAGCAATTTAAACAAATAAATGATACACAACAAACCAAGAGGATGCTTTGTCTATCCTATTCTGAAGTCATTGGTGTCATTCTTCTGTTCTACTTATCATGGTTGATCAACCCACGGAACAGGTTAATTTTTTGCCTTCGTCGGACGATCAGCAGCGTCAACAATACGCACAGTACGCTACCGTTTTAAAACTTCCCCCGTTTTGAATCTCCAAACCGGATATATGGTTTCCGCAGGTGTAGCTCATATCACGAATTATAGAAAAAAGTACGACCACGTTTAGGCTAATTTACCACTGGAAATCATGAACAATGTTTATGACGTTATGTTGAACCCTCCGGAACAAAATTTATATACTCATTTTAAAAATATTATCATCCCACGGCTTTCTTTGAGGGAAGAAAAGCGATTAGACAATCTCCTCACTGGATCGCAGATGGAGGACCGTAAGCCCTCTGATTTGTATAGCGATATGTTAGGTATCGTTGGTGGGTCACATATGATTAGAAAAGAATTTCTAAGAAAATTATGGATAAGGCGTCTACCAAAAACTATTTATATCGCGATTACTGCTACCGGAAAATCTGAAATCGAGGACACTATCGATATGGCAGATAAAATTTGGCAATTTTACCAAAACCCTCTCGTGTCCTCCATTCAATCTAATTCCTTGACTGATCATACGCCAACCTCACCTACGACCGCATTAATAGAGTTATTAACTTTCAACACCCTTTCTGTCAATTTTCAAACAACGTTGAATCAAATTTTGCACAAACAATAAGCCCTCGAATTTCAGTTGTCTGTGTTACGTTCCACTACTCCTCCGACCCATCAGGTTTCGTTTCCCACTGCCAACCGCTGTGCCAATGGGGAACGATCCAAGCCAGTTCCTAATATATCCAAAAGATGACGCCATACATACTCGGTTTAATGTCATTCTACATTTATATCATATAATATATGATACAAATTGAGAATGATATTAAACAACAATTTAAAAGTTATATTATAACTTTTAAATTGTTTAAATTTCCCGATTTCTGAAAGTTTTCCAATCTCTTATTCGTAGAAATGAGCCAAATTGACAAAAAGAATGAGGAATAATCCAAGCCAGTTCCTAATATATCCAATAGATGACACCATGCGTACTCGGTTAAAGTCTTTCTCAACTTGTATCATATATAACCTTTAAATAGTTTAAATTTCCCGATTTCCGAGAGTTTCCCAACCTCTTATTCGTAGAAATGAGCCAAATTGATAAAAAGAATTACGGTAGTTGGCCATTAAATCGTTTAAAACTTTAAAAGCGGAGCTGAGAAAAGGAGATGCTATAGAGTTCATGGAAAAAAAGCTGATTTGGTTGAAAGATATAGTCCAAGTAAGGATTTCCTGAGACAAAAAAAAACTAAACAAAAGCTTTACATCATTATTATCACTGCGGGCCACCGGCGGTATACCTAACATCAAACTATCAAAATGACTCGCCGCACATTAAAAACGAGCGAGATGCTTTGCGGTCGAGGGTCGGTCGAGCTAACACAAAGAGTAATGGTATTTTAATGTCGTAAAGTTTTTGTTATGTTTTTTCTGTCTCAGTTTATTCCTACTTGAATTATAATTACATTTATGAACTTAAATTTTTTGTTTATAAATAATCTTTTATCCTAGATTAATCAATTATGACAATATTTTAGTTAATACGCTTGAAGATGAAGATCTAGATTACAATTTTAAAACACCAGATTTATCATATAGTTGTCGGAAACGGTAATTTTTAGGAAATAAATGTTCTACTGTGTTAGAGCACTTTGGTACACAGCAACAAGTTTTCATTTTACATCCTAATTATTATATTTGTTTATTCAGAGACATATTTTTTCGTATTGACATAGTCGGACAAACATCCGAGTACAGCTGGTACACTCTGACGGATAAAATAAAAGAGAATCTCGTTCACGCTCTCTCTCTCTCTCTCTCTCTCTCTGCCAGCCGTAAGCGTTTTGACCCGATAAACGATTCTGTCTGTTACCACCTTCAACAGTCCAACTGCACAAAGACAGAGCCTTGAAATGTGGTAGTTCTTGGTGCATTTATAGCAAATCTCTTTTGTGTACTCCCATTTTCGCAGGTTCCACTTATTCTAATTCAAAAAACTAATGGTTGCTAGTGTTTTGCCACCAGACACTAGTCTACTCAACAGTAAATATCGCCTCTTTATTGAGGATCAATCTAATAAATTACATTTTTTAATTGATACTGGCGATGATTTGTCAGTCAGAGATCCTCTTACCGATTTTAAGCAAAATCGTGGTTTAATTATTGCGACCGCGGATAATGGTTCTATTAGAAATACTTACGGCAAAAAATTGTTAAATGTTATTTTAGGATTACGCCACGAGTTTTCCTTTGTTTTTAACATAGGTGACATATCATTTCCTATCATTGACGCTGATTTTTTATCACATTTTGGATTATTAGTTGATTTAAAACAAACGTTTAGTAGATGACAAGACGTCACTGTCAGTACTGATATGCTTTGTTCCCTTTTTCCCCTAAATTATTTTCGATAGGAAATAATTACACCAAGTTACTGCTGGAATACCCTCGTTTGGTTAGAAGACCCAATTATTATGTACCTGCTAAACACTCCGTTACTTATCATATAGTAACAGAGGGACATTTGCCTTTTTGTCGTCCACATAGGTTAGGTACTATCAAATTCAATCTTGCCAGATCAGAATTCAAGCAAATGTTTGAGGTAGGAATTTGTAGACCCCCTTCGTCTTCAGTTTCTTCTCCTTTGCATATGGTAGCAAAGAAAGAACCTAACAATTCGCGTCCCTGCGGTGATTATATACAACTCAATATCATTACGGTGCCTGATCGATACCCGTTGCCGCATACCCACGATTTTAACGCCTAATTACACAGTTGAACCGTTTTTTCAAAACTCAATTTGGTGCGCGCTTATCACCATATCCCTGTCGCTGCATCAGACATTTATAAGACGGCAATTACCACACCTTTCGGCTTATTCGAATTTCTACGGATACCTTTTGGTTTACGAAATGCTGGTCAAACCTTCCAACATTTTATGAACGAAGTCCTTTTAGGTTTGCAATTCGTTTTTGCATACTTCGATGATATTTTAGCCGAAAGACTGATCCTACTTAAAGGAGCTCTCGTCACATGCCTACCTTGCACTGACAATAGCCAACAGCTCGAAACTGCAGTCTGCAAGTGGTGTGTGACGACTGGCACGAAAGCACCTTTAAATAGAATCAGTCTTTCGGCTGGTGTTTATTGCAATCGAATCATTAGCGTTTTGTTGGTAATATGTGATTATTACACTCAACGCGCCAGGCTTGTAACTTGTAATTCAGCGCTCGGCGGGGCACATAGCCCGGAGAGTAGTTGTTGGTTGCAGTCTGGTTACGTTCCTTATAGTAAAATAAGGATTTTATAGAGGAGTTTGCGACTAAAAATATTATGTTTTAATATTCCGCCCTCTAAAAGCACATTTGAACTATAGTTTTACCCGGCATACTTTTGTCAGTCCTGCCGCTAGTTTTTGCAAGTTTGTTTTCGTTCGAAAAGACACGCTTAAGCCGACTTTGACTCCTTGCTACGAAGGTTGTAGTTTCGCGCACTGACAAAATTATGACGATCCACAAACGCTGGAAGGATGTCGCTGTTAGCGTTGACAGGATTAAGCCCACGTATTTGTTAACTGATTTCGTCGATCCACCTGCTAAGTCGAACAGTAGGAATGTAAGTTTCGTTATTGATTATTTAGTAGTTTGATTTGTTTTTTGTGAGAGGAGTATATGTAGCGTATTAGGTAGAACGCACTAATAATGCCCCATAGCCATCTTTTGGGAACTCAGATTTTGGATAGATGCCAACGATAAAAAAATAATATTAACATAACACTACAATAATTGTCTTCTGAATTTAAAAAACTGAATTGTGATAGAATTAATAAAATCCATTTCAGACAATATCCATTTATTTTTTTTTTCAAAATGACCTAAAAAATTATTTTTTTGTTTATTGGGTTTTAAACAAATGCACAAAAATGGCCAAAATAGTTTAAATTTTTTTTTATTACATCAAGAAGCTGGCATCGAGGCCTAACTTTCTAAACTAAAAAAAAATGATCCGTTTTGGACTTAATGGCATAAAATGGCGACTAATTCAAATTTTAAATAACAAATTCAATTGCGCACACTGGATTTAATATTTTTGCACCAAATTTCAGGGTGTTTTTGTTAGAGCAAAAAGTAGATTTTCTGAAATTTTGAAACTGATCGGTCACCCAGCGGCTCTGGGCAGCAAAATGAAGAAAAAATGATTTTTTGCCAGTTTCGTCACTTTTGTAGGTTATGGTTGCGCTCCTAAGATCCAAACTAGACGTATGTTTGTAGAAAATTTAGTTACAAAGATTTTGTTTCTTTTATATTGTCCCGATCGGACCTATATATCTCGAGTTATTCACATTTATTTTTTAGGTTGAAAAATGCGATTAAAAAAATTAAATTGTTAATAACAATTGGAGCACAAGGTCTTTGAAGTTCAACATTATTTTGGGTATTCCTGAGCACTTCCGCAACATGATCCAACTAAATTGCTTATGGAAAAAGTTCCATTATATTGATTTTTTATGCTATTTTTTAATTCGCTAACTGTAAATAAAAAAAAATAAGAAGGAATGCATTCCCAACAAAGAAAGTTCATATTCGCTTTTTTGTTTATAACGGTTTCCTCTAGAATGTAGCAAAATATGTTTTACTCAATATTAATCAAAATTTGCGTATCAGAGCCAAAAGAATATTTTCAGTAGACACTGTTATAGTACATTCCTTGTACTATAAGAAAACGATCAGAAAAAATCCTAAAAATCACTTTTCGATCTAATCTGTCACACCGCACAGTCAAATTATAAAAAAAAAGTAGCAATCATTTTTGTTTTATCAAAAAACCACATTTTTCAAAAATAAATTCGGAAAAAATTCACAGATACTCGATAATTCTCAAATATTTCATCAGCAAAGTCGCCAAAAAGTTCCAAACATTAATTTTATAGCCTCGACATTAAAGTCTCATCACCTTAAAAATATGGCTCCCGTATATTCTAAGATCACCTTCAATATACTCTCCTAACCGCCGGTCAAAATATTTTTAATTCCTTTCAAAAAGTTGTTACTTTTTCATCGCCCCTTCATTTTTATAAGCTACACTTTCTCGTCGCCACCCGTATATGGCATTCGCCGCTTTTCTCGATTCTTAAACAACGTTTCTTTTCAGTAATTTCTCGTCATCCCCCGTATACAACATTCACAACCTTTTCAATTCTTAGTTAACCTGCCCCCTGTATACGACATTCGCAGCCATTCGCAATTCTTCATGAATTTTTATTACCCTTAACTTTCTCATTCCCCCTGTATACGATATTCAGAGGTAAATTATATTATCCTTACTTTCTCATCGCCCCCGTATACACTAACTGCGGGCTTTCGAACATCTTAACAGATTTGGAACACTGCATTACGGGGTAATCCGATATGTTCTCCAATGTATCTCCAATGTTCCCTACACAGTCATATAGGTTTTATTTCGAAATTTCAATTATTTCACAATATTGCACAATGTTGTGCAACATTACGCAATCTACGACTCATCCTCGCCCGCACGGAGCGATATCCAGCCTTTTCCAGTCCTTAAAACGGGATGCGAGACTCGCGGGGCGCGAAAAACGGAATCATTCTAAAACATAAAAGTCCCCTCGTAACCAACGAATGCGAGTTCTGTTTCGGAAGTGATTTCAGTGCCTTAAAAGTATCGCGAGTGAAATAGTTTTTTTGAATAAAATAGTGTTTAAAATTGTAATAGTGACCTCCGGATATTGCTGAAATAAGTTTGCTACGAGTTTCACGTACATGAACAAATAGATACGTTGGATCTTAATGATTATCAGATATTACGTATCGAAATCACTTGGGCTACTGTAGCGTAGCAGATACCGTAGGCACTGACTTACCCGGAAAGTGATGTACGTGCCTACGATAAAATTTCTCTAGCTCAGACTATCTCAGGGCGTTAAGCCCAAGCTTACACAAACTATGATAAATTATTAGTTTACTTACTTAACATATCACTGAGTTTTTCCATAAGTAGTGGCCGCAGACGAAATAATGACACTTTCTTTAAAAATGAAATGCACTACATTAAGCAATTTACAAAATTGGTTCTCTAGAATATAACCTGGCGATGTTCACAAGGTGTGGCAAATTTCACGATTAATCAGTTACAACACATTCATAAAATGCCTCGTGTAGCTACACATCGGTTTACAATATGATCATGAATTGTCATAAATTCTGCCACAAAGGTTTGATTTAAAGAACCTCCTTAAATATATGTAAATATATGCATAAAATACTTAAAATATGTACAGGTTAAAATGCCAAAAGTATGAGTAGATGTCCAGCGGAACCACTGAAGGTGGTCCCCGGTAAGTAAAAAAAATACAACACACAACACACTTGTTTAGGGTGGTACGATACCGAGTCCGGTGGAAGAACTGAAGCCCTGCAGAGATGCCTTCGGGACACAAGAAATGGACCCAAGGATGGGGTTGATCGTAGCCTCACCAGCCCTGGAACCTTCCACTGTTTGTGGATGCCCCGTCCATAGAACTCTCACTGACGTGTGTAGAAGCCCCGTCCGTAGAACCCTAAAGATATCACGATTTAATTCACAGTCAGAAATGCACGTGAAGCGTGTTTAATGTGAGTAATTCTGACATAACCTACAAATGAAACATAATTTACCTCACTGATGAGGGAACAATCCACCAAAACTCCTGGAAGCCACAGTCGGATAAATGGGGTCGAGTCCGCCTTTTGAGTTGACACTGAATTTCCAAAGGAAAGCCTGCAAATTTGCGAAACACGTGGGTAGAGAACGGGCAAGATGGCGTGAAGAGGTTAGCTTACCTTGTGTAATTTAATATCCTGCTTCGGCAGATAAAATTTTCTCACAAACACAAAATATTCCGCTAAACGGAACAACAACAGATTGAGGAAATTTTCTTGAGTTGATTATTCTAAAATCCACCCGGATGCCTTGGATAAAATCAAGGTTCACAGAATAACAACTAGCACCACTAGCTCCCATGCCAACAAAAATGGCTGCTTCCGTTTTCCCTGTTAATCACGTGTCATAAATGTGTCGCCCTCCCATGGAGAATAGCGAAATGTGTTACGGATGTGTAGCAGTTGTTATAATGCGGCCCACAAAACGCTAAAGCGTATGGTGGGTCGCATACGCTAGAGGTCCGCAACAACTCCCCCTTTACTCGCAGGAAAAAAAAATCGAAGATTTTTTTTTCTTACTAGCTTCTCACCAGAGGATGGATAATTGGTGGGGAGACTTAATATGCACAGGGATGGCTAACCCGCCTCCCAAGTTACCATCAGGCATAACAATGAAAATAATGAGACTTAAATGCACGAGGATGACTAACTCGTCTCCCAAGTTATCATCAGGCATAACAACAAAAATAATGTCAAAAATAAGGAGACTTAAATGCACGGGGATGGCTAACTCGTCTCCCAAGTTACCATCAGGCATAACAACACAAGTAAAAAAAATACATAGAGAAAAAAAAATACATAGAGAAAAAAAAGAGAAGGGAAAAAAAGAACAAAAAAAGCATAAGGACTTAACAGCTAGGAAGTAGCTCGCCCCAAGGCTACTCCACCAGCAAAACAATGAAGTACGGGAGTGTTCCCCGTCAAACCACGACGACCACCCTTGCTAGACAACGAGGTTAGTCTGAAGCCCAGTAGTGCCTACCCGGGTAATGGTAACCAGGCCTAGACCAGGCTACCTCCAAGCAGCACCTCCCAAGCTCGAGCCCCTCCAGATGGATACCGTTAAAGGCAGCTGCCAGCAATGTGAGCGCCCCCAACGAGACGGAGTCCCTCAAGACGCAAGCGCCACACAAGACCATTTTTGGGGACTTTTACCCTTCGCAGGTATAACCACGGTGATTCGTGCATCCCCCATCACAGAGATCCAACCAAAAACACTTCCTCCCGTGAGGCGGAAAGAGGTGAAAACTTACTCAGTGGGTTTCAGCCACCTGAGCAAGACCAATGAACCAGAAAAGTAAATGTTACTACCAAATTAACGACAGAAGTGACCTAAAACATGTTACTAAGACCAACATAAAAAAAAACGAATTCGTCATTGCCTCTTCGGATGCCTAAATACGTCAACGGAACTAACAGACCACAACTAGTTGTCATCGGGAGGGTGTGCTTTCAGATCTTTTATGTGCCACACCGAACGTTTACCGTCAGAACCTTCGAGCTCATAAGTCCATGGTGAGAGAATTTTTCTAATCGTGAAGGGACCCACAAATTTAGGCGCTAACTTTGCCGTGAAATATTTAGAGGCATCAGACTGGGAGTGAGAACGTCTCCAGACCTTTTGCTTCAAAACAAACTTATCGGGTCGGCGTCTTAGGTTATAATGTTTCTTACTGGATTTATGGGCCTTTAATATTTTACTCTGAACATCCTTATAAATTTTAGCGAAGACAAGTTTACGGTTTTCAGGATTTACAACTGGGTACTCAGACTCAGAAGGTTCGTACTTATCACTATTGCCATCTAACGAAATTTCACGTCCAAAATTGACAAAATTAGGCGTTAAGCCTGTAACTTCATGTTTCGATGATCTAATGGCAAAACCTATTTTCGGCAAAAATTGATCCCAAGCCCTGTGATTATCCTTTACATACGCAGATAACATAGTCTTAACAACACGATTTACCCTTTCAGTCAGGTTGCATTGAGGGTGGTAATTTGCAGCGTACGCTATTTCGATGTTGTAGGTTTTCGCAAGATTTTGGAAACGGTTACTCTGAAACTGACGACCATTGTCTACCACTATAGTCTTCGGAGCGCCAAATAAGAGAATTACATTATCCTCGATGACCTGCGATATGCTATTAGCGGTAGCTGACCTCAACGGAAACACCATGGCAAACTTACTAAAATTGTCACACACGACAAGAATAAACTGATAGCCCTTGGCCGTCCTGGGTAATGGACCCATCAGATCGGCACTAACTAGTTGCCAAGGTTTTCCAACGGTAGGTGTCTTACTCAACAAATTTCCCATAAGTGACTTCTGTTCGGGTTTAGTACTTATGCAAATCTCACATTGCCTAACGAACTTAGCCACATCGGCCTTTAATTTCGGCCAATAATACCTATTTCTCACTCGAGCCACAGTCTTATGGACCCCTGCGCGTCCACAACTCGCATCACAATGCAACGACCTAATTACTTCTAGGCGTTTCTCTTTGGGTAAAACCAGTCTCCAAATGTCGGCAGGATCTGCTAACTCAGGATAACGCAAACGTACATACTTGTACAACTGGCCATTCTGTATACGCCATAAGGGATAACGCATAGGAGACTGTTCAACTCGATCTAGCATTCTCAAATACCATTTATCGGTGGGAGAATCGGCATGGTCCGTGACCGCGAATACTTCGATGGATTCCACCGTTACTGGTACTGAACGAGACAGAAAATCAGGGACGGTATGTTCAGAGCCCTTGCGATGAATCAGTTCAAAATCATAAGGCTGCAGACGAAGTGCCCATCTGGCCAATCGACCTTGGGGATCTTTTAGCTGCTGCAACCATAGCAAAGAATGACAATCTGTTATGATTTTGAAGTGGTAGCCTTCAAGATAGTGACGTAGCTTCTCCACTGCCCAAATTACGGCGATGCACTCTCTTTCGACTGAGCTATATTTGCGCTCCTGGCTAGTCAAAGAAAGGGACAAATAGCAAATTACCTTTTCACCATCATCAAATTGCTGCGTGAGCACGGCACCGACACCGAATGCCGACGAATCTGTCTGCACATAAAAGGTACGCTCAAAATCAGGGCAGGTCAAAATAGGTGCAGTAACCAAACACTCCTTAAGAAGTTTAAAAGATTTCTCGCACTCAGGCGACCAACACCAACTAACATTCTTCTTTGTGAGGTTCGACAAAGGAGCCACTATTGTAGAAAACTGCGGTACAAACCTTCGATACCAAGATGCTGTACCTATAAATCTACGAATTTCCCTAACATTTTAAGGAGAAGGTACACTCAAAATCGACTCTACTTTCGCTGGGTCAGGACGTAAACCGTACTTATCAACAACATATCCCAAGTACTTAAGCTCAGGACGGCAAAATTGACACTTGTCAAAACTAACTATCAGTCCAGCGGAATGCAAGCGATCAAAAACCTTCTGAAACGTTTCTAGGTGAGATTCGAAATCCTTCGACACTACCACAATGTCATCCAAATAGACCAAAACCGAAGGCTGCAAATCAGCTCCAAGCACGGTATCAATAAGACGCTGCCAAGTTGCAGGCGCATTTGACAACCCAAAAGGCATAACACGAAACCTATACAGGCCATTAGGTACAGTGAAAGCGGTATAGTCTTTGGAAGATTCAGCAATAGGAACTTGCCAATATGCACTCTTAATATCTAATGAACTTAAATATTTGGCATCCTTCAACTGATCTAATATGGAGGAAATCAGCGGCAGAGGATAGGCATCCTTTTTAGTAACAGCGTTAAGGTGCCGGTAATCTACACAAAAACGCAGAGTTTGATCCTTTTTCTGCACTAAACATATTGGGGAAGACCAAGGACTTTTACACGGTTCGATGATATTTAACTCCAGCATTTTCTTAATTTCATCATCAATCAATTTTTGTCTGGCAGGCGAAACAGGATAGTATCTCTGTTTGATAGGTTTGGTATCTGGGAGTAACTCGATCTCATGAGAAACGAGATGTGTACGACCAAGGGAAGTAACCATCAGTTTCCGGTTTTCGTCCACCAAACTATCCAGAACTAGTTTCTGTGATACACTTAAAGAAGTTTCATCAAGGACACTGTTAACCTCAACGAGTGGTTCCTGCTCAGAAAAATGCCAAACGTCTTGTCGCAAATCTGGTATAATATTCATCGCCACCCAAAAATCTATCCCTAGAATTAACTTATGCGGTATTTCCGGAACTACTAGGACATCTATTACATGAACCTTGTCACCCAAGCAGAAAGGAACAGATACATAACCTATAACGGAACAGACTTGCCCGTTAGCCACTCTGCACTCATTGACAGAAGGCTTCAAACTTAAACCAATCTGCTGGAAGACCTCAAAACCAGATGATCCTACCATTGTCCTGGTAGCACCTGAATCCAACAAACCCATCATAGGAAAACCTAATACCGAAAGTTGTAAGTAAGGACGCTGATCACCTATCACATGAGAAATGACATAATCGAGAAAAATTTGTTGTTTTAAGTCAACAACATTGCTGGTCGACTCACATACACCGGGAGAAACTGTTCGACCAATTAGTGTCTCCCTGGACAGTTTTCCGAACGCGAACACTTAGGACAGGACCTAATAGTAACTTCTGCTTTACCACATTTATAGCAGAACTTCTTCCTAGGAGTCTGACACTCCCGATGCCCATGACCTACTTGACCACAATTAAAATATTTAATTCCAGAGTGTTGGACTTCATCCAAGACGAGACTAGAACGAGAGGTTGAACGAGAAGTAGTAGGACTAGCGGAGGCATAAGCCAACTCTGGTATAAGAGATTTACTCTTAGGTGGAGGAGGAACATACGACTTAGCCAATTGTCGTTTAGAGTTGAGCATTCGACAACATTGCAGGAGTTGCGTGACGGAAGTTATATTTTCAAAAGCAAGAAAAGGATGATAGTATGGATCTATGCGCTCCAAAATGATTTCGAGTTGGGTTCCCATAGGTATTGGAGTGTGCATCTTCTTGAACAACCCAATCATACTAGCGATGTACAATCCTATACTCTCCTGACTACCTTGAGTACGTCGCTTAATCTCCTCAAACAAGTCGCGGTCAAAAGACTCTGGCATAAACTGTTCTCTCATTGCCTCCACTAAGGATGGCCAATCGGTGGCCCAGTCTTTCACCAGATTATACCAATTGTAGGCATCTCCCTCAAATAAATCCACTGCATCTTTAAACAATCGTGCCCGTGAAATACCACGAGACCTCCGTTTCTCCTCGACACGTTCTAAAAAAGTTGCAAAGGACATTTCGCCCTTTCGGCCAGTAAATTTCAAGCCCCAGTCTCTAACCGGTACGGGTTTAGGTTTCGCAGCCTCCTCCTCATCTGAACTAAAATCAGCAGCTATTGCAGAGTTATGCGCATCAGGCTGAACCTGAGCCATGGCATTATGCAATACCGACATATCGAGGATGGCTGACTCTTTAAGCTTACGATCCCCGCGGGCCTTATCCTTAAGTTAATCAAAAGCTAACAATAATTTAAGCCAAGTACTGGACTTCACACCTCTTTGCTCGTCATTAGTTGGCATGGATCTGTTAACACGACCCAACGCATGAGCTATCTTGGAAACAATCCCCTTATATTTACTATCATGCTCGCTACCCACAAATTCATCAATATATTTTTGAATAGCAGCTAGGGATGCCGTTAGAGCTTCAGAATCGACAGTGAATTGGTATGGGTATGGAGGACTTTTAATAGCCAAAGTAGTTTTCTCTAAATGTATGGCTTCTCTTAAAACGGTACGCAACTCTGCCACAGTAAGATCACTACCATCTCCTAAGCCACGTACTTGTAATTCATAAACAAGCTCATCCCTAACTAACCTATTGATATCTAACTTAATTTGTGAACTGGCCATATTGAATTTTCAATCAAACACACAAAAAAACGACAAAATCAGGTAAATTAACAAAACGACGCTGGGCGTCGGTACGCAAAAAAAAATTTACAAACACTAATAGGTACTTAATAATGTATAAAAACGACAAAATCTAGAAAATTAGTAAAACGGCGCTGGGCGTCGGTACATATCAACAACAAAAAACTGTTGGCTGCACTTAGGAATCTTTCCAATGGTTTATACGCAACAACTATTGTTTACTAATCCGCTCATGAAATAGTAAGACAAAAAAAACGAAGTCACCCCCCCTACCAAAAAAAAGCGAAGCGATTACGCTAAGGCAAAGTAACCCCCTTTTGAAGTGTGTCACGTACGTTACTATGTGTCTGGGTATTATTTCATATGCAAACCACCAACAAATGGAACACTCAATTTATCACCAAAAAAAACTTACTTAGGGGCGATACTGCTATCCCCTTGAGATAACTGCACTATTTAAGTTGGGCGCCACTGCTACGAGTTTCACGTACATGAACAAATAGATACGTTGTATCTTAATGATTATCAGATATTACGTAACGAAATCACTTGGGCTACTGTAGCGTAGCAGATACCGTAGGCACTGACTTACCCGGAAAGTGATGTACGTGCCTACGATAAAATTTCTCTAGCTCAGACTATCTCAGGGCGTTAAGCCCAAGCTTACACAAACCATGATAAATTATTAGTTTACTTACTTAACATATCACTGAGTTTTTCCATAAGTAGTGGTCGCAGACGAAATAATGACACTTTCTTTAAAAATGAAATGCGCTATATTAAGCAATTTACAAAATTGGTTCTCTAGAATATAACCTGGCGATGTTCACAAGGTGTGGCAAATTTCACGATTAATCAGTTACAACACATTCAAAAAATGCCTCGTGTAGCTACACATCGGTTTACAATATGATCATGAATTGTCATAAATTCTGCCACAAAGGTTTGATTTAAAGAACCTTCTTAAATATATGTAAATATATGCATAAAATACTTAAAATATGTACAGGTTAAAATGCCAAAAGTATGAGTAGATGTCCAGCGGAACCACTGAAGGTGGTCCCCGGTAAGTAAAAAAAATACAACACACAACACACTTGTTTAGGGTGGTACGATACCGAATCCGGTGGAAGAACTGAAGCCCTGCAGAGATGCCTTCGGGACACAAGAAATGGACCCAAGAATGGGGTTGATCGTAGTCTCACCAGCCCTGGAACCTTCCACTCTTTGTGGATGCCCCGTTCGTAGAACTCTCACTGACGTGTGTAGAAGCCCCGTCCGTAGAACCCTAAAGATATCACGATTTAATTCACAGTCAGAAATGCACGTGAAGCGTGCTTAATGTGAGTAATTCTGACATAACCTACAAATGAAACATAATTTACCTCACTGATGAGGGAACAATCCACCAAAACTCCTGGAAGCCACAGTCGGATAAATGGGGTCGAGTCCGCCTTTTGAGTTGACACTGTATTTCCAAAGGAAAGCCTGCAAATTTGCGAAACACGTGGGTAGAGAACGGGCAAGATGGCGTGAAGAGGTTAGCTTACCTTGTGTAATTTAATATCCTGCTTCCGCAGATAAAATTTCCTCACAAACACAAAATATTCCGCTAAACGGAACAACAACAGATTGAGGAAATTTTCTTGAGTTGATTATTCTAAAATTCACCCGGATGCCTTGGATAAAATCAAGGTTCACAGAATAACAACTAGCACCACTAGCTCCCATGCCAACAAAAATGGCTGCTTCCGTTTTCCCTGTTGATCACGTGTCACAAATGTGTCGCCCCCCCATGGAAAATAGCGAAATGTGTTACGGACGTGTAGCAGTTGTTATAATGCGGCCCACAAAACGCTAAAGCGTATGGTGGGTCGCATACGCTAGAGGTCCGCAACAAGTTTTTTCGGTTTCTACGGCGAGTTAGCTTCCTATTTTTCAAGTTTTATTTTAATTCCAAAACACTGACGATTCCCTTAGTGACCCCAAATTAAAAAAGTCTTTTCCGCACCTAGTGCCCAAATTTTTTCAAATCTATTCTGCCCTCGCGCATCAAATCAATTCGCACCTAGTGCCTAGTTTTAAGAAAATTCCACAAGTAATCTACCCTGGCTCCGTGCATTAACAAATAATGATTTCTTAAACAATAACACGAATCCCAAACCATCTTTCTAAGCCAGAATTATTATTGTCCAAGAGTTACCATTTTTGGAAACTGTAACGAAAATTACAATTAATTTGTTAAACTTAATCCGTCTAACATATTTTCATTTCTATAAATCAAAATAGTAATTACCGTTAAAACCAAGTGTTATTCATCCAGCCACTATATACAGGGTAACTCAGAAGTATCTATAAAATATCAAAAAATAAAAATTTTCAAATAACTTAAATAGTGATTCAGAAACCAATTCGGACATTCAAAAACAGTGCTACTTCATAAAATCGGGGCGAGCGTAGGTGCGTCTTTACTATGTACATACTTCGGTATGCAATGTAAAGCAACGACAGGCGCAGTTAGTACTTGGATGGTGACCATTCCAACGGAAACCGCGTTCTCGCCCCACACATCTTCCAGCGGCTTGTATATCAGTGTATGCGCGGAAGCTATACAACCTTAGGCGAGGGTTGTATACGAGATATACCATCCTTCGGCGGGGATGTAAAGCCGTCGGTCCCTTGTCTATTAAATGTTAGGCAAGTAAAAGATCCCTACTCTTCTTAAGGGAAGAGGTTCGGCAAAATTCCTGGTTGGGGGTAGCTCGTCTACAGGCGTCGGTGTTAGGCCTCAGTAGCGGAAATAGGCCGACGTTAAATAAATGTATAAAAAAAATACTTCATAAAATCAATATACAGGGTTGCAATTTCACCTAACAAAAATTTAAACTAAAGTGATTTTTGACTTTCCAATTGAACTTTAACGATTGTAAAGCTCCAAACGCTTAATGTACATGGTGTTGGTTTCCACCAGGACACTTAAAAAAAATACAGTGATCAATCAAAATTTTCTAAATTAGAGTCAGTGCAATTCTAGACAACAGGAAAATATACAGGGCGTAGCTTTTGGCCCTGTCCAACATCTTCAAATTTAACCCCTCCACCTTCTCAAATCTACAAAATAAGTGAATCAACGGCCTCAGGAGTCTCAAGTTTAATTTCCCAAACAAGAATACATTATTTTTCGCGACGTTAGGGGCTGGTTGGTGTTCAACACTCGATATCTTCTACACAATTGTTAGTTAGGTGCTCTTATTATAATCGTTTAATAATTATCCAGGTGCGAAAATACTATGATTCAATCCGGATTAAGATATACTTAGATACGAAAGTTGCTTGTACAAGAGTTTCAAACTTATTGTATTCACTATACCACAAGAATACTACATACCAGTTTCAATTTATTCGATGTCTCCTATTTATGTAAAATAATATTAGTCAAAAATATGCAATGGAATTATAATGAGTAGAATGTCCTTCCGTGAAGGTCAGCAAGGGTTAGGTTAGGTTACATTTAAATTCCAAAAAAATAAATCCCATCTTTATTGCTTTAAGCCAATGATGAACCGAACACCAGCCTTTGTATATACGAACTTTTAGATTACAATGCCAAAATAAAGATGTGCAAGAAGTGGAGGTAAGTGTCAGCGATAATATGCAGCGATGGTAAAGAATATCTCGGTAGTACAGAGACATATAAAAGCGTGAATCTTCGCTTCATATTCAGTTTATACTCGTGATTATAAAAAGAAAATAATAAAAATGAAAATGGTGAGTCGATAGACAGTGCTTCAGTATGGATATGAATTGAATTACTTAAATTACTCTATCCTCTATTTCATATCAATTTTCTTTACCGTTGGTGATTTTATTTTCATTTTTGTGAAAATTGGTGAAGTAAATGAAAAAATAAATACAAACATAGTCCGGTATTATATGTAACATTTATTTTTTTAAACTCGTCACGCTTTATCATATTATTATAGATATTCATAATTAGAAATTATATTAAAATATTCATTTATTATGTAATTTTCTTTTTACGTAGGTTCAAGATTCTTAACGTTTAAGCAATATGAAATTACTACCTCGCTTTCTAAAGTTATGAGTAGTAAATATAAATTCAGTATAATATTCCTGTGTCAATAATTCTGTTATGAAATTAAAATAGGAGAGACTGTTTCTCTGTATAACTTTTCATTTTGTAGGACGGTTATTCCTTGTCTCATTTGAAATACTTGGCAAATAATTGTATTAAGTTAATTCTGTCTCCTTAATTAATTTCTGTTTTAATAAATTTTTTATAAATTTTAGATCATCGCTTTAGCTACTCTTGTGGCTGTAGCCGTAGCTGCCCCTCAAAATGCAGGTGAGAGAGATGCTGTAGTCTTGCGATACGAGAGTGACAACATTGGTGTTGATGGATACAACTATGTGTAAGTTATGAAATGGTCCACTTAAAGATAATTTGCATATACGTATATTTTACAGGTACGAAACCAGTAATGGAATATCGCAGCAAGAAACGGGACAACTGAACAATGTCGGAAGTGAAAATGAATCTATTGCTGTCCGCGGTCAATTCACCTACACAGGAGACGATGGTCAAAAATACACCGTAACATATATAGCCGATGAAAATGGTTTCCAACCTCAAGGTGCCCATCTTCCAGTGGCCCCATAGAGAATTTGAAAATAGCTAATTGATTTTATTTATCTTGTAAATATATTAATAAATAACTTATTTATTAAGACGAAACAGTTTATTATATATATATATATATATATATATTATTTGAAAATTAAACAAATTAGCAGCTTTTTGCAATACTTGCATAGTGATGTTAAAAAATTGTTTTTCAAAGATATAGCCTTAGAAATTTCACACACTGACTTGGATAAATAAACTAAATGATTTAGCTCAAATAAACAACTTGTAAAGAACCTAGAAACTAAACAGAGATATCAAGTTTTGAGTTCAAAACCCTTATTACTTTGTGATTGCTTTGATAATAATTTACGTTATGTTCCCTAGATTAAATTATTATATTTGAAAATGGCTTTAAGTATTAATCGATAAGAGAAAGATGTAGAAATTACCCAAACTAAAGATGTTCCTTTCGCATAACATGAAGCTATGCTCAAGTTCGACGCGCCACGCGCCAATATCCATTGGCTGGATGTCGGTCTCGATAACTAGGGCCGAGTAGGACTATTACTCTTTGCACCTAGATTATCTCTGTAGACCTGGACCGGCCTTCGTGATAGGTGGGCCCGCGTACTTCTACCAGACCCAGCTCACAAATGTGAGATGTGTCGTGGTATTTTCTGCGGACCTCCCCTGGTCCTGGCTGTTGAACCTCGCTGGCTGAGGTCTCTTCTGGCGCTCTTCTTGTCTTGATGTTTTCTTTCTTCGCCAGCTTGTCACCCCCGGGGGTAGTCATCGGTCGAGTTGGGTTTAGGAAGTTTTGGCTGGGACTGACTGCCGGTACGTAGGACATCAATTGATATCCTACCCCGGATCGTCGGAAAGGTAAGGATGAGCTGTGTAGCTCGGGAGTGTGGAGACCTAAGTGCTTCTTTTAGCACTTTCGGTCTCCACGGAGCAGGTAGGACAACGGGCGTTGGACGGTATGTTGTCCGACGCCCGCAAGGAGGTTGGGTTAGGGTTGAAAACGTCATGTCTCTGGTAGTGGTGGTCCGTCCTGGCGTATCTGAAACAGATCTGTTAGCGGGAAATAAAGGTTATACTTACCCGTTGTCCAGTAGCTGAACCCTCGGTCGCTTGTGCCTCGGGGCGTCGGCGGGGTCGTAATCAGTGGCCTGTCTGATCAGCGGGTTCCCATGCTCCTCGGCTTGGGCATACAGCTTCTTCGCTCGTTCCCGGATGACTTCAGTGACCGTGGTGTACTCCAGGTCTCTGACGATGTCTGCGGTTCTCACGTACCATGGGGCGTCAACTACCGTCCTGAGGGCGATGTTCTCCACTGCCTGGATTCTCTTCATGTAGGACTTCGCCTGGTAGCCCCACGCTACCGAGGCGTACATCAGCTGCGGCCTGATGAGGGTCTTGATAAGCGTGAGCTTGTTCCTCAAGTTAAGTCGGCTCCCATTTCCCGTCATTGGGTAGATTAGGGCTCTCGTACGTCGGGCCTTAGCTGTGATGGCGTCCGTGTTTTGTCTCCATGTTAGGCTTCTGTCCATGACCACGCCAAGGTATTTGACGGTGTCGTGCCATTGGATGTCCTCGCCGTTCATGGAGACGTGTCCTGTGGGAATTTCTTTCCGCACTCGTCTGAAGAGGATGGCTTGGCTCTTGTCGGCGTTGACTGCGACTTTCCACATCGTGCACCATTCTTCCAGGAGTGTGGCCGCTTCCTGGAGTTTTCTGGTTGCGTCTCTGGCCTTCCAGGATCTGGCAATCAGGGCGGTATCGTCTGCATACAGGGCTAGGGCTGTATGGTCGGTCCGGGGGAGGTCTGAGGTATAGATGGCGAACAGGTGCGGTGACAGCACCGATCCCTGTGGAACTCCCGCCTCCACGGTCCTGTAGGTGGAGAGTTGGTCCGAGATTTTCACCCTTAGCTGTCTGCAGTGTAGGTAGGATCTCACTAGTTTGACGAGTTCGATGGGGTAACCCATACTCATCATTTTAGCTAAGAGACCGTCGTGCCAGACCGTGTCGAATGCTTTGGCGACGTCTAGGAACAGCGCCGCGGTGACTTGACGCTGGTTGAACCCCTTGGTGATCTCCTCAGTGAGGCGAAGCACTTGGAGTTCCGTGGAATGTCCTGTTCGGTATGCGAACTGTTCATCCGGGATGATGTTCAGCTCTTCTGTCTTCTCTGTTAGCCTCTTCAAGATGACCCGTTCTGCAACCTTGCTCATGGCTGGGAGGAGGCTGATGGGCCTGTAAGAAGACGGGAAAATTAGGTCTTTCCCTGGTTTAGGGATCATAATGACGTCGGCCTTTTTCCACCTGGCTGGAAAGTGCCGTAACCTTAACATCGCGTTTACGATGTTGACTAGCGCCGCTACTCCTTTCCTGGGCAGCTTTTTGAGAGCGATGTTTCCTATCTTGTCACATCCCGGAGCTTTTCTCGGCTTTAGGCTCCTCAGGATTTCCTTGACTTCCTCGGGGGTAGTCGGACGGATGTGGTTGTCATCTGGTAGGCGACGGATCCTTCGTACTCTGCGTTCGACGTCGTCCACCCAGTCCTCGTCCTCGTCATCGAGCTCGTTCTCTCTGCATTGCAGTTCTAAGCTGTCGGCGAACGCCTCGGCTTTTTCCTGGTTAGTGTAGACGATCCCTCGCTCTCCGTGAATCGGGCGCATAGGCTTCCTTCGGTTTCGCAGGGCACGTTGTGTGTTCCACATGCTTCTGTCCTGTGGATCCAGTGACTCAAGGTGGCGTTGCCACCCCTCCTGACGGTGTTCCTGGAGGGCGGCTTTCACTCTTCGGCTGAGGACATTGTACTCCCTTCTGTCGGCGGGGAGCCTGGTCCTCTGAGCCCGTCTCTTGGCGCTCCTTCTGTCCCTTATCAGCTGTCTGGTGACCTCTGGGAGGTTTGCCATCGGTGCTGGGTGCCTTCTTACTTCTATTTCCGTCGTGCTGGCCCTTATCGCTTCCAGGATCTGCTCCTCTAGGGTAATGATGGCCCTCTCAACGTCCTCCACGGTTTCTAGCCTGGGAATTTGTGCGATGTACTGCTGCAGGTGCTGCCGGTACGATTCCCAGTCCGTTCGTCTCTTCGTGAAGGTGGCGTTGTCCTCACTCGCCTGTCCTCCTAGGGTTAGGAAGATCGGGTTGTGCTCGGTAGATCCCTCCGTTCTGGTGGTGATCTCTGCCTCGAAGGTCATCTCCTTTAGGATCGCGATGTCCAGTACGTCTGGCCTGTGTCTGCCGTTGTCGAAGGTGGGCTGGTCCGGTCCTACCACCATCAGTTCGCCGGCGTGCTGTCCCAGGAACCTCAGCAACTCTCGTCCTCGAGTGTTGGTTATGCCGCTGTTCCATTCCTGGGATTTGGCGTTGAAATCGCCAATTGCGACGACCTGTGTCCTGGCGGGCAAGATTGCGTCCAGATCCCCCTCGGTAAGCGTGCTGCGGGGTGGCTGGTAGCATGAGACCACTTGTATGTCGCCATTTCGTGCTGTGGACACTACTACGGCGGTGGCGTTCATGTTTTCTAGCTCAGGCAGTACTGTCGGATGGTGGGCTATGGTTTTCTTCACCAATAGGGCCACTCCTCTCGCGGGTCGCTGAGGGTTGTTTACCCAGTCCATCCTGTAGGTGTGGTATCCTGGGAAGTTGATCTCCTTGGCCGGGGTCATCTTGGTTTCCTGCAGTGCCATGACGTCTATGTCGTACCTGGTCAGGAGCTCTTCGACTTCAAGTCTCCTTTCTCGCAGGCCATTGACATTCCAGGCCGCCATCTGCAGGACTTCCGGTTTAACCTGTAAAGGCATTACAGATTAGTTAAATTTGGCATTTGTGCAAAAAATGCGCTCATCGCTGAGCACATTTGTTGCATCTGTGCGAGCACCGCTGTGAGGTTTTTGGCCTCTGGCGATGCTTGTTGTTTTGCGGCAGGGACGGTGTTCTGTCCTGCCTTGCCCTGGGCTACTCTGGCGTAGCTTGTGCCTGGCGCTACGCCGCCCTTCTGTGTTGAGGTCATCGTTGGCCTCTGTACCGGCCTTTGGGTGGCGCTGGCTGATTGTTTGGGGTACTTTGGACATCCCCTATAGCTGGCCGGGTGGGCCCCCTGGCAGTTCGCGCACTTGGCCGGTTCGTCTGCCTTCTTTTTGCACTCCGTCGTCCGGTGTGCCTCGCCGCACTTCACGCATTTCGGCTGCGCGGTGCACCTGGATTGGCCGTGGCCGAAACGCTGGCAGCGGTGGCATTGGGATGCCGCTACCTTGGCTCGCTGTCTCTCAGTCCTTACAACTAGAGAACAGCACCTCGTTACTTGGAGTATCTTGTCCTGGTCCTGTGGGACTAGGACAAGCATGAGGGGCACCTCCTGTTTTGTCCGTCTTGACATCATTCGCTGGACCGCGGTAGGTGCGAATCCTTGGTCCTGGAGGTCTTCTGCCACCTCTTTGCAGGTAACGCCGCTCGGGATCCCTCGAATGACCACACGTAGCTGCCGTTCCTCTGGCAGGGCATACGTGTGGTACTCCCTCTTTTCATTTGCGAACATCCTTGTCATCCTCCGATAGTCCTCGGACGTCGCGGGCTCGATGGAGATTCCCTCCCCGGTAACTTTGGCCTTGTTGAAGTTTATACCGGTTTCGGTTAAACGACGGCTCACCGTTGTCCACGTCTCTTTGTTTCGCAGCACTACCGGGGGTACACGCTGGCTTCTTGTCCTTGTTTGAGGGGCCTCGGTCTCCTCTTTCCGGGTTTCTTGTTGGGGGACGCTAGCCTCCTGCTGGGGGGCTCTGGATCCCGTTCTGCTCTGTCTAGGTGACTCGGACTCGGGGGGGCACTTGAGGGGCTCTTCAGCCACCTTCTTTGCCGCCTTAGGGGCCTCTTCGTCTGAGTCCGTGTTGGCAGCGGGCGGATTTTTTCTTTTCCGTGTTTGCGATTCTCCCCTAATCGCACGCAGAAGCTCTTCATGCTGGGACTTCTGTTCCCTCTGCATCTGCTCCAACCTTTCGGTGAGCTCGTCTATTTTCTTCTTGAGAGCATTGTTCTCCTCTGTGAGACGTTTTATCGTCTCCTTGTCGTCCCTTGGGGTTGGGGGGCCCCCTCGGAAGCTACCGCTCTGGGATGTTTCGTCTTCACTGTACTCCATGTTACCGTCCTCCACGGTAACGTCGTTGTCGGTTTCCTGTAAGGGAATACCTATATTATTATGGGAAAAAGTTATGATTAATAACAGAAAATGGTGTCTTGAAAAAGACGTGTGAACTTCCTCTTCAACACTATCGACGTCACTGTCTGTGGGGCTTCCACTTCACTGTGCACTCTGATGGCTCGGTGTACGTCCGTACGCTTTCACTTCTCGATGCACACTGCAAGTTCGACGTCGGAGGCGTTAGCGGGCGAGCTACTTCAGAATAGGATAAGGAACCACTTACTCAACTAAGATTAGTAATGTTATAAACATAATATATTATTATATATTAACCTAAAATAGGAGACACTTCTATTATAATTTCGATTGTTCTAAAGTCAATTTAAACTCAATTTGCGTCATTCTCTGATGGCTAAGCTTAACCCTTCAAATTGTAAATTGTTTTTAAAAACGCGATTGTTACAGTCATCAACGTAATTAGTTTGCTAAATTTTCGTCTTTCATCTTCATCGGAGATTTGAACTGATATTTTATAAATAAACTGTGTTTTTGTAGGTTAATGAAAATAAGATAACAGGTTTCGCTAATTGTTTGGTGTATTTATACTACGTTATCAAACACGCCTATTCAGTAGATAGCCAAAGATACATTATTTTTAAGTCCTATTTAGTGACCTATCAATGATAAAATATTCGAAAGTTTTTAAAAACGTTTTTTGTTTCAAAAAATGTTCGTTTACTACCTTACGGTCACTACAATAATATAGGGGATGTGAACTTCCAAATCTAAGAAATTCAAAAATACTGTGGTTCTAGTACACTCCCAATAAAATTTAAAAATTATTCATACGAAGATTTGATATATTTTCGTTACGTGGGGACGATACGAAAGTATATATGGAACGTCAAGAAACATCATTGGTTCATTATAATACCTATTTTGTTGCTAACCATTCTCATGAGAGCGGTAAGTTTACTAGGTTAATAATTTAGTCAGTACTAATAATGTCAGGTTTAGTTAAATATTTAATTTTAATTAGGTGCTCATTTATTTACAATATTATTTTTTGATTATTATATAATTCACCTACAATACTGTGATTAATGTTTATTTTATTGCTGCCCTTCGTTCTAATATTTTTAATAACTTGCATTTTCAGCATAATATAATATACAAGTTCTCATTAATACATCAACACTTTTTGATTTTGTTTTGTTAATCAATAATGATGATATAATGTTTTTATGAATATATAATTAGCAGATACCAATAATTACTTAATTAAATTTAAAAAATCATGAATACTTTTAAATATATTTTTTTAAATTTAATAATTTCACACATTTATACTAGAGGTGTACGATTTGGTTCAGATGTAAGAAATCATTCTAAATACAATTTACCAAGTTTTGTTATATATATATATAGCGAAATTTAGCTATAAACTATTCCTTCATTTAACCCTGAAGTTATACCTAAGTCTAATGAGTAGGTACACGCAAACCCTTATAAAGCGAATACGATTATCAAACAAAACTAAAGTGTAAACGTAGATTTAAATAGAACTAAAGCATATAAACTAATAACAATGAAAAATCAAACTGACACTAATAAATATGAAAACTATTAGGTTACTGAACAGCTAGAAATTACTTTAAATTTCGGAAAAATCTGAATTTAAAGAATTTAATCAAATATAAGTCGACAGCATGTGTTTTGAAATTTTTGGAAGTTCTGTTTCTGCCTGTTACCATAGTATATGGACAGTTATTTTGAAGGAAAAGTAAGAAAATATTTTTATTATTGTAATATTACATATTGCAAATTGAATGAAAGATATTTTTTTTTATCTTCCGATATGTTCTATAAACTAATTTAACGACGTACTATATTACTGCAAATATGTTTAGACCCTTTGTACAAAATGCATGTATATTGTTAACTACGAAATTGTTTAAGTCGATTAAATCTCTAATATAACTTAGGCAACTTCTTACATAACATTAAATCGGCTTGTTCTTTTCATAAGCGACCTTCTTTATGTACAAACCCCACTACATCACCGTCATAATCTTGATGAGAATTTTTACTTGCTAACAAATGTCAAAGAGTGCGTGATGAATTATCTATGTAGGTACCTATTTTTAAATTGGTTTACAGAGTATAAATATCCTAGACGCCAAGATTATCATCTAAAATGTTAAATCTTATGAGTTCATACTTGTGGTTACATGAATTTTATAAATAATAATCGGGTATCCACGAGACCAGGTACTTTCCCATTTTTAATTTCTTTTTCAAGATAATAAATAACATGAAATTAGGGTAGGTACAGGACATTTGGTATAAAAATAATTTTGTTGGCCTAATCAGAACTAAAAATTCACTTCGGGTTTAGGCAGATAGGTAATAGGTACTAACTTTTTATTTTTACAACGTTTATTTCAAAATCAAATCAGAGGTGACCTTGAACATGGAATTGTGTGGTGTGTAAGTTACTTAGTGGCTGTCAAAATTACATTTAGATTAAAATAATTTTAGAAAATATTCACCAACATGTATTTGACCGGAAGGAATTTTTAAAGATTTATAGTTTTAATCTCACAAAACAAATGATTGATTTATTAATTTAATTAAAGACTTTTTATTAATATAAACAACCCACAACTCATTTATTTTTAAGCGGCACTTTATATATTTTTACGTAATTTGGATGATTTTACATCAGCTTCCACACTTAATTTTAAAAAGGCCCTGAATACAGTTCATAATTTGACGAGCATTGCTGCTCTTCTAATTGAATGTTAAAAAAATTCACAGAACTTGCAGCTTATGCAAGTACCGCAGGCACATTGAATATACCTGACTGAGCTGCTAGTTTTCTTTAAAGTCAACAAATAGGCATTATATGATATTTGAAATAAACCACGTAAGACCGCTTAAAAAAAGAAAATGTCGTCTTGTCATTGTGCTGTTTTGCTCTCAAGAATTATTAAATTTTTCTTAGCGTTAGGCTCAACAACGTATCTCCTTTTAAAATTCACGTTCCCTAAATTTCGATTGAGTTTCATAGTATACTATAAGCATGTCCTTTATTATGCATGACCTACGTCGTTGATTTAACTGTAGGGGGCGCTTTAAATATACTGTATATCTGTAACGTTGGTAAGCATACATAGTGAAACATCCTGTATATACCCCATATATAAATTTAGTTTTTTCCAATTTATATTTCCAAATTCAAGTAATTATTGCAGTTAATTCATTTCAGTTTTACACTTATTTATTCATTTAAATTTGAACAAAGTGAAGTTACCAGAATGCATTTTAAAATTATATTCTTTTAAAGCAAAGTTAAAAGCTACAGTTTTAACTAAAAAGTTACATAAAATCCAGTCGAGTCGCAGGGTTTGTTTATCGTATATTCAGATAAACGTCAAGTACTTCGTGTATTCCCATAGTGTGAAATCGCCTACCCTTTTCTATCTTAACTATAGGAGGAGATAGAGAGTGAAGTTTTAAATCTGAAACGCTGCATAAAACTACGCCGTATCAAATATTGAAATTGTTAACGTAAACAAATCATACGTCCAACTTGGGGGACGCTTAAACTGTGACGTCATTTACAATATAAAAGAAACTGCAGGGCCCAAGAAAAGGGGTAATCAGACTCGAGCTACATCGCAGGACATTGGGTTCGCTGTTGCTCCCTGAAGATTACAGTTGCACCACTCCTTGTGTACATCGCAGGACATTGAGCTCGCTGTACTTTGGAGACTAAATTGAAGCATACCCTAAGTACATTGCTGGACATTGAGTTCGCTGTACTGACGCCGCAGACAACCATTCTTTGGCGTACTCTTTATGAAGTACCATTTAACCTCTCTGTTATGCTCGACGAGTACGCTAACCATGAGGAACCTGGGGGAGAGTACTCACGGCGATATAGCGCTATACAGGGCGCACGGAAATTCAGCTGACATGGATTTCTAGAGGTGATTACTTTCTTATTTCGAGACTCTACTTTATTGTTTGCAATTGCATTCATATTCTGGTTACGGGGTGTTTAAAAAGGGTTTAAATGGCGCATTTGTGGTACTAAAAGAATATTAGATTTTTTTTTATATTAGCTTTGCTTTTCAATAGAAAAATATAATATTATATTACCAGTTATTCAGTTATGATTTCATTCACGATTTTAATTCACAAAATTTCACTTTCTAAATATCACTAGGAAAGTTTGCGTTTGCAAAATAACAAGTTCATGTTCAAGAGCTATGCAATAACAAGGTACTTTATCATAGATTAGCCAAACTTCATGTCTATCATTATTCTGCAGTTTTTATAAAACAAATAGTGGACTTTCGTTTCCAACCCATCTCATGTAAGGTTTTTCAAGAATGCTTTATATTTAAAGTACACTAGGAATATTTTCCTACTGTAACCACAAGGTTTTCTGATTGTTGGACATTTACCTACAATAAGATATTATAGTTATATGAATTCGGCGTACTTTGAGTTTACAAAGGTTTGAAACATTGACTACGGTCAATTGGCTGGTTCTGTTCTCCAATTGGGTTCAGTTACAACGAGGGATATGTCAATATTTCAGGTTCAGGTTGTCTGGTCACTTGTTTCGATTGAAGGGTGATGCAACCGCACTTTCTTACCTTCGCGGATTCGCGGCTTCGTATGTTTGACAATCATAGGCAATCTTCTGGTTGCTTTTCTATTTAATTACTATAGGGAGATTTCCCCAGCAGCATTCTAAAAGATTTTACGTGAGTGTAAATTCTCACCTCAGCAAGATTAATATGATTATCTGAACGATTGTTCCTACTCTAATTTCAATCATTAAACTGTGTATAATCAAAGGATTTTTCCTCAACATTCTATGATCTTTTACATGAGTATTTAATTCTCATTTCTCAACTTAATTTCGATAATGTATAAACATGACATGATTCTTGTCCTTTGTTTTGCATTCGATTCATTATTTGGCTATTGCTAACAACTTTAATTAATTATAAATCATTATTACCTAGCGATTGCTAACAGCTCTATTATAGATTATCATTATCAGGCCATTGCCACCACTCTAATTACTATTAAAATAACACAGCATACTTTTGTATAAGTTCTTGTTATTGCATCAAAACACTCAGTATATCTATAGTATGGTCATTACTATAGCGACGCAGATTTTCCTATTATAATATTTAGACAAATATATGTCTCAAATATTTGGATTATTTTGGATTTTGGAGTAGGATTTGCCGTTCGGAATCAACTTGTATCCAACTTAACACAAGTACCACAAGGCCTATCCGAGCGTCTAATGCTGCTACGCTATGAGCTATCAGATGGCAACGCGGTAAATCTAATAAGCGCCTACGCTCCCACTCTGGATGCAAGTCACGAAACCAAGGAAAGCTTCTATCAACAGCTGGAAGAAACCCTCTGTAGAATACCTAAAACGGAACGACTCGTTATTCTTGGCGATTTTAACGCTAGAGTAGGGAGAGATGCAGACACCTGGCCAGGCATCATAGGCAAGAACGGTTTGGGCAACATGAACGCTAACGGTCAACTACTCCTAACTAAATGCGCCGAACATGATCTAGTTATAACAAACACCATTTTCCGACAAAAGGATAAATTTAAAGGCACCTGGCGTCACCCCAGATCAGGTCACTGGCATCTACTGGACTATGTTATCGTACGTAGGAAGCATCTCAAGGACGTCCAAATTACAAAGGCGCGCATTGATAGCGAATGTTGGACCGATCATCGTCCTGTTGTCTCTAAAATGAAAATTGTTATGAGACCCAAACACCGAAGAACTCAAGTAAAACGTAGACTCCGTCTCTGTATTAGTAAATTGCGTGACCAACAAACCGTCAAACAGCTAAAGCAAAAAGTTCAAGAGAATTTGAGTGCACTAGAAGAAACCAATTCTGTAGATGTCGCTCCTACCTGGACACAAATTAAAGACAGTTTAAAAAGTGCGAGTGAGGAAATTCTTGGCACTGCAGCGAGTAAAAAACAGGAGGACTGGTTCAATGATAATGAAGCTTTTATACAAGAACTTCTTGACCGCAAACATACTGCCTTCCAAAACGCTATCAACCACCCCAACGACTCATCAAAAGCAGAAGCTTTTACCCAATCTAAGTATGAAACGCAACGCGAAATCAGAAGAATAAAGAACGAGTGGTGGGCAAGCAAGGCCAGAGAAATTCAAAGGTACGCCGATTCACACGACTACAGGAATTTCTTTCAAGGAGTAAAAGCAGTGTACGGCCCCAGTAGGAAAAATATGTGCCCTATTAAAGATTTAAATGGAAATCTCCTCAAAGAAGACCAGGAAATAAGAGCCCGATGGAAAGAACACTACTCTAGCATTCTTAACCAGCAAAGTCAAGCCGATCACGATATTATAAATCTTATCCCTCAATATGACACCTTCGAAGACTTAGATAAACCACTAACAACGGAAGAGATCTTAACCGCCATTGGGCAGCTAAAAAATAACAAATCTCCCGGCGCCGACTCACTCCCAGCTGAGATCTTTAAAGCTGTGTCGTCAGAGCTCATACCCTACCTCAAAAAACTGTTTGATATCGTGTGGGAAAGTGGTCAAGCTCCGCAGGAGTTTCGTGATACACTTTTAATCAACCTCTTCAAAAACAAAGGGAGCGCTGCGGACTGTGGAAATTACAGGGGTATAGCTCTCCTGGCTGTTGGAGGGAAGATACTCACTAAAGCGATGGCAAATAGGCTAACACCTGTTATGGAAAAGTTACTTCCTGAAACACAGAGTGGCTTTAGACCAAACCGAGGCACATCGGATTTAATCTTCACACTTAAACAGCTTCAAGAAAAAGCACTCGAACATCAAGGAGAAATTCACATGGCCTTCATTGATTTAACCAAGGCGTTTGACTCGGTGGACAGGGAAGTGCTCTGGAAAATTATGTTCCGCTTAGGTATCCCTAGAAAATTTGTGGAAGTATGTCGCAGTCTACATACAAACAACAACGCCCAGGTTATGTATAATAATGAGGCAACCGAACCTTTCCAAACTCTCACTGGAGTTAGGCAGGGATGTGTCCTGGCACCCCTACTCTTTAATTTGTTTACCACTGCTCTAACAATTATTGTTGACAACAAACTGACAGTCAGAGGAATAGGTCTCAGATACCGTTTTGATGGCGGTCTCTTTAACATAGGGCGCTTTAGAGCTTTCACGAAGACACGCACACGATTCATTTGTGATCTCCAGTATGCGGATGACTGTGCACTTTTAGCCTCTACGCCGGAAGAGCTTCAAGAACTTTTAGATGTGTATGCCCAAAGCTATGATTCTTTGGGACTTAAAATCAACATTGGAAAGACTAAGATTATGTCAACTCCTCATCAAGTGAACCAAATAGACATTACACTTAACGGAAATTCTCTTGAAGTGGTGGATCAGTTCAATTACTTAGGCAACGTTGTTAATGACAAAGCAAACATGGACAGCGAGATTCGCAATAGAATTAACGCTGCATCTAGAGCATTCTGGGGACTTAGAGAGAGAGTATTTGACAACCACGACCTTGCTTTGTCAACGAAAATGGCTGTCTACAGAGCAGTTGTCATTCCAACACTGCTATATGGATGTGAAAGCTGGGTCACTTACCGTCGTCATGTGAAAGAATTAGAACGTTTTCAGCAAAGACACCTCAGAAGTATGATGAAAATCCGTTGGTTCCATCACATATCAAACGTGGAAGTACTCAGGAGAGCAAACAGCCTTCCAATTGAGGTGCTTATTTCAAGAGCACGCCTAAGATGGGCAGGTCACGTTCATCGTATGCATAATAACCGCCTTCCTAAATGTACACTTTATGGTGAATTGCTAAGCGGTAGAAGAAAGCGTGGCGGTCAACGAAAGAGGTTCAAAGACGCTCTCCATGAAAATCTAAAATCCTGCGGTATTGCAGACGAGCAATGGGAACAACTTGCAGCGGACAGAACCAAATGGCGAGGGGTTGTGGCCAGCTATCAAGGAAATGTTGCTGCAAGAAGGCTGAATCCAAGACCTAACCAGGTCTATGTTTGTCCTGATTGCGGTCGACATGTGCTCTCCCGAATTGGCCTCTATAGCCATAGTCGTGTGCACCGTAGATGAATGGGAATTACAATAGACTACACCTTTTACTTGTTTTTTATGCGCAATTTATCGACTGTAACATTTCTATACTCGGACTCGAGTAACGGCTAATAATAATAATAATTGCTAACAACTTTAATTAATTATAAATCATTATTACCTAGCGATTGCTAACAGCTCTATTATAGATTATCATTATCAGGCCATTGCCACCACTCTAATTACTATTAAAATAACACAGCATACTTTTGTATAAGTTCTTGTTATTGCATCAAAACACTCAGTATATCTATAGTATGGTCATTACTATAGCGACGCAGATTTTCCTATTATAATATTTAGACAAATATATGTCTCAAATATTTGGATTATTTTGATTTCATGTTCGACTATTGTTGCATCAATTTATATAAAATAAAATGGGTTTTTTTACTATTTTTTCCCATCAATTATTGTCTTATTCTTTCACCTTTACCTTTTTCGTCATATAAATAATAAACTAAATAAACGTTTTAATTTCAAAAGCAAAATAGAAAACAGACTTTAACTATAAAGGTACAGTGCAACCTTGAGAAATAAAATACTACATAAATAATATATCAAATTAACTAGGTCTCTCAATTAATAGACAGTGTGTTCAAGTTTACCAGGTATTTAAATTAACAGAGTGATTAATTTTCTATGGTACATCGTATCAGACAGAAACAAATAATATTAAACTTTATATAAAAGAACCTGGGGTAAATTAAAAAAGGGTTACTACACACACAACAAAGTTTGAGTCCTACACTAACAAAACTAGACGATCACGCAAATGGCCAATCTTATTTGTTTATCCTTCAGATAAATAAATAATAATTAACTTACTGGTGACTTCATTACCAGGATTTCATTTATAATTAATTGGGGTGGGCTTAAACCTCTTCAATATGAAAGCAACTTTCTTTGTCCCTTCATCTGACTGCATCTGACAACGTCACATATTCTATCTTTTTTCGATTAATAATGGTAATTATATATTTGCATATTTGCTATCTCTTGGCTTTAAATAATAATCCAATTGTTCTTATTTCAAGAACGGTTTTTCTCATACGCTTAAAACTTTAACATTTGTTGCAGTTTTCGAAATATGATTGGACATACGTCTTTAAGATCAGGTGATGTTTCATAAGGTCTACAAGTAACTTGTATATGTTCAAATGGAATACCAATTACAGGTTGTTCTAAAAATGTGTGCTTTGTTCTATAAATTCTCTTCTCAGAATCAGAAAAAGAAAATGAATATTAGGTCAAAAAATTTATCATATTATACAGGCTAATCCTTTAAATTGTTGCTGAGGATATACTACTCCAATAATAGGAAACTAATAAAAAATCAGTGATTACGTTTAATGATATATAATAATGATAATGATGTTTTGGATAATTACTGCTTTCAATGAAGCCTGATTAGTGATTATGGGCAAATCAAACAGGA
The DNA here is from genome assembly GCA_963675555.1 of Leptura quadrifasciata. Lineage (NCBI taxonomy): Eukaryota > Metazoa > Arthropoda > Insecta > Coleoptera > Cerambycidae > Leptura > Leptura quadrifasciata. The sequence continues at coordinate 84,573,714 of OY776676.1, forward strand.
TAATGAATGCTTCACTTTAAAATTAACTTGGCTGAATAAATTAATAAAAATGATGAACTAATACAGTGGGGCATATTAAGATAAAAATATATAGTTGATCGGCGAATGTCAAAAAGAAACACTGTGAAAGCGTGAAAATTAGAAAAATTATACATAACTGAAGTTTTATAGAATTTCCAATTTGATTTTAACCATTATTTTCTTTTGGTGAAACTAGATCGTTTACACAATACAAATACCTAGAACTAGGAGAATTACGGTTCAAACCACCAGATTATTTTTATATTTCTCTTCAATTCCAATTTATTTATTTGAAAAATCAAGTATTTGTGCAAATAATAATAATATTTATTGATCATGTTATACCAAATGTACATAATAATATGGTAAGTCACTTGTAGGAAATTGATATTATATATAAACATAAAATATGTTACAAGATAAAAGTTAAGCAAACATAGTTTATAAATTATATAAAACATATAAGTAAACACAATGTATATTTAAATAACATAGTCTCATATATAAGAAATATAAACAGTGGATTGTACAGTTTTCCAATTGTTAGGAGGATAAAAGACAAATAAATATGGTCTCAAGATTTTCTACTCAAAGAATCTCGAACACTAAAAACTACCTTTAAGTAAAATATCTTTGACTGCGGATTTGTAGGTTCTCTAGTTTTGTACATTTCGGATATAAGCCCGAAGATGACAATTATTTATGTGTGTGAATGAATCTATATATTTTTTTGGTATACAGTAAACATTTTATTATAAATATACATGGAGTAGTTATTGTTTTTTTTTATTTATATTTTTACAGTTCTCATTATAACTCATCTGAAATATAAGTCTAACGAGTCTTTTTTGGGTAACAAAGACCCTGTTCCTGTCCTTGCACTTCCCCAGGTAATGATATTGTTATTATTATTATTATTATTATTATTTTTTACAAAAAACCAGTCACCCTACTCTGTGGCTCCGACCCTCACAGAGGGGAGCTGGTAATACCAATAGCCACTCCCCACGCCCGTGGGGTGAGTGACTACCGGGTCCGCGAATCGTGTGCCCTGAGTAGACGTAATGAACCGAGGATGACAGCCTTCTGCATTCTGCCGGCTAAGATCTCTGCCAAATCTCGGCATGCCGATATGATCTTTAGTTCTGAAAGCAGCGTCTGTCTCATTCCACCGAGGGCTCCTATAATCAGTACCACTATTTTAACAGAATGGCCTGGATAAAGCCTGCGGGGTTCGAAGAGCAAATCTCGATATTTTGTCCGTTTTTCCTCCTCTTTCAAGACAATGTTGCTCTCAGCGGGAGCTGAGAATTCCACGACATACATTGTCTTGAGTTGGTGGTCGAGGAGTACTATGTCAGGCTTGTTGGCTTGTATTTGCCTGACGGTGGGAAACGAGTAGTTCCAATAAATTAGGCACTTCTCATTCCCCACAACGGACTCAATATCCCCCGGAACGTAAGGCAGCGCTGGTGTTTCGTCTATCCCATACGAGTGCCTTAGATGATAGTAAAGCACTCGTAATGCTGCGTTGTGTCTATGAATATAGGCCGAGACTGCGTATGTCGGGCAAGCCGGCAGTAAGTGCATTACAGTCTCCGGCGCCCTGCGGCAGGCCCTGCAGCTGACATCAGGGACCTCCATACCCATCACACGACGTCGATAGACGAGAGTGTTAAATATACCATCCTGGCAAGCCATTATGAATCCCTCGGTCTCAGACTTCAGTCCAGCTGACCTTAAGAAGGCGAAGGTCAGCCTTTCGGATAAGCCGAGGTCTTCTATATTTTTATAGAAGACCCCGTGCAATGGCTTATCCTTATGGAGCTGCAGAAGGATGTTGTGTTCTGCAGCTCTAATGTGGGCTTTTAGTCGAGCGGGTTCCAACTCGGTGACAGAGTCGGGGTTTACCCGCTCGACGTCGAAGATGAGACCAAGTTCATCGGCTGCTCTCCGTGCTGCCTTAAAGAGAAAAGCTCCTACTTCTGCATTTTCATAGTCTCGGACCATGCAGAGGAGGGGATCCGAACTCCTGATGACCTTACATGCTCCATCCAGAACCATCCTGCTATGGAGACTCTCCAAGCTCAAGAGTCCACGGCCTTCCCGATGTCGTGGGAGATATAACCGTGGAACGGACGATTTAGGATGCAAGCTCCTATTGAGATGCATCTTCTTGCGGGTTACTACATCGAGTTGACGCAGCTCTTGTCTAGTCCACTTCACTACTCCGAAAGAATAGAGAAGGATCGGAACGGCAAGCATATTTGTAGCAGACACCTTGTTCTTCCCCGACAGTTCTGAAGACCAGATCTGTCGGAGTAGGTGCTGATACTTGCCGCGGAGAGCGTTTTTCACTACACACTTCTTGGGTGGAGCGTTGCTCGACACCCAAGTAAGTGTATGACTCTCCGGCATCTAGATGGTGAAGATGCTTCCGTCCACGAGCTGCGCGTCCTCTCCATAGTCACCGCATCGCCTTCTCTTGAGATGGATCAGTGCGAATTTGTCCAACCCGAACTGCATACCGACAGCCTGCGTGTACTCCTGTACCACCCTAAGGGACTGTTGGAGATTCCTCTCTCCAGAGGCATAAAGTTTAAGGTCATCCATATAAAATAGATGGGTGACTTTATGCCTCCTGTCGCCGGGGGTACCGCAGTTGTAGCCACGGGTTTTCCGGAGCGAGACGGATAATGGCAGTAGTGAGATGCAAAACAGAAGGGGGCTGAGGGAATCTCCCTGAAATACTGCTCTTCTGAATGTTACCGACTCTGTTTGGACTCTATCGTTACCCGATGTTATGGTAAAGCGAGTCCTCCAGAGCGGCATCAGTTCTTCAATACATCTCACTACGGGACCGGGTACCACAAGACATCGGAGCAAGTGAACAATGAGCTCATGCGATGTCATGTCAAATGCCTTGCGGTAGTCGATCCAGACCGTAGACAGGTTCCGCTTATACTGCATGGAGTCCTGCGTGACACATCTGTCGATCAGCAGGTTCTCCTTGCAGCCAGCGACACCTCTCTTCGACCCTCGTTGCTCATATATCCGTTCGTAAACCGGTTCAACTGCGTGGAGCACCCTCATGTACAAAATGCGTGTGAACACCTTGTAACATGCGTTTAAACAGGTTATCGGCCGATAGTTCTTTTGGGTTGGACAAATCTCCGTTCTTGGGGATCAGCACTGTCCGCCCCTCAACAACCCAAGAAGGGATTTGGTGCTCCCCATTTAACCAGGAATTAAAAATTCTGGCCAAATGGTGGTGGGTGCTCGATAACTTTTTCCACCAAAAGTTATTTATCCCATCGGGACCTGGAGCAGCAAAGTTCTTAGAGCCATCAAGAGCCCTACGAACCTCTTCTGGGGTTATTGGTTCGCACACTTCCCGTGGTTGCTGAAGCCTTTGATAAAAGGCTTCAAAGTGTGCAAGGGCAGGAGAATCTCGGTTGAGTGGAAGCCTCTCCTCGTACAGCGTTTTCCAGAAGTTCTCCACCTGATCTGCGGTCGAAGGATTGTCTACAAGACGCGGAGGCGGTTGGAAAAGGCGCGAGGGCTTCTCGCGGAACAGTTTATTTTCCGCAAGCCCCCTCGCCCGCCTCACTAGTGACTTTTTGCAAGTCACTAGCATCCGTATCCTGTCGAGACAGTGCTGTTTGGTGGTTCGTAGCACTGCCTCATTAAGTGTGTGATGGACGCGTCTTAAGTTGGCGGCTAACCGACGCACTTTAAGCGTGAACGGCCTGTTGGCCGCCATATAGTCCATCACACATTGGATACGGGATGCGTGTTGCCTCGCCGACCGGATCTTGGCTTCCAACTTTTGTATGCGCCGCTGCGCTCTCTCCTGTTGGGAAGAGGTATTTCGCCTCTCCACCTGAGACGAGCGTTGAGCAGCGGCATACACGGCACAATTTATGTGCCAGATGTCAGCCTCTTCTGGTAGCGCTGTACGAAGTTCAGCGTCCACTCTGGCCAGGTCTTGTGGCCCAGGGATTTTCAGACGGTGTAACCCCCTTCTGGTACTGAGGACCTCTGGTATTGGCGGAACGAGGAGAGCTACGTCCTCAATACATAGTCACGCGGATTTTGTGGAGTGAAGGCGCTATGCACTGGAAGTCTCTCACACCACAGAGCATGCATCCGCGCCATGTATCTCCTCCGCGCGGGCTCACTGCTTTCATAACAATGCAGAAGCTCATCCCTCAGTTCATCCGTCCACTCAAAGCGACCTTGTTCATTGCGTACGTTGTCAACGGGCGGTCTATCCGGTTGGGCCCCACCACCTTGCTCATGACCCCTATCCGAACGGGGTCGATCGTGGGGGCCCAGTCTTCGGCCTGCCGGAACCAAAGATTAGAGCCTGTGGGTGGTTAGCCCAGCAGGCCCACGACCGACACCAGAGGGGAAGATGCTTTCCCCTCCCGGGTGCACTAGGGCTGCCGGTTCGGTTTTGCACCCCCAGCTGGAGTAAGTGGTGGCGCTACTCACCAAAGGCATAATAGATGGAAGTTAGCCCCTCATAACAACATTATTATTATTATTATTATTATTATTATTAGCCTTTACTCGAGTCCGAGTATAAAAAAATGTTACAGTCGATAGATTGTGTGTAATAAAAAACAAGTAAAAGGTGTAGTCTATTGTAATTCCCATTCATCTACGGTGCACACGACTATGGCTATAGAGGCCAATTCGGGAGAGCACATGTCGACCGCAGTCAGGACAAACATAGACCACCATAAAGTGTACATTTAGGAAGGCGGTTATCATGCATACGATGAACGTGACCTGCCCATCTTAGGCGTGCTCTTGAAATAAGCACCTCAATTGGAAGGTTTTTTGCTCTCCTGAGTACTTCCACGCTTGATATGTGATGGAACCAACGGAATTTCATCATACTCCTGAGGTGTATTTGCTGAAAACGTTCTAATTCTTTCACATGACGACGGTAAGTGACTCAACTTTCACATCCATATAGCAGTGTTGGAATGACAACTGCTCTGTAGACAGCCATTTTCGTTGACAAAGCAAGGTCGTGGTTGTCAAATACTCTCACTCTAAGCCCCCAGAGTGCTCTAGATGCAGCGTTAATTCTATTGCGAATCTCGCTGTCCATGTTTACTTTGTCATTAACAACGTTGCCTAAGTAATTAAACTGATCCACCACTTCAAGAGAATTTCCGTTAAGTGTAATATATATTTGGTTCACTTGATGAGGAGTTGACATAATCTTAGTCTTTCCAATGATATTGTACCAAATATGTCAATATGCAAAAGCATAATATATGCTCAATAGCTCTGCATTTGCAATATCGCGTATTAGGCTTTATTAAGTTGTTAGCATACGTACTCAATGTACTTGTCCCAGAACAATTTATCGTCTAAATAAGTACCCAGTAATTTCGTGTTATGGGACAATATAATATTGCCACGTAACACCGTGCGGGAATTGTTTTTGCAAATTAAAATTTATTATGACTGTCTTATCCGCGTTTTATCTCTCTGCGCTCAAGTAATGACCTTTTGGAAGGTTCGGTCAATTAATATTTGAATTTGCTCTATTGTATCAGCTGCTAATATCACTGTTATATCATCGTCAGCGGTTGAGTAGTTAGGAAGGTTGTTTACCTATAGCATAAATAATAGGTCCTAAAACAGAGCCTTGAAGAACGCCGTACATTAAATTGTCTATTTCTGATTGAACATTATTTAGTTGTAATTTCTTGTTTTCCCTTCCATGTAACTATATTTATCTATGGTAGAAAGTTCCCTCTTATTCCTATACTATATAGCTTTTGCTTTAAAAAAGAATTGTTTTCCATATCGAAAGCTGTAAGAGTTAGTAAAAAGTATTTTTTCAAATCCATTTTACTCCAAAAAACGCACATTCGGACTAACCGATTTTTTATCATCAATATTTGTTAAGCAATTTCTGTGGTACCTACTTGCTAATAATAAATTTAGTTATATTATGATATCATAGTGACTCGGCATATAGTAACACGTTTCGTTGTTTATATTTTTAGAACGATTACACGCTACCATCGCTACAAGGCGCCTGCGGCGTTCAGTATATCAAAAAATGTGCTTTATGAAAAAAAAATCTTTGTGTTCTGAAAATTTTGTAAAGTTAAATTGCCGCGATGTCGAAAATTGCACTTTCCGCACATATATTTTTTATAAGAACTCTGTGGCACTCGTCAAAAATGATTTCGAATTTAGGAATCTAAAGGAAAGTATCCTTCGAATTGCAAAAAAATATTAGAAAATAATGAGAAAATATTTATTGTAGAGTAGGAATGATATAGACTAGCTACAAAAATCCAAATTCGTGCTGAGAGAAGTATTTTGTATAACGATTTGGCAACCCATGCTCTTAGGGGTTTTCGACCCCTCTGAATCCAAAAATTGCCAGATCGAAAATAAACCGGAAGCCCGTTATTCAAGATGGCGTCCAAGATGGCGACAGTTTTTGAAATATTGCTAATATGAACTTATAAAGAAATACAGTGCGTATCTGGGGTTAGTCGACATCGCTAAATTCACATTTGAAAATACCATAGTCATATCGCTCACCGGAAGTCCGTAATTAAAGATGGTGGTCAATATGGCGGCTATTTTAAAATGTTGCAAATATTCCAGGGCGTATCGGGGGTTCTGGACACATTTGAAACTAAATATGACAATATCACAGTGAAAAAACCCACTGAGAGTCAATAAATCGTGATTGTGGTCAGTATCAAAATTTAAATGCCATAAAATGAAAGTCTCTTTTCACCTCCGACGTGAGTGCTTTCCAGTTATCCTTTTTTATTTAGTAAGCCTAGAAAAAGCCTTACGTTACTAAATGTTTGTAATTCTGAGGACAAACTCCGAATGCTTTTTGTTTTGCGAAACAGATATGTTCTAACCCACGTAGCGGAAGTCATTTCAGGCCGCCGGCATAGCGGTGAGCCCAAGAACTGCCTGCAAGTTTAAACTTGCATTAGTGAAAAGTCGGGGGTGATGTCGTAAACTTCTGAAACATGTGACATTTGATATATATATATATATATATATATATATATATATATATATATATATATATATGGTGTTATTATACATGATTTGCAGGAAACAACTACTCAGCGGGCAAATACCCCGACCTGCATTGAATTATACCTTACAAATCATGAAAAATTGGTAGCCAATGTCACTTGTCAACTCCCTGACAATATATATATATATATATATATATATATATATATATATATATATAATTTATAGTTATGTACATGAAATTTTGTCCATGTAGCATTTTTAGTATACGAGATATTACAAGTTAAGTATATTTCAAAATGTACAAATTATACATCTCCTAAAAAGGCTGAAAAATTAATATAGAGAATGAATGCAAACTTGAGTCATTTTGCACTCTCTGAAAATGGATTCAGCAGAATATTTTTCATAATATGAATCTAAATATAAACCCGACTTTCTTAGTATGTCCAAAAGTTGCACAGCAATAAAAAAATAAGCAAAATTCTATTGAACCGGATCCCTATCTATACGTATACACCGACTATATATTTTAAAATGACTCTCTTTATATACAAAGTAGATGGACAACGAAATGTTTAATATCGTCTTACTACTGTAAAGTATTTTTTATTTTTTATTATTTGTTTTTAGACCCTTACGAGGATTTACATCTTAATTGCCGGGCTCATGTATCCACATACAAAACACAAATTTTGCCACCATATATCTTTTTATACACTTATTTACACATCGATGAGTCCAAGTAATCAATCTGCGCACTCACAACGCACCTCTACAATTTAAAATAGGAAACAGGCGCCGTGCTAGTAAAGTTGTGAAGGCTAGTAGTGTGAGCCTTTATCTCCTTCAGCTTCGCCACGTAGGAGTAATTTCTATTATAAATATTTATGAAAGAGAGCCTTTTTTGTTACAATAATTTATAAAAATAATAAATCTACAGTATTCAATTGAAATTAAAATAATAGAGATATAATAATAAAGAAATATGTATTGATATAAATGAGTACAAATATAATGTACGACTCTACAGTTTTTACTAACTATTCAAATAAGTATGTTATTTTTTTTAGGTATTAGTTTTCTGTGCCCTATTGGGCATTATTGAGTGCAGGCCGCAATTTAATATTTTACAACCCGCCAGTATATTGCGCTACGACAACATTGTTGATCCACTTGGATTTTCTTACAAGTAAGTAATAAATTTAGTTCAGAAGAAAACAAATGTTACTGATCTAGTACAAACTTACTACCTATTTGAATAACTCATAGTAGTAAAGCGACTAGTTCGGCTTTTCTACGACAGTTAGTTCCTACACACATTTTTATTAAGGGTTATATCCCGAGTGCATCAAATTCAATTTCGATATTTTGTTTTTTCTAAATTCCACTTCTTAATCATTATTTTTGTTAGAATCGAAACTTAGTTTCAACCGTTAGAAAACAACAGATTAGGTAGTTGTCCCGAACGGGTTTTTTATTGAAATTTTCCCGTACCAGCTAACCAAAATAAAAGTCAATGCCTGACTATATTTAAAAGTGTAAATAAGTGTTTTTAGAGAATTTTGAGAATATTTAATAGTATTACCTCTTTACTTCCCATATTTTAATTTGCTACAATGCGAAAATACGTAAGGTTAAGTTTTATTTATTGTTATTTTCCGAACCAGACCTGCCTCGCCCGGCCCTGATTCTGGCCTGTCTCCACTGCTCCTCGTGTTGTGGTTGCTCAGTCGGTCCCAAATCAGGTGTTGGGAACGAGATCGTGTATCTTTTACTGAAGAATGAAGTTGTGTTGAAATGAAAGTTTAATCGAATAAACTGTGTATAATACGTCTCATAATTGTAAGAATTGTATAGTTGGTGAATGCTGCTTACCAACGATAGATCAAACCCAGATGAAAAATAATCGCTTATTTAAATAAGTCACGTATTACAAATGTCCTGGATATTATTGATTAGATTTACAATGAGTCAAATCATCAGCGTAAAATGCTTGTAAATAGGTTTATCGGGTTTTAAAACATAAGAGGTAACAAATTATTAATACACTACGTTTGCAATAGGTACTTGAGCAAATTTTTGTTCAGAAACATATTTGAAGATACCCTCACCTCATAATATTTATTTTCTGCAGCTTGGTAATTTAATGTATTTTTATTTACATTTTATTACTTGATAAATAAATACTAGAAAAAATACATGCATTATTTAGGAATTATTCAAGAAAAACTTCAGTGTTCAAACACAGAACACCGATGTAGCTATAAAGAAACTAGATAATTTCTTGTTAGTCTGAAAGCTTCACTTGAATGGCATTATTTCTAGTATTCGTATAAGGTTGTGTAAAAAATAAAACTATTCTGATTTATTTTTCATTTCTGATAGCTTACTTAAATATACTCATAATTATACATATTACATTTTCCTAGTTCTATCAAGTTGATTATAATAGTAGGTGGTAACTGAGTGCTCTTGAATCAATATGTGAAAATGCAATAAATACATACTATAAGGATATTCTGGAATATGTTCCAAAACAAAGTCCTACAAAGGCACACTATAAAAAAGTTATGAAACGTTAGAACATTTTTTTTTCGTATGTTAATAATTCAATATAAATCGCATTGTTTTACTCGTATATCTTGTACGAAACGATACTACATTTTTTTCAAAGAAATTTATAAAACCATTGACGAGAAAAACGATACTAAAAGTTACATTAATATTTTTAACTGTCATCTACGTCACCCCCAAAGAATATAATATGTTGTATATCACCAACCAAAATTAGGACTAAAAAAAATTTAACATGTACATCCATGAAGGAGGAAACAATTTTTATCGCTTACTTTGAAAATAAATATGTACAATGTACATATTTTATTTAAACGTCAAAATAAATTATTGCATAAACTACTTGACTTTACATTATTAAACTAGAGATAGGGCTAATAGTTTAAATAATTAACAAAAAAGATAAGTGGTTAATCCAATTTATACTTTGAAAAATTTAAAAAGAGAAAAACCAGATAATTTGAAAATTAACGGTTTTACAAAAAATTGTAATCTTACAAAATTGTGTATACCATTTGGTACCCTATCGTGTACTATGTTTCAATGTTCTAGCTGTCGAAAAACACTTTTGCTCTCAGGGCCATCTCTGTACAGCTATTTAGAAAGTTGCGAATCACTCAAAGTTAAAGCTACGTGTATCTAGTGATCACCTTTTAGCGAATTTTAATTTCTTTGCTAGTTACCAAATATTCGACTTTGGAGTTTTTTTGTGCTATATCTAGAAAATCACTATTTGAGTGAAAACATTGTTGGAAACTCTGCACATGGAGCTATAAATGGTACAATTTTTGCATATTTCGAGAAACCTACTGATTACGTTTTCAGTACAAATATATATATATATATATATATATATATATATATATATATATATATATATATATTAAAACATAATATTTCAGTCGCAAGCTCCTCTATAAAATCCTTATTTTACTATAAGGAATGTAACCAGACTGCAACCAACAGCTACTCTCCGGGCTATGTGCCCCGCCGAGCGCTGAATTACAAGTTACAAGCCTGGCGCGTTAAGTGTAATAATCGCATATTACCAACAAAACGCTAATGCTTCGATTGCAACAAACACCAGCCGAAAGACTGATCCTACTTAAAGGAGCTCTCGTGCCAGTCGTCCCATACCACTTGCAGACTGCAGCTTTTGGCTCTCGTCAGTGCAAGGTAGGCATGTGACGAACGACGCGAGGATTCCTTCATTATTTGGTACATCTCGGTATTTTTATGATAGCGAGATGCAAAATAGTAAGCAGGCGCCATCCAGCGGATATATATATATATATATATATATATATATATATATATATATATATATATATATATAATATACTGCTCAAATCTGTTGTTAGTACCAATTCCAAACGGCTATTGTTGATAGGTCGTTGTGTGGTTAGAAATTTGTTTGCCTTTGCTTCCTCACACACGAAACACTACACCTTTCAGTTTGACACACTTTTTCTGTTTCAAAATCAATGTTTTAAGTTACTCATAAATTTTACATAAGATAATTCTTTAAATTGGTAATCATTTGATAATGTTGTTTTTTCAATCTTTATGACGTCCTTCTCGTGTATTGTCAGTTTTATCTTTTTGTCCCCCTCTTTTTCCTTTCTAAAATCTGCTTGGAGACCATCAAATTCACTAACTAACATGATTTGCTAAGTGAACAATCCATCTTATGATGTCTGAAGGACTATAATTACCCTTCCTAAAGTGGATATTATATTGTTCACCTAAAAGGTTCGAAGCCACTGATTCAGACGAAAAATACAAAAATCTATACTTACTGTTTTTTTTTTGCTTAACTGCTGTCACTGACGGTATCAATTGGACGTCTTGGCACTGTCTTAAGTCTAACATTGTAAATACTAACACTTTCATAATTAACCTGAAAGGGAATTTTGAAACACAAGAAAAAGACAATATTTAAAGTTAAAAAAATATATATTGGTCTTTTCAAAATATATGTTTTTACAAAAAATCTCAAGAAATATGTATGATAACAATAGTTTGGCCCGTGTACAACACATGGTGAGGAACGAAACTACTAGACAGTATCTCCAGCTACCATCCAATGTTTAGTTTATAGCAAACGATTACACAAAAAGATTCAATGTAAAACTCAATATTTATGAATCGGTGAGCTTTTACTTGTCTGTCTATTTACGTATTTTGTATTATTATAATAAAAATTTCGGACGCTCCTCAGAGCTTAAAAATGCTTGAATCGCAATTACTTTGAATAATAATGTGGCAATTATATATTTATACGTTAAGGCAAAGCGGTCCCATATACATGTGAGTGCATGGTAATGAAACTTTTTTGCCACTGAATCACTGAGGAACCGGTTTAGGGCAAATACACGAAAAAAAACATCGTTTTTCCGCCAAAATCGACTGCTAAAAAGAAAATACACCCTCGACGCTTTTTGTCTTTCACGCCAAATTCCCCGAAAAACTTTGACTAGACACTTTTTTAGCTTGTCCTTATATTTAACATAACGCATGAGTTGCATTGCTACACAACGTGATTTTGTCAAAAGAGTTGAGTTGAAGAAGTTGATTTTTGTGCTAGTTTCTAAAATTTTGTGATCAGAGTAACGTTACCCCCACACGCAGCCACATTTAGCATACCATTTATAATTACACTTCTTTGGTCTATTTTCAATATTTTTGCATAAAAAATGCTCCGTGGAGCGAAAATGTTGATATATTGATAAAAACCTCGTCCAACGACGTTTTTACGTGGAGCATGCATTTAATGCGAAATATTGTCGGATTTCGTTAAAGTTTCGAAAAATTTATCGAGGGTGTGGCGTCACAACAGAATATGGTGAGGAACAGGAAATTGACTACAATATAGTAATAAACAAAAGTTTTTACAAAACAAAACAATAGTTTATATTTGAGTTTATACACAATGTTCTTTGAGGACATTCAGCCTGTACCATCTCAGAAAGGTAGCTCTGATTTCGTAGAATAAGAGATGGTGTTTACAGCAGACTATGGGAGCTGCTGTCAATCAGCGTGGAATGGACCAGCTGATAATTTGTTGTTTGGTGTAATTGTGTTGGTGAATGCAGCCTCACATCCTAATAATTATGGCTTAGGTAGAAATGTAGTTGAAGTGAGAAACAATGTTGTATTGTTCCTGTAGTGTTGAGTAGGACATATTCTCTGGTGCCATTGTAGGTGACGGCAATCTGCATTGATTTTGCTACGATAAACATCCAGGAACACCTGGATGTTGGCCTGGTTGTGGCTTGTGGACATTGTCACGGTTACTCCTGCTCCTGCTTGAATACCGCACCTATAATTGCTATGAATGAGGAAATGGGCGACGTAGAATCTTATCAGAATGAAAGTAATGACAACGAATTGTTATTGGACAATAACGTTTCAGATACTGAAGAAGTCGCAAATATTGACTAATTTTAGATCCGGCATGGATTAAGGCTCCTGGGGAAACCATTTTAAAAAAGCATGCCGAGCATTCTACCTCTAAGGTGGTGCGGAAATGAATGTATTTTTTGCCTTATTCACTGTAAAGAAACGTAGATAAATTGTATAAAATATTCTAGTTGAGAATAAAGATCACCGAGCTCTATAACAGCAATATTTAATATTCATTTTGACACATAGAAAGCAAGATAATTGCGAAATATGCGGTGCAAAAGAGGTTTGGCGGAACTAAATGCATTTTTCACTTAGTACGCGTTGTTCTCCAAAACGTTTAGGTGTACGAAAACAATGTATAGAACCTTTAATTTACAGATGTACAACTTTTATAATAGGTGTTATCCCCGTTTGGGCCATAAAAACTGAGTTAATCGCGAATCCGCGATTTCCGCGAACTTCCGAAGCGATTTTCACGAGTTCCTCCAGGTATATCGTGGCGTAACTACCAAGTGTTATTCAGGACGTCCAAATAAACCCAATAAGAAAAATTTTTCGTAGAGCACGAATTTAGGACAGAAGTCAATTTTAGAACTAAAACTCCTGAAGTATGATCACAAAGAGGAGAGAACAAAGGAAACAGTGTTGCTGATTCAGCACAATCAGAATTACCTAGAATTGAAATACTATGCTCATGCAGTGAGAGCGGTTATTGAGAAGAGCTGTTACGCAATATGTAATGCGATACTACTGGGAAGGTGAAGCCTGTCAGTAACATAGTGTATCATAGTATATTTCTAATATAACATGTATGTATGTATTTAAAAAAATAATTAAAATTTACCGTTAAACAAAAAGTGCAACAAATAATTTAATTGACGAGATTAAAGCTGTTATAATAGAATTTATAATCAACACACAAAAGCAACCGCCATCATCCAGAAACTAACATTAGAAACGAATGACGAAGATAGTTTATTCACTGTTAGTGCGCGATTTTGCGAACAAACCCATTCGCATCAAACCAATCGGTAAGGCTTAAATTTGCAAATGAATTCATTTTAAACATAAAATAATAAACAACATATTAAAAAAGGCCATATTTAGTTATGTTATAATTTCTATTTTGTATGTTTATAAATTGCCATTTGAATAATAATTAAACAAAATCCATTCGCCTCGCCAGCTTTAATTTTAAGAATAGTCGTATTTAACTGCACAAAGTGTAGTATTTAGCAGAGTACTGTGCTACTGAACCCGCTCTCTGGCAGCAGTTTCATCTGCGTATATAAGACACGTAGACTCATGCTAACAAGTATTGCTGTGGTCAAACTATAGGAACATCTCGTATGTTTTGATGATCTTTGATCATTTGGTTTTATATATTATATATATATATATATATATATATATATAAAAAAATTTAATTTCCACCAGGGATACAGTCACGGTGGAAATTAAAAATTTTTGTTTTTAACTTAGACAGTCGTCTAATATTCGTCTCTGTACTTATATATATATATATATATATATAATATATATAGCACAATAACACTTCATTTAATACCCGCGAAAACCTAAAAAAACATATATATTTTATTAATTTTAATTTATAGTTATGTTGGTAATATGCGATTATTACACTTAACTGGCGCGTTAAGTGTAATAACTTTTGTAACTTGTAATTCAGCGCTCGGCGGGGCACATAACCAGGAGAGTAGCTGTTGGTTGCAGTCTGGTTACGTTCCTTATAGTAAAATAAGGATTTTCTACAGAAGCTTGCGACAGAAAAAATATGTTTTAATATATATATATATACACTCCTTATAGTAAAATAAGGATATTATAGAGGAGCTTGCGACTTTGCGACAGAAATATTATGTTTTAATATTGAACACTATGCTAAGCCCAGTTAGGCTATTTATTTAGTGTGGTTACATTCTTTATAGTAAAATAAGGATTTTATAGAGGAGCTTGCAACTGAAATATTATGTTTTATTATATATATATGTTATTACATATGATTTGCAGGAAACAACTACTCAGCGGGGAAATACCCCGACCTGCATTGAATTATACCTTACAAATCATGAAAGATTGGTAGCCAATGTATATATATATATATATATATGTTAGATTTTAGATTACTTGCTAATCTTTTTAAAAACTTTATTACACTTATATGAGTGTCAGTACTGACTCTGTAGAGAAATAACAATAATAATTTTGACTGGTTTATTCTAAAGGTGAGTATGAGACTGAGGGCATAAATGTCTGTTGGTTATATTTATAACATTAGGGAACAAAGAACATTGAATTGGCAATTCAGCATGATAAAAGATTACTAAGAAAGAAACATTAAGCTCAGACGTGAGTGGTTATTAGAGAAAAGCTGTTACGCAATCTGTAACATGATATGTTTGAGAAGGTTAAGCCTGTCTCAGTGATATTATATATCATAGTATATTTCTAATATAACAGCTTCCCCCTTATAAAAAGAGTTGATGTTTTATGCAGCAACTTTTGAAATAAATATAGAATGTAATAAATGATAATAATGAAATTTGGAAAATGTAAAACAGTACAATATGTAATACTTAAAATACAGAATATAACCTTAGCGTCTAAAATATGAAATGCAAGCACAATAAGCTTGATTCATAACATAAAATAACATAAAAATGTTAATAGTTAAAATATAGTTTTAGCAAGAAATCGTAAGAACATACTAAGTTTGAATTGTAAAATGGGATAGATTTGAATTAAAATGGCATAAAAATGTTAATACAATTGAAATTAACAAAGGATAAGAAAAATAATGAAATATAATGATTAAATGAAAAATATGGTTCACTGAAAAGTCCAGCACTAAAAATCAGTAAAAAGGCGTAACACATTTTACCTTTAGGTAAGTTCCTATGTCATCGGCTTCGTTGTCTTCTCTCCTTAAGGTAAGTCGTCTTCGTGAAGGCAATAGGTTAGCAAATGTCCTGTAGGATTTGCTAGGCCTCGGTGGAGATGGGAGTGATGCAGAAACATTGATGACTATCTAGTCTTCGTATTTTTGTTCTGCACTTTCAAAATAGGTACCGAAATAATAGTCTAAGTATTATCACAATGATGAAGTAAGTGTAGGTATGTTTTGTTATGAAGGATTCGTTGATCAAATCGTCCAGATCTCCGGAATATTGGTCCAACTTATGTTTGGCAATTTCGAGATCTTCTGTGTTGAGGTTGTTTAATTTTAATGGTTTGAGGTTTGGTACTCTGATTTTGTTTGGAATTTTATTGCAGCATCCGAATGGAATTTGGATGGGATGGGATGAGTGTCGTCTTTTACGTCGGTTACTTCGTTGGTACTGGCTTGGATTTTTGTGATGCCTATAAAGGCGTAACAATTAGATTGTAATATCACTATTGGGTTTTTGTAGATGACTTCAGTTTTCGAACTTCTTTCTGGACAGTTGACGGTTGCTTGTAAGGGCTCTGCGTCTACGTATTTTCGTCTATCTTTTGGACGTTGTAGCCTTGGCCGATGATGAATGACGTCTGGCAGAGTTTTGAGATTCTCAGAGAGACGGGCTTCACATGGTATTATCATCAATGGGCTATGAAAATAAATTTGGATATAATTTATTGTTGAAGTAGAATTGTTTGCATTCTTTGAGGTCTGGAATGGTTAAGTACATTAAAGAATCATCATCTTTCGCGATATATTTTTGAGAGGTTGACAAGATATGATATATATATATATATATATATATATATATATATATATATATATATATATATATATTAATATATTGGCGCCCAACGCGAGGCTATTTTCGTTCTAAAAAAAAAAAAGAAGTAAAACTCAAAGTAGGATCAAATATTTTTACTTTATTTTAACAAATAAGGCAAGATATATACCTTTAATACATTTATATAAAGATAAAAAGTTAATGAAGGGTATCAATTTTGTTATATATATTTTGTTAAATATATGAATAAATAATTAAATTGTATGAAACTAAGATCAGGTAGAGTCACGATGGATGATCAACAAGGTGATGGTCAAATTGATTCACACATACAGGAACAAAGCGATGTTGTTGTACCAATACCACAAGCTTTCGATCCTGCGTTGATGATGCAACAATTTCAGTTGATGATGCAACAATTTCAGTTGATGACTGCCACATTAACTGCTCAAATGTCAGAAACAAATAACATATTAGGTAATAAAATTGAAGAAATAGATCGTAAAATTACTAACAAAATCGATACAGAAATCAAAATTTTGAGGGAGCAAATAGAGCTAACTAATTTCACTCTAAATAAAAAATTTGACGAAATTGTAAATAATTTAGAAAAACAAATTTTGACTAAAATTAACATGGATATTGATGATAGGGTAAATAATATGCAAAGTCAGGTAGAGGGAAATTGTAAAACCTTAATGCAACAAGTTGAGGATAAAATATCACGAAATGTTAGTCAAATTCAAGGTAAAATATCAGGTATTGATGAACAATATATCAACAGTCTAGATGTGCTTAATAAAAAAGTAGACGAGGGGCACAAAAATTTAAAATCAGAGATAAATAAAATCAGCCGTGAAAAAGGTGTACAATACATTTATAACCCGGTGATACAACAAGATATGAAAGTTATATTTTATGGGGACAGAAAAGTGCACCCAATGGTATTTATAAAGAATTTACAGGCAAATTTAGAGTTTTTACCAGATCATATTAACTTGAAAGCATATATCAGGAACAGCCTAAGAGGTGACGCTGAGATTTGGTATGCAATCGTGGATGAAAAATATAAAAACTTTGAAGAATTTACTGCACTCTTTTTAGCAAATTATTGGGGGGAGAATCAACAGTCTAAGATTCGCGAAAATTCGTTTAATGGAAAGTACAAGGAGAATGTAGGTTTGTCGAGAGAAAAATATATATTAAAAAAATATAACTATGTTAGACATCTAGAGCCGCGTATGCCAGATGCGGAAATTGTAAAATATTTTGCACGTCATTTTTCAGACAGTATTAGGGACGTAATATTAATACAGGCGATAGATACTATTGAAAAATTGATCCAATATTTAAGAAGAATCGATGATGGAAAGGAGGTTGGACCAGCAAAAGAAGTATCTAACGAATATCAGTATAGGACACAAAAATATGGAAACAATTGTCAATACAAATCACAGGTGAACAATGAAGATAGATATGATAAACGTGGAGAAAACAGAGAAAATGAGAAGAGAGAAAATCAGACATACAACAGAGAGATACATACGGAGAACAAAGGAATTATTCTTATAACCGAAGAAATTAAGAAAGATATAATACAAATTATAGAAGACAAGACTATCAAGGAAATAGTAATCAAAGAGGTGACAATCAGAACAGACAAGAGAGAAATAGAGAGGAAACACATGGAAAAGGAAATGATACGAAAAATGCAGAATGGAACAGAACTAAAGAAATTACCACAGTAATGGGAGAACCAGAACCGAAAAATACAAATTTTTTATAAGTTGCAAATCGGATAATAAATTAATAAACTCGATTTATGAACATCCGAAGGAGTTTATTAATTTAGAGCAACCAAACAACCACCTAAACATACTAAATTATGAATTAGCCTTCATTAAAATAAATTGCAATAACAATATTTCACTAATAGCAATGATAGACACAGGTGCTGAAGTTAGTTTAATAAATGCTAAGGTTATTGAAAAGTATGGGGAAAACTTCAAAAATAATATCGTAAAAACTAGAAAGATAAACTTACATACAGCAAATAAAAAGAAATTGGGTGAAGTAAATGAATTAATAAATATAAACATTCAAATGGGAAAAGAAATAATTTGGCACAATTTTGTAATAATGACAGACATGTTGATAGATGTACTATTGGGATATGATATTTTAAGTGTAAATAATTCCATAATTAATCTCGAAAAGGAAACGGTAAAAATAGGTAAATGTACATTTGACATAATTGACAGGAATAAAAGGGAAAACGTCTTTGATGCAAAATTAATTAACTACCTCTCAAATAAAGTTGAGAATTTGTATCCAACAGAGATGTTGGAAAAATTTGAAAAAACTTCACAGGAGGAAAATAAGAATATCGTTTGTCCTAATGTACATCTTAATCAAATAATTGATATATTATTAAAACATAATGAATTATTTAATTACAAAGTTAGAGTAACAAACGTATATGAACATAAGCTAGTTATAAATGAATCTTTACCATACAATGTTAAAACTTATCCCATTCCAAATAAATTTAGAGAACAAGTTGCATCTGAGATTTCATCTATGATAAAACAGGGCATAATTGAAAAAGCACATACTAATTTCATAAACCCAGTCGTGATAGTACAAAAGAAGGACAATTCATTAAGAATATGTTTAGATGCGAGAAAAATTAACCAAATAACAAGTCCAACATATGATAAACCAGTCAACATAGATAGTATTATTGGAAGGTTAAAACCAAATTATGTATACACTAAACTCGACTTGAAAAATTCATTTTGGCTAATTCCATTGCATAAAAATTCTAGAAAATATACAGGATTTAGTATTGAGGGTATTATTTATCAGTTTTGTGTTGTTCCGTTTGGTTTACAATCATCTTCAGCAGCATTGATACGTGCATTTTTTTTTTTAATGGTGGAGGGGAAATCCTACATGGACACCCGGCGCTAGTGTCTGCCCACGCCGGGTAGTGTCGGACTCCTACCGACTAAAACCCCTCCTGGATCAGTGTTTCCACGTAACCTGGAGCTGCTTTCGCTTTCCATCAGGCCACGGGTCATTCGTATTTTATTGGTGTTAGTAAAAACGTCCCACGTGTTCCCTTACATCCCCCATCTGTTAAAGCAAATAGGGGTTCGGGGCTAGATTTCTTCTATCCTCTTCCTTTGTCCTCATTATTCTATTTAGAGCATGTGCTACATTTCCCCAGTTCTCCTCCGATTCCAGCATATACCTAATTAGGTTATCAGGGTTCCAATAGTCTCCTGATCTCTCGGTCCTCCACCGGTTGCAGTAGAATAAGGTATGTTCTGCGTCGTCGTTCTCCCCACAGTACACACACTCCCGTGTGTCAACCTTTCCTATATCAAAGAGATATTCCACAAAGCAACCATGTCCCGTGAGAGCCTGGGTGAGGTGGAAGCTCATCTCTCCATGCCCCCTCTCCATCCACGTTCTTATATTTGGAATAAGTCGTCTTGTCCACCTCCCTTTAGTTGAGTTGTTCCAACTAGTCTGCCATCTCTCGAGGAGCCTCTCCCTTGCCTCTTGCCTCCCCGTCCTTTCATACACCTCTCTTCTCTCCTTGGCCAGTAGATCTATCGGGGGGACCCCCGCTAGCACCAGGACTGCTTCATACGACACAGTTCTGTAAGCACTGCAAACTCTGAGTGCAGCACTGCGCTGTACTCTCTCAAGCCTCCTTCTGGTGCTCTGTACCGCCATCGAGCTCTCCCATACTGGGGCTGCATACAGTAAGATGGAATGCACCACACTGCATAATACCCTTCTTTTGCTAGCCTTGGGTCCATACGTGTTACTCATAAGCCTCCCTAAGGCAGAGGCGGTTTTCCCCGCCTTTTCTGCTGTCTTCAGTGCATGTAACCCATAGGTTAGCCGCGGGTCTAACCATATTCCTAGATATTTTAAGCCCCTGCTAGGTCTAATCTCCACCTGCCCTACTCTTACTGTGAAGGGTGGTAGAATTCTTTTCCTCGTAATGATGATGCACTCTGTTTTCTCTGGGGCTAGTTCTAATTGCACCCCATTTAACCACCGCTCTATTCTCCTGATGGTTTCATTTACCCTTGCCTCTACTCTAGCCACCCAGTTTCCTGTAGCTGTTATGGCCAAGTCGTCGGCGTACCCTGTCACCGTAACACCGCCCTCCAGGGGCAGCTGTAAGACGTCATTGAACATTAAATTCCACAAGGTCGGACCCAGGACCGATCCCTGTGGGACCCCGCAGGTCACCTTCTTCCAGTGTGCTCCGTTTTCTGCCTCCCATCCAATTCTTCTGTTCTCTAGATAGCTCTTAATGATTCTGAGCAGATAAGGAGCTACTTTCACTCTCCTCAGGCTACTGACAATCTCAGCCCATCCCGCCGTGTTAAACGCATTTCTGACATCCAGGGTCACTACTGCACAGATCCTTTTAGAGTTCATGGCCTCCCTCGCAATCTCCGTAATCCTCCTTACAGCATCCACCGTCGATTTGCTTTTCCTAAAACCGTACTGATTATCCGCCAATCCTCCTTTCTGCTCTATTTCAGTCTCTAGTCTTCCCAATACAAGGTATTCTAGCAACTTGCTCCATGCGTCCAACAAACACAATGGCCTGTAAGAAGACAGTTCCTCTGGCGGTTTATTCCTTTTTGGTATCAATACCAGCCTTGCTTTCCTCCATCTGTCCGGAAAAACCCCACTCTCCAGCGCCTGGTTCATAATTCTCAGGGTGACCACGGGATACTCCTCTGCAACTATCTTCACTATCTCGGGTGGGATATCATCTGGGCCCGGAGCTTTACCACTTTTAAGCCTGCTACAAGCAGCCTTAAGCTCTTCCTCTGTAAAGGGGGGCACGTCCCCCACTTCCGTGGCTCCCCATCTTCCCTCGCAGGAAATAAGACGCCCACTCCTCTACTCTAGCCACCCAGTTTCCTGTAGCTGTTATGGCCAAGTCGTCGGCGTACCCTGTCACCGTAACACCGCCCTCCAGGGGCAGCTGTAAGACGTCATTGAACATTAAATTCCACAAGGTCGGACCCAGGACCGATCCCTGTGGGACCTCTATCCTTTCTCCTGGAATTGCGGGAGGGGTGGCTCTCATACTTCGGGTCGCAATTTTATACCCGTCACCCTACACGTTCCTGTCAATATCCTCACACATCTCTCTCCATTTATTCCTTTTGGAGTCTTTTATCGCATCTCTGAGTCTTTTCCTTGCTTCTCGGTAGTCTTGGGTAGCTAGGTTTTCAGCCTCTCTTCCTTGCCTCCTATTTGCCTCACCTGTTCTTCTAGTGAGCCTTTGAAGGCCTCTCTGTCTAGTAGACCCAGCTTCCATCCACTCACCCGTATCACCGGCGTTCTCTCCTGCTGCCCCACCACGTACCCGATGTAGCGGTGGTCGCTCAGCGTCTCTTCCTCTCGCAAGACTCTCCATCCGCTTGTTCTCCTAGCAGCGCCCGCTGAGGCCAATGTTATATCCGGAATGGACCCACCCTCCCCTCGCACGAATGTGAACACCGAACCTTCGTTGAGCACCTGCAGATCATTCTGCGCCATCCAGTCCTCAACGAGGTTGCCCCTAGCATCCACCTCCTCCATCCCCCACTCTGGGGCCCTAGCATTGAAGTCGCCAGCGACAATGATATCTTTTCCCGATCTCCTGCCCTCTTCCATGATCGTGTCCTGCAGCTCTTGCAGGGACCATTCTAAGTCTCCTAAACCTGCATTGGGTGAGAAGTAGCAGCTGAATACTATCTCTTCTTTCAGCTCCACCCATACAAATCCATGTCCTCTCCCACTTCGGTATACACTAATAGTCCTATTCAGAATTCCTATAGCTGCATCCACATTCTCATCAGTATACCATCCAGGTCTGTTATTACCTATCATTGCCTTATTTGGCTCACTTACTATGAGGACCTCATCTCCCGTTTGCCTACCCACAGCCCACAACAGGTCTTGAGCGGCCAGGCATCTGTTTAAGTTAACCTTTCTTTGAAAGTCATTAGAGAGAGTTTCTTGTTTATATCATTTATATTGGGAATATTCAATAGTTAAAAAGAACCGACTTTTAGACCTTGAGAAAAGAGCTCGCGCTTATTGACAAAATATAAATTTAAATAAATATATTCCAACATAATAATATATATATGTATATATATATATATATATATTATATATTACTGTTAATGTGGGTTAGTAGGTGACATTGTTATTTAAACATAATATTTTTAGTCGCAAACTCCTCTATAAATCCTTATTTTACTATAAGGAAAGTAACCAGACTGCAACCAAAGTTACAAATCTGGCGCGTTAAGTGTAATAATTGCATATTACCATCAAAACGCTAATGCTTCGATTGCAACAAACACCAGCCGAAAGACTGATCCTACTTTAAGGAGCTCTCTTGCCAGTCGTCACACACCACTTGCAGACTGCAGTTTCGAGCTGTTGGCTCTAGTCAGTGCAAGGTAGGCATGCGACGACCGGCACGAGGATCCTTTAACTATTTGGTACATCCCGGTATTATTACAATAGCGACATGTAAAACAGTCAGCATGCGCCATCCAGCGGTCCAGTGTCTGTTGCAATCGAAAAATAAATAGCCTGACTGGGCTTAGCATAGTTCAAATGTGCTTTTAGAGCATAATATTAAACATAATATTTTTAGTTTGCGACTAAAAATATTATGTTTAATATTCCGCCCTCTAAAAGCACATTTGAACTATGCTAAGCCCAGTCAGGCTAAATAGATAAATTAAATAAGTTTCGAGACTCTCTTAAAGAAATAAGGGTTTACTTAATAAATATTGGGCCAGATAGACGTAAAAACGGGATATTTTAGTTAAAAAATTAGAGGGAGCTCGTAATATATATACACAGGTACAGGAAGTTATCACAGTTATAAATACAAAAATTGGAAAAGGTGAATTAAGTGGAACCGACATAACTTTAATAAATAACATTTATAAAGAGATAAAACAAGTTTTTTCAGAAATTGTAGATTTTGAGAAAAAATTGGACCTTAAAGTTGCTGTGAGTTTGTTGCCAATAATGTCTGGTGATGAAAATATTACTAAACAATTAATCGACTGTATGGAACTTTATGATTCTATGCTAAACGATGGGGGCAAAGCTCAATTAATAAATTTTGTTCTAAAAACGCGACTCTCACCCGGTGCAAAACATAGAATGTCTACAAGTTATGGAACGGTAGCAGCTGTTATTGACGACATGAAAAAATTTCTTATAACTAGGAGCGCAGTTATATCTTTGCAAATTCAGCTTCTACAACTAAGCAAGGTAATAGGTCTATTAAAGAGTTTGGTAAAGAAATAGAAAATCTTTTTGTTAATCTAACTATTTCGCAAGCTAATAATGGTCCGAAGCCACATGGGATATTACGGCCGCTTAATGAAAAAACGGCTATAAAGAAGAAGAAGAGTGTGTGATAGTGTCGAAAGAGTTGCAAGAAGGGGTTATTATGGCCGCAAGTATTGCAAGACCAAATAACGGAATGATTCCAGTGAGAATATTAAATACTAGAAATGAAGAAGTGTGTTTGAATAATTGTAGTCCAGTGACTGAGAAACTAAGCTTATATGAGTTTGGTGAATTTGGAAGAAATGAGGTATCAGTTAGCATGGTTAAAGAATTGTTTAACATGTTAAAATTTAATTATTTAAATAAAGAGGAGCACATATCGATTGAAAATATTTGCGCAAAATACTCTGATATATTTGATTTACCGCATGAAAAGTTAACGGAAGCAAAGTTGTATAACAGTCAATAACACTCAAGGAAAACGTTACGCCTACTTATGTAAAGCCTTGCAGACTTCCACATTCACAAAAAGCGGAAATTGATGAACAGATTCGAAAGATGCATGAGGATGGGATAATTGAGCAATCATGTAGTGAGTGATCCTCACCAATTCTGCTCGTTCCAAAGAAAATGTACAATAATAGAAAAGAGATGGAGATTGGTAGTCGATTACAGATTCAAAAAATTCAGGATGATAAATTTCCATTACCAAATATATCCGAGATTCTAGATTCTCTTTCCAATGCATTTATTTTTCTCATTTAGATTTAAGTCAAGGCTATTGCCAAATAGAGTTGGACGAAAATAGTAGGAAGTATACAGCCTTCATGACTGAGAGTGGTCAATGGCAGATGACTAGGCTGAAATGATTACAATTCATGAATTTCTAATAAAATCGCAAATATTTCAAAAAGTTGTAACTTTAACCCCCACAATGCTAATATGAGAAAAAGGGAAATTCAATTTTACACATATTGACGTAAAAAAATACAAGGTGTTCCATTTGACCTAAACAGGTTTTCGCGGTTTGAAGTTGACAAAATGTAATGCGAAAAATGGAACACTTGGTATGATATTATTGAACTTATTTCAGTTGTAGAACGTAGCTCTCCTTGTGTTCTTTTTATGTGACAAGAAGCAAATGAGGATCTTTTACACGAATATAGTTATAATGGTTCTTGCAAACGGCTCTGGTTTCTCTGAAACGGCTAGGTTTAGGTATATGATATGCTACATATTTTCGACTCAGAATTTTATGCTCTTCTCGAAAACCATAAAATATATAGGGTGTTCCATTTGGAATAAGCAAGTTGGTATCGACTTACGGTATAAGCAGAAGTGCCGGCTGCTTATAATTATTTTAATTGGATTGGCCACACCGACATTAGTAATTATCTAAATTAGATTTTTTGCTTTTTTATTATTTTTTTGGATACTTTTCGCACAAAACGTTGTTCTTTATTTTTTTAAATAAGCCACTTCAATGAAAAATTTGATTCTCTACGAAAAGATTCCTATTTAACTGTACCTGACTTTTGCTTCGTTTTCCAGTTATATTCAAAAAACTGAAAGGGTTGCATTTTCACCCCTATCTCCAATTTGCACCCTCTAATTTAGTAGCACTCTGCTGTTTTCTCATCTTAAATGACCAATTGAACGATTTATGCAATAAAAACCCTTGAACGTCTTAATTCTTTTCTATATGACATAATCAATAATCTATAATGAGGTCGTAAAGTTTTTGTTGCGTTTTTAATTTACACAGTAAAATTGTACCTGCTCGTCTATACATACATTATTGTTTTGTTTATCTTCATAACAAATATATATTTTTAATTTTCATAAACAGCCAATAAGAGAGGTGATTTCGACGATGTCTGGGCTCTTAAGCCGCTGTAGGACGCATACATTCTTTTTGGAGCTACAGAAATGTTGCAATACTTGTTCCTCGATAGAACCGAAAGTTACGACTCTTTTAGTAGATTGAGACAAAAGAAACAGGCAAAAATGTGAAAATTCTGTTTTATTTAATTCGCTCTATCTCAAAGAAGGAACAATGAATTGGTCCCAAATTCCTACTATGCTTTTATATCAATATGTATTAATTTAAAGTTTAATTTTAATAAGTGTAGAAAATATAGATTTTTTATTAAAACTATGTCGATGAAATATGAAAATTTACATGTTTCAATATAACCAGCTGGAAACTTTTTTATCTTTCGAAATAAATATAAAGTATATATATTGAGAAGAAATAAAGGTACAGAATGCTTGCTTTATAGCTTGTCAAACCCGACATCAGCGGTTGGCACTTACATTTGATATTATGAAATGGTTTATAGTCTGTGACTATTTGCAGGGTGACAGAGAGAGTTTTTTTGTTTAGTACTTGTCTGATGTATTGATACATTCAACAACACTTTTTTAATTTCAGATGTGTAAAAAAATAATTTTCTACTTTATTTTTTTAGGTGTTGTTATAATTCTGTAAACTTGAAACTTGGCACGGTAGTTTAACCCTATTAGAAATATATTTTCCTAAAGTTTCATGGAAATATAAATACATTGTTACGTTTGGAATCGTCAATTGTTTAAAAATAATCGCCGCTAATTTTCACAATTAAGAGTAATTTGTATATGAGGTACATTTGATATTCACTGAATTTACCAGAATTATTCATTAAGAACAAGTTAACTTTATCGCACATTCATTAATATCAAGGCAGGGATTTGAATGAATAAAAATTTTCTCGTATAGTCTATTTACTTCTGAATAAAATTTTATCGACACCTTGAACAAAAAAAAAAAACGATATTTTTAGTTTAGTTATACTATTTTCTTTTACCAGTTTTTTCCTAATCATAATGTTATGAAAAAAAATGTTGCAATTCGTGGTAAGTCATGCATGTTAGGTATATATTGTACAAGACAGTACAGGAATATAGATAGGTAGTGGCTACGATTTATGGATGTGGTTGTGAAAAAATAAAAATGTTTTTTATCGGAGACTGCGAATTTTTAAGTTTTATGGGCGCCAGCAGCCTCGATAGTGGTGTTCTCGTAGATCTGGATGTTGGACGAGCTCTCAGGGCCGATTTCTGGAATTTTGTAGACTGGCTACGATTTTTGAAGTGTCGGTGGGTATTGCTACTAGCCCCTTGTTGCAACTTGTAAGCTGTCATACACATGGGCCGCTTTTGGTGCAAGGTACCCCACTCTGTGCATATGAACAGGCGCTTTTGCCTGGTAACTAACGATGCGAAGAAATGAAAAGTCTGTGTTCCAATTAATAGTAACGTTAAGCAGAACTCTGTCGACGTCGTTGCACAATTTAGTTTAATTTTGAATTTATCCCTAACTTTACTAGCTAACACAAATGAACAATATCGTTGAACGGTTGAAAGTCGCGTCGCAGTGACGGAGATGGTCCTTCTCCTAACGCTAGCAGGGTTCAAATACAGTGCTGGGACTGGTATCTGAGACGCCGTACTAGGTATCGGTTCGTCGGATGAGATTCTTGAATAATTGTTGAAGTTCTGGTAGACTGCTTGAAGTTTACTTGCTGATGTTTACTCGTTGTAGGCGTAGACTCGACTGGTAGTTGTTATCTCGTTGAGTGCTCGGAGTGGACTGACTACTGCTGAAACCTCGCCGCGGTCCCGTCGACATCGGGGCGGGCGGAGCTCTGAGCGTTCGGTCGGCTGGCGTTCTGAACGTCGCGCGCCGAATGAGCGGCTGGGGCCGCCTGCTGCGTCGTGTCGTTGTCTACGAACGGCGGTGGTCGCGGCTTGTTGGTGAGCCGGGCCCGTTCCCGCCCCGTACGTTGCCGGCTGTGGTTGTATGAGTGATCTTTCATGTTGAAATTCCGATTCCGGAAGTGGTTGTGAGGTTGGTTGGATAGGGCCCGAAGTGGCCCGGGGCGAAGCCGGGGGGTCGTGGCTTGTCCTCGATTGTAGAGCTAGGTGTTGCAGGAGCATTTCCGTGGTACTCGTTAGCTGTTGCACCGCTTTCGTGAGTGCATGTGTTAATGCATCACTGTGGCTTGTGTTCCTCCCACTTGGTGTGAGAGCAGGGGTAGCAGGCATTATTAATGGCAGTGGCTGTACTCCTTGAAGGCTTCGAGTTGTGGAGTCCGTGGGCGTTGGCTATTGGATGGTGTGAGGAAGGGCTGTGCTTCTTGTCCCCTTCCTAGGTTTGTATATGTACTATGGCTATGGGCAGCCCCCTGGCTGGCCGGGTCTGAATCCCATTGACCGGTGAAAAATCGTCGGGCCGCGACGTTGGGCGTGTGAACGATCCATGCTTTTGATGGAAGTCTGAAGGACGTATTTTCTGTTCGAAAACTTAGAAAAATTGAAAAAAATAAAAAAAAGAAAAAATTAATTTTCTTTTTCCTCAACCTTTTCTAAATACTAAATAAAAATATTACGTTCACAAAATTTTTAGGGTTCAAAGTGACTGTTTCAGACGGAGATTAATGGATAAATCATACTTACTGTCGTTTATGCTTAACTGCGGCTCTGATGGTATCAATTGGAAGACGTCGTAACACTATAAATCTAACACTGTCTGTTTAACACTCTCTTAAAATTAAATCTGAAAGGGAAATTTTGTTAGAAAACACAAGTAAAAGACAATATAAAGTTCAAAAAATGTATATTAAATCTTTAAAAAATTTATGTTTTTACAACAACTTCTTCAGAGGAAATGTTAACAAACAATGGTCTGACCCGTGTACAACACATGGTGAGGAACGGGACGATTCATACGGTACCAACTACCATCCAATATGCAGTTTGAAAAGCTAACGATGCACAAAAAGATTCAAGGAACAGTTCATGTAACTGAAATTTTGGTGGGCTTATGCTTGCCTGTCTTATAAACGTATTTTATTAATTCACATAAATTTTGGTCGCTCCTCGGAGCTTAAAATTGCTTGAAGCGTATCTACTTCGTTTGTATTATGCAATAACAAATTTTACGTTCAGACAAGGCAGATCCCATGCACGTGTGAGTACATGGTAATAATACTTTTTTGACTCCGAATCACTGAGGAACCGGTTTAGGGCAAACCCCGTCAAAATGCATCATTTCCCCGTCAAATCCGACTGCTAGGAAATGATGGGGGTCCCATGTCGCTAAGGGCTATTTTCGCTATAACTTCCGATATACTTTGAATAGTCGTTGGACTAACTTGTCCTCATATTCAACACTTCGTAAGAGTTGCAGTGCTTGACAACGTGGATTCGTAAAAGGGTTTTTAATCTTGGAAATTTGGAAGTTCAAGTCCAATTTTAGAATACTTTCCAAAATTGGGTGGTCGGGGCGACATTACGTCCCTGTGCAGCGACATTTACTACACTTACCAAATTAACGCTCCTCGAAGAGTTAGCGAAAATTTGGCATAAAAAACGCTCCGAAGAGCAAAAATATATTTCCAAGAATTGAAAACCTCCTCCACGGCGTTTTTACGTGAAGCACGCTTTTCTTACGAAATATTTCCTAAGTCGGATTTTGTTACAACGTCGAAAAGTATATCGGGGTTATAGCGTTCTTTAACACTCCCCTCCTTTCCGTGAATCTTTTTGTGTAACGTTTGGTAAATTGGTTTTTTGAAAATAAAATGGATCATTGGATGTAGTCTCCCATGTGTTGTATTCGGTTATCGTTCAGACCGGCCTATCTGAACAAAACATAGATGCAAATCTAAAAAATGGTGATAAACTTGAACATATATCGATGCATAGCATTCGATTGAATTATTGAACATTGTGTTTCAAAAATGGCATAAAAAAAAAAGAAAAAAATCGAAAATCCTCAGATTCTCGATGACACAACACAAACACTTTCGACGCACTTATCTTTCTTAGTGTTCTTCCACTAATGCGGGCTTGCGTCTGCTCCTCCTCGTGTCTATGCCTCGTCGATCACCTTCGGTGTCGAACTGCCTTCTGGAACAGCTTAGGTGGTCCTCGGACTGCTTGGCTCCAGCTATACTATGGCTCTGCTCAGTTTATATGAAACAATATAAAACAAAATTTTAGTAATATGTTTGTTCATATCCCGTCTGGGGATCTGCGACCGATAACATATCGTCGTCTTTGAGAATAGGAACACTGAATTTTGTTGACTTATATTGATTGAAATGGTTTCCGTGTAGTTAAAAAATCTCTTCTTGGGAGAAATCTGCGACCGATATCACATCGTCGTCTTTGAGAATAGGAACATTGAATTTTGTTGACTTATATTGATTGAAATAGTTTTTATTAAAATCTCTTCTTGGGAGAAATCTGCGACAGAATCTGCCTCCGTCGGATCGTTGCATCTGCCCCTCCAGCAGACGTGGCGGCATCTCGCCCTTGAGTTGCTAGACTCGTCTGAATCGCGCTCTGCGTCAGAGTTGTCGTCTTTCCATGCCGTGCCAATGGAACATTTGTTTGGACCCTTTGGGTCGGACTCTGCTTACAGATGAATGTTTAATAACATTTGAGGACTTAGAAAAATTATAAAAAAATACCAACTCTGCCGGACACGGTCAGAGTTGCTGCAGTGAATTTGGAAGATTTGTATGGACGATACAATATCCTCAATGAAAATAACTTGTAAAAAATGCATAAAAAATACCAACTTTTGTCTGACACGACAAGAAGTTGGTATGGAAATTTTGATATAAAATAAACCTAGCACTAAGTTAAAACTTAGCCTAGGTTGAAAAATGTTATAAAAAGATGATTGAATCTCCAGAACTGGATTCTGAATCAGAAGTGGAAGCATCTCGTGGCGGTGCATGGATTTGTACAACCGTTTGCTCCGGCGGTAGAGGTTCTGTGGAATCGTCTGAGAACGGGGAATCATTTCCATCGAGTGATGTTCCTCCTGGACTAGCATTTTCTTCATCGGAAGATTCGATTTCCAAGTTGTGCTCCTCTGGCGGGGCTGGTCTCAAATCATCGACATGTACTCTTGTCGTTACATTTCCCTTTTGCACGAGATACACCTCGTCTGAAAACTTCTTCAGAATTCTGGTTGGGCCTGACCAAGACGGCGTGAAGGTATGTACCTTCTTTTTTCTCTTACTCATGACTCTGTCTCCTACTTTGTAGACGATCGGAGTGACGGCCTCTTTCGGCGCATATTTCTGTTTATAATTTTGTTGGGCCTGACGGGCTTCCTTGATCCGCTCGTATCGTGGAAGCGTTTGTTGCTTGGCTCTTTCTTGCCTCCAGGCATACAAATCCCATTCGCCTCTTTCGGCTGGATCATATCCTAACACGACCATGCTAGGAGTTTGATTTGTAGCGGCGTTCCTACGATTTCTTAATATGTATGTCATTTGATGCACGTAGCGATCCCAAGTGTCGTTTGGCTTTTTGAATAAAAGAGTCTTTAAAATTTTCTTGCATTCCTGCACCCGTCGTTCCACGGGGTTGGACTGTTGGTGATATGCTGGAATTAAGTATCGTTCGATACCATTCCTTTCGCAAAATGTGATGTACCATTCGGAATTGAAATGACCACCGTTGTCTGATATTATGACTCGAGGGACTCCGAATCTTGCTACTATTTCTTCGTCGATATATTTGGCTATCGTTCTGCCGTCGACCTGAATGTATGCCTTTGCCTCTATCCATTTACTGAAAACGTCTTCGACGATAATCATGTATCTGTTTTCGGCGTCTTTAGTCCTCTGCAGCGGGTCAATTACGTCGACGCTCAAGGTTTCAAATGCATTTTGTGGTGCATGACTTCTAAGTGGAGCATTGGGTTGGGCTTGTCTTGTCTTTACAGACTGGCATATCAGACAGTCGTTTATGTATTTGCCTACGATCCTGGCCATATTATTGAAATAGTAGCGTTTCGCTATTTTCCTGAGAGTCTCGTCTCTTCCTGGATGACATGCTTCATCTCGGTCATGATAATGGTAAATCAATTCTTTTATTTTCCTCTTTGGAACTATTAATTTAAAATTTCGATCGCAATCCTTAAAAAGTACATCGTCTTGGACGTGAAAATTTTTTATAAAAATAAGATCCGCATCGGAACGTTGTTCCTGTTGAAATAGATCATTCCAACGGCGGATCTTGTCTTGAATATCTCTTGAACTCAATTGAGCCTGTACGATATCTTCGTATATTTCTGAATGCGTTAAAACAGAAATACGTTCTGGACACTTATAATTTGGTAGGAACATTCTTTCCTCTTCCTCGTCTGTCTCGACATACTGATTTTGTGGGTTACGACTTAGAAAATCTGCTAATAAATTCTCCTTTCCTGGACAGTGTTCAATTTTGAATGCATATTCTTGCAATAGTAATGACCATCGTGTAAATTTTGTTTTGTCGTCCTTATGTTTGTTTAACCAAAGTAACGCCCTGTTGTCCGTCTTCACCAAGAACGGTTTGTCTGCTAAGTACATCTTGTACTTTTTAATATAGTTCACCACCGCCAAGCATTCTAGCTCGTTAATGTGGTAACGTCTCTCTGCTGGAGATAACGTGTTGCTTGCATACGAAATGATATATTTTTCGCCGTTGTCGCCCAATTGATATAATACGGCCGAAAGGCCTTGGAGGGATGCATCTGTTTGCAAAATGAATTGACGTGAAAAATCCGGCCGATGGAGTTCCAGTGGTCCGGATAATAATTCTTTTAATTTTCTAAACGCTTCATCGCATGTATGGTTCCAGTGAAAACGATTTTCCTTCGAAAGAAGTTTCGTTAGTGGCTTCGTGATCATCGCCACATTTGGTAGATATTCTCGTACCCAGTTGCAAAGCCCTAGGAAACTTTGTAGCTGCTTTTTTGTAGCTGGAACGGGATAATTTTGAATTTGTAAGACATGTTTTTCTAACGGTTGGGAAGTATCAGTTCTAATTGTATGGCCTAAATATTGGATTTCATTCGTCGCTATTACACACTTTTCCGGTGACACTTTTAGATTGTGCAGACGTAGTCTTTCAAAGACTAATCTCAAGTGGGACATATGCTCCTTCACGTTTACGCTGTAAACGATTATATCATCTAAATACACTTTACAGAAATGGTGCAGGTAACCCGTTAAAACGTCCTTTGCCATGAATTTCTGAAAGGTACAGGGAGCTGTCTTGAGGCCGAAAGGCATGACATTAAATCTGTAAGCTGCCCCATCAGGAGTGGTAAAAGTCGAAAAATCTTTTGATGCTTCATCTAGCGGTATTTGCCAATACCCACTTTTTAAATCCAACACAGAAAAAATCTTCGAATTTCCTAAATCTTTAATACTTTCGTGTATTTTGGGTAAGACGGAAGCCTCGTCTTCAGTCATTTCGTTCAAATGGCGATAATCAATGCAAAATCGTGGTTTCTTGTCGGAGCGTTTTATTATCACTGGTGGTGAACTATATTGGGCAGTGCTAGGTTCGATGACGCCAGCTTTTAACATCTCTTCGATTTGGTCGTACATGATTTTCTTAGTACTCGGAGACATCGGATATGGTCTGATATTAAATGGTTTTGTGTCTTTTACTGTAATTTTGTGTTTCACAGTCACTGTGGTTGCTTGAGTCGGTTCCGCAGTGAACAGATCGACAAATTCTTCGAACAGCGGCCGTAGAAATTTGTCATTTATAACAAGCTCTTCAGGAAGCTTTGCCTGCTGTCTCTCCCTCTGAGAAGCTTGATTCCAGAAGACGGTAATACGCTCTTCCGTGCCGGCATATAGGCATTTTCTGCCATAATCATATGCGACATTGTTCATATATAAGAATGGTGATCCTAATATTATCGTTTCGTTCAAATTTTCGATTACTTGAAAATCAATTTCAAAAGAGGTGCCTGAAATTATTACTTGTAATTTTGTCGTGCCAAGAGAGTCCACCATTCGATCTCCGCACGCCATAGCAAATGATCGACGTGTCGTGAGATTTTTAAAATTATCCAACATCCTCGGATGGATAACGTTTCGCGTCGAGCCTGAATCAATCAGTGCGTCGACCGCATGTTCATTTATCTGAACTTTTATACGAGGCAAAGGGAACGCTTCGCTCATATAATTTATTGACTCTCTTGTCTTGTGCAGAGGAGCGTCGTAGTGGTCATGAGTATCGGAAAAAATTACTGGACATTGCTGCCGCCTTGGTTCGGCCGTTGTGCCGGGGATCTTGCAGATGGACCCTGGCCTGGGTCTCTGGCCCCTCGAAAGTTTCCCGGTCTCCTGCTGAGATGCGGGTTATTCGGGCATTGGCTATGGAAGTGCCACTGCACTGTGTCTGTACAGTATCGGCACGGGGTTGCCGGTCGGTCGGGTACTCGGAATTTCCCCGATCCGCCATTGAAATTGGTTTGCCTGCGGTCAGGATTCACTGACCCGCTCGTAGAATTAGGCATAAAAAAAGGACGACCAGGCGCTCTGCCTGGACCGTCCTGTCGAGATACGTCCTCTCGGAAATGCACCCTCGGTGCTGTCGGAGTTGGGCTTCCATTGCTCCTTATACTTGAATTTTGTGGACTGATGTGTCCCGGCTCTCGATAGTAAGACGCGCGGGACAGACGTTGATCAATAAGCTGGATTAGCGACGTCTGTTCGTCAGCTGAATCCCGCTCGACGTTAGTAACCGCTGCTATTAACATTTCGGTGTTTGAAATTAGGTTGCTTCTCAAGCGTGACCTAATTTCTGGACGCAGTTGGTCCATGATGACCCGAGCTCTGATGGCTTCGGATTTGAAGGGATCAATACGATCGAAAAGACAGGTTTTCCTTGTGATAAACACTGCCGTGTCGTCTAAAGACGTTTGCTTGACAGCATACAGTTGAGCAATAGCTCGTGACTGTATGTCGGGAGAATTAAATCTCGTAAGGAATCTTTCCTTGAATAAGGCATACGAAGTAGTCAACGTCCTAAATTGTTCGGACCATCGTTGAGCTTCGCCCTTGAGTTGGCCAGTTACGTTATGGAGGCGATCATAGTCGTGGCTTATGCGAGCTCTGTCGAAATATTCCTCCATAATTTTCAGAAATGCTTCTGGATCTTCATGATCAAGCCCATGGAACGTCACGTTCGGACATCTTTGTCTCTCATGGGGCGTACAGGTCGACACGTTCTGTATCGCCTGCACGAAGCCCTCTGCCATTTTCAGAAACATACTTTCCATCGAAGCAGTTTGTGGCTGTGAAGCTGATAAATTAACATTATCTCCCTCCGGAAACAGTCGCTGTGGTTCTATCCCTCTAGAACCGTCGTCGACGAGCGGTGCGGTGACTCGCTCATAAAATTCTCTTGGGGTCGACCCCTCGGAGTCTTCCGCCATGAATGAGAAAGGATTTGTTGGGTTTGGGGACGGCATGGTCCCTGCTCGGGCGCCATGTGAACGATCCATGCTTTTGATGGAAGTCTGAAGGACGTATTTTCTGTTCGAAAACTTAGAAAAATTGAAAAAAATAGGAAAAAGAAAAAATTAATTTTCTTTTTCCTCAACCTTTTCTAAATACTAAATAAAAATATTACGTTCACAAAATTTTTAGGGTTCAAAGTGACTGTTTCAGACGGAGATTAATGGATAAATCATACTTACTGTCGTTTATGCTTAACTGCGGCTCTGATGGTATCAATTGGAAGACGTCGTAACACTATAAATCTAACACTGTCTGTTTAACACTCTCTTAAAATTAAATCTGAAAGGGAAATTTTGTTAGAAAACACAAGTAAAAGACAATATAAAGTTCAAAAAATGTATATTAAATCTTTAAAAAATTTATGTTTTTACAACAACTTCTTCAGAGGAAATGTTAACAAACAATGGTCTGACCCGTGTACAACACATGGTGAGGAACGGGACGATTCATACGGTACCAACTACCATCCAATATGCAGTTTGAAAAGCTAACGATGCACAAAAAGATTCAAGGAACAGTTCATGTAACTGAAATTTTGGTGGGCTTATGCTTGCCTGTCTTATAAACGTATTTTATTAATTCACATAAATTTTGGTCGCTCCTCGGAGCTTAAAATTGCTTGAAGCGTATCTACTTCGTTTGTATTATGCAATAACAAATTTTACGTTCAGGCAAGGCAGATCCCATGCACGTGTGAGTACATGGTAATAATACTTTTTTGACTCCGAATCACTGAGGAACCGGTTTAGGGCAAACCCCGTCAAAACGCATCATTTCCCCGTCAAATCCGACTGCTAGGAAATGATGGGGGTCCCATGTCGCTAAGGGCTATTTTCGCTATAACTTCCGATATACTTTGAATAGTCGTTGGACTAACTTGTCCTCATATTCAACACTTCGTAAGAGTTGCAGTGCTTGACAACGTGGATTCGTAAAAGGGTTTTTAATCTTGGAAATTTGGAAGTTCAAGTCCAATTTTAGAATACTTTCCAAAATTGGGTGGTCGGGGCGACATTACGTCCCTGTGCAGCGACATTTACTACACTTACCAAATTAACGCTCCTCGAAGAGTTAGCGAAAATTTGGCATAAAAAACGCTCCGAAGAGCAAAAATATATTTCCAAGAATTAAAAACCTCCTCCACGGCGTTTTTACGTGAAGCACGCTTTTCTTACGAAATATTTCCTAAGTCGGATTTTGTTACAACGTCGAAAAGTATATCGGGGTTATAGCGTTCTTTAACAGGCGACAAGGGGTCCACCGTTTCCCTTACCAGACCTGAATCCTCTTGACCGATGAGAAATTGACGGGCCGCGACGTTGGGCGACAAGGGGTTCACCGTTTCCCTTACCAGACCTGAATCCTCTTGACTGATGAGAAATTGACGGGCCGCGACGTTGGGCGACAAGGGGGTCACCATTTCCCTTACCAGACCTGAATCCTCTTGATTGGTAACGAGAGCGTCCGGGACCTGGGGCGAACGGCTCTGTGTTTGTTCTGAATCTATCTGGCTAGATGGGACGCCGTCCCCTTGCCTAGATCGACTCCTGGTATTCATTACGATTTTCTTTTATAGTACACTAAACAACACCCACTCCACTTTTCGCCACTACTGTGCACTCCAAACTACTAATTAGGCAGGTTGTGAAATAAAATAGATATTTAATACAATATAACTATCTTCAGGTAGGCGGTGTCAAAGGCAGACGCTGATGTGTACAGAACGATGGTCGCGAACTAACTGATGCAGGGCTAGCGGGCGTGCGCATATTTATACTTTCCCGGCGGTGTGGCGTAGCGTGGGCTTTGCCGGACGCGAGCTGTTGCGCTGCAGGGCCTCGCCGCGTGGCTGTTTTGTACTATGTCTTGGGGCTATTTGGCCCTATATCTATTTTTGTGTTTATCGTACCGAGCTATACGATATGTCAAATTAAAGGTCTTTTTCTGTAGTTTCCGAAAATGAGTTTGTTAATGCGAGGACTTTAATGGTTATGAAGTTATAGTGAGTTTTACGTGGAAAAAATAATTTTGGTCCCCGATTTTTCGCGGTTTTTTCTCATCTGCCGATGACATCGTCCTCGCCCAGTCATGCCGAGGCGGACGGGATCCTAAGTGTTGATATAGTCTTGGAGCGAGGAGCCGCCTCATCGCAGGGCAAGGATTGTCACTGGAAATGTTGAAAATCAAGGAAATCAAGATCTTTCAGATGGAAATACCATTGACTCCTCCACCAGGTACGATGTTAACACTTCTGGGTCATCATCTAAGGTCTCTAACCCGGCAACTAATCCCCTTAACACCTCATACGTGTCGAGTTATATCACTAACCCTACAATAGATACTTCACAAGCCTCAAGTACATCTAATTATCAAACCCCCTTGCCACTAACCACGCCATTAACACTAACCCCTCTAAAATACACTGCACGACCTCTAAATTTTAACAACCCCTCAAATAGTTCACCCTTTCAATACACCCTTACCACCACGACAAACACAATAACCACGACTAGTACAATCACCACAACAACCACCACGACCACAATAACAGAAGCACTAATACATTCCACCCCACTAACGACCCCTATAATAGAAACATCAGATAATAACCATAATGAAATAGTATCAACCCCCTCTCCTATCAGCATTGAGAACACTAATATAAACACTATAGTAACATCTGAAAATGATCACGCCAACGAAAAATCTGGCTCGGGTGAGAAACACAAGTCCAAAGCTGAGAGGAAGAGTGAAAAGAAAGAAAGAAAAAGACTAAGTAAAATAAAAGACAACTTAGACGTAATCACTACTATATCCCCAGAACAGGAGCAAAATAAATTACCGCCATTAGTCATAAAAAGATACGAACCTCTATTAAAAAGGAAAAGACAAAACTCCCCGACACCCCCTAAAGACACCCCCAGACAAACACATAAAAAACCTTCGACTGTTGACTCACCAACAAACGTACCTGGACCATCACATACCCCCACCTCCCCAATGACCCCCCCCGTCAACCCCAACCCCACAAAAAAACCACCCCCAATACACATATACACACAAAAACACGCAGAAACAATTAGACTTATAAACACACAAATTAGTCCAACACCAGCATTTAAGTTTAATAACAACACGCTGGGCCGAGGGAACACGGCAAAATAATAAATATTTTAACCAGTCGAAAGGTCGAATTCTATTCCTTCACTATTAAAGAGAAAAGGCCTATCAAGGTCGTAATTAAATATTTACCCCAGGATTTGGAGCGAGAAGAGATAGAATTCGACTTACGAATGAAAAATTTACCCCATCTAAACATGGCCAGGCTTATGATGTCCAGAGACGGAGTACGTAGCCCCACAAACATGATCTTAATGATTATACCAACTGAGGCGGCCGAAGCCTGGTACTCGCTTACGGAGCTCTGTTCACTCAGGGTAACCGTGAGCGAGTACGTGAGGCAAGGCCCGCAGTGCCATAACTGCCAGAAAATAGGGCACTCCTCGGAGCTGTGTAACCGCATCAAACGGTGCGTGAGATGCGGCGAAACACACCAGGCTGGCCCCTGTCCTGCAGAACGGTGCAAATGCGCCAACTGCGGGGGGGACCATCC
The DNA here is from genome assembly GCA_963675555.1 of Leptura quadrifasciata. Classification (NCBI taxonomy): domain Eukaryota; kingdom Metazoa; phylum Arthropoda; class Insecta; order Coleoptera; family Cerambycidae; genus Leptura; species Leptura quadrifasciata. Next base: position 84,612,848 of record OY776676.1, read on the forward strand.
TGCGAGCTACAGGGGGTGTCCCGTCCACCTGGCAGCAAAACAACGACTAGCCACAAGACCTGACAGACAAGGAAATAGACAGACGCAACAACCAGAAACAAACACAAATCACACCGGCACAGCGACAGCGAGACAATAACGAAAGGCAACCGACACCAGACCGTGACATTCAGTTTCCACCCTTCTCTCAGGAAACTGAAAACATCATTAGTGAAAAAAACATACAAGCCTGGAGGAAACACAGACAAACCGAGACGCAGAAAACGCAACCCCAGATAACACAACCGAGACCACAGACAAGACAAGAAACAGACGGACCGCAAAGCAGTGCAGAAAATCCTATAAAGGAAATATTAGAAATATTTAAACAATTTGACCTGAAAAAAATATGGGCCATAATAAAGGCTACAGTGGCAAAGCTCAAAACAACAAAGGACGCCACAGAAAAAATATTTATCATTATAGAGGGCTTAACAAATCTTTTTTAAAAAATAACAGGCAAAAACAAAAACAAAATAACAACATTAAGATTTCTGCACTACAACGCCAACGGACTAAGACGACAAAAACCTGAATACGAGACACTATTACACGACCTAGACATTGACATAAGCGAAGTATGCGAGACCAACCTCAACGACAAGACGACGCTGACCTTTCAGGGCTATAAATTCTACAGAACAGACGACGGCCGAGGCACGGCGCTCGTCGTCAAGCAAAGCCTAAAACATTCTGAAATAGCCATTAGAGGACTTAAAACTCTTGAAACCACAGCCATAACATTGACCACTCAACAACGACAAGACATACTAATAATTTCCGCATACTGCAGACCACAGACGACCTTAGACATACAAGACATCAATATAATAAAGACATACAACCCTAAATTTATCCTCCTGGAAGATCTCAACTCCAAACACCCCCACTGGAACCTGTACAGTAGCAATATAAACCCCTCGGGACGGAAGCTCTTCAGGTTCCTGATGAGTAATCCCACAGCCCAAATAATAGCCCCCAATGAACCCACCAAACCCCTACCCGCCTCGTCCATCATAGACGTAATCATAACTCACGACATACACTGCCCAATAAAAACCGAAGTGGTCTCGGCACTAAACAGTGACCACAACCCGGTCTTCACCACATTTGAGTTAAAACCAAGTTACATACAGGTCAAAACCAGGAAAAAAGAGGCAGACTATGATTGGACGAGGTTCTCCCAAATCCTCCAGTCCCTTCCCTACAACCCCTCCTGTAATAATCCCAAAGAGATCGACCAGGCCGCCTCCCACATAACCAACTCCATATCCGAAGCACTATTCCTCAGCCAGAAATATATCCCAGCCCACTCCTACCCTAATAAGCTCCCGCCAGCAATAATTTCTCTTATCAAGGAAAAAAACATATGCAGGAAACAATTTCAAACCAGCAGAAACCCTGCACTTAAAACAAAATTTAATCAATTAAAAAAGCCACTAGCACAAGACATCGCAGAACACAGAAATAAACAAATTGCTGACACGCTGGCTTCCCACCCTGAAGATCCCTATTTTCTCCCACGAATTCTAACTAGAAAAAAACAAACCATCCCTCACCTCCAAACTTCCACCGGTCGGGCTGTAGCAGACCATGAAAAGCTGGAATCCTTTTCCCAACAATTTGCTACCCAATTTTCACCCAACCCTATCCACCCCCGATACCAGGCCAAGTCCGAGGGGTTCGAGCAATGGCTCACGCGGGCAGAGCTCGACTCCACGGGCGAACCCATCCCAATAACCCCGTCCCAAGTCTTGGAACACATTAAAAATCTAAACCCCAGAAAGGCACCCGGATTAGATAACATCCCCCCATTCGCCCTAAGACACGTTCCTCCCCAAGCAATCCTATTTTTAACCAAATTGTTCAATACAAGCATCCAATATACCCATTATCCCATTTCTTGGAAAACTGCTAAAATCGCCCCCGTCTCCAAACCTAAAAAACCAAAAAACCTCCCCTCCAGCTACCGCCCTATCAGTCTGCTTCCCGTCCTAGGTAAAGTCCTTGACTCTATCCTGTTATCCCACCTGCTGGAGGGAGCTGGGGGCGGCGACACCCTCAGCGACTTCCAGTTCGGTTTCCGGTCCCACCACTCCACTACCCACCAGCTGTTCAGGGTCGGTGAAATCTTGACCACAAACGCCAATCGAGGTCACCTAACAGGGATAGTCTCCCTGGACCTCGAAAAGGCGTTTGACAAAGTCTGGCACCCCGGATTGCTTTATAAGCTCCACATCGCGGGAATTCCAACTCGTATTATCAAAATAATACAGTCATACCTGTCAAACCGCAACTTTCGAGTAGCAATCGACCAGGCGTGCCACCACTCCTACCCCATACTTTCTGGCATCCCCCAGGGGTCATCCCTTGGTCCCGCCCTATTCCTTTTTTACATCAACGATATCCCCACCCCCAAGGACCACAGACTTACATACGCAATATACGCCGACGATACTGCCATACTGTGTACATCCAAAAACGCCGACCTACTCACGAAGCTCATACAGACGCAGACAGACATAGTGACAAAATACTTTGAAAAATGGGGCCTCCTAGTCAACCCCAAAAAAACCCAAGCTATAGTCACAACCAAAAGACTAGCCAGAATAACCCCTATCAAACAGATCAAAATACACAACGCCGACGTAACCTGGTCAAAGGACGTCACTTACCTGGGCATTAAAATAGACAAACACCTAACCTTCAACAAACAAATCAAATCAATAAAACAGAAAACATATGCTCGCTCGGCCCAGCTCCGGCAGATCATAAAAACCGCCCCCTCCCACACCGCCTCCATCCTTTACAAGTCCTACATCCGTCCGATCCTCACATATGCATCCCCAGTATGGTACCCCCTCCTTTCCGACTCCAATAAACAACAACTCCAGACAATACAGAACAGACACTTACACTGGGCCACAGACTTACCACAAGCCACACCGACAACCTACCTACACAACATTACAGGAACACCGACAATAGACGAACACGTCATCCTAGAGCTAATCCCATCCTTCGCCGGTAAAATTTCCCGCCACCCCAATCCCCTTCTAAAATACACACAAACCCCAAAATTCAGCAAATCCCCCAAGCACCGCTCCCTTAACCATCAGTATTACCCCGCCATAACTTAACCTCAACAAAACAGCGTTCACAACCCAAATAACATTTATAACTCGACACGTATGCATCCCAATATTTTTACATTTATTAAAATTAAACCTTCATATTAATAAATATTGGTAATAGATATGTGATAAAAACAAAATAAAAGTTTGGGGTCAATTCATTGTTTCTTTCCTGAGATATAGCGAGTTAAACGAAAAAATAAATGTTCTAACTATTTTACAGCTTTTTTCACATTTTTGTTTTTATATTTTGTCTCGATCAACAAAAAGGGTTGTACTAATTTTATCGAGGGATAAGTCCTTTAATACCTTTGTTAAGGTCGCATTATATTATAACTTTATAGAGCATACAAATTTTCTCCTTTAATAAGCACCGTAGCTCGGCTTAAGTAGGCGATGCCGTGAGCACAATTCGACAATTTCTTATACATCCCTGAACCGATTCAAAAAAATGTTTTAATAGGATTTTAGAGAAAACTCTAAACTCTTGTGTGAATTTTTAAAAAGTTTTTCAATAGTCCAATACGATTTTATGGTATGACTGATGGTCGAGAGGTGAGCGCACTTGCCTCTCACCCAAAAGTTCCGAGTTCGGTCCCCGGTCGTGGCAGTGGAAAATGCTGTGAGAGGGATTCTTCCACTATACACGGATATTGGGTGTGTGTCCCTTGTCTCTAAATATGTAGCCCCCTCCCACACAAGGCTCTTTTAGATCCTTCCAGGATAAAGGGGGTCGTAATTACCTGTGGTGTTATTATTTTTAAAAAATTCTGTCGCGTGTTCTCTAAACGCCTATCAATTTTTTTTTAAATCAGTTCGGGGATGTAGGAGACATTGTCGAATTATGAATTACCTTTTTAAATACGGCACCGTCACGTTTCGCTCAATTATAAAAAGTTAAACCTACTGAGTATCTCATATCTCCATATAATGTCCAGGATGTCCCAGTTAAAGCATTAAGCTCAGTAGTGCTGAGATAAATTTTTGATTTAAAAGCCAGACTGACGTAGTTTTTCCGAGAAATCTGCTGCCGCTAAAGGATAAACAATTAGGCATGAAGAAAAAGGTTATAGCCGTTGTATTTTCTTAATTGACTATTAAAGGGAAGTAAAAAAAATACGTGTACATTTTAAATACCACTCATTTTAATCGGAATTGACATTCTTTCTAAAAAATAAAATTTTATGATATTCTACATTGAATCATTTTTAATCATAAATTACCATCGTTTAGACTAATTTACATCTCAGTTATCCTTGATTCAGTATCTCTCTTATTTTACAAATGTCAATTATGACTGTATGAGGTAAAATTGTGGTAGGGCGGTATCAAAATAATACGCAATTAGTATTTGCATATATGTTCATGTTCAAGTCGTGTAGTGTAATATTGTTAATAAAGTGCGTTCATAAATGACGCTCTCTTCTTCAAATCCTCAACCAATGTAATACTCATCTTTGTCAACACGTAGAAAAAGGTCGTGTTCTGATACAATGGAACATGTGAACAAAAAAGATTCGCCCAACTATTTTTCAGAAAGCATCTGGCGTTTAAGAAACTCGAGGCTCCATCCTACAATATTATTTAATAATAAAACATGGACGCAAATAAAAATATTCATAGTTAATCCATACATCAAGTGCTTAAGATGCATACTTAACTGAATATTTTTGTTTGCGAAGCAAAAATGTTTTTATGAAATACTGTTTTTATTTCTAAATTTATTTTAAAAGCATTTATGACTATTTTGTTACTATTTTGATTAGAAAATAAGATATTTTTTTATATGGAGTTAATTTCTGTAGACTTTTTTCCTGAAAAGTTATGTGACCTATAAATCCTTTCCTAACTCACAGAAGTTAGCTGATTTATAGAAATTAGATCCTTGAGACAAGTGACGATGATGTTATGAAAAGTTATATTTCATAATATCTTTTTATAAAAAAGATATCGATTTCGAATTTCGGGCAATTGTATAATTAATTGAATGTATAATTAATTGAATGAGATGCATATTTATAAATGATATAAACCTTATTTTTATGGACCACCCTATACTATTCAAAATTTAGATTGTTCAGCAATTTGTAAGTATAAAACGTGTAGCATATCTTCTCCCTATTTTTAGCAGTTTTCAACAAAATGGCGTTTAAAAATGTTATATTGATCATAACACTGTTCCATTTTCACATAAAACGGATGTAGGAAAGAATCTATTACGTTTATTTAAACCTTTTAACGAGTAAAATTTAATAAAATCATAGAACCGCAACAAAAAATGAATTTCAGACTCAAATTACTTCGATATTTTTAATGGATCATCTTGTATAACCTATATTGAACCTTAAATTTACATTTTACTAATATTTCTGGATTTTTTTGTTCCTAGTCTCCTGTGTCTAAACTTAATAGTTTTGAACCTTTTACAGTGCAAATGATCATTCAGTTGTCGATATCTCCAAAAATATTGAGTTTAGACACAGGACACCAGAAACAAAAGATATCTGAAAATGTTAGTAGTAGGATATAAATTTAAGGTTGAATACAGAGTGTTTCATTAAAAAAGTCGATGAAATATGAATCTGAAAGTCACTTTTTGTAGTACTTCCGCTTCTATCGGAAATGCACTTTTTATGGCTTTATCAAATTTCCCTTGCCAAAACGCCGAAATAAACGTAATAGAGTTTTCTACATCCATTTGTTTTATTTGAAAATGGAATAGTTTATCATCGATATAACATTTTCAATCACCATTCTCTTGAAAATTATTAAAAATAATGATAGAGTACACGTCTTACACTTAAAATTTCCTGAAGAATATAAATTTTGAATAATATATATTACAATCTATTACAAATAACAAAGTTTATACCATTTTCGGCTTAACCAGAAATAAGATGTTGGAGCAATCAAAATACGCATCTCATTCAATTATATAATTGCTCAAAACTTGAAATCCATATATTGCCTAATAAAATGGGACGAAATTTGTCGATTTGGAAGAAATAATTCAGAGCGGGCTGAAATTTTGAGAACGGGCTTATGTTGTGGTACTTTCAACATATTAAAAGTCCCCACCCGTAGACTCCGCCGGAAGTGAGGGGGGGGGAGAGAATAGGTAAAAAACATCTGTTTTTCGCGAAAATTATAGGCAATAAAAATTCGCACAATTTCGTTTTTTTTTAAATTCGTACCACCTATTGGAGCCGAGATACATTTTTTGAAGTTTTGACAGTTTTGCGACGCAACGGTAACGCGTGCGTTCTTCGCTAAAATCTCGAAAATGGTGATTTGGATCGCAAAATGTTTCAAATGAAAGTTGTAGAGAATTCGATTACGAACAATTTTCTTTTATTTTTCATTTTTATTCGATCAAATATTGATCTATATGAATATATGAATTTTTAAACATCTTTATAGCGCGCTATCAGAACACTTGTTTCATGATAAAATCGATAACAACTCGAAAACGACAGATCGTACGCATATAGTGTATCTAATGAAAGTTAAAGAGAATCAAATTTTGAATATGTCCGTGTATGTACAAAATCGTTTTGATAACAAGTGAATGGAGATAAAATGGAAAAACATGAAAAATTGTCATTTTCAAGTGCATTTTAACAAATAACAATTTTTTGATTGGCTTTAGGCAATAACGACACTAAAGGTTTTTTGAATAGAATTAAATTATCTGTAAAATGAACTCCAAGTGACCTTCATACGATGAATGGTTCACGAGTTACAGGTGTTTAAAGCTATGAGCAAAAATTTCTTTTTTATTATATATTAAGATTTTCCTGCAAAATTGTGCATAACATTTTCTTTTAAATATGGGCCTAGTATGAATCGACTCAGAAATGCTGACAGAATAACTTCTGATACTTCAAAAAGTTAAAAATTTTATGAAATGTACTTCTTTGTACTTTAAACGTGATGAAAATTGCCTGTCTGCTAAAAATTAAAAATCAACCGCATATTCAATTGTCAGTTCCTTGCCGCTACTTATTGAAAATCATATATGAAAAAGTGTTTTTTGTAGGAAATTTTGTAAGCTTTCATTTAGGTCTTATGAAATTTTGCCGTAAAGTCAAAAGAAGCGATGAAATACACAAAAAAATATATAAAAAAAATAAAATAATATTGGTTCAATTTTTCTGAACAAAAATAGTTTTCAAGGACCTTTTTTTTTAAGAAAATATACCTTGAGAACGCCTTATTTTCATACATATGAAAATAAGGCGTTCGCAAGGTATATTTATATATATGCTAATAAAAATAGGCCAAAACCAATTTTTAAAAAATTATTCTCCACAGTTCTTGCAGGATAATCTTAATTTATAATGAAAAAGAAATTTTTGCTCATAGCTTTAAACAGCTGTTAACTCGTGAACCATTCATGTATGAAGGTCACTTGGAGCTCACTTTATAGATAATTTAATTCTGTTCAAAACACCCCTGAGAATTTTTGATGTTTTCCCTTTTATCTCCTATCACTTGTTATCAACATGATTTTATACATACACCAATATATTCAAAATTTGATTCTCTTTAACTTTCATTAAATACGCTATATATCGTTTTCGAGATTTTATCGATTTTATCGATTTTATCATGAAACAAGTGTTCTAGTAGCGCGCTATAAAGATGTTTAAAAATTCATACTCAGCCAATATTGATCGAATGGAAGTAAACAGTAAAAGAAAACTAACTGTTCGTAATCGAATTTTCTACAACTTTCATTTGAAACATTTTGCGATCCGAATGACCATTGTCGAGATTTTAGCGAGAAACTCGCGGGTTTCCGTTGCGTCGCAATACTGCCAAAATTTCAAAAAAATCTATCTCGGCTCCAATAGGTCGTACGAAGTTAAAAAAAACGAAATTGTGCGGATTTTTATTGCCTATAAATTTTATGTGTACATATATTATAGTAAAATTGATACTTTCCGAGTTTATTGCGAAAAACAATTTTTTTTCCTATTTTCTCCCCCCTCCCCTCAACCGGCATCTGTGGGTGGGGACTTTTAATACGTGAAAAAGTACCACAAAATAAGCTCGTTCCCAAAATTTCAGCCCACTCTGAATTATTTCATCCAAATTTTTCCATTTTATTGGGCTATATTTTTTTACAAGAAATCTGTCTAGCACCCAGTATCAGGTTATTATGTATCGAGTGATTTATTTATTTAACATAAATAGAATTATAAATACACAATTTATAATACATGAATCATAATTCAAAATTAAATTAATGCTTAATCCTAACTAAAACTACTTTGTATTTAGTTAACAAAGTTTCCGTTTCAACTGAATTTTCAATTAATTGAGGGCACATGAGAGGAGCTTGGTACTAAAAGGCTAGTGCACAGTTTATTTTTATCATTATTTGCCTCGCAAAATAGGCAACATTGTAATGATGTAACTAGATACGTTGATTTTTTACGGATGTTACAAGAAGCGTTAAGTAAAAATGTATATTGAATATACACTGGATGTCAAAGAGATAGGATGAATATTTTTTTTAGTTTGTGTATGGTTCAATTTTTTTTATGTAACAACATCGTCTTCCCAAATTCAGAAAGTCATATTTTTGTCTTGTCCCTATGTGCTTTGTTTAGGGTAGATGTCAAAACGTAACATTTTTTACTGGATGTCACAGGATACTCTGGTCGACTATATATATACACATACTTTTGTATGTATATATATATATATATACATACAAAGTGTTTCACCAGGAACTACATCGATTGATAAATGGACAAGTATACACCAGAAAATTTTGAAATGGCAGTGTGGCCAATTCAACTAAAATAATTACAAGCATCTGGCACTTCCGGTTATACCGGAAATCGATAGCAATTTGCTTATTTTAAATCGAACGCCCTGTATATTTTAGGGTTTGCGAAAAGAGCCATACGCTATGCCTAGGCCCAGCAGTTCAAACCGCGAAAATTTGTTTAGGTCAAGTGGAAAACCATATAATTTGTTACATCAAGTTATGTAGAATTAAATTCCTTTTTTCTGATATTGCTTTGTCGGGATATAAATTACAACAACTTTTTGTAATATTTGCGATTTTCTTAGAAATTCAAGAATTATTAGTAAAAATTTTATCAAATTAGCCACGATTAGTAACAATCAGTAATGTCAGTCATTCTCTTATGTCAAAATATCTCAGGACACATAAATTACACCAACAAAGACTTCTGAATTTGATTTATTTATGGAGAATGGGATAAAGTAATAGACTTGTAGCACATTTACTACTCGATATCCACAAAGACGGAAATCGTCACCAAACATTGCAAAACGCATACCGAATAATTTTAAAAACTATGGCTCTGTCAAGGCAAGACTTTAGAAGCGGAAGCCTATTGTTGATGACGAAAACGTAGAAATAGCAATTCTGGTCTATTTTCATGCATTTCCAATGATGTCATTAAGACAAGCTGCTCTAGAATCGGGATTATGGAAGGATTCAGCTCACAAAATCTTAATTAAATATAAATTTTACCTGTTTTCGTTCCAAATGATTCAGCGATTAAAAGAAACAGATTTCCTAAGAGAAAATATTTGTGAAATTTTTTCTAATAAGATCTATAGGAGACTATTCTTATTTGGGTAATATTATATGGTCAGATGCAGCTAAATTTACCATTATCGGAGTGACTCGAATCTTCATCTGTTCATGGAGCGAAATATTCAAAAAAGTTGGCAATTTGATGTTTGCCGTGCCATAAGAAACGATAGTGGTGGCATTAGAATTTTCTCGGGAAAATGTAAACAGTGAGTTAACATGATTTCTTCTTCTGCTAATATGCATAGTTAATTTTTTTTTTGTTTTTTTTTTAGGTGAAAGATATCCAAATATTTTAAAAAATCTGAATAATATTATGTACAAAAATTTACCTCTCGCCGAACATAGAAATACTATTTATCAGCACGACGGTGCTCCTCCACATAACGCGTATTTGATAAATAATTTTTTACAAAAAACTTCTTACGATCAATGGACCGCCAATAATGTGCCTCCTCTCTGGCCCGATTTATTAATTTTAAATTATTTAATTTGTTGAACTATTAAAAATAAAATTTATGAAAGCCCATTAACAACTATTGAGGGTTGTATGTAGGGAGTAAGAAAAACATTTCAACTAGAAGAGCTACCCATGAACACGATCACTCTGTGATTGAAAAATAACAATTTTTTGGCTGGAGAGCTGAAGAGGTGAGACCCGAGGCCTGCTGTGCACTTTATTTTATAATATTCTAAGATGGGGTGGTTTGTCCTTAAACGGCTGGAATGAGCCAATAGCGTCGCCCTGTATATATTTCAGATCTTATATTCACATTTGAGGACTTCTCTAAAGCCTTAGGGTCTACACCCTGTATGGATTTTTTGTACTTAAATTGCTTTTTAATTTGGTTGGCAGGGTCAATGATTGCACCCTGTATAATATTTTCTTGAAATAACAACACTATAATTTAAACGAGAACTGAACAAATATTTATTTAAGCGAAAAGCACAGTTGATTATTTATATTATTAAAACTAAAATATTTACACGATAATTATTTATCACGTAACTTATCGACACTTGAAATTTTGCCTAAGTTAGGTTGGATTCGTTGTTGATTTAAATTAAATTGAAAAATCTGAGAAAATTCACTTTACAACTGGGGCCGCGAAGGCGATTCGAATTGGAGCACCGGGGCTGAATACTAATACTAAATTTTACTAGGAGTTGCATAGGAAGATGGCACGGGCACTAGTTTATTTATCACTGACTACACCGAAAACACACTTGGATTTAGGCTCTGGGGCAACCAAATAGGTAATGCGGTCACTGGAAATAAATGTCACTAGGTACGCCGGAACACAACTTGCCGGGCGCTTGGCACGCTCCCTTATTTATTCTCATGTAGGGGCACGACGCCCGCTGAGAGCTGGAAAAGCCGGAAAGGGCTCCAGATCATCATATGGGGCTCGAATGAAATGTTGTGCAATACTTGCTGAAATTTTGGAAATTTGGGTCGAAAATTATATCACCAAATCGGCTGTGAAAAATGTAATAATTTGATATGAAAATGTCAACGGAATCTAATTTCGTTTTAGAAATATGAACGATAACTGTCTGAATAACATGGTAAATTGAATTGGTCTCGTGAAGTATTGTTGCAAGTCTTACTTTAATCCATATCGATGTCATATTAAGTCATGTTAATCCATATTAAGGGTAATATATCTCGATGTTGAACGGAGCGAAAGTCAATTTTAGGGTAATAGTATGAAATTAGCTGCAAGTTGCCAGCATGCAATGGGGAACATATAAATTGGACTTATGGGTTTTAACGGAGTGAAGCCGAGTGGGTATTTGAAATGAAGGTGGTAACGTGTTGCCAGTAACTCGTGGGGAACACGTAAACTGGACTTATTTTGGGACTAACGTTTTATGGGCTGGCTGGAGAGGCAATTCAAAGATCTTTTGATATATTATTGGAAAGTTGAATTGAAGAGAAAGGGGCTTGTAGAAAATTTTGGAAAATGAAATAAAATATTCTGGTTTAATGGTGGGGAGTTGGTGAATTTGGATTATTCGTGAATTATTGAGGCTACTGGATTTTCCTCAGATTTATTTATTGTAAAATGTGGTTTTTGAATTGTACGGGTGTCTTAAGGACTTTTTATGGGCTTTGCCAAGTTGCTTTTGATGATTGAATTATTTGATGAATTTTAGTAATTTTTTTCGTCGGTCATTTTCTTTAAATGGACAATATAACTAATCCGGAGATGCGAAAAATGTGTGTAGATTCGAGAGCGGAATTTTGAACAATTATTAAATTAAAATGGAATCATGTTTTTAGTTGATTTGATCTTAGCTATTTGAGTTTATGCAAAGTTTCTTCAATCAAATTAATAGGCACGTTACAGTGTTTAGTGCTATTTTCTGTTTTTGTGGATATCTAATAACTACAAGTTCTTGATATTACTTTATCAAGTTCTTCATGAATAATAACAAATTGAAAAAGTCTTCGTGGGTGTAATTTAAACGTCCTGGCATTTTTTGGTATAAGATAATGACTGGCATTACTGATTGTTTCTAATCATGGCTACTTTGATAAAATTTTACTATGTTACTGTGTAAACTATTTAATTTTAAGAACAAGATATAATTTGATAAATAATAATAAGAAAAACATATTTTAATAAGAAAGAATCCAGTAAATATAAAATATTTACTATAAAATTTATTTCTTTAAAATTTAGTTTAAAAATGGTAACTACAAGTGAAGCTGAAGTTGAAACAACAATTGAGCCATAAAAACTTTCAGAAATTTTCTCGTTAATCCCTGAGTTTGAAGGGATCAAATGTTTTTGAATATGTTTATAAATGCTTGCAACTATGCATTCCGAATGTGTGTAGAGGAATAAAAACTTCTTCTACGTTACATATAAAAAATAAATTAAAAGGTAGAGCTACTCAATATATTAACTCTAGATATACACAAACATGGGCCAAAATTGAACAATTACTATAAGTATATTTTGGCGATTCTAAAGACACATCAATCACACAAAGATTACATCAATTACAAACGAGTCACGTCTTACTTTCGTATCACTATTACAAACGCATAATGCAAAGAGTATGCTTGCATACAGCAACAAAATTTAAATCCTGAACAAAAAACCGCACAAGAACAATTAATTGAACAATTGACGTTAAATACACTTTTAATTGGACTAGAGCCCCGATTAGGTCAAATAATTCGTGCTGGAAATCCTCCAGATATATTAACGCATCAATAAAAATTCATAGAGGGAATTGCAACTCTCGTATTTTGAAAAACAGAAATTTCATAATTCAAATCATAATTCTAATCAAAATAAAAATCCAAATAATTATTTTAATCAATAACAAAAAATATGCTCATGTTGTAAAAAGAAAGGATATACTTTTAATGAATGCAGAACAAGACAAAATCAAAACTTCTCGAATTTCCAAAATCCATCTCGAAGTTCTTATCCTCAACAATAATTCCAAGCACGACAAAATTTTCTTATTCAGCAAAATAATCAAAATCAATTTTATAGACAAAATTTTAATCAAAAACAATATCGGTATCCTAACCAAAATCAAAAACGACCGACCCCAAGATTTCAACATTCTCAAAGTAATTATGTATAACGTACAACAATAAAGACACCACCAATGAATATGAAAATAATTATTGTAAAAATCATTCAAATGATAATTTTCAAGATATAGATAAAATTTTAACCAAAACCAAAATCGTTATCCTAACCAGAATCAAAATAAACCGACCCCAGAATTTTAATTTTTTATAAAATAATTATGTACAACACGTAAATGAATACGAAAATAATTATCGTAAGAATCATTCAAATGATAATTTTCAAGGTGACCCAAAATTTTCAATCAAGTCCTTATCCGGCAACCCACCCCCGAATTTACAACAAATTACCGAATTAGAGAACCAATTCCAAACATTCAATGTTAACAACCAAACAGAGCAAAAATTTATGTAAAAAAATTATTAACCTAAGTTCAAATGATTTATTTTATATAAAAGACATCACAAATACTTTCAAGATTTTAGTTGAAACGGTTGCGGGCATTTTAAACTAAAACCGTTGAAAAATATCCCTAAAGATGTCCAGAAAATTTAATTATTCAAGGAATAACTAATCACTCAATTTTAATAGCTGAATCAACGTACATACATTTTAATGTGAACAATCCGTTTTTTCGTATCTGAAGGACTTCTTTTATATTTTCCAAAAATGAATGTTAACGTTCATAAAAAAAGGTTCAAACGACTGTTTCAAACGGAGAATAATAAAAAATTTATACTTACTGTTCGTTTATGCTTAACTGCTTCACTGATGGTACCAATCGGACGTCGTAACACTATAAATCTAACACAGTAAGTACTAACACTTTCTTAAAATTAAATCTGAAAAGGAATTTTGAAAACACAAGAAAAAGACAGTATAAAGTTCAAAAAAAGTATATTAAATCTCTTTAATAAATCATGTTTTACAAAAACTTCAAGAAAAATGCATTGACAAACTATAGTCTGGTCCGTGTACAACACATGGTGAGGAACGGACGACTTATAATGTACCAACTACCATCCAATATGCGGTTTATAGCTAACGATTACACAAAAAGATTCAAGAAAAGTTAAATGTTTAAAAAATTTTGGTGGGCTATTGCTTGCCTGTCTATTTACGTATTATCAGTTCAATTATAATTTGGTTCGCTCCTCGGAGCTTAAAAATACATGAATCGCAACGACTTTGAATTATATTTTGCAATTCCAGTTTCATTCGTTTAGGCAAGGCGGTCCCATGCACATATGAGTACATGGTAACTATACTTTTCTAACACGGAATCACTAAGGAATCGGTTTAGGGCAAATCCCGTTAAAACCCACCATTTTCTCGTCAAAATCGACTGCTAGGAACTGATAGGGGACCCTTGTCGCTAAAGGCTATTTTCGCTAAAACTTTCGATATACTTTGAATAGAGACTGGATTAACTTGTCCTCATATTTAACACAACGCATGAGTTGCAGTGATTAACAACGTGGATTCGTAAAAGGGTTTTTAATTTTGAAATTTCATCTACAGTGTAGCAATTTTTAGTTATCAGATGGTTTTTCAATTTTTTTTTTAAATATAATATTAGGTGCTGAAGTTATGTCGTTACTTAGATGGTTATAAAACTGACAGTCGTTGTAAAAAAAAATTTTTTGGTACATAGTTGTTCAATGTATATTAGGTTGCAACATGTCTTTGTGTATTGTATCATATTCATGAGTTAATTTATTTACAGAAAATATAGACTTGTTTTTATAAATGAAGGCACATACCTCAAATATATACGTACTAGCAACTATAAGGATGTATAATTGCTCGAAGGAAATTTTGCATGAGTCACGATAATTCAATTTTGCAATAATTCGAACTGCGTATTTTTGTAACATGAATATACGATGAATGTGAACACTATTACCCCAATTAATTATACCGTACCTCAAATGAGAATGAAAGTTTGCATAGTACAATGCTACCAGAATATCACGACTACAGTGGTTGGCTAAAAATCGTAAAGCATAACAGCAACTTGTCAACAAGATCAGCTGAAATAAAATTGGTCAACTGTTTGAAAATTTATAAATTAGATATTCATGTAGAATTTTCTCTTCGAAAAGATCAAACATTAGCTAGACTATATTATCCCTGAAAGGAGGTTAGTAATAAATGCACGTAATCAGCAAGTACCTCAAAGCCTATTGGCGTTTGAATTTAGAGGGGGGATTTACAAATGCAGATGCTTAAATTGGCGTCGCTCTGATACATGTGCTGCGACAGATTTGTGATTTTGTTGGTTAGAATGCTGGCATTTGTATGGACACTACTTTGGATTGTTAATCATAATTTCTATTTTTAATCTACTTATTTTATGGCAAATTTTTATAAATTAAGGAGCAAGAACAGTCCAAAAATGATCTCTACTTAATTCAGTTACCTCCAAAAAAACTCGTAAAACATTTCCATTTTCATGGCAGAGACGAAATAATTCATCATTAATATGTATTTGAATCGGAGACCTTTGATATGCTAGAGGCAGAGAGAGAGAGACAAAAAAGAACCAACCAACCAATAATTCGGAAATTAGGATTTTTCTGAGCCCAGTATCTACAATTTTGAGAAGAGACTACTCTATTAGTAGCAAAAATAGATTTGTCGGAGATTAAAATATTTCCATGAAATGATCTATCTGCTAAAATTTTCTCACCCATAGTTAAGCAAAAGTCCAAGCGACGAGCGTCATCTTCAACTTGAGGTCTTCGAGTAAATTTAGATTTGAATGCATGGAATGTGTTGCTGATTGAAATCCTCTGAATATGAGATGAGATTTGCAAATACCTAAATTTATTGATCTTGGGAAACTTGGGTATTCTTGTAAAATACAAGGGTAACAGCGTCATCTTCACTGAATCGTTTTTGTACATTTTTCTATTTTTTATATCGGTGGTATCAAATTTATGAATTAATTTACTCATTGCTTAGACCGTTACTTTAACATCCAAATATTTCTCATTGAAAACTTCTATTACACTGACAATGACATTAATTCATGTTCATATTTGTTACGATCTTATCTGTGTATGAAGAATTCAGAAAGATATTAGAAACATTTGTACTAGTCAGAAGTCTATATTGTAGAATAATGTTCAACGAATAAAATATTATTTTCTTAAAAAGGTTTTTCTTTATTTTGCAACTTAACTTCGCATTTAAGCATTTATTCATAATTGAAAGAACTTTGTTACATAGTTTTCATTAAAAGTGTAATGTAATTTTCTTAAAGTCGATTTCATATTTTCTGATTTTTAGAATACCCTTTATAAGTCATCTTAAGTTTGGCAACTGTTTGTGACTGCCTAAGACAAGCAAAACTTTTTGCAAAGAGTAACTTCACGGCAAATCAAAAAGGCGTAATCATACCTTGTTCATTAAGGTTATATATGAAATAAAAAATTATTTCATCAAAAATAGCATTAAATAATCATAATTTTTTTTTGTCGTCTGTTAATTTTTTTTAATGTAATTCTATTATTTTTATTTTAAGCATCTTATTTAGATTTTTCATAATTATGTTCTAAAATTTTATTTAAATAAATTACATATATACTAATAATGGCTATGCAGTTTTCTATCTTTAATTTTACGGATAGGTAGTTCACATACATTTAATGATGCCACAATATGTAATATTTTATAATCTATATTTCGTCATTTCATTAAGCTTGCTATAATTATGAACACAGAATCCAGCATGACATTTAAAGGTATTAATTTGATTGAATATTGTGAAAGTTTTGTTTTGGTGTGAACATCACACATGACGTAATATTATTATTAAAATATGTAGGTAGTCGAGAGATATTTGTACATCTTTATGATTACCTAATTATCTACAAATGGCAAGGTTAATTATTTAACATTATTTTGTACTTTCACATTGGGTTAGAATAGTAATTTTTATAGTTTAGCACTTATGGGTGTTATTCACCTTCTCTTTTTATACCTATCCAGTGATCTATGTAATACCATGATGGGGCTTCAATTTAAAAGTATTTGAAAAACTTTTTTAAGTAATTTTTTTATATTTTTTTTTATAAAATCTTAAAATTGCGTATAAATTAAAGAAAATGCAGTGATGTTTAAAATTTTCTATATATTTCTACCACACTTTATTGACAACTTTTTCAAATTTTACTCCTTAAATATTTCTTTCACGACCTTCTTTCTGTTGAGAGAATTTGCTGTAACTTTAAATTCTATAAAAAGGCTGCAAAGAAAATTGAACGCACCATCGGAATTACAAAAAACAACGTTATATTTCGATTCAAAAAATAAAAGTTTCCGGCTTCTGGCTAAACTAGAAGTAACAAATAATACGTGTAGCACGTCAAAAGTATTATTATAGCGTTTTTCGTATATCTTAATTACGCACCCACCGACGTGCCAATGTTAAATTTTGAAATCGAATCTATTACATGTTAGAGTGTTTATCAACCATGCTTGTCAAACGATACGCCCTAGGTCGCTAAGGACCTGTGTGAGTCAATAAACTACAAGAACAAAAATATTGGTTTTCATCTTTTTATTTTTTTATCTAACATTTACCTACTACGGTTTTAGGGTACTGTAATGTAAACTCTTTACTTGGATAAAAAACTCTGAAGAAAATAACTTAACCTAGATAAAACAATTAATAAAATTTAATAATAATGTGTGACGTACCGCCATCTTCCGCCGGTGTCCGCAAGATCATAAGTACATAAATTCATCAAAATTATCTATAGTAGAAATTACCTTTAGCGATAAATGTCACCACGCTAAATATTGGGTGCAAATTACCACTTAAACTTTTCTCCAACAGATGGTTCTCCGTAGAGAATATATAAATTTATTAAATAATGGTATATTATTGTGTATATTTTATGAGAATTTACAATATAGATAATAATAATTAGCGTATAAAAGTTGTTTACAAAGTAATAGAGTAAAGATGGTTAATGATCAAAAGTCCATAAAAATCGATTCAGTTTTTTACATTTCACAAGTTGGTACCCTGACTATCGAACTGTCAGCTGTTGTCATTTCCTTTTGTTTTTGTGAGGGACCAAATGTTATAAATCTCTAAAATTGCCTAAAACTTCCTCTTTTTAAATCAAGAATTTGAACTGAAAACTTCGCTAAGGATTTATTTAGTTAAAAGGCACGTGATTGCTAATCGGTTTAATACCGGATTAATAACTAGATTTAACCTAATACTTCAATTTATATTTTGGTTTGATAAATTGAATTTTCGAATTATTCGGATAAATAAGCAAGTTATCGTCTAGAAGTAATATTCTAGGTAAGTTTGAATTTCTTTGATTTATTAAAGACACGTGCTCACGTTAGAAGTTAATCTTGAGAATAATTTTGTAATTTAATTGTAGACGATTTGGGATAGGCCAGATTTTGACCACAGAACTTGCCTACTGTTCGGTTATTTTTTTTGGATTGTTGGATTTTTGGACTTTGGATCATTGCTATTCTTTAGTACACGAATTTTGGCAACCGATTTGGCCCTGCATTTTAATTCATACATTTCGATTAAGAGAAACTTATCTAACCATTGTGAAGATTTTATGAAACCTATCAAATTGTGTTGTGAAGACTTCTCCTCGACCAACCTTCAAGTCTGGAGCGCCAGGAAACTCTAAAATTTTCTGTGTTAAAGTTAAGTAACCATTATACCTCATTCTTATTGTCAATTGTTTCAATTTATTAATCATTTTTTTCCATAGCGTTAACCTTAAACCCTAGATTCTTCTGTATTGTTTTATCATAATAGTTTATTGTTAAATTTTGTGTCCTGTTACTGATTCTTTTATATAATAAATTGTATTTGTTTTTAATTGTTCTTTTATTTTGTCACTCTCACTACAAGGATTAGTAAGATCTGGGACCTCGTATACTTATCCCGACTATAGGTCGTAATAAATGATAATAATATATGATTTAAATTGTACCATTACAGTACTTACATACCATTACAGTAGTTAAGTTACTTTTATAAATATTATTACATTACATATTATATTATATATTAAATTTTTGTTAAGTATGTCACATCAAATTGTATTTAAAATATTAATGTCTGAGAGAGTACAACAAAAGATTTTTCACATTACAATGTTCCCCTAAAACGGAGTTCTCTTTTAGTTTATCTTTATCTTTCCAGTGTAAATTTGGGTCCTCCAATAGAAAGTGCCTTACCGTTATTTTCATGTCACATACCGAGCATTTATTTTCTCGTTTTTTCTTTAGTAGATGTCCAATGTCCATGGGTTGTTTTTATCTTTTAAGTATATGTTTTCATTATATCAAGAAACCCAGTCGGGTTTCGCAGCTAATTTTCGAGCGAAACAGGATCTTATTCATATACAACGAGAAATTGGTTTCAGCGCCATCCGAATATTTCTTTTTTTTTATAAAAAGAACATAATCATTTAACATTGGTAATTACATGTGAAATGAATTGTTTATCGTTTCATCTTTCAAATAAATACCTGTCTTTAACTTCGCATCTTATTACGGCATTGCTATTGATGTTTGAATTTTGAGATCTGTCATTCGGGTTATAAACGGAAGTACGTCTTCAAAAACGAAAGTATGACGTCGACGGATACGGAAGTCGCTTAATTTAATCCTGTGACAGTGACATTTATAATCAACGTGAATATAGACACAAAAATCTAGTATAAACATAACTTAAAATTTTTCAAAGACATAGTGGACTTAGGCGCGAGTGGGTTCTCTAACCTAACCCCACTCCCACGGTTGGGGGTAAATAACCTAAAAGAGACTTAGAACACTTTTTATCGAAGGCGTACAAGGTCGGCTGAGGTAACATTTTCGACTATACCGACCACGGGGAATCGACTACGGTGGTTATCGATTCGATCCGATCACTCCCGAGGGCGTTATTCACCGTTTTATGAACGGCTTGGGTAATCGATAAACCAAAACAAGTTTTAGGGAATTCACACGTATGGAAGCTAGGATTTTAAGCAAAAGTCCAAACTTCCCACGAACACTTCCGAAGTTTCCCGAAGATGCACGAAGGCGCGGGAGGTATTATTATCGACTAAGTCGATCACGAAGAATCGATTCCGACCATTGCCGAATCGATCCGACTAACGGTTCCGGAAAAAAGTGTGCTGTGGCCAAATTAAAGATCAGACATAAGTAAAACGTTACTGGAGGACAACTAGGGCTTTGATACACCTTTTGCACCATTTTTAACCGACCGCCTAAATTTTGACCGGGATACTTCATGACTCTGGAAAAAGGAGTTAAAGGCAACGCGATCCTTCGTTTTTGAGTAACTTGTGATCATAGAATCGATTGCCACCAGTTTCAGTTCGATCCGACCAACCGGTCCGGGAAAAAGTGTGCTGTGACCAAACTAAAGGTCAGAAATAAGTAAAACGTTTCTGGAGGATAACTAGGAACCTCGATACACCTTCACCACTTTTGATCGACCACCCAAATTTTGACCAGGATACTTAGTGACTCTGGAAAAAGGAGTTAAAGACAATGCTACCTGGGAGGTCAAGAAGTGCTAAGACCGAAATCAGTAATTTCTTAGACACCATCGAGACCAGTAGCAAGACACTCACCGATTTTCTGTACTCCTACCCCAAAAAAATTCAAGTGGATTCAACTAAGGAGGATAGAATAAATGAAATACTACAAGCTAATTTTGTGTGGCTTCCCCGCACTCCTTGACCATCACCATGTTTATCTTCTTGACTATATACTTCATGATGAGCAACATAACCAAACTGGAAGACAATAACAAAAAGCACTTTACCGCTATCGTAGTCCCCTGCACCTTCTGACCACCTTTACTTTCTGATACAGATTAAAAATTCATAAAATCGTAAAAGCTCCTTTTTATCCTTATTTATTTTATTTTAACAGACTGAAATTTCTCCTATTAATGTGCATTTATGATAGAAAATAAAATATAACAAAAATCGCGTTACTGTTACCACAACAAAATTTAGATTAGAAATTTATGAAATCGTGTAGAGCTGATTTTTACCCTTATTCATTTTAACAAGATTAAGTTTTTTCTATTTTTCCTATTAATATACACTGATAGATGGTAAGAAATAAAATATTACCGATCAGAGATTTCTGGGGCGAGCGTAGGTGCGTCTTTATTATGTACATATTTCGATATGCCATGTAAAGCAACGTTAGGCGCAGTTAGTAGTTGGATGGGTGACCGTCCCAACGAAGACCGCGTCCTCGCCTCAAACATCTTCCAGCGGCTTGTATATCAGTGTATGCGCAGAAGCTATACAACTTTAGGCGAGGGTTGTATAGGGGATATACCATCATTCGGAGGGGATGTAAAGCCGTCGGTTCCTTGTCTATTAAATGTTAGGCAAGTAAAAGATCCCTACTCTTCTTAAGGGAAGAGGTGCGGCAAAATTCCTGGTTGGGAGTAGCTCGTCTACAGGCGTCGGTGTTAGGCCTCAGTAGCGGAAATAGACCGACGTTAAATAAATGTATAAAAAAAATCAGATATTTCTAAAATCGTGTAGAGCTTATTTTCAACCTGATTAATTGTGAAATACACTTTAATTACACATTAATACATAATGATAGCTAAAAGGAAAATATTGCAGGTTATAAATTATATAAAATTAGCTTGTAGTATTATACATTGGAAGTGTTATGAGGGGGGCTGGTTCATAGTTATAGGCCAAATGTGGCCAGCCTGACACTGATGGCGCCTTAGCGGCCAACATAAGTAGTGGCTTAAAAGCGTAGTGGCTAAAAACGAGTTATAATTTATCAGTCAACATAAAAATCACATTAATGTGAAGGTTGGAAGAGTATACAATATTGGAAAATAGTTATCAATTTGAAACCAAACTTGGCTATTCAAGAAAATTTTAATGATAACGGATAATAATAAATAAATAACACCACATGTAATTACTGAATATATCTATCTGAATATCTGATATCTGAACTATTTAAATAATGTCTCGATTCTGGTCGATAGCCGAGTGGGTTAAGGCGCGAGGTGGCAATCGCGATTAATCACACGGACATCGCATCACCGGGTTCGAATCCTGTCTCCGGCACTGTCGGAGTAAATGGTTGTTTGTCCGGGTTTTTTGAATGTGTAACCCCCTTTCCGCCCTGGCTTCTGGAATTGGGGGTTGTCTATGCACAATCTTTTCGTTGATATACAGCCTTCAACCTTCGTATTTTTCTTTTCCTTTTCCCCTTTTCAAATAAATTCTAAATCGTTGAATCGATACCTCCGGCAACCTCAATTTTTTCTTTTGTCTCTTGTTCTCCTTTACTCGTTACTGTTTTCGTAAAATTCAGTACGATTTTTTGTGCTTTGTCTTATAAATATTTTATTCTTGGTTGATTAGGTTTTGCAATATTTCTGTCGTCTACACATCTCTTTATTGTACATGGGCAGAGTTAATAGAAATGCTTATCATAAGAAAATGATAAGATTTTCGGACGTTATTATATTATCCTCTGTCTCAAATGATCTCCAGAAAGCCATGGTAAATTAGCAAATAATTAACTTTTATATAGTAGTAAATATTTATAAATATGAACAATAACTAACTAAACTCCTACGCTTGATATTATAATAGGTATTTATGCATTGCATATTGACAACACATCTCACAAGTCTACGTTATTTCTGAGAAACGATTTACGAATTTTCTTTATGCTAGTAGGCCTGTCTATTTTATTATCTTTAAATCAATGCAGTCGTAGATGGTTCATTCAGGCTGATTACGTTGCCAGTCTCGGACTCGCCTGCACAGTTTCAACTACCATTCGAATCTCGATACCATTGCTAGATATATAGGAGAAAATATCAAGTTCAGTGCGCACGGTCCTGTGCTTTAACACTGACTAGTTTCAATTGTGCTCGTATAAAGTATACTACACTGGCAAGGTTATAAAGACGGCGACATATGAGTGCGATTTATTATTTAACATTGCATAGAGAAGATTTAGTTGTGTATTTCATTCTGTAGAGATACATACATTGTAATTATTATTCTTTAGACAATAATATTATATTATGTAATATTTGCCGGCAATATTAAGGTACCAATACACTTTCCATGTTTCAAATTACAAATATGCCTATGTTTACACTTGCTTCTCTTTTAGGGCGAGTTATGCTGTCAGTTTTCTTTGTAATTTTTTCATCGGGCTATATGAATACGGAGAACAAAAGATTAGTCAGGAATATAAAAATTTATAGATAGTTGGATGCGTTTGAGAACATAGAGATTGTAAAATATAAAAATAGTTGAATAGCGACAAAGGGCTTATCTCAAATAGTCCATTATATTGGTCAAGGCTATTATAGAACAACTAAAGTCTAGGAAGGAGTAGGAATAAATTGATCGATCGAATTCGTTAAACCATGGCCATAGTTCAATATAAATATAGGATACATTGTTGAATTTATTTTAGTTTTAATAAACTCCCAATGATGGTTAGCAATCCGCATGTCGAGTGGCGTAGTTGAGTGTACTGTTCAAGTCTTTTGATGTTTGTAGTTCCTCGAGAAAACAGTCGCCTATGTATCGAAACTAATCTCTAACAATACTTGCAATATTTAAGAAAGTTTATTTTTATTACCATTATTAATAATTAATTTGGATGTTTATAGAACAATAATGGTTTTTAAACCAGTCAACATGCATAAAATATCGTCTAATAAAAATATTTATTGGGATAATAATTATTTTTTGATGATTCATTGAGATAATGTTCCTAGTCTGGACTCCGCCAAAATATATTAAAATGGGGGCCGGGACAAGTTGAAAATGATTTTTGTGGAAAATCTCATTTCGACCGGATTTCCATTTTCAACCTTGAAGGGAAAAATAATTCCGCAACATTCGTGTAATTTTATTTTCATGTAGTGAATAGCTTCTGAGTTGCAGCAGCATGAAATATGTGTTTTTCAGGGAATGTCTTCAGATGATTTTATATTTATGATAGTAAAAAGGTATTTGAATGTTCAGTCGAGCTGTTTTACGCGTTGTAAAACTGGTTTGCGGGTTTTACCTGCTGTGATGTAGCTACCCTATATCTGACGATAGTACGATATTTCACTTCCTTTCATTTTCGCTACCATTACAGGTCTATGAGACAAGGCGGGCATTAATATGGTATATGGCCTATACCTTGTAATGTATATTGCATAGTCGATTTGAAATGTTGCAGGCTGCCCCTTATATAGGTTAAAATTTACTTAATAAATTTAAGTATAAAGTGAAATTTTCCCCCACTTGCAAACGGTAATTATACGTCGTGTAGGGCAGTCATAAACAAGGACTAGGTGGTTACTATTCAAAAATGGAGGCAGTGCGTCATATAACTTGGAAAAGAGCGTAGGGCGTCTTTACTGTAGATATTTGTCGATACATGTACATATTTCGATATGCGAAAAATTGCAACCGCCGGTTGAATATCTCGAATTTCCGAAACCTAAATAAAAGCGCAGCATAGGTAATATATTTGGAAGTGCAAAAGATACTGTAGAATTGAAGGCAGTGCCCTAGAGCCCTTTAAACGCGAAAGTTGAGCGATTTTCCGTATTTTTGTGACAGTGACAATTGCTTAATAATTTTTCCCCAGCATATAGACGGAAATCCTAATTTTTTTTTAATAATAGAGCTTCAATGAATGACTCTACTGTGGTGCAAAATTTCAGATTGAAATTCAAAATTTCAAGGGCTATTTCGATTTTTTTCAAAGCCAAAAATCGAAAAACAATGTTAGCAATTTTTCAATCTTAAATTTGACTACTAAGTTATAATGCCTTCAAATGGATGTGACGGAAATTTAACAAAAATATATTGGTTTTTCACAGAAATATAACATAATTAAGATTTATATTATATTACCGAAATAAATCAAATATTCATCATGTAATTTACAATTGTTTAAATAATATTGTTTACAATGCTCGTTTAGATTGTTATCAGTTGAATTTTAAAAATTATAACCACCAGTTATTCAATATTGGCAATATTTGTTTTCTTTAAACATGCTCCATATTAAGGATAATTATTTTTATAAGCAAGTCTTGCAATTATTTTTATTATCAAAGCTGGCGTTGGAGGATTATGTAAATAATAATAAAGCCCATACACAAAAAGTTATCAGATCTTAGGAAGAGGCGATAATGAGAAGACAATAATAAATTGGTATTTAATAAATCTTTTATTAAGATCAGTTAACATGTATATTACAATTAAAAATTTACCAATACGCCAAATACCAATATAAATTTACGCTAGCATCAAAAATAACCACATAAAATTTAGATATAAAACAAAGCAAGCACTTGCTTATCAGAAAACTATCTTCATTTTCCTAACTGACCATAATGAAATTATCTGCTAGCATTGCAGTGGACAAACATGCGACTATGTTCCAAGTCTACGAGACCATAAAAAAGAAGAAGATAGTGAAGAAATCTAGATAGATATTGATGCCTTAATATTCTGCGAATTAGTACCTACTGCATTAAACAATGGAAGATATAGAAGCAAACGAGGATAACAATAACGAAGAATTTAATAACAAATAACTTAGACCATCGAAACAAATACAATTGCGGTAACATCCTTTGATTTAAATGTAAAATTTCTTGTTATTTACTATTTTCTTGCAAGGTGAACTATCGAAAAACATCATAATTGTTACATATACAATTTACAAAAGTTCAAAATATGACATTGTTATTAGGAATACTTATTCTACAATTACCCTCTTTACTAGATAGTACCACAGAAGCTATTGACCGAACAGAATGTTTCTCTATCAGATTGATAATTTTTAGTGAAAAATTAAAAGGAAACTAGATATTCCACAAAAATTATTTTCGACCCCCTAAAAAACAAAACGACTGCTTGATCCGGCCTCCTTTTTTAGTAGTTATGAATCATCAAAACTTGTTTACTACCACAACAAATTTTATTTATGTTGGCTGGGCTTATTGCTAAGTTACTAATTATTTCTTTTGGAATAAAATATAATACTAGAATTTCCGACAACGCTATTATTGATTTGTAGTTAACAATATATTAATTATTTCTGTGAATATTCGTGTGAAAGTTGTTCGTACTTCTAAAACAACGATATTAATCATGCTTTTATTTTGATTTTAGTGTTGATACGAGTGACGGATCGCATCAAGATGCCAAGGGAGTTCTGAAAAATGCAGGTACAGATAATGAATCTCTAGATGTACAAGGATCATATTCCTATCTAGGACCAGATGGGAAAACATACGAGGTCAAGTACACTGCTAACGAAGATGGTTTCCAACCCGAAGGTACACATTTACCTCCTTCAGCTGGTGTTAAAAAACTTGGAATTCCTTCTTCAGCCGTTGCCTCCTTAGCGGGTGGTGGATTGGGTTAATTATTGTGTATAATATTAAAGAATGCAGTGTTACTTTTCTATGAGACTGTAAAATGCTATAAACTATTGATTTTTGTCAAATTTTTCTTTTATTCATTCAGTTTATAGGAAGTGCGTGAAATTTTAATCGAAATTATTTTATACTGTTTAATGTACTAAAAACCACCTTCTACAAAACATTCTGGTAGCCACACTGGTCCGGTTTCTAACCTGAAAATTTAATCTGAGCAACGTGCTTCCTGCAATAAATTATTTAAACTCATCAGGCAAAAGCCATTTTCATAATAAGTAATTAAAGAAAAAAATTATTATCAAATAATGTTAATGTGAACGATCCATCTTTATGATGTCTGAAGGACTTTTATTGCTACTTTAAAAAGTTAGAAAAAAAAAAATAGGAAAAAGAAAAAAGAAATTTTTCTTTTTCCTCTAGTCTATTTTTATTTCAAACATGAATATTTACGTTCACAAAAACTTTTAGGGTTCAACACAACTGTTTCAGACGGAGAATAATATAAAAAATCATACTTACTGTCGTTTATGCTTAACTGCTGCTCTGATGGTATCAATTGGACGCCGTAACACTATAAACCTAACACTGGATGTACCACACTTTCTTAAAATTAAACCTGAAAGGGAATTTTGTTAGAAAGCACAACTAAAAGACAATATAAAGTTCAAAAATGTATATATTAAATCTTTAAAACGTTTTTACAACAACTTTTATTTCAAGAAAAATGTTTAACAAACACTAGTCTGGCCCGTGTACAACACATGGTGAGGAACGGAACGATTTATACTGTACCAACTACCATCCAATATGCGGTTTTATAAGCTAACGATGCACAAAAAGATTCAAGAAAAGTTCAATGTAACTGAAATTTTGGTGGGCTTTTGCTTGCCTGTCTTATAAACGTATTATTTAATTCACATGAATTTTGGTCGCTCCTCAGAGCTTAAAATTACTTGAAGCGCTACTACTTCGATTGTATTCTACAATAACAACTTTTTACGTTCAGGCAAGGCGGATCCCATGCACGTATGAGTACATGGTAATAATACTTTTTTGACTCCGAATCACTGAGGAACCGGTTTAGGGCAAACCCCGTCAAAACTCATCATTTCCCCGTCAAAACCGACTGCTAGGAAATGATGGGGATCCCATGTCGCTAAGGGCTATTTTCGCTATAACTTCCGATATACTTTGAATAGTCGTTGGACTAACTTGTCCTCATATTCAATACCTCGTAAGAGTTGCAGTGCTTGACAACGTGGATTCGTAAAAGGGTTTTTAATCTTGAAAATTTCGAAGTTAAAGTCAAATTTTATTATACTTTCTAAATTTAGGTGGTCGGGGCTACATTACGTCCCTGTGCAGCGACATTTGCTACACTTTCTACATTAACGCTCCTTGAGGAGTTAGTGAAAATTTTGCATAAAAAACGCCCCGAAGAGCGAAAATATTATTACAAGTATTAAAAACCTCTTCCACGGCGTTTTTACGTGAAGCACGCTTTTCGTACGAAGTATTTCCTAAGTCGGATTTTGTTACAACGTCGAAAAGTATATCGGGGTTATAGCGTGTTCTTTAACACCCCCCTTCTTTCCGTGAATCTTTTTGTGCAACGTTTAGTAAAATTGGTTTTTTTGAAAAGAAAATGGATCATTGGATGGAGTCTCCCATGTGTTATATTCGGTTATATTTCAGACCGGCCCATCTGAACATAACGTATTTTGCAAATCTAAATTGAACATATATCGATGCATAGCATTCGATTGAATATTGAACATTGGCTTTCAAAATGGCATAAAAAAAAAGAAAAAATCGAAAATCCTCAGATTTTCGATGACACAACACAAACACTTTCGACGCACTTATCTTTCTTAGTGTTCTTCCACTAATGCTGGCTTGCGTCTGCTCCTCCTCGTGTCTATGACTCGTCAATCACCTTCGGTGTCGAACTGCCTTCTGGAACAGCTTAGGTGGTCCTCGGACTGCTTGGCTCCAGCTATACAATGGCTCTGCTCATTTATATGAAACAATATAAAACAAAATTTTAGTAAATTGTATTGTTCATTGGGCTCATGCTTTATCCCATCTGGGCATAAAGAGGAATCTGCGACCGATATCACATCGTCGTCTTTGAGAATAGGAACTGAATTTTGTTGACTTATATTGATTGAAATGGTTTCCGTATAGTTAAAAAATCTCTTCTTGGGAGAAATCTGCGACCGATATCACAGCGTCGTCTTTGAGAATATGAACATTGAATTTTGTTAACTTATGCTGATTGAAATGGTTTCCATTTTTATTAAAATCTCTTCTTGGGAGAAATCTGCGACAGAATCTGCATCCGTCGGATCGTTGCATCTGCCCATCCAGCAGACGTGGCGGCATCTCGCCCTTGAGTTGCTAGACTCGTCTGAATCGCGCTCTTGCGTCAGAGTTGTCGTCTTTCCATGCCGTGCCAACGGAACATTTGTTTGGACCCTTTGGGTCGGACTCTGCTTACAGATGTATATGTTTTAAACATATGAGGACTTAGAAAAACTATAAAAAAATACCAACTCTGCCGGGCACGGTCAGAGTTGCTGCAGTGAATTTGGAAGATTTGTATGGACGATACAATATCCTCAATAGAAAATAACTTGTAAAAAAATGCATAAAAAATACTAACTCTTGCCAGACACGACAAGAAGTTGGTATGGAAATTTTGATATAAAATAAACCTAGCACTAAGTTAAAACTTAGCCTAGGTTGAAAAATATTATAAAAATATGATAGAATCTCCAGAACTTGATTCTGAATCAGAAGGGGAAGCATCTCGTGGTGGCGGTGCATGGATTTGTACAACCGTTTGCTCCGGCGGTGGAGGTTCTGTGGAATCGTCTGAGAACGGGGAATCATTTCCATCGAGTGATGTTCCGCCTGGACTAGCATTTTTTTCATCGGAAGATTCGATTTCCAAGTTGTGCTCCTCTGGCGGGGCTGGTCTCAAATCATTTACATGGACTCTAGTAGTTACGTTTTCCTTCTGAACGAGATATACTTCGTCTGAAAACTTCTGTAAAATTCTGGTTAGGCCTGACCAAGACGGCGTGAAGGTATGTACCTTCCATTTTCTCTTACTCATGACTTTATCTCCAACTTTGAACACGACTGGAGTGACGGCCTCTTTCGGCGCATATTTCTGCTTATAATTTTGCTGAGCCTCATGGGCTTCCTTAACACGCTCGTATTCGCCTCTTTCGGCTGGTTCATATCCTAACACTATCATGCTAGGTGTTTGATTTGTAGCGGCGTTCCTACGATTTCTTAAGATGTATGTCATTTGATGCACGTAGCGATCCCATGTGTCGTTTGGCTTTTTAAATAAGAGGGTATTTAAAATTTTCTTATACTCCTGAACCCGTCCTTCCACGGGGTTGGATTGTTGATGATATGCCGGAATTAAGTATCGTTCGATACCATTTCTTTCACAAAACGTGATGTACCATTCAGAATTGAAATGACCTCCATTGTCTGAAATTATGATTCGAGGGACTCCGAATCTTGCTTCTATCTCTTCGTCAATAAATTTGGCTATCGTTCTGCCATCGACCTGAATGTATGCCTTTGCCTCTATCCACTTGCTAAATACGTCTTCGACGATAATGATATACCGATTCTCGGCATCTTTGGTCCTCTGCAGTGGGCCAATTACGTCGATGCTCAAAGTTTCAAATGCATTCTGCGATGCATGACTTCTAAGTGGAGCATTGGGTTGTTTTTACTGATTGGCATATCAGACAGTCGTTTATATATTTGCCGACGATCCTGGCCACATTATTAAAATAGTAACGTTTTGCTATTTTTCTAAGAGCCTCGTCTCTTCCTGGATGACATGCTTCATCTCGGTCATGATAATGGTAAATCAATTCCTTAATTTTCCTCTTTGGAACTATCAACTTAAAATTTCGATCGCAGTCTTTCAAAAGTACATCGTCTTGTACGTGAAAATTTTTCATAAAAATAAGATCCGCTTTGGAACGTTGTTCCTGTTGAAATAGATCATTCCAACGGCGGATCTTGTCTTGGATATCCCTCGACCTCGATTGGGCCTGTACGATATCTTCGTATATTTCTGAATGCGTTAAAACTAAAACAGAAATACGTTCTGGACACTTGTGATTTGGTAGGAACATTCTTTCCTCTTCATCGTCGGTCTCGACATACTGATCTTGTGGGTTACGACTGAGAAAATCTGCTAATAAATTCTCTTTGCCTGGTCAGTGTTCAATTTTGAATGCATATTCTTGCAATAATAATGACCATCGTGTGAATTTAGTTTTGTCGTCTTTGTGTTTGCTCAACCAAAGTAACGCCCTGTTGTCCGTCTTCACCAAGAACGGTTTATCTGCTAAGTACATCTTGTACTTTTTAATTTAGTTCACCACCGCCAAGCATTCCAGCTCGTTTATGTGGTAACGTCTCTCTGCTGGAGATAACGTGTTGCTTGCGTACGAGATAATATGTTTTTCGCCGTTGTCGCCTAATTGATATAATACGGCCGAAAGACCTTGTAAGGATGCATCGGTTTGCAAAATGAACTGACGTGAAAAATCCGGCCGATGGAGTTCCAGCGGTCTGGATAATAAATCTTTTAATTTTCTAAAAGCTTCATCGCATGCATGGTTCCAATGAAAACGATTTTCCTTCGAGAGAAGTTTCGTTAGCGGCTTCGTGATCATCGCAACATTTGGTAGATATTCTCTTACCCAGTTGCAAAGTCCTAAGAAACTTTTAAGCTGCCTTTTGGTGGCTGGAACAGGATAATTTTGAATTTGTAATACATGTTTTTCCAGTGGTCGAGAAGTATCAGTTCTAATTGTGTGGCCTAAATATTGGATTTCATTCGTCGCTATTACACACTTTTCCGGTGACACTTTTAGATTGCGCAAACGTAGTCTTTCCAAGACTAACCTCAGGTGGGACATATGCTCCTTCACGTTTACGGTGTAAACGATTATATCATTTAAGTAGACTTTACAGAAATGGTGCAGGTAACCCGGTAAAACGTCCTTTGCCATGAATTTCTGAAAGGTACAGGGAGCTGTCTTGAGGCCGAAAGGCATGACATTAAATCTGTAAGCTGCCTCATCAGGAGTGGTAAAAGTTGAGAAATCTTTTGATGCTTCATCGAGCGGTATTTGCCAATATCCACTCTTTAGATCCAACACAGTAAAAATTTTCGAATTTCCTAAATCTTTAATACTTTCATGTATTTTTGGTAATACGAAAGCCTCGTCTTCAGTCATTTAGTTTAAATGGCGATAGTCAATACAAAAATGTGGTTTCTTGTCTGATCGTTTTATTATCACGGGTGGTGAACTATATTGGGCAGTGCCAGCTTTCAACATCTCTTCGATTTTGTCGTACATAATTTTCTTAGTATTCGGAGATATCGGATATGGTCTGATATTGAAGGGTTTTGTATCTTTCACGATTATTTTGTGTTTAACAGTCACTGTGGTTGCTTGAGTCGGTTCCGCAGTGAACAGATCAATAAATTCTTCGAACAGCGGCCGTAGAAATTTGTCTTTAATAACAAGCTCTTCAGGAAGTTTTGCCTGCTGTCTCTCCCTCTGAGAAGCTTGATTCCAGAAGACGGTAATACGCTCTTCCGTGCCGGCATATAGGCATTTTCGACCATAATCATATGCGACATTGTTCATGTATAAGAATGGTGATCCTAATATTACTGTTTCATTCAAATTTTCGATTACTTGAAAATCAATTTCAAAAGAAGTGCCTGAAATTTTTACATTTAATTTTGTCGTGTCAAGAGAGTCCACCATTCGATCTCCGCACGCCATAGCAAATGATCGACGTGTCGTGAGATTTTTAAAATTATCCAACATCTTCGGATGGATAACGTTTCGTGTCGAGCCTGAATCAATCAGAGCGTCGACCGCATGTTCATTTATTTGAACTTTTATACGAGGCAAAGGGAATGCTTCGCTCATATAATTTATCGATTCCCGTGTCCTATGCATGGGAGCGTCGTAGTGGTTATGGGTATTAGAAAAGTTTAATGGACATTGCTGCCGCCTTGGTTCGGCCGTTGTGCCGGGGATCTTGCAGATTGACCCTGGCCTGGGTCTCTGGCCCCCAGGTGCTCCACCTGGACCGTCCTGACGAGAGACATCCTCTCGGAAATGCACCCTCGGTGCTGTCGGAGTTGGGCTTCCATTGCTCCTTATACTTGAATTTTGTGGACTGATGTGTCCCGGCTCTTGATAGTAAGACGCGCGGGACAGACGTTGATCGATAAGCTGGATTAGCGACGTCTGTTCGTCAGCTGAATCCCGCTCGACGTTAGTAGCTGCTGCTATTAACATTTCTGTAGATGAAATTAGGTTGCTTCTCAAGCGTGACCTAATTTCTGGACGCAGTTGGTCCATGATGATCCGAGCTCTGAAGGCTTCGGATTTGAAGGGATCAATACGATCGAAAAGGGAGGTCTTCTTCGTGATGAACACTGCCGTGTCGTCTAAAGATGTTTGCTTCGTGGCATACAGTTGAGCAATGGCTCGTGACTATATGTCGGGAGAATTAAATCACGTAAGGAATCTTTCCTTGAATAAGGCGTACGAAGTTGTCAACGTCCGAAACTGCTCGGACCATCGTTGAGCTTCGCCCTTGAGTTGGCCGGTCACGTTATGGAGGCGATCATAGTCGTGGCTTATGCGAGCTCTGTCGAAATATTCCTCCATAATTTTCAGAAAAGCTTCTGGATCTTCATGATCAAGCCCATGGAACGTCACGTTCGGACAACTTTGTCTCTCATGGGGCGTACAGGTCGACACGTTCTGTATCGCCTGCACGAAGCCCTCTGCCATTTTCAGAAACATTCTTTCCATCGAATTAACATTTTGTGGCTGTGAAGCAGATAAATTTTGATTATTTCCCTCCGAAAACAGTCGTTGTGGTACTATCCCTCTAGAACCGTCGTCGACGAGCGGCGCGGTGGCTCGCTCGTAAAACTCCCTTGGGGTCGACTCCTCGGAGTCTTCCGCCATGAAGGAGAATGGATTAGTTGGGTTTGGGGACGACATGGTCCCTGCTCGGGCGCCATGTGAACGATCCATCTTTATGATGTCTGAAGGACTTTTATTTCTACTTTAAAAAGTTAAAATTTTTCTTTTTCCTCTAGTCTATTTTTATTTCAAAAATGAATATTTACGTTGACAAAAATTTTTAGGGTTCAACACGACTGTTTGAGACGGAGAATAATATAAAAAATCATATATATAAAATCATTTTGTTAGAAAACACAATTAGAAGACAATATAAAGTTCAAAAATGTATATATTAAATCTTTAAAAAATTATGTTTTTACAACTTTTATTTCAAGAAAAATGTTTAACAAACACTAGTCTGGCCCGTGTACAACACATGGTGAGGAACGGAACGATTTATACTGTACCAACTACCATCCAATATGCGGTTTTATAAGGTAACGATGCACAAAAAGATTCAAGAAAAGTTCAATGTAACTGAAATTTTGGTGGGCTTTTGCTTGCCTGTCTTATAAACGTATTATTTAATTCACATGAATTTTGGTCGCTCCTCAGAGCTTAAAATTGCTTGAAGCGCTACTACTTCGATTGTGTTCTACAATAACAACTTTTTACGTTCAGGCAAGGCGGACCCCATGCACGTATGAGTACATGGTAATAACACTTTTTTGACTCCGAATCACTGAGGAACCGGTTTAGGGCAAACCCCGTCAAAACTCATCATTTCCCCGTCAAAACCGACTGCTAGGAAATGATGGGGGTCCCATGTCGCTAAGGGATATTTTCGCTATAACTTCCGATATACTTTGAATAGTCGCTGAACTAACTTGTCCTCATATTCAATACCTCGTAAGAGTTGCAGTGCTTGACAACGTGGATTCGTAAAAGGGTTTTTAATCTTGAAAATTTCGAAGTTAAAGTCAAATTTTATTATACTTTCTAAGTTTAGGTGGTCGGGGCGACATTACGTCCCTGTGCAGCGACATTTGCTACACTTTCTAAATTAACGCTCCTTGAGGAGTTAGTGAAAATTTTGCATGAAAAACGCTCCGAAGAGCGAAAATATTATTACAAATATTAAAAACCTCTTCCACGGCGTTTTTACGTGAAGCACGCTTTTCGTACGAAGTATTTGCTAAGACGGATTTTGTTACAACGTCGAAAAGTATATCGGGGTTATAGCGTGTTCTTTAACATTAACTCAGAATTTAAAGAATTTTTTTATAACGAAAAATATCAGTAAATCGTACAATTTCACAATGAATTTTAATTGTACCAAGATGGCTCCCCATCTCAAAAATTTCAAAATGTTTTCATTGTTCCATATTTGTGGCATTAATTTGGGCAAAATCTAGCAGTTAATGTTTCTCTAAAATTTGGAAAAACTGGACATCAGTATTATCATGCCCATACACAAAATAAGATTATAACATAAGAAATCGCACGGTGGTATTTTTATGAGTTTCATGAAGGATGCAGTTACCTAAAAAAATTAACTAAACTAAAATATTTAAGAATCTTAGAAATAAGATTAAGTATAAATTCGAAAGAAATTTACGGGGAAAATTTTCAATAATGGAAAACAAAAAAATATCCTCAGTTACTTCTGGTTTTGGGATATTTGAATAACAAAATGACCTTGAACATACTGAACTGGAAACTTTGATGTACTGGTACTATTTTGACACCATCTGAATGCTCCTAATAATAAAACTTGGTAATGAAGATGCTCTAATATTCTTACTGTAAGTATAGTTCTTGATGGGTTTAAATCAATGAGTAAGATTAATAAAAATGTTTGTGATTTCTAACTAAACAGCTGTACTACAGCAATTAATTATAATTGGAATGTGAAATTGGTTAGGATAGTGGTCAAAGAAAAATATTGAACAACAGCACTTAGGCCCATTGGACCTATATACTTCCACTTTGTAGGCAGACCCTCACCTAGGCATCTAACCAACCTAATCTTGCGTGGTAGGTGATGATGCTGCCTAGAGACATCTCCCTTACTTTGGCCAAAGTAGACCAACGTTCTCCCAAAATGGATTATCTTGATTGATGAGATGGCAGAACCAATACAGAACAGGTACAGAGACCCTCTCATTTTCTTGTTCACAACTTCTGCAGAGAGGTGTTTCGCTTAATCCCATTTTGTATAAATATTTCCTTATTTCGGATAATGTCCATTATGGATTCTCCTTATAAAACGTAGATTCCTTCTGGACATTGTCAGGTAGTCCATAGCTGTGCCCTTGTTGGGATATTTTAGCAGTTCCCTAGCAAGCTGGCAGCCACTTGTTTCACCCCACAGCTTCTTAAATTCGTTGTGGGTGTTCTCTTTAATTATTTGTATTGTGATGATCTAATATAATTAATTATTTTATTGTAAATTACATTTTATTTTAAGATACTCTATAAATTAATTGTTTAAATTTATTTATTATTGTTCCATTTTAATATGCCATAACTCCTGCAGCCCTTCGGCCATCTCATTCACCGGTTGAGGACGTAGTTCTCCTCGATCCGCCAAGACCAGAGGGCCTCAGTACCAGACGGGGGTTACACCACATAAAACCCCCAGGCACAAGACCCGGCTAGAATAGATGAAGAACTTAGTGCAGCGCTACCAGAACGGGCTGACCTCTGGCACATAAACTGTACCGTGTATGCTGCTGCTCAATGCTTTTCTCGGGTGGAGAGGCAAAACACTGCTTCCCGGAGAGGGCGGAGCGGCGCATACAAAAGATGGAAGCCAAGATCCGGTGGGCGAGGCAACACGCATCCGATATCCAATGTGTGATGGACCATATGGGGGCCAACAGGCGATTCACGCCTAAAGTGCGTCGATTAGCCTCCAACTTAAGACGCGCCCATCACACACTCAATGAGGCAGTGCTGCGAAACACCAAACAGCACTGTTTCGACAGGATACGGATACTCGTGACTTGCAAAAAGTGACTAGTGAGGCGGGCGAGAGGACTTGCGTAAAATAAACTGTTCCGCCAAAAGCCCTCGCACTTTTTCCAACCGCCTCCGTGCGTTCTAGATAATTCGTCGACTGCAGATCAGGTGGAGAACTTCTGGAAAACGCTGTACGAAGAGAGGCTTCCACTCAACCGGGATTCTCCGGCCCTGGCACACTTTAAAACCTTTTGTCAAAGGTTTCAGCAACCACAAGAAGTGTGCCAACCAATAACCTTAGAAGAGGTTCGCAGGGCTCTTGAGGGCTCTAAGAACTTTGCTGCTCCAGGTCCCAATGGGATAAATAAATTTTGGTGGAAAAAGTTATCGAGCACCCACCTTCATTTGGCCAGAACTTTTAATTCCTGGTTGAATGGTGAACAGCAAATTGAGGTTGTTGATGGGTGATAGTGCTGATCTCCAAGAACGGAGATTTGTCCAGCCCAAAGAGCTACAAACCGATAACCTGTCTAAACGCATGTTACAAGGTGTTTACACGCATTTTGTACATGCGGGTGCTTTACACAGTTGAACCGGTTTACGAACGGATATATGAGCAACGAGGGTCGAAGAGAGGTGTCACTGGCTGCAAGTAAATCTGCTAATCGACATATGTGTCATGCAGGACTCCATGCATTATAAGTGGAACCTCTCTATGGCCTGGATCGACTACCGCAAGGCATTTGACATGACATCGCATGAGCTCATTGTTCACTTGCTCCGATGTCTTGTAGTACCCGGTCCCGCCGTAGTGAGATTTATTGAAGAACTGATGCCGCTCTGGAGGACTCGCTTTACCATAACATCGGGTAACGGTAGATTCCAAACAGAGTCGGTAACATTCAGAAGAGGAGTATTTCAGGGAGATTCCCTCAGCACCCTTCTGTTTTGCATTTCACTACTGCCATTATCCGTCGCGCTATGGAAAACCTGTGGCTACAACTGCGGTACCCCCGGCGACAGGAGGCATAAGGTCACCCATCTATTTTATATGGATGACCTTAAACTTTATGCCTCTGGAGAGAGGGACCTCCAACAGTCCCTTAGGGTGGTACATTAGTACACGCACCCTGTCGGTATGCAGTTCGGGTTGGACAAATGCGCGCTTATTCATCTCAGGAAAGGACGATGGGGTGACTACGGTGAGGACGCGCAGCTCGTGGACGGAAGCATCTTACACCATCTAGATTCCGGAGATTCGTACACTTACTTGGGTGTCGAGCTACGCTCTACCCAAGAAGTGAGTGTAGTGAAAAACACTCTCCGCGGCAAGTATCAGCACCTACTCCGACAGATCTGGTCCTCAGGAACTGTCGGGGAAGAACAAGGTGTCTGCCACAAATATGCTTGCCGTTCCGATCCTTCTCTACTCTTTCGAAGTAGTGAAATGGACTAGAGAAGAGCTGCGTCAACTCGATGTAGTAACCCGCAAGAAGATGCATCTCAATAGGAGCTTGCATCCTGAATCGTCCGTTCCACGGTTATGTCTCCCACGACATCGGGGAGGCCGTGGATTATCTTGAGCTTGGAAAGTCTCCATAGCAGGATGGTTCTGGATGGAGCATGTAATTTCACCAGGAGTTCGGATCCCCTCCTCTGCTTGGTCCGAGACCATGAAAATGTAGAGGTAGGGGCTTTTCCGTTTAAGGCAGTGGTCTCATCTTCGACGTCGAGCGATTAAACCCCGACTCTGTCACCGAGTTGGAGCCCGTTCGACTAAAAGCCCACATTAGAGTTGCAGAACACAACATCCTTCTGCAGCTTCATAAGGATAAGCCATTGCACGGAGTCTTCTATAAAAACATAGAAGGCCTCTGCTTATCCGAAAGGCTGACCTTCGCCTTTAACACCCTCGTATATCGACGTCGTGTCATGTGTATGGAGGTCCCTGATGTCAGCTGCAGGGCCTGCCGCTGGGCGCCGAAAACTGTAATGTACTTACTGTCGGCTTGTCCGACATACGCAGTCTCGGCCTATATTCACAGACACGGCGCAGCGTTACGAGTGCTTTACTATCATCTAAGGCACTCGTATAGGATAGACGATTCACCAGTGTTGCCTTACGCTCCGCGGGATATTGAGTCCGTTGTGGGGAATGAGAAGTGTCTAGTTTGTTGGAACTACTAGTTTCCCACCGTCAGGCAAATACAAACCAACAAGTCTGACATAGTACTCCTCGACTACCAATTCAAGACAATGTATGTCGTAGAATTCTCAGCCCCTGCTGAGAGCAACATTGTCTTGATAGAGGAGGAAAAACGGACAAAATAACAAGATTTGCTCTTCGAACTCTACAGGATTTATCCAGGCCATTCTGTTAAAATAGTAATACTGATTATAGGAGCCCTCGGTGGAATGAGACGGATGCTGCTTTCAGAACTAAAGATCATACCGGCATGCCGAGATTCGGCAGTGATCTTAGCCGGCAGAATGCAGAAGGCTGTCATCTTCGGTTCATTGCGTGTACTCAGGGCACAAGATTCGCGGACCCGGTAGTCACTCACCCCACGGGCGTGGGGAGTGGCTATTGGTATTTATTACCAGCTCGTCTCTGTGAGAGTCGGAGCCACAGAGTAGGGTGACTAGTTTTATGTAAAAAAAAACAGTAATAATTGAAATTATTACTATTGAAAACTTTAAACTAAAAATTGAGAAATTGCAAGATGATCAGTTATGCAACTTTCAGAATAATTATAATAATTCAGTAAATAGAGTAGATAGGCTATTAGACATAATTAAATCACAAGAGTTATGTAAAGAAGAACGAAACTTGTGCAAAATAGTCGGACGTATTTCATCTTGAAAACGATGCGCTTACAATAAGTAATGTTCACAAAGAACGCATACATTTACAAAAATTCACAAAACCGGTCTATGTGAGACCTTATCGAATACCATATGCATAAAGAGAAGAAGTGGAAAAACAAGTAGATGAAATGTTACGCGCTGTCATTATAGAAAATACAAGGTCACCCGTGGTCTCCCTCTTTACTGATTGTACCGAAAAAAGTGATATAAATGGCACCAAAAAATGGAGACTCGTTATCGACTATCGGCTTTTATATAAGCAGATTGAAGATGACAAATTTCCATTGCGAAATATTACAGACATTCTGAATTTCTTATCTGGGGCAGTCTATTTTTCACACCTTCACCTATCACAAGGTTATTATTAAATTGAATTAGAACCGTCCAGCCAACCATGTACAGTTTTTACCACTGATCGGAGACAGTATAGGCTACGCAGATTACCACAAAGACATAAGTCTAGTCATCACGCCTTCAGTAGAGCAACAAGTATTAATGAACCTTCCTATATACAATATCCAAATTCTTCTCAAGGCAATATATTTATCTTAAAGACTGATAGCATATGCAAACAGAGCCCTCAATAAAGCCGAAAAAAATTACAGTGTTATTTCCAGAGAACTGTTGGCTTTAACCTGAGCTGTAAAATATTTTAGGCCCCATCTGCTTGCTAGGAAATTTGTTATCCTAACAGACCATAGGACATTGATTTCTTTATTCGGAATGACAAATCCGTCATGCCGATTAACAAATTTTAGATTAATTTTGGAAGAATACGACATTGAGGTAAAATATATTAAATGGAATGACAACGTAGTTGCGGATGCACTATCACGGATCAATATATCATCTGAGGAATTAAAAAATATGAATAAGGGTGTTTGTAGTTGTATTTATGCTATGACTAGGACGCAGATAAGAATATTGAAAATAAGGCACAACAAACTTTGGAAACTATTAAAACGGCCTAAGGACTCCTTTCAATTACGTCCAATTATAACTTCAGGTTTTTATAAGTTAAAAAAATTTCACGGGTACGATTGTAAATTAGGGAGCTTGATTTGTGTTAAAGACGCACGAATCATATATTTGTTGCGGGGCCCTCGATCAACGTTAACTTAGGTAAAACGTTGAGATACCTGAACATTTTATATGAAAAATACGAAATTCCGGAAATAATTATAATTAAGAATGAAGATAGCACGCTATTGCGTAAAGAACTTGCAAAATTTTCTACTCAAAAAAGTCATTTGTGAAAATATCTACATTAAGCGATGTTAATAACATCAGCGCCTTAGAGAAGAGATTAGACATGTCTTATATAATTATCACATACTACCTACGGGAGGATATGCCGGAATAAGACGTATCTACAATAATATTAAAAAACGTTATTTCTGGACAGGCTTACAAAAAGATGTAGATGTCTATGTCTAAAAATGCGACGATTGTCAACGACATAAATATTCTATTTCAAATAAAGAACCTATGTCAATCACTAACGCAGCTTACTCCTGGTTTCAAAAGATATATTTGGATATTAAAAATAAAGAAAGTCTCACGGTAGTCAAAGCTTTTGTGGAAAACTTTATCCTACGGTATGGAATTCTTGAAAAAATTATTTCAGATCGTGGTACAGAATTTTTAGCTTCTACATTAAATGAATTATGCAAATTGTTAAAAATTAAAAAAATTGCACTCGACACCTTATCATCACGAAACTCTAGGCTCACTCGAAAATACCCATTTAAAAACATTTAGGAACTTATTTGCGAATTTAAGTTGCAAGAAATCCCAATACTTTGGAGTTCATGGGTTCCAGTGGTGTTTCGCATACAATTGCACAGTTCATACCGAGACAAAGTACACACCTCATGAACTTATTGTTGGTAATATAGCAATATTACCCCTAACCTTGCTAGTAATAAGATTGATCCACTCTAAAATTTTGACGAATATCCCGCAGAGTTAAAATATAGATTTCAACAAGCATGCAACGACGCAAAAAATATTTTGATTGCATCGGAGGTTAAAAAAAAAGAGACGATAAACAGGCGAAAAATATAAGTTATAGCCCAGGCAATAAAGTTATGCTAAAAAATTAAATAGGAAATAAAATAGAACCTCTTTACAAAGGTCCCTATAGCATCGCAGAAAATAAATCACAAAATCTAATAGTTAAAGTAGGTAATAGGCTAGCAGAAGTTCACGAAAATAGAGTTAAATTATTCAATTCATAGTTCTTCGGATACGAGAATAAAAATACAATAATTAGCTCAGACGTATTTTCTTCTTTCCTGCTCATGGGAGGTGTGGCCTAATATTATTAATTATTTTATTTTAAATTACATTTTATTTTAAGGCACTCTGTAGGTTAGTTGTTTAAGTTTGTTTGTTATTTGTTCCATTTTAATACGCCATTAACAATAATATGGCCAGTCTGCCAACTGACAAATTTATTGCACGATTCGTTCGTAATATTAATTATTATTAAGAACTTTTAGTAAAGAGAACAATGGGTAATTAAGTTGTAATATACATAATTTTATATATGTGTGTCATTTTATTTTTTGACTCCCTTTACTGGAACCTGGACAGTTCGATCGAGAACATCACAGCATTATCGCCGTGACGGGCCTGCTGCCTTCTTGGCCAATCCGTCGGCTTCTTTGTTGTCACTGCACTGCACATATCTTTTCAACCCGCACACCGATATGTTAATCATTGTTGTACAGAATAGTATACAAAATTGAAATTTAGATCAAGGATACAAAATAGATTGGGTATAGAATTCAGATCACAGAAGATTGAAGATATTATGACAAATAAATGTCATAGGTAAAATCTGGTTATTTTATATATCAAAAGTTGTTGAAAATAGTTAGTTTTATATATATAAGAAAAGTAAGAAGATACATTTGAGGTTATGAATAATGGAAGAAAAGGAAGAAGATATATTTGAGGTTATGAATAATGGACGAGGAGGAAGAAGATATATTTGAGGTTATGAATAGTTTTGGGTTTTTTAATAATAACATTTAATTTTAAATATTTTATTACAAGAATAAAAAAGATACATAATATTCTATGTTATGTAAATTAACAAATAAACAATTAACAAAAAAAAAATTAAAGTAAATAAAAAATGATGCTACATATTAACATATTATTAAAATATTGGTTTTGTTTGGCGAGTGGGAAAATAGGAAAATATCATCGAGGAAAATTCCCCATATTTTCCCGATTTATATTTACCCACCTACTGGGAAAATTCCCGACTCAAATCACTGAGTAGAGTCCCCCACCACTTTCTATTTGGCGGTTGAGAATCACTTTGTAAAATAGAATGAGAAGGTGGAATAGAAATATAATCACAAACCTCTGATCTCTATAACATATTGTCTGAAAGTTATTTGTGGCATTCTACGAATATTCTTTCCTATTATTTGGGTTTTCTACCACATGTACTATTATCCTCTTCAAAACAAATCACCGAATCTACAAAATAATAGAATTATTGGAAAAAAGAGCCTCTGCGCCCGTGACGTTTACGCCAAAGGAAAAGTCAGAGGTTATGTTTTGCAAATAATATAAATCGGAATAAACACAAAAATAATGTATTTTGCTGACGTTTCGGAAAGTAATCTCTTTCCGTTTTCAAAGCTATTTTTTGAAGAACTCTTATTTTGCTGTGTATGTCAAATACACAGCTTTAAGATTCTGTTTATGTTATTTCCATAGATACTTACTACTTACACAGAACATAGAACTGATGATATTTTTTAGATAATGTTGAGTTTGTTAAGTTCTTCTTTTAACATTGGTAGCCAGGTTGTACAAATATCTACAGAACAATTCGATACGCACTTATCTTCATTTAATAAGATTATTGCTGATTCTTTAATTTTTCTTTTTTTGGTATCTGTTTCTTTTGTTAAAATTTTTGCCGAGTCCCAGTTTATTCTATGTCCGTTTTCCCAAGCATGTTCACAAATCTTTGATTTTTGAATTTCATTCTTTCTAATGGGAAAGAATATCTCTATAACAGATAAAAAAATTTACGTTTGGTTTCATTGTTTAAATAGTGACCAATACGCAAGCTCTTAATACTTCGTATACAACTCGGACCCCTCTCTCCACTTTGTAAAAAGTTATTATTATTAATACAACCTAATCTAACTTAGTAACCGGCGGGCGACTTTTTCCCTTAAGGACATGCTAATAGGACCCGCGCTAGATATTCCGTCTAATATGCCCAATGCTAGATATCTCGCCTAATATGGTTCGTGCTAGACACGAAGCAATATTATGTGGTTAGGAGAGCGTACTCGAGCCAATTTACCTGTTCCACAGACTACCAGACTGGCAACTCAATGTTAAATTTTTGCCCAGAAATCTCTCTCTCTCCGATTTTCAGAAGCCAAATTCAGAGGGCGCCACAGTTGCAGACGCGGGAGAT
Source organism: Leptura quadrifasciata (assembly GCA_963675555.1). Taxonomy (NCBI): domain Eukaryota; kingdom Metazoa; phylum Arthropoda; class Insecta; order Coleoptera; family Cerambycidae; genus Leptura; species Leptura quadrifasciata. Next base: position 84,656,921 of record OY776676.1, read on the forward strand.
TTGACCATTTGTTTACTTTAACTAACAGTTTATGAACATATTTGACATTTAAAATTTGTGATCAAAGTGCAATGCCGTTTCATGCTTAATCTTTGATCACAAATTTCAATGTCAAATACGCCATATTGTATATATATATATATATATATATATATAAATATATATATATATATATATATATATATATATATATATATACTATAGGGAATTAAAAGTCAAATTTGTAATACATCATAGAACTTTATTTTGTCAGACATAAACATGTAATAAAAAGTATGACAAAGGAAAAATACATAGTAAAAGAGAGTATAAGAATTAAAAATACACATATCCTTAACCTAAATAGATACTTTAAAAATTACATCATAAAACTTGTATTTTTATGTGGTCGAGTGGAAGAGTAGCTTTGCTGAACTCCGCCACAAATAAAGACAGTTTATTACTATTATTAATATTTAAGGCACTTCTGTTTTATTATATTCAATTAAATTATCAATATCAAGAGAACCATATTTATATTTTACAATAACTCTCTTGCTAATTTCTTTTCGTGTGCATTTATTAATTGTAGTAAATACTCGCCTTGCAACCTCTTACATGATAACAATGTTCTCCAAATTCGAATTTTCAGTGATGATGAGGTTAGTACCTCAATAAAAAAAACTCAAGGCAAACATGACTACAGTGGCCGGATAGCAACGAATTTCAAACACGTGTCGTTTGAAATTCTAAGTTGTTATAGAGTAAACTGTTATAATATCGTAAGACTGAAACAATAACTTCTTTGGTATCGAGCGTATTCTGTTGATTAAGAGTTAAAATTGTTATAAGATACGTACTTAGAACCAGTAGTATCGTATCGACTTGATACGATAGCAACTTAGAATCCAGCCGCTGGACCTGATGAAATATATGGTTTTGCACAGCGTAGTTGAGATATTAAAAAGTCAACAGTACTTGACTTTAGGTCCTTAAAAATATTTCCGACAACATCAGTTACTCAGGTCACACATTTCTTTTATTTTATTTGCTCTCCCTTTACACAACTTTTTTAATTTTCGTATGTGATCTGCCTTTTTTGAAATTACCTTAAACATAACTTTCTTCCTTGGGGTTGTATCTTCTTGACACAATTTTTTCAAAATTGAACTTTGGCCTCTGAATTCCCCAGATTTGGTATACGATGGTAGAGGTGTTGATGAACGATCAACTGGAGTACTTGGCACACTACTATATGTTTCAGGATGCGGGTTTTCTAATTCCTCATTATGTGTATAGAAACACGAAGACCAGGTGATGTCGATGGTAGACATATATCTTCTTTGGGTTCCTCGACCTGTATGGGTACAGGTGTACAATCCCTTTGTGTTTCTACTGTGTCTCCACATGGATACCGGGTAGGAACTGCATTTTTATTGAGGATGTAATCGGTATCATTTGAGTATGACTCTACTGTGAAGTGCTTATTACAAATTCTAAGATGGCGTATAGTATTTCTGACACTTTCATTCCCATTAAGTCCTGCCACATTTTCGATCTGAAAACGATAATATTTATTTATTTATTTGAAGTAGATACTGTGGTAAGGCAGAACAATAATTTAAAGTAGTCTTACGATATTTAGAAATATATATTGCACTGTGCAAAAACCAAAAACTGAAAACAAAGACTGGAGCAAATGCACACTTACTTATGAAGGTTCCTGGGAAAATAATGCAATTTTTGCACATCAACTTCTTCAGTTCCACAAACAATGCAGAAGGCAGAAGACATTTTAAGAAATAATCTGTAAAATGCAATGTTATATATTACTGTAATCCAATGTATATTTGCACAATAACACTCACCTAACTCCTCTTTGGAAATCGAAATTTTTAAAGAGCACTAAAAACTACGTAGTATTCTATGTTAAAAAGTCAAGTTTCTAGAAAAATACTATCACCAGCACAACACAATCACAGTACACAATAAATAACAATGGATGACGTTTGACGTGATAAACGACATTTGCGTTAAGAGCGACATCTGAATTTGGCTTCTGTTGCCTCGACCTTGACAGGATAAATTTCTCAGGGAAGTTGCCAGTCTGGTAGTATGTGCCTGTTCCTATAATGCACGCATTGTGGGAGAGAGACATCTAAGACAAAGATGAACTAGGGAGTCCGGCACACATGTAACATTTGCATTATTTTGTATTGATCTGCATTGGCTTTTAGTCGTGTTTAAAAATATTTATCATAATAAAATGGGTAGAAAATGTTTTATGCCTAATTGTCGTTCGGGATATGCATCCTGTCTAGAAATGGCAACTTTATTTTCTCCCCCTCGGGACCCTGAGAGGTTTGAAATATGAAAAAAATATATATATACCGCGAGATGACCGAGTTTTGTCTCGAAACGACAGAGTTTGTGAAAAACACTTTGATCCTAGATATATCATTAAAATACGGATTAATGGTTTGACTACGGTAAGTTTGCCTCGTTTTTTTATTTGTTAAAAATAAATTAAATATTAAACACTGTGCCGTCAGCAGGTATATTGTATTTTCCGGGCATTTGTCAGTATTAATTGTCGAATTTTGAACAGCTTTCAAACCGTCTGTATGTCCGTCACGTTTCTTATAAGCACGATAACTTGTGAAGGCAACATTCGATTGTATTGAAATATGGAAAGTAAGTTAGCTAGAGGAAGAATCCTATTGTTCTTGAAAAAATCAATTAGTAAATTAAGTTATAAGAGTTATTAAACAGTTTAATAAATACAATGTGCATTCAGAGTGTTGCACCCCTTGATAAAACTCTAAAAACATAAAAAAGCGTGCATAGTATACTCGTGAAAGTTTCACCAATAAAGCTGGCATCATCGGAAGATCATAAAGGGGATGGTAGTGAGGGTGGCTGATGAATAAAACCTTTTGGACCTTGGCTTCTTGTATATACCAAATCCCAGATTTATGGGCTCTTGCTTTTTTCCCAATATATCTCCATTTACCCCCCAATCCAACGGAATAAGCTCAAAATAATAATCTAGTTTCAGATCATAATATATAAGTGTACCAAATTTCACATCAATATCTTGTACAGTTCCAGAGTAATCGTGTGTACAAAAAAGTTACAGACAGACCGACAAACACAATTTTTGTTTTGCTCAAACTTAAAATTTCGACATTTCATATGTATTCTCAAAAAAAATTTTTTTTTTTAAATACTACCACTCCGTAAATGTGGAAGTAATTCGAGTTGCCATTTAAAAGAAAAGATGACGTCACTTCCGGTTAAACCGGACGTTAAAATATGTATAAAACTTGACATTTAATACCACACACACTCTCTCAAGATTTCAAATCGATACCCTTAAAAATAATGAAAAAAAAAATTGTAGTGTACTTCTGGGTCACCCCGTATAACAATTATTATAATTAATTATTTAATACAATATATTCGTGTAGTTTATTAAATATTATGTAACTAGAGTAATTTTTTATCGTATATCTACAAGTAGATGCATATAATATTTATATATAGGTGAGAATGTTGTATGAATATGTTCCAATGTACGTATTTGTAACTGTGTGCATTAATATAATATTCCTATTTTCATAGATATGTGTTTATTATTTGTAATAGGTTGTATATGTATATCTCATTGAGGTAAATATAACCAATTTTTTATGTAAAATCTATCATTGTATAAATGTATAGCATTGTAAACGATATTTTCAGGTGAATACATTACTTACTTATTAATTAACATAATGCAAAAAATAACCTAATAATATTTTATTACATTATTTTTAATATACCTTCAAGTTCATAAAAATAAATCATAAAAAAACATAACTATTATTTCATTTTGGCGTTCAAAGAATGACTATTTCCTTTATTAGGTGGCCTCTTAATAGCGTCTCTCTCTACTCTCGGTCTCGCTCACATGCGTGTTTTATGGGAATAGCAATGTGACCTGTAGAGTATAGGAAGTGGTTACTCCTAATGTATCATACAGAGCTTTCAATAATGATCACAGGACACGTGATTTTTTAGTTCATTTTTTAGGCTTGTTATGTTTTAACTGGTTTTAACTATGTCAGAATCTTCCATACTAGGGATATTTTAATTCGTATGTATCTAAGGGTGCGTTTTCAATTATATTTGCTGACGGTTTTTTTCGACGAAGTTACACGAAATCTCGACGGAACGCACGGTTTAATTGGCTCTGAAACTGAACACGCCCATCGGAACTAATAAGGTAACGATTTGTCTACGCTGAATATTCAGCGCCGTATAGTCTTGTAGGCATATCCTAACATTTAATTATTTATTTTAATCTGTAATGTCATATCATAGACGTAGTAGTGATGTTTTGGTGGATATTGCATAATTTTCAGTTCTTCTTCACGAGTTTTGAATTGTTTTAATTATTATTTGAGTACTAATCAGTTCTTTTCAGAACTATATAATTTACATCAGTTATCTTCTGGTGAGTAACGATAGAGAGAGAAAGAATGTTAGGTTAAATAATGTTTTTTAAATTTTATTCTAGTCCTGTCTTGCAATGGTTTTTACGCCAGAGCAAGATGCCTTCATTTTGATGGCTCATTTTCGAAGTGGAACTTGCAAGGAAGATGGGTCATGGAGGTATTCATTGCAACCATGCATCGAACAATTTATGGAAAAATTTCCTGACGCAAATATTCCATAAGACACATTTTCAAATCGTAAATATGTACTCGTTGATCGTGTTGTAAAGAAACACTGCCTTTGCAAGGGAAAATCCACTGGTAGGCCAACTGTTTTAACTGAAGTGGTTATGAACGACGTTCGAGAAAGAATGAATCAAAGCCTGACAAAATTCATACCAAAGTTGTCCGCTCAAACAGGTAGGTACTTTTACACTAAATTTTTTAATTACTGAATACATTACATATCATTTAAATTTAGTTTCTTGAAAATATAAAATATGAATTTCTTTAGTGAAAATTGTTATCAACAACTAATAACGATACCTACTAAAACTCTTGTTTATATATAAAACCTGAATGCAAATAAAAAAATATATAAAACTGGGAATCGGTACTCTTCAGATGTCTTAATATACCTACACGACAAATCAACGAAATTTTTTTTTAGGTCTTTCAGTTGGAACAACCCATAAATCATTCAAGAAACTCCATTTGCATCCATACAAAGTAACCGTTGTTCAAGAACTATTACCCCCTGATTTTGAAAGTCAAGTAAGATATTGTCGTTGGATCAACGGAAATTTAAATTACAACAATGTATTTGATTTAACCTATTTTTCTGATGAAGCGTGGTTGGCGTGGTTTCACTTAACAGGTTATATCAATAGTCAGAACTACAGGACATGGGCTACAGAAAACCCTCACATTTACGTAGAAACATGTTTACACTCCTTAAAAGTTGGTGTATGGGTGGCAATATTCAGAAGGCGAAAGGTATCAACCTCTTATTTTAGAGCCATTTCTGGCACAGTTGCATGACGATGAACTGCAAGATGATTATTTCCAGCAAGACGGAGCTACTGCCCGCACAGCAAGAGCCTCACTTGATTTTTTAAGGGAGTTTTACAATGACCGATTAGTCAGAAAGGGACTACGGCCTGCATGGTCTCCAGATCTAACGCCCTGTGATTATTTCTTATTTGGACACATGAAGAACAATGTTTACACCAGAAAACTTATAAAATGTATACCATAAGTCTACAACTATAAATTTCTTACCTTTTTTATTACAGACGCGCGCGCACAAATTATCTTCGAAGAACACAAACACGAAGAACACAAACACACAACACCAAGGTATATCAAAAAATTAGTAGGCCATCTCAGAATGACTATTTGACAAGCAGCACAAGAGATAACGCGCCCGGGGGCAGGTGGAGCGTATCATTTTATAATAGACTGCATAATTACTTTCAAGCTCAATTTAAGCTTTAATAAAATATATTTTTTAATTAAATGAAAATATATAATAGAAAAACAAATCAGAACGTTTTATTAGCCTATGATCTGATCTAAGAAATAACCAAGTAACCAGAAGGCATAGTAAGAGAGAGTTCTTGTAAATTCATGTACAAGGGGCTCTGAAAAAGAAGTGGTGCACAATGACCAGAAAAAGTAGTTTATCAGCATTTGGTCGCGACATGCATGCGGGATAAATTCCGATGATTAATAGTGTGCCTCGTATTAATAATTAACGAGTTAAAGATAAAAAACTGCATTAATTCCTTACTACTCCAAATATTTTTTATTAGGGGGTACTGCAAAAACGGGTAATTATTATTCGCAATACACATCTTTGAAAATATTTTGATTGTGAATAGAAATTAACGATATGCGGAATTTGTTAAACGCCTGCATTAAAAAAGATTAACTACTAATTATCGAGAGTGGAATGCTGCATCTATATAGTTAGAAGCAATAGAATTTTAGAAAATAAATATTTGAATGATAAAATAAATGAACTGATTGGCTAATTGGTTTACATCCAGTATATATACAGGGTGGCCGGTAAGTAATGGCTCCTAGAGCAACTGCTTCAATATATAATGTACCCAACACCCTGTATATTGTTTTCCATATATTTTAAACGTGATGTAAATAACTAGCCTTAGTCAGAATCAATATTGTATAGTTATTAAGAATAATGTTGTCAACAAACAATTAATTATATCTAAGACAAAGTTGCTCCACCGTTATCATTGTACACAAACATTCTAACAAGGAAAATCTAAAAGTTCCTATTTACAATACATTAAGATTATTTGATACTCTAGGAATAATATCTCACATTGTTTGCTGTAAACTCAGGTTCTTTCCTATTTTCGTAGTTATGTTAAATAATCATTATTCTAATATTGTTACTTACGTCAAAACCCTCATATATAAAGTACAGTATAGTATTGTAACAGAGTCATTCATCAAGTACCATTTTACTATTCAACATTTTACTAGTCACTATTCTACATTCATTCTAAATCAGACTAGTCAACTATCGTAAACATTCATCAAGTATTCGTCAAATTCAACAACAGTTAGTTAGTACTAGTATTTTAAGTTATATTATTATAACCGCCGATTTAAACACCTTACAAAATAAATCTTCGTTAAAAGTTGTGCCAGTTTTTCCTTTGAAGCAGTCCATTACAAGAAAATTGGTGTCAGAAGTGAAGGGATTTATTTGGAAAATCTAAGTAACGTTCGTCCGTCCGTCGTCCCAGGGTACCTGTACGAAGTAGCTTCCAGCTTTACAGAAACCTACGACAACAGCCTGCAGAAAAGGAAGTGATGAACCTAGGAACATTTTTAATTATTTTGTAAGTCATTTCAATCTATGTCTATATATCTTGATCTAAATACTCTTAAGTTAGAAGAAAAACTAAATATAAAACAAGAAAAAATTTCGATATCATTAGAATTAGCAGAAAAAATATTTATAAAATTTGATGGTACAAAGTCAAAACTTTTAGAATTTATTGACAATTGTGATAATGCGTACAATTTAATAAAAGATGAATATGAAACAGTGTTATTTGCAATTATAGAAACTAAGTTAACAGACAATGCTCGTTCTGTAGTAAAAAATAGATCTTTTGACGATTGGGGTAGTTTGAAAAATCATTTGTTAGACATTTATTCAGAAAGGAGAACAATAGGCCAGTGGCAGTTAGAGTTAAATTCTTGTAAAAAAAACCCAGGTGTCATCTCATTTTCTAACAAAGTAGAAAACTGTTACATTAAATTAATTAATGCATTAGATACAAAATTAACTAAGGAAGCTAGGTTAGCATGTGTAGATTTACTCAAAAATGAAGCTATGAATGTATTTCCAACAGGTTTATAAAAAGATATTTCAATTTTAGTCAAATCACAAAAGCCTGATTCTTTAGAAAAAACTATTGCACTTGCATTAAACGAAGAACAAGAACTAAAATCAAAACAAGAAATTTTTAAGTACCAACATATTAATAATTCCTCTACCAAACACTGTACTAACTGTAATAAACCAGGTCATACAATTTTTAATTGCAGATATAACAGAAATACAAATTTCAAAAATTATAAAGCAAATGAAAATAATATTAGACACTTTCAAAATTCTGAAACTCACAATTTTTCTCCTAATTCAAGCAACAATATAGATATAAATCAAGTAATTCTTTTCAAAATAACTCATCGTTTTACAAAACCAATTTACCTTCTCAAAATAATAATAATACAAAGTTTTGCAACTATTGTAAAAAACATGGTCACTTTATTTCCGAATGTAGGAAACGAGAATATAATAATAATCGAAATCATAATAATTCTAGCAACAATCGTAATTCTAATTCTAATTCTAATTCTAATACTGGAAATAATTCAAATATTCATTTTAACCAGTCCCAAATCGAAAGTAACAGAACACAAAATTTAAACTCCCAGACTTCTCTGCCAACATCGGCCGGGCCGAGAAACCCTCACCTATTACAGGCCAAATTTCAATCCTAAATGATGCTGTTACCACATATACTTCTTTTTTCGTAGAACAAGCTAAGGAAAATCCAAACAAATTTTTATTAGATACAGGCGCAGATATTTCATTAATTAAAATTTCGAAATTAAAAAACATACCATATCATGAAGATCAAATAATAATCTTAAAGGGCATCGATTCAAACATAGTTCAACCAATAAAAACAATCGGATACATTAATTTAAATTTTAAAATAGGGTATTTCAACTTTGACCATATATTTCATATAGTCCATGACAACTTTCCAATTCCATTTGATGGATTAATCGGTAATGATCTACTAGCTAAGTATACATGTTTCATTGATTACAAAACTGATACTCTCCATTTAAAAAATAACTGTAAAATTCCTCTATTTCATATAAAAAATCCTTTAATAAATACACCAGATTATATATCCAGTTATCTTAATAATTCGATGAATACAAGCTCAAACTCAAATTTCAATTCAAACTCAAACGAAACCGTCAAAACTACTCTTAAACCTCGCTGTGAAACAATGGTAAAAATTGAAATAATTAATAGCGAAATCCCAGATTTATCTATTCTCGAAGGCGTATATCTATGTCCAAGTTTAGTAAAAGTTCAAAATAATTTTGCTATCACTTCAATTTTAAATGCCACTGAAAAACACGTAGAAATAAAAAATATAGAAATAACGTTGGATCCTATTCCTTTAAATCTAAATGCTAATTCAACCAAATCTCAAGTTCTAACCAAGATTTCAAATCTGAAAGACTTCAAAATATTTCAACCTTGCTCAGAACCTCTCATTGAAATAAGGAAGAAAAAGATTCACTCACTAAATTATGTCACGAATATAATCAAATATTTTATCTAGAAGGCGATAATTTAAGCTGTACCTCCGCGGTAATGCATGAAATACCTACAAACTCCTTAATTCCTATAAACACTAAATCTTATCGTTACCCCCAAATTAACAAGGAAGAAGTAGATAGACAAATAAATAAAATGCTTGATCAAAAAATCATAGAACCATCAATGTCACCTTGGAACAGTCCAGTTTGAGTGGTTCCCAAAAAGGAGGACGCGTCTGGTAAGAAAAAATGGCGAATAGTCATTGGCTATAGGAAATTAAATGACATTACCATAGGCGACTCGTATCCTCTATCTAATATTTCTGATATATTAGATCAACAAGGTCACTCTAAATATTTCACTACTCTCGATTTCGCATCAGGTTTTCACCAGATTAAGATGTCTCCTAAAGATGCTGATAAAACTGCGTTTTCAACCCCCTCTGGTCATTTTACCAGAATGCCTTTTGGTTTAAAAAATGCCCCTGCCACATTTCAAAGGTTAATGGACAACGTGTTGGCTGGAATAAAGAACTATAGGTGTTTTGTATATTTAGATGACGTGGTAATTCACGCAGATACATTAGAAAATCACAACAAACAACTCGCAGAAGTTTCCCAAAGATTATCAGATTTTAATCTCAAAATCCAACCAGTCAAATGCGAATTCCGCAGACGCGAAGTCATATATTTGGGTCATCTCATTACAAATGAATGTGTAAAACCAGATCCAAATAAAGTTAAATCAGTTCTCGAATATCCAGTTCCTAAATGTCCGAAAGACATTAAATCTTTTCTAGGCTTAGCAGAATGCTACCGTACACTTATAAAAAACTTTAGTTCTCTATCTCAACCTCTCACAAAACTCTTAAGAAGAGATTCTACCTTCAATTGGACCAGTCTACAGCAAGAAGCATTCAAAAAATTAAAAACCGAACTTTGTTCAGACCCAATCCTTCAATACCCTGATCTCTCTAAGATATTTTACCTCACTACCGATGCTAGCAATTTTTCTATAGGATCTGTTTTATCTCAGGGCGATCCGCCAAACGACCTCCCAATTGCTTACGCAAGTAGAGCATTGAACCGTGCAGAATCTAATTATTCTACCTCGGAAAGGGAGATGCTCTCTATTATATGGAGCGTAAGACACTTCCATTCCTATCTATATGGTCGCAAATTCATTATCATTACTGATCATAGACCACTAACTTGGTTATTCAATGTGAAAGATCCCGGATCACGATTAGTCCGATGGCGACTACTTTTGGAAGAATATGAATATGAAATTAGGTACAAACCAGGTAAATTGAATAAAAATGCTGACGCTCTTAATAGAATAGCTATAACTACTCCTGATCCCGAACCTTTAACCTCTAAAACTCCAGAGTACGTTACTCAAATAAACACAATTTCGAAAGAAGATAGTTACTCCGAATTTCTTACAAAGTTCCAAAATACTCTTATAACTAATACAAATATAGAAGAAATTGGTGAAAATATAATAAACGCCTCAGATCATGTTTGCATTCCCATTTCAATTGATTTAGAAATCGGTGATAATATTCAAAAGGAATTTAAGACAAAATTTAACCATTTCAGAATATTAAAAGACCAAAATCCAAAAGTTTCAGATATTATTAAAATTCCGGAAAATAATAAATTTATCTATTATTTATTTTTAAAAGAAAACTATTGGGATTCAATTAGGTACGAAGAACTATTCAACATATTAATTAAATTAAAACATCTTTTAATATCAGACGGTATAAAAACTATTAACTTACCTCGCTTAGGTAACCATTATGACAAATTAAATTGGAATAAAAGTCGTTGTATTATCAGATACATTTTCAGGAATACCAATATCAAAATAAAAACCTATCATGATACTTTAATCACTCTTACCCCTGAAAATATTCCTCCATCCTAAAGGAAAATCACTCTAACCCTACATCTGGTCACTCAGGATTTCACAGAACTTACAAAAGAATTAAACAATTTTATAAATGGCATAAAGAACTTTATTAAACATTGTGAATCTTGCCAAAAAAATAAATTAGTTAGGAAAAAGAATATCATGCCAATGGAAATCACAACAAGTTCCACTCCATTTGAAAAATTATTTCTTGATATAGTAGGACCTTTACCACTAACTGAAAACGGTAATAAATTCATACTTTACAAGATGATTTAACCAAATATTCACAAGCATATGCAGTTCAGAGTCATGAAGCCATTATTATAGCTCAAAATTTCGTTGAGAATTTATACATACATTGTTTCAAATCAAGGTAAAGATTTCACTTCAAAATTATTAAATCAAATTGCAAAGTTAATTAAAATTAAGCAAATTAATTGCACAGCATATCATCCTCAAAGCAACGGCGCTCTAGAAAGAAGTCATTCCACTCTTGCAAATTATTTAAAACACTATATTAACGTTGACCAAACCGATTGGGATCAATGGATAGATTTTGCGATGTTTTCTTATAATACAACAGTTCACACATCTACAAAATTCACTCCATTTGAATTAATTTTCGGCACTAAAGCAAACATACCTTCAAGCCTAACGAGAAATCCAGAATTTCACTATACTTATGATGACTATGTTGACGAACTAAAATTAAAACATCAAAAATCACATGAAATAGCAAAAAATCAATTATTATATTCCAAAGAAATAAATAAAAAATATTACGATCAAAAAGCTACAAATAACATCAAATACAAAATAGGCGACATGGTATATCTTAAAAATGAACAAGGCAAATTAGGTAAAAGTAAAAAGCTAACTCCAGATTACAAAGAACCATATAAAATTCTTGACATAAACTCGCCAGTTAATTGTACAATATTAATAAATAAAAGAAAAGTAAAAGTCCATACAAATAGACTCAAGCATGCTTTTGTTTCAGATGCTTAGTACTTCGATTTGTCCTAAGCGACGATCCGTACTCAATAACACCTTTAAGGAAACCTTCCGGCATCTTCTATGAATACATAAAATCCGTAAGATTTCTTAGTTCAAAATGGAATCTAGTAACTTATTTAGATTTAGAACCTTTCGACAAAAAGATAAAATTTGTTGAAAATTATTACCAAAAAACTATAAAAATCTGCCATAGAGATACAGTATTTTCAGAACTATCATTATGCCAAACCTCACTAAAAGTTTTAGGACAAATAATTCCGAAACTCTCTGTAAAAGAACAAACACTTAAAAGTTTAATTGGTCGCTCAAGAGTAAAAAAGCTTGGTTTAATATCATAGGCACTGCATTTAAAACAGTATTTGGAACCCTAGACGAAAATGATGCAGAATATTACAATAACGCGATCAATAGCGCAAATGAAAATGAAAAATATACTTTAGAACTATTAAAACAACAAACCCAAGTAATTAAATCCACTATAACAAATTTTAACAATACCATTACAGATCTAAATAGAAATAATATACTTTTTGCTAAAAACTTTGAAAAACTTGAAAACTATACGATAAATAATTCAAAAAAATATTTTAACTTAGAATTGAAGCAAGAAATAGAAGAACATTTTGCTCTACTCACATTGATAGTTAATGAAATAGAAAATGAATATTCAAATTTAATACAAGCCGTTCTATACGCAAAACAAGATTCCCTGCACCCTTTTATAGTTACGCCACAACAATTAATCACAGAATTAGTCAAAACCTTGGCGCATTTAAAAAATTCCATTTCATATCATTTACCTTTAGTACAAACTAATGCTTATAAATATTTAGCTAGAGATGTCAAACTATCGCCCCATATCGCTTATTTCAAATGTGGCGAAGGTCTTTGAGATAATCCTAAAAAAGCGAATTGTAGACTACTTAAACAAATTTAAAATTCTATCTGAAAAACAATTCGGGTTTAGAGAGAACAGGTCCACACAAGATGCAAATGCGCACGTAGTCTCAAAAATAAATAATGCTATTGATGAAAAAAGACCTGCAATATGTGTTTTTGTGGACCTCACAAAGGCCTTCGATACAGTCAGCTTTTGCCAGCTTTTGGAAGTTTTGGAAAATGTTGGATTTCGGGGCACACCGTATGAATTAATGCAGAGTTATCTTACAAATAGGAAGCAGTGTGTAAGCATCGACAACACCTTAAGTGATTATAAAACAGTGGAATACGGTGTCCCCCAAGGTACTGTGCTGGGGCCAATTTTGTTTAATATGTATTTGAATGACTTGTTTTTGTTAGAAACTGAAGGGGATATAACCAGTTTTGCAGACGATACTGTCATATTCTATGATGATAATGATTGGCAGACATTAAAAAAAAAATTGAAAAAGACTTGCCCGTGATTTTTGAGTGGTTTAACAGCAAACTACTGACGATAAATTATAATAAAACTTTTTATATGCCATTCACTTCATATTCAAGATAACTGCCCACCTACAATATACTAACTATAAATAATAACTATGAGCTACCAATAGAGATTTCATCCGTTCAGAGCTTGAAGTACTTGGGAATATATCTTGATAATAACCTTAAATGGGATATTCATATAAACTATGTAAGTAAGAAAATAAGAAGCTTGATATATAAATTTAAGTGTTACTCTGAGTTGCTTCAAGCTGAACAGATGAAAATTCTCTATTATGCTTTATGCGAAACACATATTATGTATGGACTAATAGTTTGGGGTGGAGCAGCAAATAGCCACCTAAATAATCTACAAATTTTACAAATATTAGTCTTAAAACGAGTATTTAAACTGCATTGGACTTACCCAACAGAAAATTTGTTTAGAGAAACAAAAATGTTTGATATCCGCCAACTATTTTGCCAATCCATCCTTGTCAGACAATATCAAAACAAACATGAATTAGTAAATATTGATCACGAATATAATACTAGATTCAAAATATCATCTTCAGTAGTACCTAAAACACAAAAATCAAAATCCCAAAAATGTTTTACCTATTTAGGACCAAAGCTTTTTAATATGTTACCTCCTCTGATAAAAACATTAAGTTCATTAAGATTATTTAAAAAACATTTAAAGAAATGGATAAGTGAGCAACCCCGCTCAAAATTCCATCAATTAATAGAATCTTCAAATAGATAATCACATAGTATACCGTTTTAGTTGGTCAATGAAAGCAAAAACAAAAAAAAAAAAACATATGTATGTATATATGTGTGTATGCGGTACATATGTGTACATATGTGTATGTGTATGTATATATGTGTATATGTATGTGTATATATGCTGCGTATAAATATAGTATTTTACTAGTATTCGTTTTCTTGCCTGTAGATGCCTACGTTTTTATTATTATGTATGTATTTTTATCGTTTTCTGTATGTCTATAATAATTAGTCTTTATTAATAAGTATATGTAAAAAGTATTTACAATATGTATATATCGATACAATTACAATATTACATTGTCCTTTTCGCTCTAAATTGAAGGGAATAAATATAAAATACTTAACGTTACTTCTATATTACCTTAAATGACTCTTACACATTTAGTGCAAGTCTTTGACTTATGTTTTGTGTGGTATTGTTTGAGGTTCTAGTAATCACATGCACATCCATAAAGGCTAAAATTGCATTTTGTGTTTATTTGTTTTTAATTTTGAAGTAATATAATAAATGTAATTTTTTACACAACTGCTAAAAAGTAGAATCTGTATTTATTTCAAGCAAATTTATTGTCGTATAATTAATATTAATTGTGTATATTATATTGAAATAAATATATTTTTTTTTTTTACAAAAAACCAGTCACCTTACTCTGTGGCTCCGACCCTCACAGAGGGGAGCTGGTAATACCAATAGCCACTCCCCACGCCCGTGGGGTGAGTGACTACCGGGTCCGCGAATCGTGTGCCCTGAGTAGACGCAATGAACCGAGGATGACAGCCTTCTGCATTCTGCCGGCTAAGATCTCTGCCGAATCTCGGCATGCCGGTATGATCTTTAGTTCTGAAAGCAGCGTCTGTCTCATTCCACCGAGGGCTCCTATAATCAGTACCACTATTTTAACAGAATGGCCTGGATAAAACCTGCGGAGTTCGAAGAGCAAATCTCGATATTTTGTCCGTTTTTCCTCCTCTTTCAAGACAATGTTGCTCTCAGCGGGAGCTGAAAATTCCACGACATACATTGTCTTGAGTTGGTGGTCGAGGAGTACTATGTCAGGCTTGTTGGTTTGTATTTGCCTGACGGTGGGAAACGAATAGTTCCAATAAATTAGGCACTTCTCATTCCCCACAACGGACTCAATATCCCCCGGAACATAAGGCAGCACTGGTGTTTCGTCTATCCCATACGAGTGCGTTAGATGATAGTAATGCACTCGTAATGCTGCGTTGTGTCTGTGAATATAGGCCGAGACTGCGTATGTCGGGCAAGCCGACAGTAAGTGCATTACAGTCTCCGGCGCCCTGCGGCAGGCCCTGCAGCTGACATCAGGGACCTCCATACCCATGACACGACGTCGATAGACGAGAGTGTTAAATACACCATCCTGGCAAGCCATTATGAATCCCTCGGTCTCAGACTTCAGACCAGCTGACCTTAAGAAGGCGAAGGTCAGCCTTTCGGATAAGCCGAGGTCTTCTATATTTTTATAGGAGACCCCGTGCAATGGCTTATCCTTATGGAGCTGCAGAAGGATGTTGTGTTCTGCAGCTCTAATGTGGGCTTTTAGTCGAACGGGTTCCAACTCGGTGACGGAGTCGGGGTTTACCCGCTCGACGTCGAAGATGAGACCAACTTCATCGGCTGCTCTCCGTGCTGCCTTAAAGAGAAAAGCTCCTACCTCTGCATTTTCATGGACTCGGACCATGCAGAGGAGGGGATCCGAAATCCTGATGACCTTACACGCTCCAACCAGAACCATCCTGCTATGGAGACTCTCCAAGCTCAAGAGTCCACGGCCTCCCCGATGTCGTGGGAGATATAACCGTGGAACGGACGATTTAGGATGCAAGCTCCTATTGAGATGCATCTTCTTGCGGGTTACTACATCGAGTTGACGCAGCTCTTCTCTAGTTCACTTCACTACTCCGAAAGAGTAGAGAAGGATCGGAACGGCAAGCATATTTGTAGCAGACACCTTGTTCTTCCCCGACAGTTCTGAAGACCAGATCTGTCGGAGTAGGTGCTGATACTTGCCGCGGAGAGCGTTTTTCACTACACTCACTTCTTGGGTGGAGCGTTGCTCGACACCCAAGTAAGTGTACGACTCTCCGGCATCTAGATGGTGTAAGATGCTTCCGTCCACGAGCTGCGCGTCCTCTCCATAGTCACCGCATCGTCCTCTCTTGAGATGGATCAGTGCGCATTTGTCCAACCCGAACTGCATACCGACAGCCTGCGTGTACTCCTGTACCACCCTAAGGGACTGTTGGAGATCCCTCTCTCCAGAGGCATAAAGTTTAAGGTCATCCGTATAAAATATATGGGTGACCTTATGCCTCCTGACGCCGGGGGTACCGCAGTTGTAGCCACGGGTTTTCCGGAGCGAGACGGATAATGGCAGTAGTGAGATGCAAAACAGAAGGGGGCTGAGGGAATCTCCCTGAAATACTCCTCTTCTGAATGTTACCGACTCTGTTTGGACTCTATCGTTACCCGATGTTATGGTAAAGCGAGTCCTCCAGAGCGGCATCAGTTCTTCAATACATCTCACTACGGGACCGGGTACCACAAGACATCGGAGCAAGTGAACAATGAGCTCATGTGATGTCATGTAAAATGCCTTGCGGTAGTCGATCCAGGCCATAGAGAGGTTCCGCTTATACTGCATGGAGTCCTGCGTGATACATCTGTCGATCAGCAGGTTCTCCTTGCAGCCAGCGACACCTCTCTTCAACCCTCGTTGCTCATATATCCGTTCGTAAACCGGTTCAACTGCGTGGAGCACCCGCATGTACAAAATGCGTGTAAACACCTTGTAACATGCGTTTAGACAGGTTATCGGCCTGTAGTTCTTTGGATTGGACAAATCTCCGTTCTTGGGGATCAGCACTGTCCGCCCCTAAACAACCCAAGAAGGGATTTGCTGCTCCCCATTCAACCAGGAATTAAAAATTCTGGCCAAATGGTGGTGGGTGCTCGATAACTTTTTCCACCAAAAGTTATTTATCCCATCGGGACCTGGAGCAGCAAAGTTCTTAGAGCCCTCAAGAGCCCTACGAACCTCTTCTGGGGTTATTGGTTCGCACACTTGGTCGCTGAAGCCTTTGACAAAAGGCTTCAAAGTGTGCAAGGGCAGGAGAATCTCGGTTGAGTGGAAGCCTCTCCTCGTAGAGCGTTTTCCAGAAGTTCTCCACCTGATCTGCAGTCGGCGAATTTTCTACAACACGCGGAGGCGGTTGGAAAAGGCGCGAGGGCTTTTCGCGGAACAGTTTGTTTTCCGCAAGCCCTCTCGCCCGCCTCACTAATGACTTTTTGCAAGTCACTAGCATCCGTATCCTGTCGAGACAGTTTGGTGGTTCGCAGCACTGCCTCGTTAAGTGTGTGATGGGCGCGTCTTAAATTGGCGGCTAATCAACGCACTTTAGGCGTGAACGGCCTGTTGGCCGCCATATAGTCCATCACACATTGGATACGGGATGCGTGTTGCCTCGCCGACCGGATCGTGGCTTCCATCTTTTGTATGCGCCGCTGCGCTCTCTCCTGTGGGGAGGAGGTATTTCGCCTCTCCACCTGAGACGAGCGTTGAGCAGCGGCATACACGGCACAATTTATGTGCCAGATGTCAGCCTCTTCTGGTAGCGCCGTGCGAAGTTCACCGTCCACTCTGGCCAGGTCTTGTGGCCCGGGGGTTTTCAGACGGTGTAACCCCCTTCTGGTACTGAGACCCTCTGGTATTGGCGGAACGAGGAGAACTACGTCCTCAACCGGTGAATGCGGCGGCCCTTCGACCACCTCATTCACCGGTCCAGGAGCAGTCCTCACGTAGCCCCTACTACGAAGGTGGGATACATAGTCACGCAGATTTTGTGGCGTGAAGGCGCTATGCTCTGGTAGCCTCTCACATCACAGAGCATGCATCCGCGCCATGTATCCCCTCCGCACGGGCTCACTGCTTTCATAGCAATGCAGAAGTTCATCCCTCAGCTCATCCGTCCACTCAAAGCGTCCTTGGACATTGCCAATTTCGTCAACGGGCGGCCCGTCCGGTAAATATTATTATTATTATTATTATTATTATTATTATTTCGACTTAATAAGCATCAAATACCACTTATCAAATAGAGAAATTGGCAGACGAATTATACACTTCACCTTATTCACAGATAACAAACAGTTCTTACTTCGTTTATATTATTTGTACAATATTTAAATGTATTATAATTTATCTCATATATAGATTGTTTATATATATAAGAAATAAATGTAAAAATAGACGTGAACACGATAATTTTTCATCTTGTCAACAAATCATGAACTGTCTCACATTAAATATTTGTAGTAAAAAGGAAAAATTTAATTCCGAAGTAACTTTTGACTGTAAGCAAGAAAGTTCACCAGATGATGAATTCTCTTCCATAAACCCAAGACGTAGCCTAAGAATTGCTAAGTTAAAAGATAAAAAGTAAATCATTATAATGTAATATGTAAATTTAGTTGTTTAACGAAAATATATAACCATATTTTCTTTTTTAAGGAGGGAGGTGTAATGTACCCAACACCCTGTATATTGTTTTCCATATATTTTAAACGTGATGTAAATAACTAGCCTTAGTCAGAATCAATATTGTGTAGCTATTAAGAATAATGTTGTCAACAAACAATTAATTATATCTAAGACAAAGTTGCTCCACCGTTATCATTGTATACAAACAAACATTCTAACAAAGAAAATCTAAAAGTTCCTATTTACAATACATTAAGATTATTTTATACTCTAGGAATAATGTCTCACATTGTTTACTGTAAACTCAGGTTCTTTCCTATTTTTGTAGCTATGTTAAATAATCATTATTCTAATATTGTTGCTTACATCAAAACCCTCATATATAAAGTACAGTATATATAATATTGTAACAGAGTCATTCATCAAGTACCATTTTACTATTCAACATTTTACTAGTCACTATTCTACATTCATTCTAAATCAGACTAGTCAACTATCGTAAACATTCATCAAGTATTCGTCAAACTCAGCAACAGTTAGTTAGTACTAGTATTTTAAGTTATATTATTATAACCGTCGATTTAAACACCTTACAAAATAAATCTTCGTTAAAAGTTGTGCCAGTTTTTCCTTTGAAGCAGTCCATTACAAATATTACGATTTAATGCGACGTGACATTCATTTTTTGCAATTTTATTTATCTATTTCCCCTGTATAATTACTTTCAACCTGAATTTAAGTTTTAGTAAATATATATTTTTATTAGCCTATGATTCGATCTGACGATCTAAGAAGTAACTACTACCACATTGCCATACAGTTATCAAAAGTATTTTCTGTATAACCCTGTTTATTACCCATTTGTTTTTGATCTTGTACACTGTTTTTAGATTCGCTCTGAACGTTTACATGTTATGAAATTATTAGAACAAAAATTAAAAAAGGAGGAGTAACAACCGTTTATAATGTACCTGTGTTTTATTCTTGCTAACACTAATAATTGCGAAGGTGGCGTTTATTTGATAATAAAATATCACGTAGGATGAGTACATGAAAAGAAACTTCCTACGTGGGCATAGGGGCATAACAGTGAAATCTCAAAACTTTTCAGTCGTTAAACAAAAAAATAATCCCTTTGTATTAAAAGAGTGGTATTGCCACGACGAAAAAAAAATTACCCGTATCTTCAAAAAATGTACGCCGCATGTCTTACTGTTAAAATTCCTTATTGCCTCTCTACACACAATCGCACTCAGCGAACACACAACACCAACAACAATTACTATTTGACAAGCACAACTGATTAAACATACTTGGCATATGGGCACATTATTTTGATACCAGATGGCATATTTTACAGAAAGGCTGATAGGAACATAATTTTCGTAACCCCGAAATTTTATTGCATTTTTACCCAGTACGAGGACGAATGCTTTTACGATAGATAGAGAAGAATAAAACACATGTTTCCAATAAATTGCATACTAATAATAATAATTTTTTACGATAACAGCGGAGGCGAAATTAACAAAGAATATAAACGAACTATTTCCCCTCGATTCCCCTGTATAATTACTTTCTATCGTTAAATCTCAATTTAAGCTTTAGTAAATATATATTTTTAATTAAATGAAATTAAATAATAATACAGCCCGTCTATAATGTACCCGTGTTCTATTTCTATTTTATCTAGTTAGCACCAATAATTGAAAAGATAACACGGAGTGTAAAAAGAAACCCTTTATTCCCGGGAATAACACATAGTAAACTTTTCGACCCAGTCGTCAAAAATTATCTCAGGCCCCTTAAAAAGCCACGATCAAAAAAAAATTCACATACGCACAAATGTCTACGAATCTCAATTGGGGAATATCTCCATTAGGCAGGACGAATCTCGGTTAAGTAATATTTATCTATGATATGTTAATTAGTACCTACTGATAAACTCGCCCCACTGTCGGTACAGGCGATGCTCTATTAGGAACGGTGAGAATTCCATTTCTGCTTTAAGGTGGGCATCTCCAAGAGAGAGAGATCCGATAAGGAAATATTTATTATTTTTCGCCATAACTTTTTCTTTAATACATATATTGTTAAAAAAAAGTATAAGACTACCTACCTGAGTAGTACTATGACAGGTGTAGTGATATGAATTTTCAATCAATAATTTCAGTTTTGCAAAATAATTAATTTTATATATTATGTTAATTTTCTACTTCTACTTAGATAGTCTTATAGTTTGTTTGCAATATGTGTTTCAGAATAAGAAGTTATAGTCAAAAACATTTGCCTATCGGACCTCTCTCTCTTGGATATTCTCACCTTAATAAGAATAACGTTTAAAAACAAACAATAAATATAATGAGCATCAGAAATCTTTACGTTTACACAGAGCTGTTTAAAATCGCCTTATATTTGAAACAGGACCGGACGGTGGCATGAGGCAGAGAGGCGACTGCCTCACTACACAGGATTCGGGGGCGCATTTTCGGGTTCATTTTTTCACGCCTCATCGGCCGGCGGGTCCAGAGTGGGGCAATGTTGGCGATTGCCCCCCTGGACCTTCGGAGGACTACCTGTCCTGTCACACACATAATAATTAACACCATTTTGAGTATAATATTCATACATAATACATATAAGCTAATCCTAGTCGTGATTTATTTTCATGGCATTTCGTGTAAAGAGCGTAATGGTTAACAATCTCAAACTATTTTATGAACCGTAGCTAATTTACACGACGTTAAATGTGTCCCTTTAAGTGATTGCTTCCACGAATAGACGAATTTCGATGGACCCCGGCACTTGCGGCAGCCTCTAAAGCAACATGTGTTGTGTTCCGTAGCGTCATAAACTAAATCAAAGGAAAGAGAGGGTCAAGTACTTTAAACTTACCTTTTACCCAAACAATATCTGAGGGTTTTTTGTATATTTTTCGGAATCAAGCAAAATATTATGGTTATTAAGTACTTATATCCCATTTACAAACGCATCTCAATAAGCCATGCGCGGCGCATGGCATGATGCGTGATTACGTGATGCGCCACAAAAATAAAATATTTAGTTGTCATATGCTTGTAGAGAGTAAAGTCGGAGTTACGAGTACAGTACCAAAAAACTATAAACTGCATGTACCTAATTTAAGTATTTTCAGCCGATATAAGTGGTGTTAGTGTTAATATTCATGTACTTTTCTCAAGTCTCAAGTTTGCTGAATTTTATTTGCCTAAGATTAAGTTTAAAACACGGTTAGAAACTTTGTATCCGAATACCGTTATTGTTTTGAAGATATTTCTTACTACGCCGGTAACTGTTGCTGGGGGCGAAAAAAGCTTTTCCAAACTTAAGCTGATAAAGACATATTTACGCTCTAGGTTGTCATAAGAAAAACTCAATAGTTTGGCAATTCTAGCAATTGAGTCTGAATTAGCTGCCGCTATTGACTATGATAAGATGATCGACGATTTTGCGAAGATTAAAGGTCGCCGTGTTCTCTTAATTTCAAACGTGTAATTCATATTTGTTCTTAACTTTATGCTACGTATCTTGTTTCCTTTTATATTCCTATTGTTCAATAAAGATTAATTCTTTATTAGTTTACAAAAGAGTTATTGATATCACGAATCATTTTGTAATAATTAATTAAATTAATTTTAACATGTATTTATTAAATTAATTATTAATTAATTGAAAACTGTTAAACATTTTTGGGGCGCAAAATTTGGAGTTTGCCTCAGTTGTTTCAAAACTACCGTCCGGCCCTGATTTGAAACATCGATAATTGTCAAAGTAGAATAGTACGTTTCTTCGCGTAGATTGTTCAATACTACAAGTAATAATTGCGACTTTAATTCGAATTCAAATATTTAAATCACCCACAAATACGTTAAATATTACTGCTTTAATAAAAATGACGATTAAAAGTGCCTTTGCACGCCCTTACTCAATCGCGGCAAGTAACCGAATTACATCGTCCTGTCGATAACAAAGAAGCCCAGTAGTCTAGGCGGTGTACGGGACTTTAGCAAGACCGTACGAATTGTAATCGCGACGCGATTTTTGTTTATGTATGTACCAGTCACAGACAAAACCTCGGTGACACAGAGAACATCTTGAAGTATTGTGGGTTGCCCGTATTTATTTGGCATAAAAGACGAAACATGACATGTTTATTTACATTACATATGATACCGAAGCTCTCAATGCTAAATTTTATATTTCATTCAGTAAGTAATTTACGGTCAACTCGACATTTACGTTTATGTTTAAAGTTGTGCAATATACACTGAAGTGTGAAAATACTGAAAATTTGCGTATTTATTGCCTGACGAGATTCATTGATTGTAGTAGGTAAATAATGTATTATTTAAAATTTAGATCATGATAACTGAAATTATTTTACAATAATTAGTAGGTTATATTTTGCGTGAATTTCAATTGTGTTTGCATATATTTCTGAGACTATAATACGTACGTTCCTTTTTGTTATCCACTGAATTTCTCAAATGAGCAGCGCCTTTGTGAATATAATAATAAATAATGAAACGAAAGCGGCATAGCCTAAAAATTCACATATGTTGTACAGGGGTCGCAGATAACGCGTTATTCGATTTTCTTGGTTTTGGATATGAAATTTCAGCGAAATTGAAATAAATGCAAAACATCTGAAATTTAGCCTAATCATTACGGAATAACCTCTCACAATTTGCAAAAAAAAAATGCGACAAGGGATATCATTTCACTTTATGTCCAGCTTTCATCATATGTGTTCGCATAGAGCAATAATTTGGGAGTCCAGGGGTGATATGTTCGATAAAAATTTATAATTGATCATCATTGAAAGTAGGAATGCTGCTGTGAAATGTCAGAGAGTATTTACAATTTTTTCAAACGAGCTATAGTAGCTAAATACATACTGTTTGTTTCTAAGCAAAAATACTTAGCGATTGGACTAGTATTTCAAGTTAAAAATACAATTTTTATATTTTTCTTTTTAGACTTACTAATAGAAGAAAGGATCTCATTATTGGTTACTGTGATCTAAGATTATAGGATGTCGCAAGTTCGTATACAAAAGGAAGTCAACTAGGAAGAACATAAAATGAGGGAAAACATTGAAAGAAATTTGGTCACAAAGAAAAGAGTAAGTTCATTGATATATTTTTAAAGAAATTGTTACAAAAATATTACAAAAAGAAAACACCTCATAGTTCTCCACCTCAAAAAATTTACGAAATTTTAAAAAATATTGCAAACAAATATAACAATATGGGGAATTAAACTGAATCGAAAAGTTAGTTTTCAAACTTCTCACCAGAGCACCAGGGCCGGCTCCAAGGAGTTTTCAAAATTTTTTTAAGGCTGGAATTGCCCTGAAGAGCCATATTATTGTGGTTATAGTAATTAAAACGTGAATCGAGTAATCTTTGGCTTTAATATTATTATATATAATATAACATAATATAATTTAATATTATCAATACAATTCTTAGAAATACTCCAGTAATACTCCAAAATACAGATGGGCCTGAATACCACAACGATGAGGATCAAGATAACTATACAATACTGGATTCCACCAACTACGATTCTGATAAAGTAAGTAATATACATTTAGATATTACGAGTGCATATAGTGAGTATGCGCAAATGCACTACAAAATTTTATAAATTCATAATTTTTTTATTCCAGCCATCCTTACTTTGTGAACAAAGAATTGTTGAGAATTGCAAAATTGGTGTACAAAATTCAAAAAATTATCCAGTGACTGTAAACTCAGTAAGTAAATAATAACCAAGAGTTGCAAAATAAAGCTGTCCGAATCTTGCTGAAATTCCACCAAAATGTTTATATTCACCAAATAACAGTCTCATAGTATGAAATTTATCACCTGAAAAATTTAACCTACAAGATTCTTTTATTTCCCAGGAGAAATATGAAATTATTCTGATGTCTTTTATTAAGTTATATGGCCCATGTCAAAGCTTCTCTGCAGATAAAAATATAACAAAAATTTTACGAGCTCATTATTAACGCCGGCGAACCAGTCGGTATGGTGTCACCAAACAAGCCAACGTACATTAAAAACCTATAAAGAAGCGATTCAATTAGTGGTTGAGATAGTACAAAGAGTAATGGTATGTTACTGAGGTCGTAAAGTTTTTGTGACGTTTTTTATTTGCACGCTAAAATTGCAATCGACTATACCTCTAGACTTACATTCCACGCATTGTCCATTTCGTTTTTACAATTATTTATTTATTTTCAGTTTAATGGGACATGAAATTTGTGTAGAAAATGTATTGCCTGAAGAAAATAATGTATTATCAGGACAAAGAATAGTTGATCTGAACTACGTTATGAAGTGGGCCTTAAGTTTACATACAGATGGAGCACTCAAAAATATGCACCACTGAAAAAATACAACTTATTAGTGAGGAACGTAAATTTGGATCTAGTTAGTCAGTTAAATTTCCAATGTAACATTGTGACTATGAAACAACAAAATTCACTGAAGATCCGAAACACAAAAAGTCAAAAATAAATAATGGTGCGGTATGGGGAACTTTAGCCACTAGATCAACATATACTCACTTGAAAGAACAGTTAGGTGTGTTAGATATACCTGCAATGTCATACAGACTCTTTCATGAAATTGAATTTTAACTTGGAGATCATTGGAAATCGTATTTGGAGGAATCCATTGAAAAGTCAGGCAAGGAAGAGTACAGGATTGCATTAAAAAGAAATCAAGTCGATGAAGGTCATAATGCCTGGACCAAAGTATAGATGGTGGATGGAGTCATCGCTCTTATGGTCACAACTCGGGTTACAATTATAACGCAGCATGTGGTATAGGAAGTACTTTGATTCATTTTGACTATATATCTTTTGGTGATTTTTAATTGTGAAATCTATAAGCAATACATTAAATCTGATATCGACATACCGACATAAAAATAATGCACCATCGAAAATTCACGAAAATTATGTGATTTAAAATGTTATTATGAACGGTTAAGGGTTCTGGAATCTGGAATTCGTTGGGAGGGTGGTCAATAAAAATTATTGAACCACAGCATTTGAGCCCCATTGGGCCCCTTGTATATCCTCCCTGAAGGCAAACCCTCGCCTAGGCCTCCAACCAATCTAATCTTGCGAAATAGGTGGTGATGCTGCCTAGGGGCATCTCCCTTACATCGGCCAAAGTAGGCCAACGTTCTCCCAATATGGATTCTCTGATTGATGAGACGGCAGAACAGTCACAGAGTACATATTGAACCGTCTCATCTTCTTGTTCACAACCTCTACAGAGAGGTGTTTCGCTTAATCTCATATTATGTAGATGTTTTCTTAATGGACAGTGTCCAATCTGGATTCCCGTTATAAAATGTAGGTTCCTTCTGGACATTACCAGGTAATTCATTGATGTACTCTTGTTGGAATATTTTAGTAGTTCCCGAGCAAGCTGACAGCTGTTTGTTTCATTCGACAGCTTCTTGAATTCATTGTGGGTGTTTTCTTTAATTATTTGTATTCTTGCCGTGATCGGTAACAGACTGGCCGGGCCTTGTCCAAAGATACTTAGGCATGCTGCCTTCTTGGCCAGTCTGTCGGCTACTTTGTTGCCACCAGTATGTTATTCATGCTGGAGGCACCCACAAGTGCTTGGTGACTCCCATACTACTCCTGTGGTAATTTTGTAACTTCTCAGGGCTAGTAATGATTGTCTACAGTCTGTGTAGATCCTGATTGTTTTGCTAGTAGTTTGTCTACGGACAATCTCTTTTGCAGCTATGGTTATGCCCGCCAGTTCCATATGTTTGATATAATGTAGTTTTTTTGCTCCTTTATGCTTTCGATTTTTAGTTTTATTTTATTGAATATTATTTTCAGGTTACACCGACAGAAATTGGCAACACTGAAAAACGTAGACAGACGTAAAACAACAAAACCAGACGACCTAGTAAAAACTATATTAGGATTGAAATGTGCTGACTCTGATGCTATGAAATATAGTAAAATTAAAGAAGCAGTTGCTCTGCAACAGTTTGCTGCACTGAAATCCCAGGCAAAAATTCAAAAAGCGGGCATATTCATTTACGAAAAATACGGATATTTAGCTGCCTCTCCTGATGGTTAGTTTACAAATGTTGTAAAATATTATTATATACAGATTTACTAAATGAATAATTCTAAAGTATACCGGTTGACGATTGTACAGGACTGAGTGCAATTTTTTTTTTTCATGGAATGCTATAAATGTAAGTGCATTTTTAGAAGCCTCTTTCTAGACTCCTTTCACTTCTATATTATTATTGATTATCTCCCAACCGTTGGAACGTAGTGATTTTTTTTGTTGAGATAATGCTATCTGCAGATGCACTTTTAAAAAATCACTACAGTCGCCATTATGAATTTTAAAAACATTTTTTGTAAATATCAGTTATGAGACATTTGCTTGATGTTTTTGAACAATTTTCACTTCCTAAAAATATACACCTTCCAAAAATCGGTTTTCAAGTTGGAACTATTGAATTAAATTTTCTCAATTTTTTCAAATGGAACACCCTCTATATTTTTAAACCATATAATGTAGGAATGAAAAAATTTTTTGTATGTACGTACTTCTCTATGGCTGTTTGTAACCATTTTCGATTTATTGAGCAATAAACTCAAGAATAAACTTAAAAAATTAGAAGTTCTATCAAATAATTGAACAGAAAAAATTATAATGAGTGCTCCACATGTTGCCCATTTTGATTGATGCACATCTGTGCGCATATTTGCAATGAAGTTTGTTCTACATTCCAACATATGAAGAAAAGAATGACATTGCTTTTTGCTCGATCACACCGGGAGCTTTGAAAACGGTTCATTTCAAGGATGCATAGGGATGTGTGTCAATTAAAAAGAGCAACCTGTGGAGCACTTTTTGTATTTTTTTCTGCTCAATTATTTGAAAAACCTCTAATTTTTTAAGTTTATTCTTAAATTTTGTATTTATTGCTCAGTAAATTGAAAATGGTTACAAATAGCCATAGAGATATACATAAAAATAATGTTAGTTTTTCATTTCTACATCATATGGTCGAAAACTATGCAGGGTGTTCCATTGGAAAAAATTGAGAAAATTCAATTCAAAAGTTCTAAATTGAAAAATCATTTTTGGCCACCCTGTATATTTTTAGAAAGTGAAAATTATTCAGAAACATCACATAAATATCTCGTAAGTAAAGTTTAGATTTCTAGAAATGCATCTGCAGATGACATTATTTCAGCAGAAAAAGTCACTACCTACATTCAAATGGTTGAGAGATCGTTAATAATAATAAGGAAAGGAAAAGGAAAGAAGCCTAGAAAGAGTCTTCTAAAAATGTAAGTACTGATATTTATAATTTTCTATTAAAAATAAATGGCACTTCGCCCTGTATAATCGTCTTGGTTGATTCTGGATATTCGAATTAAATTTTCAATTACATACTTTTTCATCCCGATTCTTTGATTTGTATAGAGACTAATCAAAACATACTTATACATAAATCAAGTTATATATCAAGTTTTTTATTTACAGGTCTTGTGGGTGCTAATACAATAATAGAAATTAAATGTTTGTATAAGGTTCATACATCTGGCAAGTCCTTGGAAGAAGTTGCTAAAACAGATAAAACTTTATGTGTAAATGGAACCAATGGGAAAATTAAATTAAAGAGAAATGATAATTATTATTATTACCAGGTGAAATATAATTTTATAGTGGGTACATCAGGAGCATTTGATAATATAACTGTTTCAGATCCAAGGGCAATTAAATATAGCTAATAAAGACTTATGTTTTTTCGTAATATATATAAATGACCAACGACCCCTTTATATTGAAGTTATTCGTAAAGATAAAAAGTTATAAGAAAATGTGATGTTACACCTAAATTGAAAGAATTTTATGAAAACCATTACAAATAGGAATATAAAATTATATATTTACTACCTAGAATTTTGGAAATGGGTAAGGAATCCGTAAATTAACTGTAAAATGTATAAGTATATATGTTTTAAATATGTGTTGTAGGTTTTACATTCAGCACAATGCCAACTAAATACAAAATAACCAACCGACAAAGTAAACTATATTTAATCCATCTGCAAAACAATACAGTTTTGTGTATATTACACTCCAGATTTAGAGAGGGGATACAAGCGAAGTCAGCCAATGAAATGATAAAAATCAAAATTCTTCATGGGAATGTCTAAAAGAAAACATACGAGCGGCATTGGAAACACATTTATAGATTATGATTTTCTTTTTTCTTATTATTCCATTTTTTGATAGTATAATTTTCGTTTGTAGTAGATAATGGCTCTGCGCCTCTTTTGACTCTGAGTTGTTTGACTGTATTCCAGATGTTTATGGTCACCAAAAAAATAATCTATTATAGCTTTTTGAAATTTCTACTTATTTTCTTTCGTTTGTGTTTTTTATTATGTATGTGCTTCATATTTTTTCATCGATCCTGCTGCTTCCCCTGTTCTCTGGTTTCGTTTTGTTGACCATAGTTACTAAATCCTTTATTAGCTCTATTACTGTTTCTTATCTACAAGATGCCCCGTTAAAAAAAAGAGCCAGTATCCTATTTCAATGCCGTGTTGCAATCAGCTGTGCCATGCAGCACAGGGGGACAACTAGAATGATACATGTGTTGCAAAATGTCTCTCAATACACTGTCAACAGTTGAAGAAGAAAGTGGAAACATTTCAGTATTTTCCTATAATTGGTGTGGCTAGATGTAAGGGAGCTTGCATCTTGCTTCTATTCGTTTATAAGATGACTGTAAAGAACTGGACTCACCTGCAGGTCACAGTAATAGTAAGAAGACGTTTTACTAACTATGGTTATATGTAAGTCAAATTCAAAACTCCATGGTATATTAAGTTCTATTGGCACTTAGATTATTGTTCTTTGGTTCTAATTTTGAGAAAAGTTTTTGAAAAGGGAGCATTCCGAGTCAAACAATGACTGGCAGCAGGATTACGAACGCAAATTTGAAATGATCAAATCCGAAGTGGAGGCAGCCATAAAAGGACTGGAAAGTAGTAAAGAGGTTGCGACTGAAGCTGATGAGAAAGATCTTTGGTAAGGCCGGATATCTATGAATTGATTCACTTGCAGACTGTAGTCTCGAGCTGTTGGCTCTCGTCAGTGCAAGGTAGGCATGTGACGACTGACGAGATCAGAATTGATTTCATTATGTAAACTAGCAAACTCAAGATAAGGACTTATTACATTTTATATTGTAATCCTAGTTAAAATTAAGTTTTCAAAATTTTCTCCTCCTTGATCATTCGTCACAAATTCACCATAAATTGTTTTATATTCTATAAAAGGACTTAAATATTCAAATAAAATATAATACGCTGTAGTATAAAATAAAAGAACACGAAAAAAAGTGAAAAATCTGCATTGCATTTGGTCATATTAAAGTTTAATGTCAAATACGAAATTGCTAAATTTCGTGTAAAATAGTTGGGCTAGATGGCAGTAGCATAGCGATGGCATTGCTTCACGTACGGTAAAGCAGGGTCGGGTTCATAAATTTTCATTTACAGTGTTGAAATAAAGCTTAAAACTTGGTTTAATTATTTGGATATTAAGAAACGACATAATCATTAAAATTATTGCTGATTATATATTTTTGGGTACTTTTTATTTATTAAGATTAACAGTAGTTTGGTCTCTACCACAATACGAAAAAATCTGTCCAAATGAAGTAATGGCTATTTATATATATTTTTATTTTTTCCTTGTTTCTCTGAAGAAAAGTAGGTAGTTACCGAGTAGTTACTATGTTTTTATGATCAAAACATTTTATAATAAAAAAATTGAAAAGATGCACTAATTGTATGTATATTACTTACTGCACAATTCCTAAATTAATATGTGTATAATAGGTATATTAAATCTTGGAAGTAATTAAGGTTATAAATTATGTGCGATTGTCGATTTTAGTAAAACTGATGTCTGCAAAATAGTTCTAACTTATTTTTGTTCAAACATTTTCAGTAACTATCTGTTGGTGACACTGCTATTAAAAATATCATTACTATACATAGTGTACAATAATTATACCAAGGGACATAGTGCATTTTTTATCACTTGAGTGTGAAGGATTAATTACAGGAGGAATTAAAAAGCACTTTCACTTTGTAGTATATTCGTACAAATTATTTCATTTTTTGCACTCCACAGTCTAACAGTGCGCTACTGCTATTGTAATAATCATTTTCAAGGAATAAAGTACAGATATCTTATACTCCTCGAGGGACAGAACCCACTTTCTACACTTTAGTCCTCAAAAATGACAATTAAAATAGCACTCTTAGATCACAGAATACTAAAACATTGTTTTTGAAATGGGAAATGCTCAAAGGTAATTGTTTTATTTTCCATTGTAGTGCTGATACTTATTAAGGGCGTACAGAAAGGTTTCTACATGGCTCACTAATTTCCTCTTTATTAAATAACTATAAACATTATTACACGCAAACATGAATAATATCTGTACAGTTCTTGGTGTTCTAAATACGTACTATCATTCAAGCTATACTTATATCAAATTATACCAATGATCTTTTTTCTATGAACACCAAGAAAGTTACAGAAAGATACTACAATAATTAAACTAGGTATACAATATTTCATATTTGTACATACCACAACAATGTAATAAATCTAAATCAATATTTACTTCTTCCATGTCATGTTTGCCAGTAGAGAACCTCTATAAATTGCCATTTCATTGAAATTTAAAAAAATAATGTTTCCATTTCCACTTTTCCGTAAAGTTCGTCCAAATCACCTAAAAAAGAAAAAAACAAAGAAAACATTGGAATGATAAATAATTTTCACTATATTTGAAATGTTGAACAAGTTTTATCGAGCAAGATTACTTCCCTACGGTTATTATATTTCAGCTTTAATATTAAAAGATGTAATGCTCTGTCTTTGTCATGAATTTGATTTATCGAGGCGCAGGCTCTACCACCCCTACACCTGGCCCTATCCGAACCAATAGTTTAATGTTTCCACTTTATTCTTTTTCATAACTCAATATGGTGGGAGATTGTCTGTGACGCATTATTATTCTAATTAATCTTTGTTGCATGCCACGTCTGATAGCCTCACCAAAGCTGTTTCCCCATCAGCTTCAGTGGCAACCTCTTTACTACTTTTCAGTCTTTTTATGGCTGCCTCCACTACTTTGGATTTGATCATTTCAAGTTTGCGTTCGTAATCCTGCTGCCAGTCATTGTTTGACTCGGAATGCTCCGTTTTCAAAAACTTTTCTCAAAATTAGAGCCAAATATACCATAGTTAGTAAAACGTCCTCTCACTATTACTGTGGCCTGCATGTGAATCCAGTTCTTTACAGGCATCTTATAAACGAATAGAAGAAAGGTGCAAGTTCTCCTACACCTAGCCACACCAATTATAGGAAAATATTGAAATGTTTCCACTTTCTTTTTCAAATATTGATAGTGTGTTAAGAGACATTTTGCAACACATGTATCATTCTAATTGTCCATAATAGATTATTTGCCATAATAGATTGTTTGCACACACCGATTGTCCCCGAACGTTCCCGTAATTAATTACTATCAAAAAAGAGAATAATAAGGAAAGAGAAAATCATAAACTATAAATGTGTTTCCAATGATGCTCGTATATGTTTTCTTTTAGAGAGTCCCATGAAGAATTTTGGTTTTTATCATTTCATTGGCTGACTTCACTTATATCTCTTCTCCTACATCTGAACTCTAATAGACAGGAAACTGTATTGTTTTGCAGATGGATTAAACATATAAGTTTCTTTGTCGGTGGGTTATTTTGTATTTAGTTGGCATTGTGCTGAATGTAAAACCTACAACATATATTCAAAACGTATGTACTTATACATTTACAATTAGTTTATGGATTCCATACCCATTTCCAAAATTCTAGGTAGTAAATGGATCGGATTTGAACTTTATATTCCTATTTGCAATTGCTTCCAGCATATGGTTTTCATAAAATTCTTTCAATTTAGGTAACATCACATTTTCCCATAACTTTTTATCTTTAAGAATAACTCCAATATAAAGGGGTTGTTGGTCATTTATATATATTACGAAAAAACGTAAGTCTTTATTTGCTATATTTAACTGCCCTTGGATCTGAAACAGTGATATTATCAAATGCTCCTGATGTACCTACTATAAAATTATATTTCACCTGGTAATAATAATTATGATTTCTCTTTAATTTAATTTTCCCATCGATTACATTTACACATAAAGTTTTATCTGTTTTAGCAACTTCTTCCAAGGACTTGCCAGATTTATGAACCTTATATAAACATTTAATTTCTATTATTGCATTAGCACCTACAAGACCTGTAAATAAATAACTTGATATATAACTTGATTTATGTAAGTATGTTTTAATTAGTCCCTAAACAAATCAAAGAATCGGGATGAAAAAAGTACGTAATTGAAAATTTAATTTGAATATTCAGGGTCAACCACAACGATTGTACAGGACCAATTGCCATTTATTTTTAATAGAAAGCTATAAATATCAGTACTTACATTTTTAGACAAGACTCTTTCCAGGCTACTTTCATTCCTGTATTATTATTGACTATCTCCCAACCATTTGAATGTAGTGAGTTTTTTTGCTGAAATAATGTCATCTGCAAATGCATTTTAAAAAAATCAGTACAGAATAATTTTCACTTCCCAAAAATATACAGGTGGCCAAAAATTATTTTTTAATTTAGAACTTTTGAATTGAATTTTCTCAATTTTTTCAAATGAAACACCCTGTATATTTTTCGGCCATATGATGTAGGAATGAAAAACTAACATTATTTTTATGTATATCTCTATGGCTATTTGTAACCATTTTCAATTTATTGAGCAATAAGTACAACATTTAAGAATAAACTTAATAAATTAGAAGTTTTTTCAAATAATTGAGCAGAAGAAATTACAAAAAGTGCTCCACATGTTGCTCTTTTTGATTGACACATCTCTTATGCGTCTTTGAAATGAACCGTTTTTAAAACTCCCGGTATGGTCGACCAAAGAGCAATGTCATTCTTTTCGTCACATTTTGGAATGTAGAACAGTAGAAACTTCATTGCAAAGACGCGTACAGATGTGTATCAATCAAAATGGGCAACATGTGGAGCACTTATTATAATTTTTTCTGTTCAATTATTTAAAAGAACTTATAATTTTTTAAAGCTTATTCTTGAATTTATTGCTCAATAATTCGAAAATGGTTAGAAATAGCCTTGGAGATGTACATACAAAAAAAATTTGATTTTTCGCTCCTACATTATATAGTTGAAAAATATACAGGGTGTTCCATTTGAAAAAATTGAAAAAATTTTATTCAATAGTTCCAACTTGAAAACCGATTTTTGGGAATTGCATATTTTTAGGAAGTGAAAATTTTTCAAAAACATCACGCAAATGACTCGTAACTGATATTTACAAAAAAATTTCTTAAAATCCATAATGCCGACTGTAGCGATTTTTTAAACATGCATCTGCAGATAGCATTATTTCAACAAAAAAAATCACTACGTTCCAATGGTTGGAAGATAGTCAATAATAATATAGAAGTGAAAAGAGTCTAGAAAGAGGCTTCTAAAAATGCACTGACATTTATAGCATTCCATGAAAAAAAATGGCACTCAGTCCTGTATAATCGTCTTGGTTGACTCTAACTCGAGTGCACTATTGCTCGAACCGGCATGCTTTAGAATTATTCATTTAGTAAATCTGTATATAATAATATTTTTATAACACTTGTAAACTAACCATCAGGAGAGGCAGCCAAATAGTCGTATTTTTCGTAAATGAATATGACTGCTTTTTAAATTTTTGCCTGGGGTTTCAATACAACAAACTGTTGCAGAGCAAATGCTTCATTAATTTTACCATATTTCATAGCATCAGACTCAGCATACTTCAATCCTAATATAGGTAGTTTTTAGTAGATTGTCTGGTTTTGTTGTTTTACGTCTGTTTACGTTTTTCAGTGTTCCCAATTTCTATCGGTGTAACCTGAAAATAATATTCAATAAAATAAAACTAAAAATCGAAAACATAAAGGAGCAAAAAACTACATTATATCAAACATACGGAATTTGCCGGCATAACCATAGCTACAAAAGATATTGTCCGTAGACAAACTACGGGCAAAACAATTAGGAACTACACAGATTGTAGACAATCATTACTAGCCCTGAGAAGTTACAAAATTACCACAG
This sequence comes from Leptura quadrifasciata, assembly GCA_963675555.1. Taxonomy (NCBI): domain Eukaryota; kingdom Metazoa; phylum Arthropoda; class Insecta; order Coleoptera; family Cerambycidae; genus Leptura; species Leptura quadrifasciata. Next base: position 84,692,230 of record OY776676.1, read on the forward strand.
GAGCAGTATGGGAATGTCACCAAGCACTTGTGGGTGCCTCCAGCATGAATAACATACTGGTATGCTGGGTGAAAGGACATGCACAGTGTAGTGGAAACAAAGTTGCCGACAGACTGGCCAAGAAGGCAGCGGGCCAAAGTATCTTTGGACCAGGCCTGGCCAGTCTGTTACCTATCACAGCGATAATACAAATAATTAAAGAGAACACCCACAATGAATTCAAGAAGTTGTGGGATGAAACAAACAGCTGTCAGCTTGCTAGGAAACTACTAAAATATTCCAACAAGAGTACAGCAATGAACTACCTGGCAATTGTTAGGTTTTAAACTGGACTAAGAACTGTTACGTTTAACTGGGGCTAAAGTTCTTAACCACCAGCTTTTTGATAAGACTTCTAACCCTACCACACCTAGGCTAGTACTCGTCCTCTCAGGTTTGGGGTTCCATGTTCACAAGTGAACGGGCCTAAAGTTGTACCTAGGTAAGAGTAAATAATTATTAAATGTTTAAATCAATAAGTAAACTAAATTACCAAGTGGTTCATTTAACAAAATAATAAGTCGCTATCAAGGTCTAAAAAGATGGTTTTATTCCAAGACAGTCAGAGATCTCAAGTCAATAACAAATTTTTAACAATATATACACACATAAGTATATCTACAAGTTACATGAATGAAATTTGAACACAAATGTTCCAATAAATTCTATGAAGAAGGTACGTTAATTTGAAGTGCCTATAAACAAAATGTACAAAATAGTTTTCTAGTTTAGAAACCAAAACGGTAAATTATAATTAGAATAACCAAATAATATTCACCAAATGCAATTGCATGTAGTTTACATCATGTCCTTAATTAATTCCCCTTTTTACAATATACCCAGACTCATAGTCATTAAAATGTGAAGTGAAAATTCACAGTATAGTTAAAATCAAATTTACCAAATTGAATTGTACAAATTTAAAAAAAAATAAACAGAAATTTATCTTAAGCTTCCAGCGTGGTAAGGTAAGTACTCGTGATTACGACGTGAAACCAATGAAACCATTGCAACAAAATCCTGATGAGTGAGGTAACCATATAGTTAGAACTTGAACTCTTCACAACGCCATCTATACTGAATCTCGTCGACTATAGTAGACCCTTCTCTCAGCGTTCCATCGTTGTGACGTAACATAACCATCATCGGTAATATTCGATATATTATAATATATACCACAAGAAGACTAACCCAATAAAACCAGTGTGAATAAAATATTAAAACATCTCGTAGTAGACCCATCATAAACCGCCTAGAAGTGAACCACAAAATACTATTAATACCTAAAATGGACATGAACACGTGTAAACTTACCCATCCAATAGGGTATTTCCCAACTACGCGTTTCCATCCAGCAAGAGCTGATAATATTTCCAGCAGAAAACTAATCCCAAAAAACAAGTAAATAATATGGCGATGGCACGCCATTCTCAAGATAAATTTGGATAACTTTCTTCTGCCAGCACAGCGTACCGGAAAATTTAGCGTCTACAATGCTCAAACATCCAACATGCAAAGAGAGAGAAATTACCACCAACCCCACATGTAACTTCCAAATCCAAGCGCAAGCGCTAGACTGACCGATGTGAGTACTGTTCGATTCATAAACTAAACGACATCGAGATCTGTTTAACTTTACAAAATAAGAATAACTAAACAAACTATTCAACCCACAATGAATTATGAAATTACTACTCGTTTAATGAAAACGGAAAAGATAAAATTGAGAATATACTAGAAAACAATTATAGAAACAATCTCTAATTTAAATGATATCAAAGGAACTGATCAGAACAGAACTGACTCCATGGTGCGTGTGCCGCACAACCATAACTAATTGAATACACTTAGCAAGCAATTTGACAGTCTCACAACGAAACTTATAACCTTCAATAGAACTGAACAACACAAGGAATAAACCATAAAAATTGTATAGTAATGAATACGACAGTAAGTACTCAATTAATATGTTAATTAACCTGACGTTACAGTATCGTAGCCTGTTGTGGTTATGTTTTTCTTAGTTGCCTACATGTTTCGATGTTCCAGGTACTCCGGACATGACAAAGAAACTACATAACTAGACAACATATAACCCCATTATTTAGCACAATAAACCAATATTAGGAATGAACAATGTACAGGTAGGATACTTCTTGTTTATTATGTACCAAACTAATGTTCGCTTATTCGTTTCAGAGCCAAACATGCCAATGAAAGCTATACCTTGTGTAAACTACAAGTTATTGATAACTAGAGTACGACTTCCCAGTAGTTGAATGTTTAGTAGTCGAACCCCGTCACGACAAATAAAGTAAAGAAAAGTACATAAGGTTAGGCTAATTAATAAAAATGGATTTGAAATATAAATAATAACAAACAATGCAAGCTATTTACTGTGTGATTTAAAATGACAATTATATCCTTTTCTATATTTAATGTGAACTACACTGAGAGAAAAATCTATTAGCCGTTATACAAATAAAGTAAAGAAAAGTACATAAGGTTAGGCTAATTAATAAAAATGGATTTAAAATGACAATTATATCCTTTTCTATATTTAATGTGAACTATATAGCGTTGAATATTGTGATTAATAAAATTTTTAAATTACAAGGAACGTTACGACTAAATTTACTTGACTAAACAAAATATAATTAACAAAAATGTTACTGATAATTGAACTTTATTTTAATTTTCAAAACAAATGCAAAATTCTGTACTTATGCTTGCCAAGACAAGATCAAACGTAACGTAACACAATGTCCAGAAGAACCTACGTTTTATAACGGGAATCTAGACTGGACACTGTCCGTTAAGAAAAGATCTACATAGTATGAGATTAAGCGAAACACCTCTCTGTAGAGGTTGTGAACAAGAAGGTGAAACGGTTCAATATGTATTCTTGGCCTACTTTGACCGATATAAGGGAGATGCCCCTAGGCAGCATCACCATCTATTTTGCAAGATTAGGTTGGTTGGAGGCCTAGGCGAGGGCCTACCTACAGGGAGGATGTATAAGGGACTCAATGGGACCTAAGTGCTGTGGTTTAATAATTTTTATTGACCAACCTCCCAACCAATTCCAGAACCCTTAACCGTTCATAATAATATTTTAAACCACTCAATTTTCGTGGAATTTTCGATGGTGCATTATTTTTATGTTGGTATGTCGATATCAGATTTAATGTATTGCTTATAGATTTCACAATTAAAAAGCACCAAAAGATATATAGTCAAAATGAATCAAAATACTTACTGTACCAGATGCTGCGTTATAATCGTGACCCGAGTTGTGACCATAAGAGTGATGACTCCATCCACCATCTACATAAACTTTGGTCCAGATATTATGACCTTCGTCAACTTGATTTCTTTCTAATGCAAGCGTGTACTCTTCCTTGCTGACTCTTCAATGGATTTCCACAAATACGATTTCCAATGATTTCCAAGTTCAAATTCAATTTTATTACCATTAATAATTTCTTTCAATGTTTTCCCTCGTTTTATGTTCTCCCTAGTTGACTTCTTTTTATGTCAACTTGTGACATCCTAATCTTAGATGATTACAATAACCAATATTGAAGTACTTTCTTTTATCAGTAAATCTAAAAAGAAAAATATAATAAATGCATTTTTAACTTAAAATATTAGTCCAATCGCTAAGAAACAAACAGTATGTATTTAGCTACTATAGCTCGCTTGAAAAAATTGCAAATACTCTCTGATATTTCACAGCAGCATCCTTACTTTCAATGATGATCAATTATAAATGTTTATCGAACATATCACCCCTGGCCTCCCAAACTATTGCTCTATGTGAGCATTTATGATGAAAGCTGGACATAAATTGAAAAGATATCCCATGTCGCATTTTTTTTGCAAATTTTGACAGGTTATTCCGTGATGATTAGGCTAAATTTCAGATGTTTTGCATTTATTTCAATTTCGCTCAAATTTCATATTCAAAACCAAGAAAATCGAGTAATGCGTTATCTGAGACCCTGTACAAGCACATGTGAATTTTTAGGCTATGCCGCTTTCGTTTCATTAATTATTATTATATTCACAAAGGCACTACTCATTTGAGAAATTCAGTGGATAACAAAAAGAAACGTACGTATTATAGCCTCAGAAATATATGCAAGCACAATTTGACATTTACGCAAAATATAACCTACTAATTAATTAATTATTGTAAAATAATTTCAGTTATCATGATCTAAATTTTAAATAATATATTACTTACCTACTGCAATCAATGAATCAATCGTCAGGCAATAAATACACAAATTTTCAGTACTTTCACACTTCAATGTATATTGCACAAATATAAACGTATGTAGAGTCCGTAAATGACCGTAAATTGAAATTGAATGAAACACAGATTACTTAGCCTTGAGAGCTTCAGTATCATGTAATGTAAATAAACAAGTTATGTTATGTCTTTTATGCCAACTAAATACGCGCAATCCACAACACTTCAAGATGTTCTCTGTGTCACCGAGGTTTTGTCTGTGACTGGTACGGGTTGTCTCTGCTGGTACATACATAAACAAAAATCGCTTCGCGATTACAATTCGTACGGTCCTGTACATCGCCTAGATTACTGGGCTTCTGTGTTATCGATAGGACAGTGTAATTCGATTACTTGCCCCGATTGACTGGGGGCATGCAAACGCACTCTTAAAAACGAATTCAAATATACCGCTACCACGTTGCCAGGCAGTTTTCTCAGCCAACTACATTAAAACAACAATAATTATGTTCAAGCAAAACAAATTTTTCAAATAATACAATTTATGTTAAGCTGTTTGCTGTATGTATTGTAACAACGTGTAAGCTGTTTTGTGTATGAATACAAATCTGACTAAATATCGATCTTTGCATAAAATAACCTCATCGCGTATTTTATATTAAAATCGGCAGCTACTGAAAGCGGCTGGAACCTCCCCACTCGGTGGATCTTTGAAGCCGAAAAGAGCATTAAATTGTGTGACAAAACGGCACTAAACGTAATCTGATCTCATCCAAAACCTTTTCAGATCTTCTGGGGCACTAAAAAAAAAATCTTAACTTAATGAATTTACAATCATCTATGCGAGTTATTACCTATATTATCGCTCGTTGAATAATATACTATTAGGATATTAACAACTTTAACATCACTTGAACAATTAAGAATGTCTAGTTATCCTAAATACTACAGATTTGTAAAGCAACAAACTGAAAATTGGTAAAGTGATAATCTATAATAAATTCACCAACGAAGGTACAGAAAGCATGTGATATTGATATTGTTACATCTACCTTTAAAGTTTGTGACAATCCACTAAAAGTTACAAATATGCCGAAATTTTATTAACATGACATGACACCAACGTTATCGGATGACAATCGTCAAAATTTGCTCATTGCAATCCGCCGTCTTGTTAAATGAAACATTAGCATTTCAGTAATTTTACTAGATTTTAGAGGAATATTTGTAGTTTAATTCTTCGATTTGTCTGTATATATATTTAAAAACGGCACTAAACGTAATCCGCTCTACTTCTAGAGCAGTGAAGAAACCCTCACAAGTGAATTGACACGTGTCGTGATGTGACGCGTTTCACGACGTAACGGCCACGCGCATCGATCATGTCATGCGAAATGCGATCTATGCTTCATATTTGCTTTGTTCTTAATTTTTTCACGGTAACCAAATCGAAATGGTGGAGTGTGAATATCGTTGAAATCAGAATTTTAACTGCTTTTCAATGGTTCCATTGCAAATTGAAAGTAATTATAAAATAAACAACTTGTTGCGTCAAAATGGCACTAGACGTAATCCGATCTCAACCAAAACCTTTTCAGATCTTCTGGGGCACTAAAGAAACGCATATGCAAAGTTTCATTCAGATCCGTTCAGTAGTTTCGGCGCTATCGTGCTAACACACATACACTCACACAGACATTTTTCAAAAATCACTTTTTTGGGTTCCTAGGACCTCAAAACGTAAAGATTTGATGTTATCTCAATTTTCGTTTTTGAGCCAATTTTAGTAACCTACCTAAAGGATATTAATCATATCCTTTTGCTTTTAATTATGTTATTGTGAGTTGCCTAAACAGTAGGGAATTACTTATTAGAAATAAATAAATGTATTTTCTATCATTATATTTTTGAGAAATGTTATCAAAACTATTTTTTGTATTTGTGTATTGTATTACCATATTTCTTTTTTGATTTTATACACTATTTTTAGATTCGCTCTGAACGTGTACAATATTTTACAATGTATCTGCTGTAATAAATTTAATTTTACCGTTATATTTGGAGAAATTTTATCAAAAATAAAATATGTTGAAATCAGAATTGGAACCTGGTACCAAAAATTTGTATTTCTATTAATTTTTTTTTTATCAATTGTTTAAAACCAGCTGATTACTGAATATTCTGTTACAAATTGAAAATAAAGGTAAGAAATGATTTATATTATAAGTTATGAAATACATAAATAGATAAACTAAATTAAAGAAAAAGGCTACGTTCAACTCAAACACGCCCTAGTTCTTATCGGTTTTCACATCTACTCGACAATGAGTTTTCAAGATATTAATTATTTGTCGAAAAGTATATAAGAACAGTGTAAGCGTTTGGGTTTTGAAAACTAGCTGGAACTTATTGCCTGATTATATACGAAACGATTCATTGATGCAAAAGTTTTCTCCGCCTAAACTATATTAAACTATGGTAATTATGTTCTACAAATAAACAAAAATTATTTCTGAAAATTAAATCCAGTAAAGAAATAAAAAAAACGCAAGCTACAACTGGAACTACGGACTCTCCTAAAAGTGTTAGTGTATAGATTTAATAATATAGCGTAGTTTAGCCAACAAAAAAGTAAAATCGTTCATTTATATTTCATATAGGTATACTTTTTGGTTTTCACTATAATTCACGCGCGGGAGATTTTCTATTTATTCGTTTACAAGGTTATTTTTTAGGATAAATTCTACCGCTTGTGATAATAATAAATATTCGATGTTTACAAAAATCTTCTAATTTGTTAAAAACAGACGAAATAACGAACCATATTTGTTTCTTCGATCCCAGATGTTAGAGAACATTTCTGTGTTTGGGAATTTTAGTTACTTTAAGTTGGTAGTAAAGTTAAGTTAGTGTCTAGTGCGTAAGTCATGTCACAAGAAAATGTAAAAGTTCTGTTGTTGGTTTTGGCGTTTTTAATAAATATCTGCTATACCTGTTGACCTAACAAATTATTTATTTCAACTCTGCACACACACACACACAAATCCCGCTGCGATTAATACCAGGTGTTTTTGATCAGCTCGAGGGAGTTTATGCTCAAGATTGTTTATGCTCCATATCACAGGTAATATCTTTACAGCGCCTGCGTTTTTCTATTTTCAATTTAAACATAATTTAGTGTTGGCTTTGCGGACAGCGAAAGTGATAGAAAACAAGAACTATCGGCTATTTTACATTCGCGGAATTTGTATGCGGGAGTATATATTTCGATAAGTAGTAAAACTGACACACGGGGTGGGGGTGGATTGAGCAATGGGTGGTAATTAGGGTGGGGGGGTAATTAGGGTGGTGGGGGTAATTACAGTGGTGGGGGTAATTAGAGTGACGGTGATGGGTAATTAGAGGGGTACGTAATTGGAATGTGGGGGCAATTAGAGTGGTGCGTAATTAGAATGATGGATAATTATAGTGCTGTAAAGTAATTAGGGTGGTGGGGGGTCAATTAGAGTGACAGTGATGGGCAATTAGAGTGGTGCGTAATTATAATGATGTGTAATTAGAGTTATGTGGGGCAGTTAGAGTAGCGGTTATGGGTAATTAGAGCGGTGCGTAATTGGAATGGTGGATAATTAAAGTGGTGGGAGGTAACTAGGGTGGCAAGAGGTACTTAGATGTGTGTGGGCTAAGTATTGGAATGGGGAAATTGTTGTGGTGGGTATGACTCTTTTAAAATAAATAGAATGCAATGCTCCTGCATTACACAATTAAAACCTATCGCTGGTGTCATGAGCTAGCAAGTGAGTATTGTGCAACCATCCGACAGTAAACAATAATAAATTGACTTGCACAATATATTTTCATCATCACATTTTCTGTAAGTTGATAAAAAAAGATTTATCCTTTCTAAATATGTATGTTTAATATGTTTGTTTTATTTTCAGTTTAACGCAACCGACAAAATATGTCGATGCAATATTCAGCTCAACGGTGGGTACGGGCAGAAGACATTAAATCGGCAAATGAAAGGTTGCCTTGTGAACTAAGTGACTTAATCAAGGATTCGCAGCATTCATTAGTTTATGATACAAATGTCTTCTACGATGTTGAAGAAACTGAACGCATTGAAAAACATTGCAGGACGTATGCTGCTGGTGCAAATCTATGTTACCAATATTGACGAGGCTTTTAAAATTTGGCCGAATTTTGTGAGCATATGGTTAGAATAGAATTAAGACACCTTCTATATGACATAGTGAAGTACCTGCCTAAGAAACTTATTGAAAAATATCAACTGAACCAGTCTGATGATGATACAAGCAGTTAAATAATTCTATGTATTGTATTTATTATTAGATATAAACAATTATTATATTGTCCTATTGCACAATTATAGTATCTTAAAAAAATTTCTTTGTATTTTCATATATAATGGGGTAGTGAAGCGCAAGTTATAGCCTCTCCTACTCAATTGTTAACCTCACCTTCGCGATGAGTTCAATTTGAACTTGGTGCACCCTGTTTTCACTAACGAGGCTCTAACGACCGAGTAAGGGCGGAATAACCCTTACCTTTTGCCGTGAGCACATCCACCTTCTCACGAAGAGTGCGGTAAAAATAACCCACCGCACACAAAGGTTGCTTTTGGAATCGTTTGGTTACCCCATCGTCGCAGTCTCCTTCTGTGCCATGGGACCACACCACTCGCCTTCCGCAACCGAGCTGGTCAGTTGCATACCTGCTCCAGCTAAAACTTCAAATGCAGCTTCATTTTTAGTCGATTAAGGCTTTAAAAAAATGATGGAGCGTTCAAGTTGGACAAAATCATCCGGAGGTAAAATACCCTCCCGATCGGATCTCCGGGGGCGGGTGCCCACAGGGACACCTCATCGAATGTCGAAAAAACACCGACAAGTTAAATCCAAGAAAACTAATTCTTTCATCTACGGCGCTTGGAATGTTGGTACTTTGAACGAGAGCACTCGCACCGATCGGCCTGAAAGAAGCACTGCTCTAATAGATAGAGAACTTCACTGACTCAATGTTGACGTTGCAGCTCTCAGCGAAACTCGATTTTTGGAGGAAGGCTCTCTCACAGAAAAGTACTACACCTTCTATTGGAAAGGTCTTCCCACCAATTCAAGAAGACAACATGGAGTAGGATTTGCCGTTCGGAATCAACTTGTATCCAACTTAACACAAGTACCACAAGGCCTATCCGAGCGTCTATGCTGCTACGCTATGGGCTATCAGATGGCAACGCGGTAAATCTAATAAGCGCCTACGCCCCGCCCCCACTCTGGATGCAAGTCACGAAACCAAGGAAAGCTTCTATCAACAGCTGGAAGAAACCCTCTGTAGAATACCTAAAACGGAACGACTCGTTATTCTTGGCGATTTTAACGCTAGAGCAGGGAGAGATGCAGACACCTGGCCAGGCATCATAGGCAAGAACGGTTTGGGCAACATGAACGATAACGGTCAACTACTCCTAACTCAATGCGCCGAACATAATCTAGTTATAACAAACACCATTTTCCGACAAAAGGATAAATTTAAAGGCACCTGGCGTCACCCCAGATCAGGTCACTGGCATCTACTGGACTATGTTATCGTACGTAGGAAGCATCTCAAGGACATCCAAATTACAAAAGCGCGCATTGATGGCGAATGTTGGACCGATCATCGTCCTGTTGTCTCTAAAATGAAAATTGTTATGAGACCCAAACACCGAAGAACTCAAGTAAAACGTAGACTCCGTCTCTGTATTAGTAAATTGCGTGACCAACAAACCGTCGAATAGCTAAAGCAAAAAGTTCAAGAGAATTTAAGTGCACTAGTAGAAACCAATTCTGTAGATGTCGCTGCTACCTGGACACAAATTAAAGACAGTTTAAAAAGTGCGAGTGAGGAAATTCTTGGCACTGCAGCAAGTAAAAAACAGGAGGACTGGTTCAATGATAATGAAGCTTTTATACAAGAACTTCTTGACCGCAAACATATTGCCTTCCAAAATGCTATCAACCAACCCAACGACCCATCAAAAGCAGAAGCTTTTACCCAATCTAAGTATGAAACGCAACGCGAAATCAGAAGAATAAAGAACGAATGGTGGGCAAGCAAGGCCAGAGAAATTCAAAGGTACGCCGATTCACACGACTACAGGAATTTCTTTCAAGGAGTAAAAGCAGTGTACGGCCCCAGTCGGAAAAATATGTGCCCTATTAAAGATTTAAATGGAAATCTCCTCAAAGAAGACCAGGAAATAAGAGCCCGATGGAAAGAACACTACTCTAACATTCTTAACCAGCAAAGTCAAGCCGATCACGATGTTATAAATCTTATCCCTCAATATGACACCTTCGAAAACCACTAACAACGGAAGAGATCTTAACCGCCATTGGGCAGCTAAAAAATAACAAATCTCCCGGCGCCGACTCACTCCCAGCTGAGATCTTTAAAGCTGTGTCGTCAGAGCTCATACCCTACCTCAAAAAACTGTTTGATGTCGTGTGGGAAAGTGGTCAAGCTCCGCAGGAGTTTCGTGATACACTTTTAATCAACCTCTTCAAAAACAAAGGGAGCGCCGCCGACTGTGGAAATTACAGGGGTATAGCTCTCCTGGCTGTTGGAGGGAAGATACTCACTAAAGCGATGGCAAATAGGCTAACACCTGTTATGGAAAAGTTACTTCCTGAATCACAGAGTGGCTTTAGACCAAACCGAGGCACATCGGATTTAATCTTCACACTTAAACAGCTTCAAGAAAAAGCACTCGAACATCAAGGAGAAATTCACATGGCCTTCATTGATTTAACCAAGGCGTTTGACTCGGTGGACAGGGAAGTGCTCTGGAAAATTATGTTCCGCTTAGGTATCCCTAGAAAATTTGTGGAAGTATGTCGCAGTCTACATATAAAAAACAACGCCCAGGTTATGTATAATAATGAGGCAACCGAACCTTTCCAAACCCTCACTGGAGTTAGGCAGGGATGTGTCCTGGCAGCCCTACTTTTTAATTTGTTTATCACTGCTCTAACAATTATTGTTGACAACAAACTGACAGTCAGAGGATAGGTCTCAGATACCGTTTTGATGGCGGTCTCTTTAACATAGGGCGCTTTAGAGCTTTCACGAAGACACGCACACGATTCATTTGTGATCTCCAGTATGCGGATGACTGTGCACTTTCAGCCTCTACGCCGGAAGAGCTTCAAGAACTTTTAGATGTGTATGCCCAGAGCTATGATTCCTTGGGACTTAAAATCAACATTGGAAAGACTAAGATTATGTCAACTCCTCATCAAGTGAACCAAATAGACATTACACTTAACGGAAATTCTCTTGAAGTGGTGGATCAGTTCAATTACTTAGGCAACGTTGTTAATGACAAAGCAAACATGGACAGCGAAATTCGCAATAGAATTAACGCTGCATCTAAAGCACTCTGGGGACTTAGAGAGAGAGTATTTGACAACCACGACCTTGCTTTGTCAACAAAAATGGCTGTCTACAGAGCAGTTGTCATTCCAACACTGCTATATGGATGTGAAAGCTGGGTCACTTACCGTCGTCATGTGAAAGAATTAGAACGTTTTCAGCAAAGACACCTCAGAAGTATAATGAAAATCCGTTGGTTCCATCACATATCAAACGTGGAAGTACTCAGGAGAGCAAACAGCCTTCCAATTGAGGTGCTTATTTCAAGAGCACGCCTAAGATGGGCAGGTCACGTTCATCGTATGCATGATAACCGCCTTCCTAAATGTACACTTTATGGTGAATTGCTAAGCGGTAGAAGAAGGCGTGGCGGTCAACGAAAGAGGTTCAAAGACGCTCTCCATGAAAATCTAAAATCCTGCGGTATTGCAGACGAGCAATGGGAACAACTTGCAGCGGACAGAACCGAATGGCGAGGGGTTGTGGCCAGCTATCAAGGAAATGTTGTTGCAAGAAGGCCGAATCCAAGACCTAACCAGGTCTATGTTTGTCCTGACTGCGGTCGACATGTGCTCTCCCGAATTGGCCTCTATAGCCATAGTCGTGTGCACCGTAGATGAATGGGAATTACAATAGACTACACCGTTTACTTGTTTTTTATTGTACACAATCTATCGACTGTAACATTTTTATACTCGGACTCGAGTAACAGCTAATAATAATAATAATTATGGTGAGGTTAGAAATAAACAAATATTAAAATAATACATGTATTTTATTACCTATCTTGACTACATAACTAAAAGATATACCTTAATAAACCTAAAGAGTTTTTATTCCAATTTTACATTTAAATCTACAATATATTTTGTAAAGAAAGTGAACATTGCAAGAGCTTAATGACAATAATTATTATTAAGAAGCCAGTATACCGTACCGAACACGGTAGCTCGGATAATACCGTCACCGTCTATTAGATCCTACAATAGTGCCTAAAGTGTGTTTACTTTAAACAGAAATCCGCCTTACTTTAAATTCACTTCATCTTATGTAGTTTCAAAATCTCATGAGCTTTGCCTCCATATGCAAAGATACTCCGGCCATCGCGTCGGTCGGCTCAATTACATGAAAAACATTACACTTATTGTGTATTCCGAGCTCTCGCTGAATACTGATCTCCGGTTTTGCGTTGTTTTGAGTTGTTACATTTGAAATATTGTTTGAAGACTATATACATATTACTATATTAGTAATAATCATTATAATTGAAACATATAAGTAATTTATTTTGTTAAACTTATGTAACGACTGTAACGAGGTATATGGTAGATAACTGAGTAAATATTTTCAAAATGTATTTATAACAGGCGCATTTCGTGGCTCATGGCGTTTTGAAAGTACTCTACTACATCACTAAACAAATCACGTTCAAACAAAATTAGGAATTAGAAAAGAATATATTTATGCCATTTTGTTTGATATCTGGTAGACGACGCATAAGGTGATAATAGTATGTGGTGTATATTGTCTTGGACTATGTTTTCAATACGTAGGGTTAGGATTACTATCCCGTCGAAGTCTAGAAAATAAATTATTAAAGGTTTTAAGTGTCAACTAAATTCGTATACATCAAGGCAATTTGATTAGTATTTGTATTTTAGTAAGTGTAAACTTGAGAGCTCGTTACATTGGTACGCGGTTATTTATGTACAGACACACGCCCAATTACGGACGCCTGTGTTGTTTTACACCACCACGTACATTACTCAATAAAATCGGAGACATTAGAGATTTAGATTGTTGAAATGGCGAACAAAATAATGGGGTTCCATATGCCCCTCCTATCTATTGAAAACAAAGAAAACGCATATGGACTGGGCTTAGCATAGTTCAAATGTGCTTTTAGAGCATAATATTAAACATAATATTTTTAGTTTGCGACTAAAAATATTATGTTTAATATTCCGCCCTCTAAAAGCACATTTGAACTATGCTAAGCCCAGTCAGGCTATTTATTTTTCGATTGCAACAGACACTGGACCGCTGGATGGCGCCTGCTGACTGTTTTACATGTCGCTATTGTAATAATACCGGGATGTACGAAATAGTCAAAGGATCCTCATACCGGTCGTCGCATGCCTACCTTGCACTGGCGAGAGCCAACAGTTCGAAACTGCAGTCTGCAAGTGGTGTGTGACGACTGGTAGGAGAGCTTTTTAAGTAGAATCAGTCTTTCGGCTGGTGTTTATTGCAATCGAAGCATTAGCGTTTTGATGGTAATATGCAATTATTACACTTAACGCACCAGACTTGTAACTTTGGTTGCAGTCTGGTTACTTTCCTTATAGTAAAATAAGGATTTATAGAGGAGTTTGCGACTAAAAATATTATGTTTAATATTCCGCCCTCTAAAAGCACATTTGAACTAATTTTAGAATAGTTTTTTTTTACTTAGCATAAGCTATTCACAATACTAACATAATTTTGTAACATTCTTAGTAAATAGTTTTAAATTACCAGAGGTTTTAATTTCACTGGGTAAAACATTGTATGAGCGTAAACAATCACTAAACGTAGTCTTTTTTTTTTAAGAATGATATTTTTATATTTTTCAATAGATCCCACTGGATAATTGTGCAATTTAGCTCTTTAACTAAGAAAGGTGCTTAAGATAGGTAGGTACTTGGTTTTGGTCTATTTTATACATTAAAACGCTAGCAAAACTTTACTAATATGCTTCCGACAAATAAAAAAATAAGTGAAAAGCACTAAGCTAGAATATAAACGTGTAGAAATTTAAGTACCTCTGCTGTACTTTAGGCTAGAATTAGAAGGACAACAGCCATAACAAGCAATAATTGTAAGGCGGCTCTCTTTACGGTCTCTAAAAAAGTTGAAGTTTTGCATTTAACAAGTAAAAAGAATTTACTCAATAACTTAGAGTAATTATCAGAAATATTTAGACACTCCAAATCTAAAATGTTATAGTTCACTTAACACCCATTTACAATTTGATTTTGTATGTTCTTCTTTATATTTACTATTTAAATCTATAATTAGATGGCAATAGTTATATATCTAACTCGCCAACAGAGGTATCTCATAATAGTGGCATTTCAGAGCCGTCCATGACTACAACGCATGGTTTTGATTCATTGCTGTTATTCTTAAGTATTTTTAATTTGTTAATGTATTGCATTGTACTAAATTGTTATCCCATGAACAAATCTTTTTACTTTCGTAAAGATGTGGTAGTACTTTATACCACGAAACCAGTAGCCGCTTATTATAGAGTTTAAAACCTTTAAATCTTTCTAATTTTTTCTAACCTATAAAAAAATTGAACCTACTTGTAATTTTGTTTTGAGTTGCATTTAAAATCGCATAGAATGACAGGTAACACAAAGAAGTAAATGCAGAAGTAAAACGAGAAAACAGTTGGGGTTCTCTGTTGTTAAATCGTAACATATAAGACCTGTTTACTGCCAGGCGATAGATAGAATCATCCTTGAAATCAAATAACAATGTTTACCTATCTGTTTTTGCGGTCAAAAATTTACTATAACAAATAACCTACGTCGGCACTAAAGATTTAGCTGTAATGTGAATTCGCAACAAAACGTTACATTTAAATACATTTATGTCAAATTTATGTAATAATACGAAAAATAAGTTAAGTAAAAATTTGTTGCTACGCATAAAAGTTAGCCACTTACAAAAAGCTTGTAACCATTGACTCACTATGTATAAAACAATAATTTTAAAAAATGATACAGGCCCCTGATTAGGGGTCCAAAGGGTGTTTTGCTGTTACCCTTTTTTTTTAGGCTACAAAAAAAATGTTTAAAGTGCCCTCCTAACGATGCGTGGGAGCTGACACTGCCTGGCTAGTCGTATAGCAAATAGGCGTGGGTTGCAACAAGGGGGTTTTAAAGAAAAATGTGTACTTAATAGTATAAAATTTAATGTAAAAAAACAATATCTAAATGTGTATATAAGTATGCAACGAACAATATAGCAAGAGCTTGAAGCGAATGTAACTATAACAAATTTGACTAACTGGTCAATGGTAATCGATAAACATAATAATATATCATAAAATATACTCGTTACTCAAGTACATTAATAGGAACAAAACATATATATACATACATATAACCAAATTGTTTACAATAAACAAAGCGGTAAGTAAGGCGTGATCGTTAGGTACTTAATATAACAAAACTGAATAGCGGCTTACTCAAAATTCGGTAGCGACAACCCAGTCCACTGGTTTCATAATGTTGGCACTGACACATACACGACACATACCTTTCTGTTCTGATGTTACTTGCCCTAGCCAAGAAGACGCAGCAGGTTCCGAAGGCTGAAGCACGAATGAAGTCCCAGACTCCAGAAGTCGAGGATACTTTACCCAGTTACAAGAAGTCTCACTATTCACAGCTCTTCACAGCCACAGGATAATGATTAACTAATGTTGTGGAATGCCCTTGAAAAAAACTAGTGATGGGCAAAAAAATGTTCTACAAAAACTCTTGCGAGAAACTTCTGTTAGGGGAACTTCGGGATAAAAAGTTTCGGAGGTAAAAAAAAAACCCTAAAACAATACATCACCATGAGTAACTACTCACCCAAGAAAGTAGCCAAATGTAACATAAGCGAACATAACCTTACCTCTTGCCAGAGGGTTTCTTTCCCAAATTGTAAAAATAGGCTCAGGTCCTTCTAAACTTGCTGCTAAATGGTCTTCGATTACTGAGGTGCGGAGAGACTGAATAATAAAGAAAACTAGGTCATAGTTTGAAATGAAAACGTTCGAAAACGTGCTACTCACAGAAAAAAAACGGCGACTCGGCGTTCCAACTATATCCCCTCAAGGGTTCAAGTTTTCACAAAAATACGTATACCATTCAAAAATTCCAATATTACACAATGGAAAAACTCGATTTGTTGATGGAAAACACTTAAATCCACCCGGATGATGAATAAAACAAAATTATTTTCCAATGGAACCTTAGACGACCATCTTCCTTTCCCGTTACCTTCAGACTCCCTCGCCTGGCCTCTGCCCTCAACAACCGGAAACTCCTACCTTACCTACCGACACGAATTCCTCTAGCTACGGTTCGCACCTTCGCTAGATTGTTCATGCAAACAGGGGCGGACCAACCTAAATTCCTATTTAGTATTCGCATAAATTGCGGAATATTTAAAAGCCAGTTACATGGCCTGAAAGTGGCATGTAACATCCCCCCCTTACTTCATGAAAAAAAAGAATTATGCAATAATTTTGAAATTTACGCCCGTATTTCCCTATTCATCTAACACAATATATGCCTACTTACCATACGTAATAAAACCCAACTATACATCTAACACCTAACTGACTTGCTTCCCCAATGCCGATAGCATTCCTATCAGTACATCCATCTACGGTGTAAGTATGGACTAAGAAAACAATGAGACCAAAATTACTAAAACAGGTAGCAAAATCACTCCCCCAAATAGTCCACAAAACTTAAACCGAGAGCCCCTACATCCAATGTAGCATTGATCCGTTCCTCAATGGAGCGTCTCAAAAAGATAGGCCTAACGATTTTATTAGAAACCGAGTTTCCAACAGTATATCCACCTCCGGAGTAATTACAGACCGAAGACCGAGGACAAGATTGCCTCCGTACTGCGATCTATAAAACCAGGCTCGCCGGCCCTTGCCCCTACCTAACATTAGATCGCTCCTCCATGGAACAACCCAACAGGACAGGCCCATAGAACCCAATTCTAATAGAATCCCCACAATGAAGAACAGCCAGAAAAAAACAGTCACGCTATTGACAAACACACTGATACTAATAACTAAAACTACGAGGACAGTAAGATACAGGAAGATTTTATGGTGTTGCAAAAACCAATCTGCTAAATTAATTAAAATTAAACGACATTAATTAACTACACAAGGAAAACCAAACTTTATGTTACTGCGGTCGCTCAAAGGTATCGGGTTTAAGATCCCGAACGTTCCATAGACCACCTGGGTTCCCGTCGAGGTCTTTCAATTCGTAAGCCCAAGGGGACACTTTTTTAGATACGACAAACGGTCCCACAAATTTAGGAGCCAACTTTGCCGTAAAGTACTGAACAGCATCTGATGTTACATAGTTTTTATGCCAAACGCGATCTCCTACCGCATATTGCACATCACGCCTACGTAGATTGTATACTTGACGACTCCTTTGGTAAGCTTTATCTAGGCGAGATCGAACGTCTTTGAAGATATTATTGGAGTCGGGAGCCTGAGCCTCCGCATCAAAAGCGAGTGCTTCGTCACGGATTTTAAAGTAGTTGCCATGCAGAATCATCTCTTTACCGAAAACAACTGCGTAAGGAGACTGACCTGTACTTTCATGCCTAGAGGTACGTATCGCGCACGCTACTTTTGGTAGCAATTTATCCCATTCCCGATGGTTATCGCGAACATACGAAGCCAGCATGGTTTTGACAGTTCTATGTTGCCTTTCGCAAGGATTGCTTTCAGGGTGGTAATAAGGAGTTACCACAAACTTCACACCGTACGACTTCAACAACTTCTTAAAAACGTTACCAGTAAAATTTTTGCCATTATCACTAACTAAAACACGGGGAACGCCGAATAAGAGAAAAACGTTTTGTTCGAGTAATTTGGAAATAGTTTCCCCTGATTGACCACGCATAGGAGGAAATAAACAGAATTTACTGAAATAATCTTGGATGCTAAGGATATACTTATAACCTGCTGTACTTCTGGGTAGTGGACCTACAATATCAACGGATAACATTTCCCATGGTTTCGTAATGTCAGGACGACCTGACAATAGACTAGCGGGAGACTTCTGCTCAGGTTTCTGTTCTATACACGTTGAACAAGATCGGACATAGTGAGATATATCTGCCTTCATTTTAGGCCAATAGTATCGCAGAGCTACGCGATGAAACGTCTTCCAAACGCCGCCGTGTCCGGCAGTGGGTATATCGTGGTTGGTTACGATAACCTCTTTACGGTATGCCTTTGGGACAACTAATTTCCAATCCATATCAGCCAATTCAGGCTTCCTAAGTTTCTTATACAACTTACCGTTGTCTACCCTCCAAAGCGGATAATTAAGCGGATTTCTAATAACCGATTCGCGCATCTTTAAGTACCATCGATCTGTTATGTTGGGAAATTCTCCTACCGGTGCTGTCGTTTCTACCTCATCGATAATCGGAACTGCTCGAGAGAGGGCATCTGGCACGACATGGTCCTTACCGCGTCGATGGATCACCTCAAAGTCGAATTGTTGCAGCTTGACGCTCCACCTCGCTAACCGACCACTAGGATCTGTTATAGAGTTCAACCACTTCAAAGCAAAATGGTCAGTGATGACCTTGAAGTGTGTGGCTTCGATGTACGGTCGAAATTTTTCTATGGCCCACAATAAAGCCAAACATTCTTTCTCGGTGCAGCTATAACGGCGCTCGTTACGGTTTAAAGAACGACTAATGTAACTAATGACTCGTTCCCCGTCTGGGTATTCTTGAGTCAAAGTGGCTCCAAGACCATAGTCACTAGCGTCCGTTTGCACACAGAAAGGACGGTCGAAGTCTGGACAATTCATAATAGGTGCGGTCACCAGATGTTCTTTGAGTTTATCAAACGCAGCAGCACAAGATTCATCCCAAATAAATTTTGAATTTTTACGGAGTAAGTTGTTGATTGGCGCTACTAAAGTGGCATAGTTCGATATAAATCTACGGTACCAACTAGTCATGCCTAATAGCCGGCGGATTTCCTTAACATTTCTAGGTGCGGCGAGATTTAAGATGGCTGATACTTTTTCTGGGTCAACATGGAGACCCCCCCTCATCTATAACGTAACCCAAAAATTTCAATTCGCGACGACAGAAATTACACTTGTCCTTACTTAAAGTGAGATTCACAGCTTTCAACCTATCCAGTACTTCTTGCAGTACCTTCAAGTGTTTATCAAAATCCCGAGTGACAATGATTATATCGTCTAAATAAACGAATACATAGGGTTCCAGTCCGACACCAAGAATGTTATCTAATAATCGTTGCCACGTGGCGCTAGAATTGTGGAGACCCATAGGCATCCTACGAAATTGAAATAGACCTCTCCCAGGTACGGTAAATGCGGTAAGCGGCTTAGATTCCTCTGTTAAAGGCACTTGCCAATATGCACTTTTAATATCTAACGATGTAAGAAAAGTCGCGCCTCGTAATTTATCCAAAGTATGAGTGACGAAGGGTAAAGGATAAGCGTCCCTCTCAGTGACATTATTAAGTTTCCGGAAGTCAACACAAAACCGGTAACTACCATCTTTCTTTTTAACCATAACTATGGGAGATGACCACGGGGATGAAGAAGGTTCCACTATGCCTTGTTCTAACATCTCATCGAGTTCATTGTTTACGTATCGTTGGAGAGCGGGCGATATAGGATAAAAACGCTGTTTAATAGGCTCAGAAGTTGTCTTAATGGCAAGCTTGACCAAGGTAGTGCACCCGAGTTTATTAGATATTTCGCTAAAATAACCCGTTACTAATTCATTTAAACGTTTAGATTGATCTGCAGTAAGCCGAGAATCGTCCGTCAATGTAGCTACTTGTGGTTGTTCAGGTGACTCGGAGAAGGTCCAGTAATTATTGCGCAAGTCAGGTACTATGCCCATCTTACGGAAAAAATCAGCACCAAGAATTAAGGTGTGAGGTACGGACGGAACTACTAAAGTCTCCAAAATTACAACGCGGTTCATCAATTTAAAAGGAATTTCGTAACACCCAATTACATCACATCGTTTTCCGTCAGCAACGTTACAAGAAGTTATTCGACTTGGTTTTAATTCTAACCCTAAAGTTGTTATGAATTTAAATCCCTCTTGACCGAGAATCGTACGCGATGCCCCAGAATCTAAAAGCCCCAGAACGGTCCTACCTAAAATGACCACATTCAGATATGGCCGTTCATCGTTTCTGACATTAGCTAATACAAAATCTAAAACAGCTTGAATGTTTGTATTAACTCCCACGAGTCGATCGTTAACATTAGCCGAACTGCAATTTATCTGGTCGGCGCCTCGGCTAGAGCACTCCCCAGTGGGCCGTTTCCCAAACATTTTGGACAAGAACGTACAGTATGATTTAGAAGGCCACACCTATAGCAACGTTTAACTCGAGGGTCTGGACACTCAGACAATGCATGACCAATGCGGCGACAGTTCCAACAAGTTATAGGCTTGCGGATACTGCGTGGAGGTAACGCAGCGTTAGACGACGCCGCGACAGCAGCTACAGATTGAGTCTGAGGATGGTTAGTGTCCTGTGGCAATTGAACGATCGGTTCATATGATAAAGGTTCTTCAAAACCATCAGACGCAACTATGCTCGAGTCGAATCTACTTATAGGCAAATGACTATTTGGAAATTCAACCGCATGTATGTCATTCCTATTTCTAATGCCAGCTTGTTCCCGGAACATAAGTGCGGGTTCAGAGATCTGACGTGAGTTAGTAGGAGGTGGACGATACCTCTGCGAACGTAAGCGAGCATCATCTAAATGCTGACAAACACGAACAAGTTCCGATAACGTAACTATCGATCCTAACCGAGCTTCTGTAACGGAAATTCTATCTTGCAGCGCAGGTAACATATTGCCCCTAATGAGCTCTACACGCCGTGCCTCTACAGGTTTCTTCTGTAAGAAGTTAAAATAATTTTCCATGACCGAAATGTAAACAATAGCTTTCTCCGAATGATGTTGAGTTCTAGACCGAATATCTCTCCATAGCTCATCTTCATAGCTGAGCGATAAAAAAGCACTCCGCAATAACGCAACTAACTCGTCCCAAGTATTAGCGGCTTCCCCAAAAGCTCGAAACCAGGATAGTGCCGAGTCCTTAAATAAAACTGCCGCAGCTCTAAGAAGTTGAGGCTTGGTAATACCACATGCACTTCGTAACTCCTCTACACGAACTATGAAATTTGTAAGGCTGGATGAGCCATTGAATGAAATTCCCCAGTTGGCAATAGTTGTAAAAACCCGAGAGTTCATCTCAACTACCTGGCGATTTCTCGCTTCCTGAGGTTGAGGTTCCACCATATTGTTCGATCCTACAGCACACATTTCATTCCCCAGAACTACGTTTGTCTCTTCGATGACTGATAAGCCATTTCCAAAGGACGCGTGCCTAGCGTGTGTGGGAGAAACTTGTTCAATTTCCAAAACGCCCGGAGGTTGTACTAAATTCTCCTGAGGTTGGTTAGTAGGACCGAGAGGCAAATCTCGATTTACTGCACCCGACGTCATAGCCTCGATTCGATTTGTGAGAGCAGCACATTGTTCAATTAAATTGTCTTTAACCACCTTGTGCTCCTCATCCATAATGTGGTTCAACCGACCTACTACATGGACTAGACGAGAAAGAATACGACTTCGCTCATTCTTCGCATTACTGATATTGAAATTATCTACAGCTTCGGTAAGTTCAGCTATCTTATTTTTACAAATCTCGAGCTCCGCATTTGAATCAAAATCAAACGACACGGATTGATTAAAGCTACCGAGTCTCTCAAACTGTATTCTAGAACGTAAGCGAGTACGCTTCTCTTCAACCGTACCACCCTCTGATGCACCGCGAATACGCAGCTCATAAGCCAACTCGTCTGCTAATAGTCGATTAATCTCCATGACGTATCCTACACGTACTTAAAACCCAAATACCGAATCCCTAACCTGCAAGAATTATTCCGATTTAACTAATAAAGGCCCAAATGTCACTAAAATGTTGAATAGAGAGGAACGAAAATTAATGTATATGCCAATTAAGTTCCTGAAGGGAACTCCCCCCCCTTACATCGGAAAAAAAAAATCCAAGCTCACAATTCTGATTTAATACAGCATTTATTTGGTCACTCCTGTATACACGCAAAATTAGGTTATACACTCTAGCGATCTAGTCGTAAGTAGTCGGAAATAAATGTATTCAAAAATATTTAATAAATATGCAACACCATAAAAATTCTTACTCACCCTGTATAATAATCATAAAAAAAACAAACACCACTAATAATAAAAGTGAACGACTTACTTTCGTTAACACTTAAACATGACAATAAAAAACACCATTAAATATTAAGCGAGACCAACTTACAAGGAAATATAACAGAATGTGCCAACAAGTAATATAAGTATACCACAAACAATATTATTCCGTCTATTCAGACAAACTGCTATTAAAACTTGTGTACCAACAACTCAAATTAAAATGTCGCCTGGGTTGTCAAATCTTTATGAGGTACCCTGTATATGGTTAAAACGTGTTTATGCCTTACTGTACCTGAATACCCAATTTTCCACTTAATATCGCTAACAAAAGTTGTAAAAATTTTTATCCTAACCAGTTCAATATTTTATAAACTCAGCCGTAGTTAAGCTACTGAAGAGTAATGATTCTAAATTACTAAAACATAAAAACGCTCCTTAATCCAACGCACACCCTGTACTAGACTAGACCACAATTCAGTTGGGCGCCATTTTGTAACCATTGACTCACTATCTATAAAACAATGATTTTAAAAAATGATACAGGCCCCTGATTAGGGGTCCAAAGGGTGTTTTGCTGTTACCCTTTTTTTTTAGGCTACAAAAAAAAATGTTTAAAGTGCCCCCCTAACGATGCGTGGGAGCTAACACTGCCTGGCTAGTCGTATAGCAAATAGGCGTGGGTTGCAACAAGGGGGTTTTAAAGAAAAATGTGTACTTAATAGTATAAAATTTAATGTAAAACAAACAGTATCTAAATGTGTATATAAGTATGCAACGAACAATACAGCAAGAGCTTGAAGCGAATGTGACTATAACAAATTTGACTAACTGGTCAATGGTAATCGATAAACATAATAATATATCATAAAATATACTCGTTACTCAAGTACATTAATAGGAACAAAACATATATATATATATACATACATATAACCAAATTGTTTACAATAAACAAAGCGGTAAGTAAGGCGTGATCGTTAGGTACTTAATATAACAAAACTGAATAGCGGTTTACTCAAAATTCGGTAGCGACAACCCAGTCCACTGGTTTCATAATGTTGGCACTGACACATACACGACACATACCTTTCTGGGCGGATGTTACTTGCCCTAGCCAAGAAGACGCAGCAGGTTCCGAAGGCTGAAGCACGAATGAAGTCCCAGACTCCAGAAGTCGAGGATACTTTACCCAGTTACAAGAAGTCTCACCATTCACAGCTCTTCACAGCCACAGGATAATGATTAACTAATGTTGTGGAATGCCCTTGAAAAAAACTAGTGGTGGGCAAAAAAATGTTCTACAAAAACTCTTGCGAGAAACTTCTGTTAGGGGAACTTCGGGATAAAAAGTTTCGGAGGTAAAAAAAAACCCTAAAACAATACATCATCATGAGTAAATACTCACCCAAGAAAGTAGCCAAATGTAACATAAGCGAACATAACCTTACCTCTTGCCAGAGGGTTTCTTTCCCAAATTGTAAAAATAGGCTCAGATCCTTCTAAACTTGCTGCTAAATGGTCTTCGATTGCTGAGGTGCGGAGAGACTAAATAATAAAGAAAACTAGGTCATAGTTTGAAATGAAAACGTTCGAAAACGTGCTACTCACAGAAAAAAACGGCGACTCGGCGTTCCAACTATATCCCCTCAAGGGTTCAAGTTTCCACAAAAATACGTATACCATTCAAAAATTCCAATATTACACAATGGAAAAACTCGATTTGTTGATGGAAAACACTTAAATCCACCCGGATGATGAATAAAACAAAATTATTTTCCAATGGAACCTTAGACGACCATCTTCCTTTCCCGTTACCTTCAGACTCCCTCGCCTGGCCTCTGGCCTCAACAACCGGAAACTCCTACCTTACCTACCGACACGAATTCCTCCAGCTACGGTTCGCACCTTCGCTAGATTGTTCATGCAGACAGGGGCGGACCAACCTAAATTCCTATTTAGTATTCGCATAAATTGCGGAATATTTAAAAGCCAGTTACATGGCCTGAAAGTGGCATGTAACAAGCTAATATGTATATCATTTACAAAACACCTTATATGCACGACTATGTTGGTAGGCAGAGTGAACTGAGGGATAAGTTTATACAATTACGAACCATAGATTTGAACTTCTTGTTAGCGGAATCACGACTACATAAGACGTCTGATATACTTCTAATATATAAATTGAAATGGCAAAGAAAAAAATAATGGATTCATATGTAATAATAATAATAATAAGCATAGCATAGCATAGCAGTGAGACATAACAGGTCGGATATAGTGGTTCTCAACAAAAAAGATAAGGAAGCGTACATAGCAGATATCACAATACCTTTGGACGAAAATATCCGAAATGCTAAAATTGAAGAAGTAACCAAGTACCAGGATCTCTCTAACGAACTGCGAGATATATATCAGCTTCAAAAAGTATTCATCATGCCAACAATAATATCTGCTGATGGTCTCATAGAGAAGAACACCGTGGAAAACCTGAATAAGACGGGTATAACTGAAGCCGTCCAGATAATCAGTCTAGCTCAAAAAACTGCAATCTTAGCCACCTGCAGCACAATCCGTCGAGTTCTAGCCCATTCGTGAAGAAGTTGGCAAAGCTGCCCCTTCCCATGAATTCCCCCACCGGCTATAAAGCTGTGATTAAAATAATAATAATAATAATAATGCAGGCAAGTTCGCTAATAACCAAAGGGCTTTTTATAACTCGCTACAAAATGAATCCAAGGAAGATGAAAATAATGCCAGAGATGACAACACATTTCCCGAATTTTGGGATATGATCTGGAGCGCACCTACCTCATATAGTCGACAAGCCACATGGATCTCTGAAATAGAAAAGAGTACGCTGGAGATGGCAAGAATGGAAGACATTTTAATAACTGAAGAAGACGTTAAAGAAGCTGTAAGTAAAACCCACAATTGGAAGGCCCCAGGACCTGACAAATTGCAGAACTTCTGTATAAAGAAGTTGCATGTTTCCCATGAACCTTTGGCGCGAGCTTATTCTAAGGCTCTTAACGACCCAACATCCATGCCTAAATACATAACGGAAGGTGTAACGTACCTCCTGTTTAAGAAGGGAAACCCTGAGGAACCAAAGAACTACAGGCCAATAACATGCCTGCCGACCTTTTACAAGCTACTCACGTCTATCATTAGCAATAAAATTTACGCCCACTGTGAGAAAAACAGCATCTTCTCGTTTGAACAAAAAGGGTGTATTAGAAAAACAATGGGTTGTAAAGAGCAGCTGTCAGTGGATGCAATAATTTCAAAACATGCGCAATTAAAACAACGTAACTTATACACCTGTTACATAGACTACGCTAAAGCATTCGATTCAGTACCACACGACTGGCTGCTTAAGGTGCTGGAAATCTACGAAATTAGTCCAGCAATACAAAACCTCTTATCTGTTTTGATGGAGTCTTGGAAATCATCTCTTATGATTAAAAATACTCAACTAGGAACAGTAAGCATCAAAAGAGGGATCTTTCAGGGTGATAGCCTGAGCCCCCTGTGGTTCTGCCTAGCGCTAAATCCACTGACACACCTTCTGAATAAATGCCAAGCGGGTTTTAGGTTTGAGATGCAAAGCAGATTTAGGGTAAGCCATCTTATGTACATGGACGACATAAAGTTATTCGCTGAATCAGAAAGGCAATTATCTTCACTTGTCAATATTACAAAAATCTTCAGCGAAGATATTACTATGCAGTTTGGATTCGATAAATGCGGCATCTTTAAAATGAATAAAGGCAAAGTCATAAATGCTAACGAGATTATTCAGGACATTACAACTATCAATCCTGAAAACTATTATAAATATCTCGGATTTCAACAAAACCCAGGATTAGAACACACCGCAATAAAAGCAGATGTCAGAAAAAATACATATATGGGGTGACAAAAATCCTTAATACTAAATTAAATTCAAAGAACCTGATTTCTGCAATTAACTCATGGGTTATACCTGTTCTTGGATACTCATTTGGGGTAATAAAGTGGAGTGACACAGATCTTGCTGAGCTTGACCGGACAACGCGGAGACTACTCACGAAGTTTCGTTTCTTAGACCCTAAATCGGCCACGGAACGCCTCTATCTAGCTCGTGCAGAGGGAGGCAGAAGGCTGTTAAACATCGAACAGCTATGTAAGAACCAAGTGGCTAAACTAAGTAAATACTTTCGATCACATGCCCATAATACCATCAAGAGAATCATACCGTATGACCGCAATTTCACTCCAATGAATTTAGCATAGGCAGCAGAGAGAGAAGAGCCAGCCAGCATAAACTGGTCCTCTCAGCGGTTAGACTCCTGGAAGAGAAAAGACTGCATGGCAGATATCCTAACTCTTTGAGCGGGGAAAGCATAGATATGAAAACATCAACATCATTTATTACAAAAGTTTATCTGCACCCTGAAACCGAGGGCTTTATATTCGCCATCCAGGATAAAGTGATAAGGACCCGCAATTATGAGAAGCACATATTACATCTTAATGTGAGCGATGTATGTAGGAAATGCCAGAAACCGGGTGAAACAATAAAACATGTCACTGCGGGGTGTAGCCTTCTATCCAACAGCGCCTATCTAGGACGGCATAATCAAGTCGCTAAAATCATCCACCAATAGCTAGCTATAAAACAGAACCTAATCCAAAATGCAGTCCCTTATACAAGTACACACCCGACCCTGTACTTGAAAGTGGATCATCGGTTTTATATTGGGATAGGTGTATAAGGACTGATAAAAGCGTAGATTTTAATAGATCTGATATAGTCCTCATTGATAAACAACAAAAGATAGGTTACATTATCGACATAGCAGTCCCCCTCACCACAAACTTGATACAAACAGAGTATCAAATGATAGATAAGTACCAAAACCTGGCCATTGAATTTAAGTCCAACTGGAAGTTGAAGAACATTAACATAATAGCATTAGTTGTCTCAGTAGAAGGAGTAGTTTCAACGAGGCTGCCAAATTATTTGGAAAAATTAGACTTACCCCCCCATTTTAGTAAAATTATGCAGAAAGCAGCAATATTACAGACCTGTCACCTGGTCAGAAAATTTTTCACCATAGGATAAAGTGAATTCTTTCCCTAGAGTGAACGCAACCAACTTCGAAAGTTGTGATTTTCTACAATATAATAATAATAATGTCTTTATTATCAAACTAGGCAAAAGAATAATACATTTGTCTCTTAACCTAGATAAAGATAATGAGATGTAGGCGAAGTTTAGCCTAAGGCTACTCTTACATTTAACCTACTACTAAATTTGAATCAAACGAAACTTAGTAAACAAACCAAATTACAACTCAATATAATAATAATAATAGTGATTTTATATAATACAAATACAATAAACAAATACACAATAAAGAACTGAATATATTTTTTATGTAAATCTAAATTAAAAACAAACTAATGGCAAAAATATGCTTTAAGCATTTAAAAGTAGAGTCTTTATAGCATTTTTAAATTTCGCAATGGAAAATGATTTATAATCCTTATTTACAGAATTGTACAGAGTTACTGCATTGTACGTAAAAGATCTCTGAAACATGGCAGTGGAATGTTGAGGCATTGTTAAAGTTAATTTATGCCTAATATGATGAGAATGGACATTATCTCAACTAATCAATTTTGCTTTAAGATATGCAGGTGGTGAGGTCATGAGGATGTCCCATCCTATCTATTGAAAGCATAGAAAACGCAAGTGTTTAGAAATAATTTATTTAAAAAATTAAGTTCCACAACAAATGAAGTATGAAGTCCTGAAAGGCGTGTGTTATAATTTTAGATTAGAATAAATTTTTTATTTAACATAAGCTATTCACAATAGTAACATAATTTTGTACGTAATCATTATTGTGTTGTAACATCTAACATCTGTTGTATATAGTTTTGTAGAACGTTGTACGAGCGTAAACAATCACTAAAAGTTGACTATTTTTAAGAATAATATTTTTATAGTTTTCAGCTGATCTCACCGGATAATTGTGCAATTTAGCTAGGTAGGCACTAGATTTTTATCTATTTTATATATTAAAACGCTAGTAAAACTTTTACTGATACGCTTGCGACTTAATATCCCGAAGGGCACATCAATTTTATGAAATTTTATAGATGAATTCCCGGCAGATTTAATAAAAAGTTATTATAGCCCCCGGAGCAAAACGAATATAATCCGTCGGTAAAGAACTAAAGAAAGCCAAGTAGCTTTGTCAACGGTAACGTTTTCTTATTCCCAAACAAAGATTTTACCGTGGCACCACAATTTTCTTTAATAGCGTATCAGACGATATATGCGGCGATTGTCTAAAGGTATAAAAATTCTTTAGTGCAACAAAGTCTTTCTTTGTAGTTCCACATATTGTTAAGAATTGTTTGTCAATTAATTTAATATGGTAATTACTTTTACACAATTAATATCGATATAATACGCTAATTTATCGCTCAATTAAGTCCATTATTGTATATTGCATTAAAAATACTTAAAATACATTTTTAAATCATAGCTTCTTTTTCCGTTCTATGTACTTTTAAAATTTTTAACTGTATCGAGGCTGCCAATATAGAGGTCGATGTAAGTACTATTTATAATAGGTATATGAAAGACATAGTGTCTACACTAACGGATCTAGAAAGATAAGACTTTCATGTTATCTATATAAGTAACGAATCTTGGAAATAAATAAATACCACAGAAATTAGACAACCCCCAATTCCAGAAGCCATGCCTTATGCGGAAGGGGGTTACACATTGAAAGAACGCGGACATACAACCATTTCTTCCGACAGTGCCAGTGCCGGAGCCAGGATTCGAACCCGGTGGTGCCATGTCCGTGTGATTAATCGCGATTGCCACCTCGCGTCTTAACCCTAATTAATACCTTACTAAACTAAATAATTGTTAGTTTGAAACATTATTAATTAACAGCGATAATAAATATTGAAAATTAAAAAGTATGGTGTAATAAATATTTATATCTGAGATTGATTTTGTTTAAATGTGAAAATATGTATACTTAATTATAGATTTACTTCAAAATATTTTGGTGTTATTTACCTAGTTTAATATGGCGTCTTAACACTGAAAATTGGTTTTATTGCTGCGAAAAGTAGAATTCATTGATTTGAAAACTTGATAAAACCAGTTGACTATCATTTTGATAATTGTCCGATAATGGT
Organism: Leptura quadrifasciata; assembly: GCA_963675555.1. Taxonomy (NCBI): domain Eukaryota; kingdom Metazoa; phylum Arthropoda; class Insecta; order Coleoptera; family Cerambycidae; genus Leptura; species Leptura quadrifasciata. The sequence goes on from OY776676.1 coordinate 84,722,263, forward strand.
TAAATTATAGTGTTCAATATCATCACGTATAATTTAAGGTATATTGGCTCCACTTGTAATAATAAAACCAATCTGTATTTAACACAAAAAAAACACATCGCGGCTATTACATACCATGTAGTATACCAGTAGAAATAATGTATATTAAATCATTCTATTTAGTTATCTGATGGTTAACAGTAGACCTAGTAAATAAAATAATATTTATACAGATATGTCTTAAACAACAGGGGCGAGCGTAGGTGCGTCTTTACTATGAACATACTTTGATATGCGATGTAAAGCAACGTCAGGCGCAGTTAGTAGTTGGTTGGGTGACCGTTCCAACTGTTATAGGGTATTCCCCCTATAAGTCAAAAAACAAAAAATAAAAAATGCAAAATTAGTAAAAAATTCAGATTAATCCAAGCATCATGGCAGAACATGATAAAAAAGTCAACCAGACCTAAGTAACATTGAAAAACCACATTTAAGGTCACATAAATCTGAAAAAATTTACGAACCATCCATAATTCTCAAATAACATAAATTCATCGAAAACATACTTCCCACATTCATCCCAGTCATTCTGCAAAGGAACTTTCAGAAAAACCACCCCTTAAAAATACAACCCCCCACAATCATCAAACTAGTCAGAATCAGCATCTAACCTCAAATTCTCAACGTCGTCCTTCAATCCCCCAATTTTCTATGAACAATTTCATTTTCAAAATTTTCAACTTTTCGATCAACCCCTGTATACTTCAAATCACTTTCCACGCCTCGAGTCTCAAAAGTCCAAATACCCTTTCATCGAAGTTCCACAATCTCATTGCTATTATAAATCGTTCCCCATTTTCAATCACCCCTGTATAATAGCAGACACATATTCTATATCTACGTTCAGCTCGATTCATACCCGTATTGTACCTTGTTAATATCTTATCTTAATATCTTACGCACTAACTGGAAACCTGTTAACGGAGTTACAGTTTGTTAACAGCGGACATTCGTGATACCTTACGGGGCCGAGCCAGATTTCTCCCACAAAACCTCAAATAACTTCAAAACCAAAATAGATCCGACTCTCATCATAATTTTGGTAAATTCCCCTTTGCATCGCCGATCTTTCTATATAAATTTTATTTCCAAATTCCAAAATTTCCAGTATTGCGCAACATGATGCAATCGATGACTCATCCTTGCCCGCACTGAGCGATTTCAAGCCTTTCCAGCTCTCCGCGAGACTCGATGGGGCGAGAAAAACGAAACATTTCTAATTTAGTATAAATACCGGTGCATCGCAAGCCGTAGCCAAGTTCAGTTTTGGCAGTGACTCTAGTGTAAAGTTCTCGCGTAGTGTTCTTGGGAAAAAATAAGTTTCAAAGTTAGCTTTATGTAATAACTGCTGACGCTATTGAACGGGTTCGGTTACTATTTAACTTATGTTGTAGATACTCCCGTCTAGCTAGGTTTTCTTAATCCCAGATCCAGTGCTTTTACCGTGACAATCTGTCCGATTCTAGCTTCCCAGGCCGCAACCTGGTTAAAAGGAGTTAGTTTATAAGTTCTCGCCTTAAGAGGCCCCCTTTTCATTCTTCCCTCAATCTACGAGGTTCAATCACAACGTGAATTTTTTCAATTTAAATATTTTGTTGCATTTTTTTCCACACACGTTCAAATTAATCTAAGACAGAATTTCTGTTGTCGATTAGTTATTATTAAAAAAGAAATTTGTAAAAAAAAAATTAAAATATAATCTTTCTTCAACTCTGTTCAAGACGATTAAAACAAATAAAAGAAAATTGTAAATCCCTTTAAACTTCAGTGTTTAATTTAAATCAAATCACAACATACAGGGAGTAACCGTTTACCCGAAATTAGCTGCAAAAGTCAAATCAGTGAAATTTTAAACAAAAGTGATAAAAAGTAGTGCAAGTTACAACATACAGGGTGTAGCATTCGACCCGAAACCGCACTTGCTAAAACCAACCTTGAGACTCAACCCATCGAAAATAAGTGCACGGACGCCTCTGGGGTCTCAGCTCTAAACCCCCACCACTACCAATTTTATTTTTAAACGAAACAGAGGTCCCGTTCATGTTCATGGCGCCCAACTAGGTGGCCTATAATCTGTGAGGAAACTAGTAAGCTTAAAAACTACTAGAAAACTTCGAGCAGTTATAGCGCCGTCGGACTCACAAGTAAGTCAATTTTTAAATACTTTCAACGTTAAAGAGTAGCACGCCGAACAAGACGTAATACTACGAGTGTCTTAGCGATCTCGGATCGAGTAGGGAAAGCGACGATAAGAGTATATTACGCACGGCTGAAAACCCGACAAAATGGACCCAATTCTAGAGGACTCTTTCGAAAGCCAGAGAGAAATTTTCTACAGCACACAGAGAGAAGTACCACCTCGAAACCCAGTATTAGAACCATCTACGTCAAGTCCCAGAAATCCCGCAACCCTAGGACGTGGAATTTCGACGCCGCCCCCAGCCGCCCCTCAACTAGACATGAACCAATTCATAGATAAAATTACCCAAGGCATTAGAGAAGCGATACAGAGC